>BSBK01004983.1:132500-1332500 GCA_027943335.1 Chamaecyparis obtusa
GAACATACATTGTGAAGGTGTTTGGATATTTCAGAAGCGGGAAGGAGTATGAATATATGACTATGAATGAAAATGTAAATGTGCTTTCTCTCATCCAAATTAACCTCACCTTTGTAGAAAAGAATGGTAACATGTCAAATTGTGGTATAGGGAAGCCCTACACTTGGCAGTTCAATTTTAGGGAATTTGATCTCCAGAGCATAACCTTGACATTATCGAGCTTCTCAAACATAGTGGAATTGATCTGAAGAAAAATAATGAGATGGGCATTAATGTCACAAGATTTGTAGAGATTCATATGTCAAGTCACATTTTTTGCAATCTGAATGTTCACTCTAGATTTTATTCCATGGTTGTTATGATTTTGGGTATTTGATCAAGCTTGTTAATTCCTAGTCGTTTCCCTTCAGTATATACCACTTTTTTGGGCCTATGAGATTCTAGCTCCCAAATGTTGATGATGTGAATTATTTGATTAAGTATTATAATGGCTTGTATGTAGAGCTTAACAAAATTTCTGAGCTTCTAAAAGTGGAGAGAGTTGGGAGTTCCAAGACATATTAAATTAATAGGTTTACAAATGTAGTGTATGGATTAGGGTAGGGCAACAACTTTTCCAAACTTCCATAGCTTTCTCTTCTATGCAAAGCTTATTGAAGTTGGATTCTGGGATTCCATCTCTCTCTTTTGAATATTGTAATTACAAAGATTATTAAATTTGGGTTTTTCCAAATTTTATTTTGTATTTTATAAAGTGTGATATTTGTTCAAGATTATAGTAAATTAAGTTCATTTGATTTTGGGATAAATTTTATTGATAATTATGTTTGAGTTGAATTATTAAGTTCTGAAGAAATCTCCACAATTAATCTTTCACTAACATTTAGATGGATAAGTGTCACATGGATCATTCGTGCTCATGAGAGATGAGATTTTGTGAATATCTACTTATGAAATATTTATCAAGGTATTGACTTAAAAATTAAACAATTGAATCCCTTTAAAATATCATATAATTTCTTGCACTTCAAAAAATTGACCTAATTTATAAGTAATTAGCTAGGGAACTCTATATTGAATTATTTGTAAGACATAACATATGTTGAAGGTTTTTCAAATAGGGTAATAACCTAATTGGACTTTATCTTTGGAGAAAATTGATTATAATCATGCTTAGGCTAAATAAGCAATGTGTCATGTCCCCTTTTCAAAATAATTAAAATTAATAATTTTCGCTAAGGCCGGCAGGGTCAAAAAGTAAAGTTTCAGGAAAGGGGGATAATATTTGGAAACCAATAGATTAATAAATGTTAAATATTATTAAAATATGTATTATTCACCCCTCTTGGATGTGAGTTAGGGTTATGACCTCTTTTGAAGGGGTTTGGAGGCATTTCGGGCTCATTCTTGAACTTGATTTTTGCTCATTGCTTTGTTGTTCTTCAGAGGCTGCCAAACCTATGGAGAAGGAGACCCAAAGAAGGGAGTTTGTAGGTTTACAAGAAGGCTAAGGATGGTATTTTGAGGCCATTCCATGTGCAATCTCATGCGGAGTTTTCCCTTGTGTTGAACAGTACAGATTTGTGAATTTTTGGGTGTGTTTTTTGTAAGAGTTTGGTGTTTCTGGTTGAGGTTTTCATATCAGTTTGGGTTGCTTCTGTATTGAAGCCATTTTTCTATTAAAATAGATTTGAATAATTCCTTGGGTTGTGATTCTACATCTATGTTATATTGTTAGTTTTTTATGGTGTTTCCGGGCTATTTTTGTGTTATTTTTGGAGCTCGATGAGCATTGTATTTGAACTCCATTTTGGAGATGTTGTGTAAACTCTTTACAGATCTAGAAGTGCCATTTTTTAATCCATCATGTTGGAAAAATTTTAGTAAAAATGTCTATTTTCAGATTTATCAATTATATGTGAAGTTGTGAAGTTGTGAAGTTTTTGGCATTATTTCGGGCATACCTGATTTGGGTATTATTGAGAAATTGCATAATCTTTTGAAGTGCCAATTGTTTGATTTAAGAATCTGGTTAGAGGCTTTAAATACGATATAAAATCAGTAAGGGGATATTAAAGTGGTATCAGAACTATGATCTTTCCATCCTGAGGGTTTTTTGAAGTTTGCATGCAACTGAGTGAAAGAGAAAAGAGATATTTGTAGTGAGAAAAGAATAAATAAATTTTGATCAAACTGTTAATATTATTTAGAACAATAGAGAGGGGGGGTGAATTAGTTGTTCTTAGGTCCAGATGTACCAATTAAAATTTTAAACACTTCAATAATATATACCAGAAATATATAACATGCAGTCCATTGTCCAAAAGTAATTAACTTGCAAAATATAGAAACATACACATCAAAAAATTTCGCACAAGTATAACAATAGGATTTATAGTGGAAACCCAACTTGGGAAAAAATACTTTGTAACATGTTACAGATATTTTTACTCTTCTGAAGTGAGCTCTGTGAAAAGCCAACCTTGTTAAAGGTTTACAAACACATTGCTAGGTGTGACCCTGTTAAAGGATTTAAACACTCTGTCAAAAGTGACCTGGTTAAAGGATTTAAGTACATTTTGTTAGAATTCAACCTTGATTAAAGGATTTAAACAATGACTGTTAGGTCAACCTTGATTAAATGATTTAGACTGATACAATGGTTAGAAAGTAGTAGTTTTCGATCTGAAAAACATACAACTCACTTTGCAAATATTAGATCCAATTTGCACATACATGTTGATTTACTGGCTGAGTTCCATTTCTATCTCCATCTCTGATCTTCTCAGAATTCGCTTCAAGAAATCACAACTCTGATCAACTCCTTCAACTTTAGCCTTCTGCTTAGACTTATCAGTCAATAAAATCAACAACTCTAGCATACTCTGTAACCTTCCATTTAGGTTTTCCTATATACCTCTTCAATTAGGTAGATCCATATTTTGTCACTTAATCTCCTCCATAGATTTTAGGTTAGGTCAAATTCATCGAATCCTTCCAACATTTAAGTTCTTCATCCTTCCTTCTAGATACATCTTGAAATTTCTCATTGAATCCACAATAAAATGATTTACCATGCATTAAATTATCCATACAATCAATTAATAAAGTGAACATGATTTACATAACCCAAGAATTCAACTATATTAGCTAGGAATCTAAATTCTTTCTCCAAATTTAAATTACTGACACTCAGCCAATAATGTGTTCATCTCCTCGGTCATCTCTACAAACTATCTTCCTCGGCTAATGATGTCTTGCTCAATAATTTCCTTTCGCTCAGCATAAACTAATGTTCAGTCAACACTAAATTTACTTGGCATATATTGGTGCTTGGTCGACACTAACATCACTCGGCTTAAACTATATTTCTTCACTTTTGATTGATTAAGCCTACTTCTTCAGTCTTTCTTCTTACTTAGATAAACAATACATTATCTTATCAATGTGCCAAATAATCAAGTACTCATTGAAGTATCAAATAACTCAACCTTTCCCTAGGTTCTCTTGTTATCTCCCATTCCCTAATCCTTTTCATCAATCAATAGATATAGTACTTTCTTAGATAGCAACTGTCTTACCAGTGAAGGTTTGACATCAATGATAATACAACAATTATTTCAATTGCAGTTTCCAACACAAACATCCAATCAGAAATAAAAGTACAAAATACAAGGAAGGAACAAGAATGGCTAACCTAGATAAGATGGAAATTTTTTTCTTCTAGGACATCTAGAACACTCAAAATAAAATAGTGGATAGTTTGGCAAAAACTAGAGAGGCTTTGCGATTATTGGCAGAAAAACTCCAAGGAGTTGTATCTACTAACAAGAGAGGGAGCACTTCAGAGGAGCCAAGAAATTTGAAACCCAACCCTCTAAATAAAAAAAACTATTTTCTTACCTGCAGATGAGCCATCGGTACCAAATCCATCCCTTAATCCTATGGAAGAGGTTATAGGTAACTTGATTGCATTAAGGGCTACTTACAATGGCTTAGATGATGACTTTCTTAGTTCGGTGACTTTCAGAGATTGTGTGCATATGATGAACACTTTGATGCCCAAGAAAGAGTATAGGAGAGAGAAGGACATAAGTGGAAGAGAACTGAAAAATAAAATAAGTAAGTTTACAACACCTACTTTTTATGGAACAAACAAAATTTCTGCTAGAGCATGGCTACAAAAATTACAGACCTTCTTCAAACTTAACCCCATGAAGGAGAGTGATGTCATTTAATTCACAAGTCTACACTTGGAAGATGCAACCTATGATTGGTGGTATCATGGTATTTGTTAGGTTGTATCCATATAAGCAAAGCTCCTTGAAGAGGAGTGGGGTAGAGAAGCTCAAGCCAAGGTTCTATGGGCCTTATAAGATCACCAGGAACATAGGAGACGTAGCTTATCAATTGGAGCTCCCATCGAATAGAAAAATACATAATTTTTTCCATGTCTCTTGCCTAAAAGGTTCTAGGCCAAAAATGTTAATATGATTTAGAACAATAGAGAGGGGGGGTGAATCAATTGTTCTCAGGTCCAGATGAATAAATTAAACTTTCAAACACTTCAACAACTCAGATCTAACAACCAACAACTACTTGGTCATTACAGAATGTATATGAGAAACATATAATAGTGCAATCCACCATCCAATAGTATTTAACTTGCAAAACACATAAATGTTCAAACCAAAACATTCACATAAGTATTAACACCAGGATTTATAGTGGAAACCCAATTTTTGAAAAACCACTTTGTAACATGCTACTGATATTTTCACTTTTCTGAAGTGAGCTCTGTGAAAAGCCAACCCTATCAACGGTTTACAAAAACACTACTAGGTGTGACTCGGTTAAAGGATTTCAACCACCCTGTTAGGAGTGCGCCTTATTAAAGGACTTAAGTACATTCCATTAGAATGCAACCTTGATTAAAGGATTTATAAAATGACTGCTAGGTCAACCTTGATTAAAGGATTTAACTAATACAATGGTTAGAAAGTAACAACAGTGTTTGATCTGAAAACATACAACTCACTTTGCAAATAACAGATCCAATACTTACATATATATACTGGCTTACTGACTGAGATCCATTTCCATCTCCATCACTGATCTACTCAAAAATCCCTTCAAGTAATCACAACTCCTTCTCCTTCAACCTTTTCTGCTTATTCAGTCAATAACAACAACAACTCCACCATATTGCTTCAACCTCACACTTAGGTTTCCTTAATACCTCTTCGATAGGTAGATCCATCTTTTTCCACTTAATCTCCTTTGTAGATCTTAGGGTTAGGTCAGATTCATCGAATCCTTCCAACATTATGTTCTTCATCCATCCTTCTAGAAAAATCTCTAATATCTTTATGGAATCACAATAAAATAGTTTACTATGCATTAAATGCTCCATAGATTCAATAAATAAAGTCAACACAATTTACATAATCCAAAAATTCAAACATGTTGGATAGGAATCTGAATTCTTCCTCAAATGTAAATTATTGACACTCGGTCATCATTGCGTAGCCCAATCAACACTGAAACTATTTCCTCGGCTAATATTGTATTCCTTAGTAATAAACTGATGTTTGACCAACATTGAATTTACTTGGCATATACTAGCTTAGTCGACACTAACATCACTCAGCTTAAACTAGATTTCTTCACTTTTTCTCGGTTAAGCCTACTTGTTTAGTCTTGCTTCTCACTTAGATAAACAATACATTATCTTATCATTGTGCCACATAATCAAGTACCCATTGAAGTATCAAGATAACTCAACCTTTCCTTAGGTGCTATTGTTATCACCCTTTCCCTAATCCTTCTCAACAAACAAATACATATTGTACTTTCTTAGATAGCAATAGTCTTACTAGTTAAGGTTTGACATCAATGGCAATACAACAATTTATTCAATTGCAGTTTCTAATAATATCCCTCTTTGGCATTGATGGCAACACCATATGAATAACACATGATTCACCAACCAATCCAAAAATTGTCTGTGCATTAGAAACATGTGTAATATCCTTAGCTTCATTCTAATTCTGAATCACTTAGCCTATCTTGCTTGACCGTCCACACAATAACTTCCACTGAATCTCTTATGTGATCCTTTCATCTAAATCTCTCCCTTTTACTTGATCTTCCATGAAATCTCACCATATGTTTTCATCTTACTCATATCTCCCTCTTTGACAGTAATGCCAAAGAAGCAACTAGAACATGCATCTTTCAGATGTAGATGTCATCTTATCAGTTTAGTTACAATATTTCTCCCTCTATTATCTTTTCTTATGACTAATTATCAGATTTGTTGTACTTTTCACAACTCTAGGCTACTCCTAAAGTGTGACCTTTTCTGCATCAATTTGTCAGATACTCTTTGCAGCATATTTGATGTAGTGTTCCTAGCTTGACTAGGCATCCTCAGTGAGGGGAAGAACCCCTAATTTGTCTCTCAGATATTCATGAGCTTCTTTAGGTAAGGCTTTGGTGAATATGTCTGCTAGTTGTTCCTTTGTATTCACATATTCCATTCTGACCTCTTTATCTTGTACCAACTCCCTCAAGTAATGATACTTGATGGAAATATGTTTGGTCTTTGTGTGCATTAATGGGTTCTTAGATATGTTGATAGCACTTGTGTTGTCATAGTAGATGAAAATAGGTTCAATGATCTCTTCTTTCATGCTTATCAACAAAAGATACCACTTGTTACAAGTAGTAGTTGTTGTTGCACCAAAAGATCAACCTTCACATTTACACTTTCCACAATTTTGTTACTATTAGAGTTTAAACACTCGTAAGCTTTACTCTTTGTGGAATAACCTAGGAATATTCCCTCATCACTTTTAGCATCAAACTTTCCATTCCTACTATCTTTTAGTATATAGCATTTTATCCCAAAAATTCTAAAGTATTTTACATTAGGTGCATACCCGTGCCATAACTCATAAGGTGTAACATTTGTACCTTTTTTGATCTATACTCAGTTTAGGGTATAAACAATTGTACTTACAGCTTCTCTCCAGTACTTTTGTGCAACATTTTTCTCAATCATTAGTGTTTTTGCACAATCCATGATAGATATGTTCCTTCTCTTTGCTATACCATTCTGTGGATGTGTTCTAGGTGTAAACATCTGTCTCTTGATTCCTTTATCATTGCAGAATAGATTGAACTCATTTGATATGAATTCTCCACCTCGGTCAGATCTTAGACACTTTAGGTTCCTACCTATCTCCTTTTAAACCTTAGCCAAATACCACTTAAATAACTAGAATGCATCAAATTTTTCTTTCAAAAATATTACAGTATTCATTCTAGTGTCATCAACAAATAAAATAAAGTATTGATGTAGTAAAGGATTGTGGATCCAATTCAGGATAGCCCAAACCTTGCAGCCACTAATCAACATAGCAGAATACTCAAAAACACAACAACAAAATAATTGTTTAACTCTAATTTTCATTTACATGCCCGACTGTAAGGCCTTCCGAGTTAGGGCCAATTACAATCAGAAACAATTCTGCAAGATCCACACAGATCCAATATAATCTCAGCTAGTTCAAATCTGAAAATAATCAACAACTGATGGAAACCCTAAGGAAGATCTAAACTTGATCTTGCAAGCCTTCAATCAATCTCATCTCCAAGTGTGCAAACCCCTAGCTCTGCAACTACAAACTATTAGATAACAATCTGATCTGCATGATCATGCAAGATCTTTTCCACAACTTTGCTAAGTCCAGCTTTCAGAACCTCATATTTGATTCACTAAGTCTTCAAGTCATGAACTTCTATTGATCTCCTAGTGATCCTAAACACCTACCCCAAACATCCTATAAATACTAATCATCAGCCACCAGTCGGCTGGATGAAACCATTAAATCCACCCCCCCCAACAATTATTAAATGTAATACAAGTCAACATCAAAATAGCCTCACAAACATTTAATCCAACATGTCAGCCTATAACAACATCTACCAACAATAAATGCACCAAATTGGCCCAACAAATCACATAGAACTCTAGTCAGTAAACTAGAACTACTAAGAAATAGTGAAATAACCGAGCATGCCAGGCATCACCGAGCACCAGTGTCGACTAAGCACCACAAGCATCATCAAGTAACACTTTCTCTGAGTGCCAGATATTACCAATTTCCTTCAGTGACCAAGATTCCTTCAATGAACAAGGCCGTCGGTAAAGGCTGCAACTGAGTAACACCAGCCAAACATACACCTCCCATGCAGATTCATCGAGTACCCTAGAATTCCCTGCATTAGACACCCTAGGTTCGAAAAGATGTTCATATGTGAGAAGAACATCTTCTGGGATTCAATGCATAAACCCTGAACTAGTTCTTCACATACAAGTCCTCCACCTTTTCAGCTTGCATACACTTCCACTTCAGCTTTCTCTATCTCTTCAAGTCTTTCCTTGACAACACACAGGTCTGTTCTCCATACTGATCATTCATTTTCTTTGGATCTACCAACTCAACTCGGCTACCAATACTCAGGCTTCTCCTATTGAGAATTGTATCCAGAAAAGGCATCAGGGAAAACTTCTTATCATCCTTCTCAATAGTAAACACATTCCTTACACAGTCATACATAGCTTTGCAATCATATTGCCAAGGTATACCAAGAAATATATCACAACTATTCATCTTCACAATGTCACATAACACAAGATCCTTATACTGGCCAATTTGAACATCAATAAAGCACTGTTCTCTTACTTCTAGAGCATGAACATCTTGTAACCAGCCAATCCTATAAGGACAAGGATGCTTCATTCTATTCAACCCAAGTTTTTGAACCATGTCCTCAGCAACAAGGTTATTAGTACTACCACTATCAACAATAACATCACAGAGTTTACCTCCAGACTTGCATTGGGTCCTAAACAAGTTACTCCTCTGACAAGGTTCCTCCTTTGTACCGAGCAATGTTCACTAAAGCAACAAGTTCTCAGATTCAGGTTCATTCTCATTCACCACAGCATTTCATCAGTCACCAAGCTTCTTTTGTGTACACTCAAAAGAATGGTGTCCTTCCTCTCCATAGTTATAGTAAGTACCCTTAAAGATAACTCTACCTATCTTCTTCTTTGGTTCCACAGGTTTCTGTTCATCTTCTATATCAGTTAGTTTATCCTTCACTGAGTGATCACTCTTTTCCTTCCCTCAGGGATTACTATGTTGTTTCCTCTTCAACTTATCTTCTGCCTTTAGAGCATACTAATAAGCATCTTCAATAGAATCAATCTTCAGCATACCAAGCTCATCCTAGATATTGAATCTCAAACCATTCACATACCAAGCTACCTTTTCCTTACCAAGCTCTCAGTGTCCTGACCAAATACTAAGTTTATAGAACTCCTCGGTATAATCTTCAACAGACAAATACTTATATTTTAGATTCTGCAACTTCTTAAATGAGTCAAGCTCATAGTCAAAAGGTATGAACTTAGCTTTCAATTTTGTCACCATCAACCTCCACTGATTGATTTTCATTTTGCCTTCATCTTCTCTATCTCTTTGTAGTTCCTTCCACCAAAGAGCAACATGTCCTTTAAACTTTGTCTGTGCTAATCTCACCCAAAGAGGATCTTCAATTTCTTCTATCTCAAAGAAATCTTCAAGTTCACCAATCAAATAAATCAAGTTCTTAGGCTTCAAAGTACCAGAGAAATTAGAAACTTCCATTCGGTAACTGCTACTTAATCGAGCTCCAGATCTAGGCAACCGAGTAGTTTTATCTTCACTAGATCTATCCCTGTAGTCATCACCACTAGATCCAGCAGGTTCAAAGTCTTCAGCAACTTCCTCATAACTATCTTCAGTACTAACATTTTGAGGTACACCAGTAATAGCTCTCATGATCTCGGTGACAATGTCATTCTTCATCAACTCCATCTTAGATCTGAAAATTGATTTCACCTTCTCTGTATTCCTAGATTCAATAGTATCATAGAGATCAGAAATAAATCTAGGGTCCAATCTTCTCGGAGGCATCCTTAAAGATATGCAAAAACCCTTAGCAACAAACCCTACACTGACCACCTTGTGACAATCTCCAAGTTGTATGCAAGTCAGATCTCAACCTGCCATCTTGAACAAACAACTAGGGCAAGATCCACAAGTTCATTACTTTGGATCTACAATCTAGATCATACGATCTCTTCACAAACAAGATCAACTTTGCAAGATTAGCTTTGCTTGGTCAACCTTCACTCCACAAGATCAAATCTCTCACTTTGATACCAACTGATGCAGTCAAGGATGGTGGATCCAATTAAGGACAACCCAAACCTTGCAGCCACTAATCAACACAATGGAATAATCAACAACACAACAAAAAAAAATTGTTTAACTCTGATTTTCATTAACATGCCCAGCTGTAAGGCCTTCCGGGTTAGGACCAATTACAATCAGAAACAATTCTGCAAAATCCACACAGATGCAATACAATCTCAGCCAGTTCATCTTTGAAAACAATCAACAACTGATGGAAACCCTGAGGTAGATCTAAAATTGAGCTCGCAAGCCTCCAAGCAATCTCCTTGTGTCTAAGTGTGCAAACCACTAGCTCTGCATGTAGTACCTCACCCCTAGTCCAATTTTATAAATGTTATGATTATTTTAGGATGATAGATTATATGTTAGGAGATCATTGATGTTTATGATTTTACTAACCCCATGCTTGCATGTGTATGGTCGATGTGTTTATTTTATATTCTGTTTGACGTGTTTGATATGGTTGAGGGACGGAGTCATAGTTACTTGCTTGCGAGATCCACACGATCGACCAATCCCCGCCATTGTCTGTTATATATTATTGTATGTACATGCTTCGTCTTGTGATGACAAGTTTGCAGGTACAAGGCATCATCTTCCCTTAATTGGCAGGAGTGAGCATGCCCATAAACATTCATCTCAATGGTAAAGAGGGGAGATAATACACATACCCAAAACCCTAACCTAAGCCAAATTGTCCTAGCATTGGATAAGTGTCTGTCTTACTACCCTACCCAAATTCATCTGGTTGGTATGAATTTGTGGATCCCGTTCTTGAGTCTATGCATGATTTCAGTTTGTTTGATTTTATTGTGCTTGATCTTATAGTGCTTGATTCAGTTGATTCATGATTATTTAGGTGATTTTATATAATTATCGATGTTAGGATTATAGTTGAATTTAATGATTTAATTATGTTCCTGTATTTAATTTGGAAAATTATCTAAAGTCAATTATTTGATTAATTGGAATTAATTGATTATTTAATTGAAATTAGGATTAATTATGTTTGAGTGTATTATTAAATAATTGAATATTTAATTGCATGCTTTAGGATGTATTAAATATTTAATTTATTTAATTTGGGTTTTAAATTATTAACATGTGCTTAATTGAAAATGATTTGAATTATGCTTGCATATTTTATTAAATGATTAAATAATTAATTGCATGAATTTGTGATGCATTAAGTATTTAATTTATTTAATAATGAATTTAAATTATAACATGTGCAAAATTGAAAAAAGAGTTTGTTTTCAAAAAGAGAACAACTAGTTTTGAAAAGTCTAAGTTGAGTTGTGCTTTTAAAAGATATTTTTATTTAATTAATTGTGTTTACTTTCAATTTTGGAGTTTGAGTTAGATTAGGAGTTGTCTTATGAGTCATTTTCTGATATGGAGTTGAACTGTGAGTTAGCTTTTGAGTTGTCTTTTGGGATTGCTTGAATTTGGGGATTGAATTCCTATTAGGAGATTTTGCATTCATTTTTGGAGGCAGACAGGTTTTGGAGAAGATTTTTGGGGGAGCTTGTGTGTTTGGCATTTTGGAAATTGGTGGATTGTTATGGTTGTTTGTTGATTTGAATTTCTCTGTGCATCTGGATTGGGTACCTGTTTGCAAATTAGCTTTTAGATCTGCAGGTTGAGTTTGATTTTGGAGAGAATTTTGTTCTCAGATCTGCAAGGGTTTCCATTTTTATTTCGTATCTGGCATTGGATCTGAGGTAGGCTTTGGATTTGTTTGTCAGATCTATTTCCACATCTGTTTATCTTTCTGTGTTTTAATAGTTTTCTATGTTTTCTATTTGGTAGATCTTTGTTTATATTAGATCTTCTGAAACCATGGTATAGTTATTTTATTATTACTTGGCATCGTAGTGTTATTCTGGCAAAATTTTGTTAATTAATTCTTCATGGTTTGCCTATAAATTGATAAATCAATTCTGTTGTATAGTTTAACTATAGTATTGAGAGAAAAATTAATCCCCTATTAGAGAAATCAATTTAGGACAAAAACCCAATTTGGGTACAAAATAATCAATTTTGGTTAAAATACTATCTTTGCAAAAATTTCCATGATTATAATAAAATGATGTATATGTTTAAAAATTTGTCATGAGTAAGGAATAGATTCACAAGTATAAAGAATCTGACCTGGAATTGTACAAAAGGAAAAATTTCTAAAAAATGTATTTATTTGTGTATATATATACCCTTCTTCCTAATTTTCCTATTTTCAATAATTAAAATAAATATATATAGTAATGCTAAGTGTAATTTTAATATAATATATATTCATATATATTATTAACTTTATTTGGCATTTTATAAAAATATGTCAAAAAAATTTGTTTTAAAAAAAATTAAAAAAATAAAAAAATAAAATATATATATATATATATATATATATATATATATATATATATATATATATATATATATATATATATATATATATATATATATATATATGGCAATTTAATTGTTTGGTTTTATTTTAAAAAAAATGAAACTTGTTATTGGAGGGTACTGACTATACCCCCCCACGACAGACCCTGCCGGCGGTACGCACTGGTATCGCGCAACAGGGACTGGTCCCTACCGATGGTACCAGTGGGTACCGTTCGGTGGCGGTCCCCGGCGGTACTCTCTGCGTGCAGGGGTGTTGGGGAGTGGGCTCCGCCCCCCCTTAAAACTATTTTAATTTTGCTTTATTAAATTATTTTATTTTATTTTTATATATTGCGGTGTTTTTTATTTAAAATGTTAATTAATTTTTTATTAATTAATTTGTGTTAGTTTATTAAATTTTAAGTTTTATTTGCTAATTAATTATTTTAGTAGTTAAGTTGTTAATTATTTTATAATTTGGTTTTCAATTAATTTAATGTTTATCTTAATTAAATATAGTATAAATCAAATTAATTTATTTGTATTTAAATTTGATTTTGTAATTTGTTACTTATAATAGAATGGATGTATAATTTTTAATGTGTTAGTTAATTTTAGGTTTAAACAATTTGTTCGTTGATTTAATGGTGAATTTATATTTGTTTATTAGTTCCTAAGATTAATAATGGTATATTAATAAATTAATACTGGTGTATTAACATTTAAGTTATTATGGCTTTTTAATTGTTTTAGGTATGTTCATAAATTTGTATTTTACATGTGATGAATTTTATATTGAAATTGGGCTTTTGCTCTATTGAATTCTTAGAATGACTATAGAGTACATTCTTTAATTTGGCATTATTTTAATGTTAAGTATCTTTTTGTAGATTTAGGTGTTTCTGCATGTGGATTTAAATTATATTCTTTATGGATTCTAAATGCTTAAGTATTGGATAGCAGTTTCATTAAAATGCAATTGTGTCTTCTTCGTGCCTGAACTGTATTCTTGTGCATTAAATGAGGTCGAGCATTAGATGGCCTAGGGGGAAACAAAGGCAAGGATTCATTTTAGTGGATTGTATTTCAGTATCATGTTCATTGTGTGTGCTTATTTTGATTATCATCTATGTTTTGATCTTATGGGCTCTTGTTGATTTGCCATTTGGTTTTGGTATCTTTGTAATCATGTCAGTTTCTTATGTGTGAAACTGCTTCTAGGATTACTTGGTGGTATACCTATTTTGATGTTTGTGAGATTATGAGCCTAGGGGAGATTGATTAAGTGCATCTTAGGGGAGTGGCTTACAATAGGGGCCGGGACCCAAAGTGGTCAGTACCTGGGTAACCTATTGTAGGTTATGTAATTAAGTGATAACATAGTAATTAAAATGTGTAGAGATCATTAAAAAGATAATTTAGAGTATGGTTATGATTAGAATTCCTCATATTTGAGAGAGAGTATTCTAATCCCACATGGATTGTATTGAGGGTCTGGGCCCCAGTTCCAGGGTAACTCAATGCTTGAGGGTCCGGGGTCCAGAGTGACCAGTCCAGGGTAACTCAAGTAAATAGACATGTGATGACACTCCCATAGCATGTAGCCTAAGTCATCTCCTAAGATTTCTGTTTATGCCTCTGGATTAGTGTGTCTCACCTTTCTCTTTATTTTGTAAACCTTGAGTAGAGAGCTTTCAGGATTCCTTGCTCAGTGGTTTTATCCTTGTTTGGTTTTGGTGATCCGTTTGGGGTTTGTGGTTATCTTCTCAGCATGATGGGGTAGACCTTTATGGTTCTACACGGATGGGTGGTAGTGATTCTTTACCATTTGAGATTCAATGCCCTGGTGTCGGTACTGTTGGTTCTTTTGCAGTTGGATGCTTTCATGGTCCTTCATTGGTTCTTCATTATTGGTTTCTTATCATACCTTCATTTATGTAGTCCTCTATTAGAGTATCGCATGTGGTATCTAATATGGACAGTGTACTTCTTTGTTAGATTTATTATTACATACCCTACAACATGTGTAGTGGATGTCAGTTTATTAGTTATCATGGATGTCCATGAGGTTCGTTATTATTGATGTAAGTTGTGATTGTATCTTTTATGATATGGAATCTTTTGTTATCTTTCTTTAGTTGTATTTTTGTTCCTAAGTAATTCTACATCATGGGACCCTCGAGATTTGTAATCTATGTTGGATGTTGGTTCAATGTGAGTAAATGGTAATTGCTTCCGCACTGTTGTATTATCTTGTATGTTAACTTTTTTAAAAAAATGTTCACCAAACTTAGTAGCATGTTATAGGTTAATCTCTCTTGGGTTCCCTGGCGGGGCATTACACTGCAACTACAAACTATCAGATAACAATCTGATCTGTAAGATCATGCAAGATCTTTTCCACAACTTTGCTAACTCCAACTTTCAGAACCTCAGATCTAATTCGCTAAGTCTTCAAGTCATAAAATTCTACTGATCTCTTGATGATCCTAAACACCTACCCCAAACATCCTATAAATACTAATCATCAGCCACAAGCCGGCTGGATGAAACCATTAACTCCCCGCCCCAACAATTATTAAATGCAATACAAGTCAGCATCAAAATAGCCTCACAAACATTTAATCTAACATGTCAGCTTGTAACAATAGCTACCAACAATAAATGCACCAAGTCGACCCAACAAATGACATAGAACTCTAGTTGGTAAACTAGAACTACCGAGAAACTATGAAATAACCAAGCATTCCAAGCATCACCGAGCACCAGTGTCTACCAAGCACCACAAGAATTATCAAGTTATACTTTCACCGAGCACCAAAAATTATCGAGTTCCTTCAGAGACCAAGCTTCCTTCAATGACTGAGGTCGTTGGTCAAGGCTGCAACCGAGTAACACCGGCCAAACATACACCTCCCATGCAGATTCATCGAGTACCCTAGAATGCCCCTGCATCAAGTATCTAGCACCACAATAGCTTTGTACACCCATAGGTCCACAAAGGTCAGTATGAACCAAATCTAAAACATTTTCTGAAGTAAAAGTCTTGCTCTTGAAACTAGACTTTGTCATCTTACCCAACTGATATTGTTTGCACATTACATTATCAGGTTTCTTCAATCTTGACAATCCTCTCACTTTATTCTTTTTACTAATATCTACCAGATTGTCAAAATTAACATGACATAGCCACTTATTCCATAACCATATATCATCAAGTTGTGCAATCAAACATGTCTCTTCCGATAGCTCTAGATAGAACAAATTACCTCTTGTCTATTCTCCACTTCCAATAAGTTCACCAGTGGCATCAAATATTTTAGCCTTCCTGTGATGAAATTCCACTCTGTAGCCAGTGCTATTAAGTTTTGCAACACTTAGCAGATTATAGTTAAGACCTTCAACCCAATAAGCATTTTCACAAGTGATATTATCAGTCAGCTTAATTAATCATTTACCCTTTATAGGACATGGTGCATCATTACTAAACTTAACACTTCTACCTTTGTAATGATCTAGGGTATCAAAATTAATTTTGTCACCAGTCATGTGGTGTGAGAAACTACTATCAATAATCCTGTTACCCTATTTTTTTTCATCATGATAGACAAAAAACATGGGAAAAGGGTGATTGAGGTATTTTCATTTAATAGTGCTTTTCAAGTGGTGTGGATTAGCATTTTGTTATTGGATTCATATCAGATTTTTATTGTACTCTAAGTATTGATCGCATGTCAAAATTTCAAATTTATAATTGATCATTACATTGTGCATTCATACTGAATGCAATTTACAAATGCTCTTTTCATACTTCATATTTCACATCAATCAATAGAGTACAATAGACAAAATAGAAAGAAGAGATAGAGGTATGAGTGGGTCCTCTGCATTACCTTGAAGTGTCATCTACATATCAGGAGCTGGTTGTCGTGTCTGTTCCTAGTCCTTCAGATCTTTGTCTAAGTTTGCATTTGTTGGGTTCTAAGTCTTTAGGGTTTCTATGCATCATGGTTAAGTGTGTTAGATCTAGTTGGATCTAAAAAATATAGAAGAATGAAAACATCATACAATATCAAATTCATTCATAGCTGCATATATTTCTGATATTCAATGCAATAAAAAAATGAGAATGCACATAAAATAAAAAATAGTGTTAAAAGAAAATAGAATCACATTAGGTTAGTGAGCGCACCAGTGGACCGATTGTTGTACAAATTTGGCCACTGGGTCATGACCACTAACATAATGTGTTTAATTATTTGATATGTTTAAGCTGAACAAAGAGATGCATTCTTTAAACAAACTGTGTGTCACAGTCAAAAGATGAGGATGCAGTGTGCTATACAGATATTGTTCATATGCTGAAAAGATGTTAAAGATCAAGTACAAGAAAATATAAATCTGTTTATGGGTGTCTCGAGCTCGTGCTCGAACCCCATAAATAGATTGCATTGCTAAAAGTGAAAAATTTCTGCTACAAATCTTGTAATATCTGGATTATTGATCTACAATAGAGTTATCAAATGATATGTAATCATGCATTCACTGTCAAAACATTTTAAATGATACAGTTTATGGCATGCTACCAAGCACACAAAAGGTGACAGCCATGTTGTGATTAACAAGTAGGAGGTTTCTACAGTCCAAATGATAAAATTTCTTGTTAAATCACAGTGAATGATTCAAAATGTTATGGGAATTTGTCAGATTACAAAAATGACAATGAGCTCAAATGGATGCATAATAAAATTTCAGTGCTTAAGTCTCATGAGATGCTACATAATTGAAGCTCAAGTTTGTTACTTAACCATGTGTGACTGATCCTATTTGAAAAAGCTTGCATTTCAATATCTCGAGGATCTTAAAAAATGAATTTGAAAAATTTAATCACTCTCAAATTGAAACTTTAGCAAGACCCTATGTGTTCATTAAATTTGATATATTTATTGAAAAGACAAGGAACTTTTACTTGGATACTCAAACACAAAGAAATCTTACCAGGTTGAATGATGGCCTATATGAAGTGTAACAGATTATGACTTTGAAATGTTCATGAGGTTCTGGAAGTTGGTGAAAAAATAGACTAGGTTTGAAATCTATGGCATAGATATGAGATACAAGGACACATGAACTTGTTGTTCAAAAGGAGGCAAAGATAGCAATGTCTCGGGTATGATCAAATAAGAAAATAGAGCTAGAGGCAGATGGCTATGCATAGCATGAGAAATCACTGTAAGATGAGGAAAAGTCACTGTTTAGTAGATGTAAAAATGGAGTAATTTAAAGCATGATTCACGCAAAATCTTAGGGATTGTGGTTCTTCATTTACAGCTTGAGCTTCATTTCATATTATAGCCTGGGCTCATGAGTTTTTAGAGATAGCTCCACATTTTCTAGTCAAAGCTGAGCCCATAGTATAAGAAAAGTCAAGACCAAAGAGAAGTGGCTGGTAATTAATAAACTGTTAGATTTTCTCACCTTTAAACAACAACTCGAAAGCCCAAGAAATTAATGCAATGACTATGCAATGAAAAGAATATTTGTAGGAAGCAAGCTAACCAAGAAGAACAAAAGAAGAGTAAGATATAGTTATCTCAGGTTTGAGTAAGAGCTTGAGATCTTTAATCAAGGGTCAAACTGAAAATAGTTCACAAAGCCGCATGTTGTGCTTAAAAAAACTCCCAACTACACTCGTGATCTCTCAGTCAAACTTTCAGTCTAAAAGCCAAAGCCAAAAATTTTTAGTCCAAGCTCGAGCTCAATGAAGGAAGGCAAAGACTGTTCTCATCAAGAAAAAGTTAGTGCCAAGTGTTTTATCCTATGAACTCCCAGATAAACTTAGCGTTCATGCTCAAGGCCAAGTGTTACAGCTAAAGGCTTGTGAGCTTTTAGTTTGGAGTTCATTAGCCAATAAAAATGAAAAGCCTGAGTTTCAAACTGAAAGCTAGAGTATAAACTAAGGAAAAATGAGATATCAAGGCTAGAATCTAGCTTAGAGCTGAGTTCCATAATAAACTTATAGTTCACATCCTTATTGAACCCGAAGTACATTGCTAAGGGAAGCTTATCCAAGATCCAAATAGAGCCCATTCTTCAATAGTTTACAACCCATAAGACCATCATTCACAACCGAGGTTACTCTTAGTCATGTAACACCAGGCAAAAGCCTCAGTGTCAATGTTTGAGAAAATTATGGCCCAATTTCTTGCAGCATTCATGCCATGTTCAACAGTCAAGGCTCAAAATTAATACTAAACTCAGAGAGCTTGAATAACAAGTTTTGATTCATTCACAAAAATACAAAATGAAAACACAGAGAAGACTTCAAGGACTGAGAAAGTAGTGGTTTTGATAAAATTATGAAGTCCAATTGCAGAAATGATAAATTCCATAAAGACTACAGTGTACTCCTAGCCATATCTCGAAAAATATAATAGTGCCAGCTCAACATCACATTGGCTGAATTTTCACATACTGCAAACGGGTTGAGTGTTCATGTCGACCTTCCCCATATTGTTATTTTTTTTATACTTAAGGATTATTTCCTAAGTTTAGGTTTTGGATAGTGTAGGTTATTATTTAATTTTGAATTTTTATTCAAAATTAAATAATTTAAATATTGGTAAACATTGTAAAAGGATTTGTTATCCTTATTAAAACCAATATTTAGGGCATTAGTTGTGGATAGGCTAAGATTTTGGGCACAATTTGTGCATGTAATTTGGAGTAAAATTAGGATGCTTTTTTTAGCTGAAGTTGAGCTTTTCTAGGAGTTTTTCTAGGGGTGATTGGATTTTTGGATTGAGGCTTTGAGGGCTTCATAAGGGAGTCAGATTGTCAGTTTTAGGGGTTCAAAATAGTGGAAAGGTGAGGCTTAGTGAATATCTTCATTCCTCTGCCCCTTTTTTGCATGTTTTTGTAACCATCTACAGTTTTTTGAAGGAAATAAGAGCAAGCTTTCTGATTACATCAATTTCTAAGTATTGGATCCAATCCTATTCTTCTTTTCTACATTAAGTGTTGCATGTTTTATGTGATCTAGTAAAGTGAATTGTTTTCGATTCCTTTCCTATGTTATAAAAAATCAGGCCTTTTTGCAGAATATGTAAGTTTGTTGTTAGTTTTTACTATTTTGTGGTATGAACCCTAATAGTGAATTCTAGTCAACCTTTATGTTGAGTAGAGAATGATAAATGCAACTCAGTGATTTTGTAGTTGGGGATGCTGGTTTGAAAATCTTGATAGATTTGGAGTAATTTTTGGTGTATCACCCTATTTCCCATTCAATTTTTATTCTTTCTCCCTTTTCCCAATCAATTTTTTTAGTCAGGAGGTGATATTCTAAATCAAATAGGAACTGGCCTAGAATCCAGAGATTCCTCCTCAATCAGAGTCCACCTATAGCTCAAGGAGGTTTCCATTATTAGGATGGAATTGTTGCATAGCCCTAATGCCTGAGTTAGCGTGACAATTCTAAGCCTGAACAGGTTTTGGGACGCTCGATGGGACATGTTTTTCAATGAATTGGTCGAATTACATTGTATTAATTGTTGTTTCTGGTGTGCTATTAGCAAGATTCAGACTTGAAAGAGGTCATATTTCACATATTGGATGTTCCATGGAGGAAGATGAGCTAGTTGCAAGGATTAAGAGATATTTTCCATCATTTCATGTGAACCCCATTCAAGAGAATCATTTTTAGTCTTATCAAGGTCAACAATCCCAATATGATTTTCATTATTCTGCAAATAATAATGATTCACAAAATAGAGATACTGCAAGTATGTTGCAGAATTTGCATATGCAGATTGATGATATGAACAGGAAGCTAGAGAAGCATGCTTAGCAAGCCCATATCCAGTAGCAACAAGCATTGGCTCAACAAGATCAAGGTTATAGGAGGTACCTGGCTGAGAAATACAAGAGAAATGAAGCCAAGCTTGGAGAAGGGCTGGAGGCTCAAAATAAGGTTCATCAACGAGAGTTAGAAGCTCAAAAGGATGCTTGTGAAAAGTTGAAAGCTCAAAAGAATGCTTATGAAAAGGAACTGAAAGCTCATCAAGAATTTTATGAGAAATTTCAAGAAGAGGTGCAAAGAAATTCAAAATCTCAGGAGGAGTCCCATGAAAAAGAGCTATAGGATCTCAAGCAAAATATAGGATTCCTATCTTCTATAGATGAAACATACAAGAGAGGCTATCAAATGCAAAATAAGAAATTTTTTCAGCTTGAGGAAGAGAAAGAGAACATTGAAAAGAAGGTTGTTGATTAGACTATACTTCTCCTACAAAAGAATAAGGAAGATGAAGAAGAAGATCATTTTTGGGACGAGATGGAGAAATTTTGCTTGCATCTTGATGACAAGTGCACTCTTCTAGAAAGCACTTACAAGCTACATGAGATTATTTCTAGCCAGCAGAGGAGATCAATCAGACTGAAGTAATTTCTCAGGAACCTAAGTCTATCAAGAAGAGCTCCAAATTCAAGATCTCTCAAGGATGTCCTATCAAGCATTTGGATAGGATGGAAGCTAGAAAAGAAGAGAAAGTTGTGCCAGCACCTCTACATGATATTCTGCTAAAAAATGAAGCTAAGAAGGAATTAAATCAGCTTGTTGTTCCAATTGACCAAGTAAGTAAAATCCTACTGGTTCTTCACAACATGTTGCTGATTACTGATTTTCTTCAGAATAATGGTGATTATAGTCAGCTTGATCAAGTAAGTAAAATTCATATCAATCAAATCCTTGTCAAGAAAATGATCATATGTATCTCCCATGTTCATCTTGTGATAGCTTTCCAAAAGCATATTGATTATTGTGAACTGAAAAAGGATGGGAAGTTATTTTTCACTGTCAGTGAATGGTTTTGTTTAACCAAGCTTCAAGCTGGTTAAAGTAGGTTAGTTTAGGTTTTCATTTCAATAAGTGCAGTACAACACTAGGATTTAGGTTGCATGAGTCTAGGTTTAGGTGTTTTTGTTTCAATAAGGTTGCATTCATGCATGTTCCAATTATTTGACTCCTATTTCCCAATGATAAGGTCCGAGTTCATGTCTAGCAGAGATATCCAGCAGAAGTCACCAAAATGTTACCCTATTTTTTTTCATCATGATAGATAAAAAACATAGGAAAAGGGTGCATTGAGGTATTTTCATTTAACACTGCTTTTCAAGTGATGTGGATTAGCATTCTGTTATTGCATTCATATCAAATTTTTATTGTACTCTAAGTATTGATCGCATGTCAAAATTTCAAATTTATAATTGATCATTACATTGTACATTAATATTGAATGTAATTTACAAATGCTCTTTTCATACTTCGTATTTCATATCAATAAATAGAGAACAATAGACAGAATAGAAATAAGAGATAGAGGTATGAGTGGGTCCTCTACATTGCCTTGAAGTGTCATCTGCATATTAGGAGTTGGTTGTCATGTCTGGTCCTAGTCCTTTGATTATCTGTTTGAGTCTGCATTTGTCGGGTTCTAAGTCTTTAGGGTTTCCCTGCATCATGGTTCAATGTATTAGATCTAGTTGGATCTAAGAAATACAGTAGAATGAAAACATCATACAATATCAAATTCCTTCATAACTGCATATATTCTTGATATTCAATGCAATAACAAAATGAGAATGCATATAAAATGAAAAATAGTGTTAAAAGACAACATAATCACATTAGGTTAGTGAAAACACCAGTGGACTGATTGTTGTACAAATTTGGCCATTGGGTCATGACCACTAACATAATGTGTTTAATTATTTGATGTGTTTAAGCTGAATAGAGAGATGCATTGTTTAAACAAATTGTGTCATAGTCAAAAGATGAGGATGAAGTGTCTTGTACAGATATTGTTCATATGCTGAAAAGATGTTAAAGATCAAGTACAAGAACATTAAAATCTATTTATGGGTGTCACAAGCCCGTGCTCGAACCCCATAAACAGACTGCATTGCTAAAAGTGAAACATTTCTGCTACAAATCTTGTAATATCTGGATTATTGATCTACAACAGAGTTATCAAATGATATGTAATCATGCATTCACTGTCAAAACATTTTAAATGATACTATTTATGACATGCTGCCAGGCATACAAAAGGTGACAACCATGATGTGATTAACAAGTAGGAGGTTTCTACAGTCCAAATGATAAAAGTTCTTGTTAAATCACAGTGAATGCTTCAAAATGTTATGGGTATTTGTCAGATTATAGAAATGACAGTGAGCTCAAATGGATGCATAATAAAATTTCAATGCTTAAGTCTCATGAGCTGCTACATAATTGAAGCTCGAGTTTGTTACTTAACCATGTATGACTGATCCTATTTGAAAAAGCTTGCATTTCAATATCTCGAGGATCTTAAAAAATGAATTTGAAAAATTTAATCACTCTCGAATTGAAACTATAGAAAGACCCTATGTGTTCATTAAATTTGATACATTTATTCAAAAGACATGGAAGCTATACTTGGATACTTAGGCACAAAGAAATCTTGCCAGGTTGAATGATGGCCTGTATGAAGTGTAACAAATTATGACTTTGAAATGTTCATGAGGTTCTGGGAGTTGGTGATAAATTAGACCAGGTTTGAAATATATGGCATAGATTTGAGGTATAAGGCACATGAACTTGTTGTTCAAAAGGAGGCAAAGATAGCAATGTCTTGGGTATGATCAAATAAAAAAATAGAGCTGGAGGCAGATGAATATGCATAGCATGAGAAATCACCGTAAGATGAGGAAAAGTCATTGTTTAGTAGATGCAAAAATGGAGGAGTAATTTAAAGCATGATTCACATGAAATCTTAGGGATCGTGGTTCTTCATTTACAGCTCGAGCTTCATTTCATATTACAGCCTGGGCCCGTGAGTTTTTAGAGATAGCTCAACATTTTCTAGTCAAAGCTGAGCCCATAGTATAAGCAAAGTCAAGACCAAAGAGAAGTGGCTGGTAATAAATAAACTATCATATTTTCTCACCTTTAAATAGCAACTTGAAAGGCTAAGAAATTAATGCATTGACTATGAAATGAAAAGAAGATTTTCAGGCAGGGAGCTAAGCAAGAAGAACAAAAGCAGAGTAAGATATACTTATCTCAGGTTTAAGTAAGAGCTTGAGATCTTTAATCACGGATTGAGCTGAAAATAGTTCACAAAGTTGCATGTTGTGCTTAAAAAACCTCCTAGCTACACTTGTGATCTCTCAGTCAAACTTTTAGTCTAAAATCCAAAGCTGAGAGTTTTCAGTCCAAGCTTGAGTTCAATGAAGGAAGGTCGAGACTGAGCTCATCAAGAAAAAGTTAGTGCCAAGTGTTTTAGCCCGTGAACTCCCATAAACTCAGTGTTCATGCTCAAGGCCAAGTGTTACAGCTGAAGGCCTATGAGCTTTTAGTTTGGAGTTCATTAGCCAATAAAAAAGAAAAGCCCGAGTTTCAAATGAAAAGTTGGAGTATAAACTACGGAAAAATGAGATATCAAGGCTAGAATCTAGCTTAGAGTTGAGTTCCACAATAAACTTACAGTTCACATTTGTATTGAACCCAGAGTATGTTGCTAAGGGAAGCTTGGCCAAGATCCAAATAAAGCCCGTGGTTCAACAGTTTACAACCCATAAGACCATCATTCACAACCGAGGTTACTCTTAGTCATGTAACGCTAGGCAAAAGCCTCAGTGCCAATGTTTGAACAAATTATGGCCTGATTTCTTGCAACATTCATGCCATGTTCAACAATCAAAGGATCAAAATTCATACTAAACTCAGAGAGCTTGAATAATAGGTTTTGATTCGTTCACAAAAATACAAAAATGAAAACACAGAGAAGACTTCAAGGATTGAGAAAGCAGTGGTTTTGATAAAATTCTAAATTCTGATTGCAGAAATGATAAATGCCATAAAGACTGCAATGTACTCCCAGCCATATCTCAAAAAATATAACAGTTCCAGCTCAACATCACATTGGCTAAATTTTCACATACTACAAACGAGTTGAGTGGTCATGTCAACCTTCCCCATATTGTTATTTTTTTTATACTTAAGGATTATTTCCTAAGTTTAGGTTTTGGATAGTGTAGGTTATTATTTAATTTTGAATTTTTATTCAAAATTAAATAATTTAAATATTGGTAAACATTGTAAAAGGATTTTTTATCCTTATTAAAACCAATATTTAGGGCATTAGTTGTGGATAGGCTAAGATTTTGGGCATAATTTGTACATGTAATTTGGAGTAAAATTAGGAGGCTTTTTTTAGCTGAAGTTGAGCTTTTCTAGGGGTGATTGGATTTCTGGATTGAGGCTTTGAGGGCTTCATAAGGGATTCACATTGTCAGTTTTAGGGGTTCGGAATAGTGGAAAGGTGCGGCTTAGTGAACATCTTTGTTCCTCCGCCCCTTTTTTGCATGTTTTTGTAACCATTTACAGGTTTTTGAAGTAAATAAGAGTAGGTTTTCTGATTACATCAATTTCTAAGTATTGGATCCAATCCTATTCTTCTTTTCTACATTAAGTGTTGCATGTTTTATGTGATTTGGTAAAGTGAATTATTTCTGATTCATTTCCTATGTTATAAAAAATCAGGCCTTTTTGCAGAATATGTAAGTTTGTTGTTAGTTTTTACTATTTTGTGGTATGAACCCTAATAGTGAATTCTAGTCAACCTTTATGTTGAGTAGAGAATGATAAATACATCTCAGTGATTTTGTAGTTGGGGATGCTAGTTTGAAAATCCTAATAGATCTGGAGTAAATTTTTGGTGTATCACCCTATTTCCCATTTAGTTTTTATTCTTTCTCCCTTTTCTCAATCAGTTTTTTTAGTCAGGAGGTGATATTCTGAATCAAATAGGAACCGGCCTAGAATCCAGGGATTCCTCCTCAATCAGAGTCCTCCTACAGCTTGAGGAGGTTTCCATTGTTAGGATGGAATTGTCGTGTAGCTCTAATGCCTGAGTTAGGGTGACAATTCTAAGCCTGAACAAATCCATTTATCATTTTTTTTCACATAGGATACAAGTGTAGTTTTCTCATCTTCATTTGACTCATCTTTCATAACAACATAGACTACTTCAATTTCAAAATCATCATTATCAGTGTTAGTTTCTTCTTCAGCAATATAGCAAGATTTCTTACCTTTATCTTTGTAGTCCTTGTACCTTTGGTAACCTCTATTTTCTCTCGTATCTTTGTGCTTTCTATCTCTTTCCTCATCCTTGTCATCCCTGTCAAGACATCTTGCAGCTATATGACCAACTTTGTTACATGAGAAACATATGATAGGGAGTTTACCTTTATACTTGCCTTTTCCTCTTTTCAATCTTCTGGCCATAAGAGCTTCAAGTTCCTCTAGTTCTTCATCAGAAGTGTCACTATCACTTTCACTCTCATTGATGCATCTTTCTTTTTCTTTCTTAGACTTATTCAAAACCATTTGTGACTTGAATGTAGATTCAACATTAGCAACAGTGAATTTATCATAATTAGAAAGCTCAAAAGTAGTAAGCTTACCAACAAGACTTTCCAAAGTAAGAGCATTACTAGGGTTACATCTAGATTCTTGAATTGTTGAAATTTTGATGGCATAAATAGGACACAAAGTTCTCAATAATTTTCCAATAACAGTCTCATCATCAATAGTTCCATTAGCTCCTCTAATGGTATTTACAACCTCTTTTATCCTACCACAATATTGAGCAATATTCTCACCTTCTTGCATTTTCATTTCATCAAGTTTACCTCTTAGGATTTCAAATTTTTCCCTTAGTACATTTATGTCACCACCATAGATGTTTGCAAGAGTGTCCCACATTTTCTTTGTACTTGTGCAATCTTTGATGTCTTCAAATTTAGGATAGCTTAAGGTAGATGCAATCTCCAACATTGCTTGATTGTGTTCCTATTTAGCTCTCATATGCTCGGCAGTCAAGGGTGCAATAGGTGTAACATAGTCATGTTCAATATAATATTTTGTTGAGTCACCAATACCAGCTAGATGCAGTTTTATCAGAGTCTACCATGCAGGGAAGTTCTCCTTATTTAGCTTCAGTACCTCCTTATACATCCTGATCATTTACTTCAAGTACCTTTAAAATTGTTCTTTGTAAGCACCAACAGCTCTGATACCAATTGTTAATATGATTTAGAACAATAGAGAGGGGGGGGTGAATCAGTTGTTCTCAGGTCTAGATGTATAAATTAAACTTTTAAACACTTCAACAACTCAGATCTAACAACCAACAACTACTCGGTCATTATAGAATGTATATCAGAAACATATAACAGTGTAGTACACTATCCAATAGTATTTAACTTGCAAAACATAGAAATGTTCAAACCAAAACATTCACACAAGTATTAACACCAGGATTTATAGTGGAAACCCAGTTTGGAAAAAACCACTTTGTAACATGCTACTGATATTTTCACTTTTCTGAAGTGAGCTCTGTGAAAAGCCATCCCTATCAAAAGTTTACAAACACACTACTAGGTGTGACCCAGTTAAAGGATTTCAACCACCCTATTAGGAGTGCGCCCTGTTAAAGGACTTAAGTACATTCCATTAGAATGCAACCTTGATTAAAGGATTTATACAATGACTATTAGGTCAACCTTGATTAAAGGATTTAACTGATACAATGGTTAGAAATTAACAGCAGTGTTTGATTTGAAAATATACAACTCACTTTGCAAATAAAAAATCCAATTCTTACATATATATGTTGGCTTACTGACTGAGATCCATTTCCATCTCCATCACTGATCTGCTTTGAAATCCCTTCAAGCAATCACAACTCCTTCTCCTTCAACCTTTTCTGATTATTCAGTCAATAACAATAACAACTCCAACATACTTCTTCAACCTCACACTTAGGTTTCCTTAATACCTCTTCGATAGGTAGATCCATCTTTTGTCGCTTAATCTCCTTCGTAGATCTTAGGGTTAGGTTAGATTCATTGAATCCTTCCAACATTATGTTCTTCATCCATCCTTCTAGAAACATCTCTAATCTCTTTATGGAATCACAATAAAATGGTTGACTATGCATTAAATGCTCCATATATTTAATAAATAAAGTCAACATGATTTACATAATCCAAGAATTCAAACATGTCGGCTAGGAATCTGAATTCTTCCTTAAATGCAAATTAATGATGCTTGGTTAATACTGTGTTCAACTCCTCGGTCATCACTATGTAGCCCGGTCACCATTGAAACTGTTTCCTCAGCTAATACTGTCTTCCTCGGCAATAAACTGATGTTCGGTCAACACTGAATTTACTCGGCATATATTGGCTCGATCGACACTAACATCACTCGGCTTAAACTAGATTTCTTCACTTTTTCTCAGTTAAGCCTACTTGTTTAGTCTTGCTTCTCACTTAGATAAACAATACATTATCTTATCATTGTGCCACATAATCAAGTACCCATTGAAGTATTAAGATAACTCAACCTTTCCTTAGGTGCTATTTTTATCACCCTTTCCCTAATCATTCTCAACAAACAACTAGATATAGTACTTTCTTAGATAGCAATAGTCTTACCAGTTAAGGTTTGACATCAATGACAATACAAAAATTTCTTCAATTGTAGTTTCCAATATAAAAACCATAGTATCTACAAATTTACCACCTCTTGATGATGAAGGGAAATTAGTCCTAATACTAGAAGAGGTTTTGGATACAAGAGAAAAAAGATTAAGAAATAAGAGCATCGTGTAGCATTTGGTCAAATGGAAAGGATTACCATTGGAGGATGCAACTTGGGAAGGAACACATATTCTTGAGCATCACAACCTTCATTTCTTGAGGAAAAGCAATATTTGGGAGGGAGGACTTGCCATGTCCCCTTTTCAAAATAATTAAAAATAATAATTTTTGCTAAGGCCGACAGGGTCAAAAAGTAAAGATTTGGGAAAAGGGGATAATCTTTAGAAACCAATGGATTAATAAATGTTAAATATTATTAAAATATATATTACTCACCCCTCTTGGACGTGAGTTAGGGTTATGCCCTCTTTTAAAAGGGTTTGGAGGCATTTCGGGCTCATTCTTGAACTTGATTTTTTGTTCATTGCTTTGTTGTTCTTCAGAGGCTGCCAAAATTGTGGAGAAGGAGACCCAAATACAGGAGTTTTAAGGTTTCTAGGAAGTCTAAGGATGAGATTTTGAGGCCATTCCATGTGTAATCTCATGCGGATTTTTCCCTTGTATTGAACATTATAGATTTGTGAGTTTTCGAGTGTGTTTTTTGTATGAGTTTGGTGTTTCCAGTTGAGCTTTTCATATCAGTTTGGGTTGCTGTTGTATTTCATCCATTTTTATGTTAAAATAGAGTTGAATATATTCCTTGGGTCATGATTCTACTCCTATGTTAGATTGTTAGTGTTTTATGGTGTTTCCGGGCTATTTTTGTGTTATTTTTGGAGCCCGATGAGCATTGTATTTGAACTCCATTTTGGAGCTGTTGTGTAAACTCTTTGCAGATCTAGAAGTGCCATTTTGTAGGTCATTATTCTGGTAAAATTTTAGTAAAAATTCTATTTTTAGATTTATCAATAATATGTGAAGTTGTGAAGTTTTTGGCATTATTTCGGGCATACTCGATTTGGGTATTATTGAGAAATTACATAATCTTTTGAAGTGTCTATTTTGATTTAAGAATCTGATTAGAGGCTTTAAATATGATATAAAATTAGTAAGGAGACATTACACAATGGACATGTTTCTCTTTTATACAAATGTTATTGAAGTTGGGTTCTAGACTTCCATCTCTCTTCTGAATATTACAATTGCAAAGTTTATTGAACTTACATTTTTTAAAATTTTATTTTTAGTTTATAAAGTGGAGTATTTGTTGAAGATTATAGTAAATTAAGTTTCTTTGAGTTTTTAGGATAAATTTTATGGTTAATGTTTTAGTTGAAGTAATTATAAGTTTTCCAAAAATCTCCATCCTTCATCCCTTATTAGCATTTAGATGCATAAGTGCTCAATAGATCATTTATACTCATCAGAAATGATCTCTTTGGAATCTCTACACATGAAATATTTGTCAAGGTATATAGAAATAATAATAATTTTTTGCACTACAAAAAAGTCACCTAAGTTTTAAGTAATTAGCTAGGGAGCTCTATATTGAATGATGCATAAGACACAACATATGTTGAAGGTATTACAAATGGGGCAGTAAACTAATTGGACTTGATTTTTGGATAAAATTCATTAAATTAAGTATTCTTAGGCTGAAGAAGAAATAAGATAAGTAACCTCCCAATAATTCTCGATGATTTATCATTGTGAACATCACCTACATTCATGATCATGAGAGATGGTTGGGTTCTTGTGAATCATTATTTTTGAAATATGGATAATGAATAATGACTCATAATCAAAGAATGGAATCTTGATTAAATATTATTTTATATATTGACAAGACCTTATTTCTCATATATGCACATATTTATATATATCTCATATAGTTTTCATTCAACTTATTGTGACCCAAATTCAAAAAAATAATAATTTCTGAATGGATAGTACCAACCACATGTCTAGGTCAATCCCATAAGAACAAGATATACCCCATGCCTATGAATTTGAGCTCAAAATTTTAAAAGTTCAAATTCAAAGATTGGCCAATTAGAGGCCCATGTGCATGGATACCAGAAGGCTCATGGAAAAGGTTGTTGGGAATCTCTCCAAGAAAGATGGTTTTTGTTTTTTTCTTTAAATAAAATATATAACATTGTCCTCTTAGAATTAGGATTAAGGTTATTCTTGCTTCTCAATATTGTATTTCTATTTATAGTTATAGGTTTTCCTATTTTTTTATTTCATATATATTTATTCATTTCAAGTTTGCATTGATCTGGAAAGAGTTGTAGAATGAGATTATTTTTTATTAGAGGAAAACTAGTTTTATATGGACCAAAAACCCAAAAGTTTAAACAACATAAATAGTTATCCTATCAATACAGATAAACCATTACTAAACTAGACAAGAACCAAATGTCAAAAAAATGGAACAAAAGCCCCCAAAATAGACTAGAGAGCCTAAGCTAAAAATTTAATCTTCCAAATGATATTAGAATTGATATCCTTGACATTTCTAACAATATTATCCAAAGGGGTAATACCCTTAGTTTTTATCCTTAGTCTTGTGGAAGGAGCCAACATATCTGAGTGGATTTCATCCTCAATATGTTCCTCCTTCTCCTTGTCCCTAGTTTGGTTCTTTTTCTACAACCTTATGTTCCTTGTATTGCACAAAATGGTCCTAGAACTACTAGTTGGAGAATTTTCCTTTGATAGGACATGAACGACTTCTACCTGCTAATTAATCTTTCACAAAAATTCACTTGTTTCCTGCAAGGTAATTTTTCTCACATTCACAATCCTTGTTAGTTTATTTTGAATATCATAAAATTTCATCTCCAAATTAGAATTTTTATCCTCATGATCTTTCTTGTGATTGTTAATGTCCTTAGCTAAGGAGAGAGTGATGGAAAGGATGTTATCTAGCTTCTGTATAGATGTGGGGCTATTCTTCAAAGCATTTATCTCAGAAAAGATCAAATCAAGAAGAGCCTCCTGAGCCTATAAAAAATTATTGTCTTTTGCATTAATAGGGGAATTATCCCAAATGGAAGACACTTTATTGATCCTCTCCCAACTCTAAAGGAGTTTCAAAATTATTGTCCTTATTCAAATCAATGAAACCCTGCTCATTAGGACCAACCTATATAGGAGGGGGGGGTGATTTTCTTCCAAATGGAAAAAATAAAACCTTTAGAACGATATCCAAAGGGATTCCATTTCAGATTAACCCTACTAGATCTATAAAACCCTTTTCTCTTTCCCACCCTGGGCTCAAAATAGTCAGGCACAAAATTTTGAGAGGAAGGTAGGTGCACAAAGATGGGGGACCAAAAAGGCAGTATAAGATGCCACTTTTATTTTTTCTGAAATTAGCAAACTTTGAACTTCAATGAGAAATTGAAGATAGTTAGACTCAAAATTTTAAGATACGACAAGAATAGGAGTTGTAATACTCTGAATCTAGTTTCTAAACTACTAATTTATTTTGAAAATGGTGTAGATTAAGGCTCTCAAAAAGGGGGAGTACAAAAAGTGGTCCTAGTTTTTGTGAAAAAACATAACATGGCATTTGGTGTGCTCCCCCTAAAATGTTAACTTTTTTTTTTGAATTTTTTTAATCACTCCAGTGAGAAGTTATCTAAAACCATGTAGTTTATCCCAGATTTTTTTGCTATTTTTTTGATGAATGTATATATTTTTATGAATTTTCGAAGTGCACACATCCTAAAAACATGAAATTTCTATGTGCACCCATTAGAAATCATTGAAAACTAATTGAAAATCATTTTTTTAAAAGTGTGTATAATGGAGTCTAGTTTGTAAAAAGTAACTTGTTACAAAATTCGATGAAACGTTGGTTTTTGACATAAATTGAACATACATACAAAAGAAATTAGAGATGAAAAGATTAACATAACCAGAATTCAAAATAAATTATATGGTTAGATAGCTAACGGAGAGATCTACAATATCATGTTGTCTGATTTTAACGTTATTGAACCATGAGTAAACTTGATAAGGAGCACACAAAAAAAGATGTGAATTTTTTGTATGTCTACTGGAAAATGCATCTCAAGCCTATTTGAATCCTCCAAGCCTTTGGGTTGGATCTCCAAGGTAAATACAAGCCTTAGGCTTGGTGGATTCCAATGTATTATAAAGCATGTATTCACTATAGCGCGCACACACTATATAAATTTATGACTTGCATAGCGTGTGCACATTATGTAAGTCATAAATTTGCATAGCGTATAAGCTCTATAGTGTGTACAAGCTATGAAAGTCATAAATTTTCATAGCATGTACATGCTACGCAAGTCATAAATTTTCATAGTGCACACGTGCTATAGTGCATACATGCTATGCAAGTTTATGACTTGCATAGCGCGTACATGCTATGAAACATCCATAAAAGGCTTAAGGGAGTGAGAGAGAAAGAGTTCTCAAAGGTGGCGGGGGCTGAGAGAGGAAAAGAGAGAGTGAGAAGGTGAGATATATATATATATATATATATATATATATATATATATATATATATATATATATATATATATATAGAAGCTATATTTTCCTTCTTACCCTCTTTCCTCCCCTCTCTCTCTCTCTCACACACACACACACACACACACTCTCTCTCTCTCTCTCCTTCACACCCTCTATATTTCCCCTTCTTACCCTCTTTCCCCTCTCCCTCTCTCTCTCATACACACATATGATCTCTCCCACCTTCCTGTTATCTCTATTTGAGCATTAAGTATTGTCATTAGTATCAAATGAGTTTAGCCAGTAATATAAGTTATTCAAGTTAGTAAAGGTTGGAATAAGGAGTTAAACAAGTCAGTTGGTTGAACTTACAAAGCCTTCATACCAAGCATTTACAAGGAAAAACCTTAAGCTAAAAGAATACAGGTTTAACCGAGCATGTTTACTAAGCGTTAGGATTTACTGAGTACCGGTGAGCTAGTAATCACCAAGCATTCTACACACCCAACATCAGTTTAATCATCGAACAATGAATGAAGTGTGTTAGCTCTTTTTCATGTAGAATCACTATAGCTATTAAGCTTGACTCTTTGACTTCCCAATTTCAGATTCTTACAGGGAAAATGCTAATTGATAAGGACCAAGTCCTTCTTCACTTCGGGCTCCACAGACCCAGGTAGGTGTACCTCATACATGTTAAATCTGCATACACAACACTTTCTCATTAAACCCTTTATGTAGACATGAAGATTGGTGGATTATGACAAGGATAGTCATCCTTCTTCTCTTCGAATCCAGAGGCTCAGGCAGGCTAACCTATTGATTCACTCTTCAAGGAATCACTAATAACACTTGTATTCAAGAAACACAAGTCATAAACATGAATGTTCTCAAACATGAAAAATAGAGATAGATTGATTTTAATGGTTGATGATGAAAACTGCAAAGCAAACCAGGACCAGTGCCTTGTTCATTGGGCAACAGAGTCATACAAATGGATATCAACAGAAATCACTTAATAGGAACACAAACAAAAAGTCTTACAATCTAGATGCAGCTCAAACAGAATGCCTTACAGACTATCTTTTCATTCCCAAATTGTTATATCAAATCCTCATACAAATGCTTATCCCTCTGAAATTACTCATGAGACTGACTCCTTCCTTGAAGGAAACTCATAGGTAATTGCACAGTTACCTTGTAACCAGTATGTTCAGAATGTCTTACAGACTTAAACATACAAGAGCATCACCAAAATACAAAGAGATAATAATAATTTGGAATAGGAACTGCACTATGTTTCATTAAGATCCTTTTGCTTCAATACATCTGGAATGACAAAAATAAACTCAGAAAACTATGACCCTAGAACCAAAAAGCTGCCTTGCAGCATAAATTTCAACCTCCCTCTTACAATGAGAAAAATCAAAGATATAGCAATTGAGAGTCCATTCAGAAACCAAATGATAGCTGTCCCCTCCTCACAAAATATCTTCAACCTTCCTCTTATCTGATCTGCAACCAACCTTCAAAATTGATCCACATATCTGATTCTGATCCTCGGATTTCAACCCTGAACTGCTCTTACCCATCACTCTGAAACTGAAAATACTCATCACCATCAAATCCCTCGTTTCGAGACCTTTCCGGAAACATATAACACTTATATGTTTCATCAAAAAATGCACTCCCAGGATAATTTTCCGTGAGCAGCTTTGACAATTTAAATTTTTGAATATTTCACCTATAGTTCAGACTATATCAATTTCTCAAATCTTTGAAAGTCTGCAATTTTATATTATTTGCACACTCTTTGCCACAGAAGCCGCCAGATTTTGCCAAGTGTCCTCATGCTATTTGATGCTTGGACCTGACCATGGGTTAACTTTCTCATCTGGAGAACTTGTGACAAACTTGTATCTCACAATCTCTAAATATATTTTTTAACCACGGTTACTACTAGCGAACTAGTGAAATCCTTATCTCTGAATCGCAAAATGAAGTCTCAACCGCGGGTTACATTCGGTGACCTGGCGAATAGCTCCATCTCCAATTCGTGAAAACATTTGGCTTAACTGCTAGTTATCTGGCGAACTGGAAAATGATTGCTACCTCCACTTCGTGGAATGTTCATTCACTAACTATCAGTACTGGGTGACCACACAACTGGCTAATTCTCTAATTTGCAGAATGTTAATGATCTAACCGCCACCATTACGCGAACACTGGCAATCTCCAAGTCGCCAAATATTTGAAGTACCCTCCAAGTTGCCAAATATTTGAAGTACCTGCCAGCGTATTCCTTGAATCTGTGACCAAGTGACAAGTGTCCATCCGGTCAAAATTTACATCTTCCTGGGTGTGGGCATGAAAACCGAGGTGGCTATACAGGCTTGCACGGGAAAAGCCTCCTCCATTTCAAATGTGAGTGGATTTGGTTATATTAACCTCAAAATGCACTTACACGGTGAATGTGGGACAATTGGTTTTGGGTTTTTACAGTCACATTTGCACTTCTGTTAAAAATTTGCGGGACCCACAAGCACAACATTCCTCCAGTCAAGCAAGCGGGCCCACCAAGAGCCTATGGGCTTCTTACTTATTTTTTTATACAAGTGCCACTGTATTTAAACAAAAATAAATATTCTTGGCCACTGAATGTGGGATAAACACTCATTCACTTGTTAGAACTTAATACCTCTTCCTGGCCTGTGCGTTGTTTGGCATTTACCTTTTGGTTTGCGTGGGGTCTCACAGCAAATGCCATCATCCCTTTATGTTAACGCTGGCCTTTTTATTTGCTTAGTTCCCCTTTTATGCAAACAATCATAACTATAGTTTCTATCCAGGGCAAGGAGAATAGAAGTAGTTGCCATGCTTCTTTCCGACTGAACCATACTAGCTCCAACCCATGAATCCATGTCTCCACCTTCCATCCCAGGAGGTACGCCAAAGCTAGGTTCTACTATCTCTTTCTTTTCTAACTGATAGCAGATCCAAATCTGAAATAGACCCAGACCACTTGGTAGGCTATACCTATTAACGGGACTTACCAACCAATTACAAGGTTAAGTGTTCATCAGGAGCTATTAAGCACTTAGAGTAGAGCTCTCTCTAGTGACTATATGGACCGTGCCCCTTTGCTTGTGCGCATCTGATGTGGGAGTGCCCAATTGTGCTGGAAATAAGAGCACTACCAAGCCGCTCATCCATGCTCATAAATTGAGGATTCTACATAACTTGATGCATTATAGAGAGATACCGTTGTGCATCCAGATGAGGAACACTTTTTTCCCTACACCATGCACACTCTGTTGCAACTGCTCGGTCATCTTATTAAATGTTGGATCCTTTTCTCATATTATGCAAGCCATATCCCTCAATGTATTGGTTGCTTACACAACAAAACATGATGTGACACTCTCCACACTTGCGCATGGCATTAGCCTGCATATGCATTGCCCCCAGTTGATTTTAAAGTGTTGGAAGTCTTTGCTTGTAGCGCATGAGGCCCTCTTTTACATTGTGCAAGACAGTCTCCACTTGCTGCGCAAGCACACCATGTTCTATTTCACCTATGCCTTTCAACATGAATGATCCTCCACACTGTAATGCGCTACCATCTTCCATTTAGCGAGCCAGCCACTCACACTGGCATTGCTTCTCACGCAAAGCTATTAAATTTCACATGCTAGGCCCTCCCTTTTCAAAATACATAGACCTCCTTTGTCTGATGGCTATGCTAGCTTCTCATTCATGAATACAGGCTAGCTCATTAAAATGAAAGAAACCTGCCACATATCCCTCTGGTCTTAACGCAGGGCTCTCTCATTCACTTCAAACTATGCATGTTGCATGGAAGCCTCCATAACATTGCAATGCATGAGGCCTATTCATGCCTGCCTACGCACTTCTCTTTTTCAAATTTGTGCTATTCTAATACATTTGCACAAGGAGACATCTGATTCGGTCTTCATTATCATACATGGCACCTTTAGAACTTGTGTAAATCTCCTAAAATGTGACTTATATTTAGCCTGCAGGCAACCTTTTATCGCAGGTTTCTTCTTTGTGTTTTTTACTCAAGTCACAACTACATTATGAGCACATCCTCACTTATGCGTGGGCACTTGTTAACAGGTAGCAATTCCCTCTTAATTTGTGCAGACACATTCAATGGTCAAAATGTGAATGATTTGGTGGCTCAGAGAGTATCAACTTACGTTGGTCAACATGACATTCATTTTGGAGAAATGATTATGAGAAAAACCTTCACCTTCGCTCTTAGATGATAAGCAGGTAGGGACATAACACTACACATGGCTCCTCATGTTTGCATATTTCACATAAGCACTGTGCCTTATGCATTGAAATATTGGTCCTCATAAAAATGTGCCCACCGCGACTAGTATTCTTCATTTCAAATTAATAAAACTCCCCATTTTGCGCGGGCATTAGTGTCATCCACTAAATCTAGTGCTGGCCCCACTTTGATACAACTCTTTCAAACTGGTGGCATGGGCTCTCATTTAGTTTTGACTAGAACATTGGTCACATAGACCTCACAAATCAAGAGTGTCTTTAAATCATTCCACATAACTTTTAATTGTTCATGAAGTGTCTTTAACCTTGCCGCCATCATTAACACCATGCAGTGAGCACAACCAACACATTCACACAAGGCTCATATGAGTGGTAGAAATGTGCCCTTCCAAAAACTTCAAAATGCTATACAGCCTCCTCCTTATGATGCTTCCTAAGAAGAGAGGTTTCAATCTCCAAATTTGACCATTTATTACATTTGCAACAACACTTGCTAAAATGATGGAAACTGGCTTTAGAATCGGCCTCAAAAATTAACAAAAGGCGATCACAAGACCATGCCACTAGGAAGACTGGTTCACCTTCATCATACTAACATGCCGGTCAAAGGAGACCGCCCACAAAGATTTGGGCCATAAGACATTAATGATTGAACAGAGCCATTTAACAATTAAAATTGCCAGTACTGCAAAACTCACATAAATTGCCTCTGGGACTGGCTTTTAAAACTGACCAAACCAAACTTCTAGGGACTAGCAACTTGGGCATTGATTCTCCCTCAAACAAGGAACACAAAACCATAACCAATTCACCAAAAAGATCAAACGGCCAGTTGCAAATGATCACCAAAGTCAGCTTGTTAGTAGAAATCAGGATATAAAACAGTGAAAATAATAGAAACCTGATTGGGAAATGGCCTAGCAAAGTGGTCACATGGATTGGCAAGGACTTCAAAATTGTCAGGAACTTAGTCTTCCAGGTCTACAATATGGAACCACATTCAATTATGCCGGACCTCACACAGGGCATGAATTACAAAGCCACAAAGTGGGCCACTTATAAAACTGGACAATGCACATTCAGAGAATTTTAACAAATTGTAAACGGAATGACCCTGGCAAATAGGTTAAATGGGTACATGGGAGGCTGAAAATTGGTAGGATGACTCAATCCCATGCCTACAATACAATGCCACAACCGGCATGTCATGACCAATCACAGGACAAAAGTTATTCAATTGCAAACAGGGCCTGTTACAACAATTTGACACTTAGGCACAAATGCAGATTTAGACAAGTGCTCGAAACAAGACATCACCGAATGACTCAAAACTCAAAGTTAACGACATGGGATGTCTTATAATGCTAAAACAAAGGTGATGAACACTTGACATGCATGGAGAACCATGGAAATTCATCCGAGAAGATAGGCACACAAGCACCTCAAAGGGGTCAGAATGCAAAATTCCACAAGGTGCTCAAAAATCCATGTTGTACTTTTTGAGTACCAACAAAGTGTTTACCGAGTTATTCAAGAAATGAGATAGTAATCAACAATGGCACAAATCTCTATGCAAATGGTTTACATAGATCTATAAAACATTTTACCAAGACTGAGACACATTGAATATGGATGTAATCATTTAATTTTGTGATGATTCCTATGTAATAGTTAGATCTAGGTTATTTTTGTACACCTTGATCTTAGGTTTTCTAAGATGTTGTAAACTTAATTAGGTCAAATCATTTTGATATATAATTGTAAAAGATGTCATCATACACATGCATGATAAGGAGATCATGAAATAGTAGCCGCACACTCGACATCAGAGATCAGATAAGGTTTACATGACAGAGAAGTTTATTAGAGACAATATCAGTTTATCATAAATATACAAGGCTACTAAGCAAGATAGAGAGTTATATTCTACACATTGAGGTGATATCTATTTGATATTACATAGATCTTATTCAGACAAGAATAAGTTTTCATTTACAGATATTCTACTATTATCAATTTAACCATTGTAGCAAATTGTAAATCTCTTAACAGAGTAGACTTAACTGTCTTTTGTAAATATCCGAACTGAGTGCACACTTATTTGGTGTTTCTAAAATCTTTTAACAAGGTAGATCTAGTTGATCTTATGTTACTCCTAACAGGGTAAGATCATCAGAAGTCATCACAATTGTAGCCTTAACCGACATACTTTATTTACTGTAGTAGTGAAGAATTTGTGGGTGTCATCCCCACTGCAGTTTTTACTTTCTAAAAAGGGTTTCTACATAACCAAAATACTTGAGTCATGAGTTAACAATTTCATGAATATTTTATTGTTTTTTTTACATGCACTTTACATTTACAAGTTATTTGACTGTATGTACAAACAATGGATTCAGCCGGTCAGTTAAGCACTACTATTGAAAATTGTTGAAAGCTTTTGAGGGTACTGATTCACCCCTCCCCTCTCAATGCTATATCTTTCCTATCCCAACACTTCCTACTCTATATATTTCCTCTTTCTCTCTCTCTCTCTCTCTCTCTCTCTCTCTCCCACCCCCTTTACCCTCTGTGTGTGTGTGTGTGTGTATATCCTTCTTATCCTCTTTCCCCTTTCTCACCTTCTCACCCTCTCTCTCACCTTCTCATCCTCTCTCTCTCCTACTCTCTCTCTCTCTCTCTATATCACTCTTATCCTCTCTCTCTCTCTCTCTTTATATATATATATATATATATATAATTTTACACTTGAATTTTTATAAAAGTTTACATAGCATGTGCGTGCTATAGTGCACACATGCTATGTTTTAAATTCAAACCATAGCACGTGCACACTATGTTTTGAATTTCCCAAGCCATAGTGCATACACACTATAAAATGCTTTAGTGCATATGCAATATGGTCATTGGGGGACCAAAAAGGAACATGACACCTTTTTGGTCCCCCATCTTTGTGCATATACCCAGGGAACATTGTTTGAGTCCTCCTCATATGAGGAAATGATTTATTTCTTTGGGAAGAGGAGGGATTGGAAATAGAAGGATGCAAGGGAGCATATATTTTCTTATCATACATGTGGTAAACCTTATCCCCATCAGATTCTACATCCTCATGATCTGAACCATGTTCATCATAATAATTCCTTACATTTTTCTTAAACTCAACCCCAAATTTGGAGGGAGGGACCTTTTTAATTTGTAGATGTTGGCTTTCCTTTGACACCCAACATTTGAATTTTTAAAAATAAAAAAAAGTGAGCCCCATGGATAAATCTCCCCATTTTCTCATACTTTATGTCAATTTTTGTTAATGATGTTTTTTGTGAAGTTGTGCTTTGTAAAGGGGCAAAATTGCAAGAGGACCTGTTGAACTTGAACCTTGAACCGCAAGTTCAAAGTTCAAGGTTCAAAATTTAAAATTTGAACCACAGGTTCAAAGTTCAAAGCTCAGTTTGAAAGTTAAAAGTCCAAAATGTTCTAAGTTCAAAGCACTGGTGTAGTTTCACTATGCATCATCAAACCTAAACCTTGAACCGTAATTTCAAAGTTCAAAGTTCAAAGTGCAGACTAAAAGGTTCAAATTTCAAAGTTTGAGCCACAGTTCGTAGGTTCAAAGTTCAAAGTTTGAACTGCACTTCGCAGGTTCAAAGTTCAAAGTGCAGTTCATAGATTCAAAGTTCAAGAATTACCTGCTCTCAAACAAAATTTGTTGGCATCCTTTTTTTCACTCAGTGTAATGTGTACTCCACACATTGAACTTTGAACCTTGAACCTTAGAATTTTGGTTCAAAGTTCAAAGCTCATTTCATTTACCCTCATGCTGGAAAATACAAGATTTCAAATAAAAACTCAATAGTTTAAGTAACATAAATGGCCCCAAAAACACAATTTTTATTCCAATTAAAATCAAATATTGTAGGCTAATAACTCCGTTATTTGATAATGTCAGAGAGGTTTCTCTCCATGTGATGCAATTAAGATGGAACTAAGGATAGTACAACTCAAAATTGTCAACTATCTAAGATCAACATTTCCTTAATCCATTTAAAGGAAAGTGGGAATGATGATTATAAGAACCATCTTAAACATCAACAAAAATGGGTAACACTCTGGGGAGGTTGACATGGTTATGAGGAGAGTGTAGGTAATGCATGTAAACTGTTTGACAAAATGTTTACCCAAGCATGGAAACAAGTCATCTGTTTGGAAGGGTTTGATGTGCAGTAATCTTAGGGATAAAGTAAAATCAAAATATATCAAATCCTTTGCAATCCTAGCATAAATTACAAAGGCACTCATGCAAGATAACAAATGATAACCATTTGAAAGGATTTCTTCAACAACTTGTAGCCACAAATTTTCTGATGACATAAAAAAATCATGTTGTAGGGGGCATAACGTTCAATGCCACTGTTGGATCGGGTTGAATTTATGATATGTTTTAGGAAACCTAGTTTTCTAAATTCTCACTAAAGGGATTTCCAAAATTATATCTGGTTTGCAAGATATGAATAACAAAGTACAAGTCTATAAAACTAGACACGTTTCTAGATTTTTCCGATGCCAAAAAATTAGTCTCGGCGAAAGAGCCATATCTCTCGATTTAACCATTGGAGTTTTCTCAATTTTGTATATGTTTTTAATATCCAAGTGGAAAATCCCTCCAACAGAGTGATCAATAAAATATTTTATGGTCTGAAAGTTATGAAGGATTGTGTATGGATCTACATGGAAATCCAACAAGTATAAAATTGCAGAAGAATTTCTTCAAAGAACAGAACAAAAGAGTTATTAAGGAAATGTAACATGTAAAATATAAATGATAAGTGTGGAATATGTTCTTTAATGAAATAAGGAATATAAAAGATAATTGAGGACACCTGGAAGTTGCTTCCTAGTCGAATGATTTTATCTACATCATGACATAAAAAAAATTGACAAGGAGAGAATATATTAATTATGAAAACAAGACATGGAAAAGGGGAAAAAGAATCAGTTAAAATAACTATGCAAGACATTATATATTGTAAAAAACTTAGCATAATTGGGGGGTTCTTCTTTTTCCAATAACCAATTGGCTACATGGAGGGAGGATATTTTCTTAATGTTAAATGTAACATGGAATAGGAGGAAGTGAGCAGATTTTTATTTTCTGAGTAGCTTGATGAAGATTCAGGGGTAGAAACAATCCATGTTTTTTATTGTGTATTTGGAAATAAAGAGAGATTTTTAAAATCAGATCTGTAGGTCTAAGTATTTCTTTCTCTGATTGAATTTAATCAGTTGGTTATCTCATTCACATTTTTTAGTACCATCTCGTATCGAGTCAAGTGTATGAGTGTATAATGGATCAGTTGGTTTTTGTGCACTTATGGTTTAGTGATTAAAATATTTAATCTTCCTTTGATTTCTCTGTGATTGGGAAAGATTGTATAGATGATTATTTGGTCATTTATCTATTTTTCTCTAAATCTTTCAATTTATTATCACATTCATTTCATAGTGATGAATGAATGTCAACAGCCTTTGTGTCTTCAGGTTAAAGACATAATCATTTTTTAATTCCTTGAATATATTTTGGAGGGAGTTGTACCTCTCAATTCAGAGGAGAGGTATCAATCTCATGATAATATTTCCAACTGTTAGTTGAATTTGTTCTTCATTTGGGGCATTCTGAGTCATTCTTTATCATTATTTTTGAAGGACAAATTTGTTAACTAATAGTAGAGATTTTGCATATTGCATAATAAGTAAGATAATACCCTCATGAAAAATAGGATAATAGGGCTTCTTCTTGTGAGATTAGAGACTATGATTAAGAGAAGAAGTAAGATAAAAATGAATCAATATAAACTTGTCATGGTGGAAGTGATTCAAAATAATGAAATGGTAGCTGAAAAAACTTCCAAATTTCCTGTCAAGAGTAACATACTACATTATAATTTTTTTAACATAAGGCCATGGTTTAGAAAGGGAAAGGAATTCATAACCACCACCAGTAGTTTTATGATCCCTCTCTCACACCAAGAAGGAAGGAAATGTTGATCACCCCTAAAACATATTTGTTTTTCCTATAGAATTTAGATCCATCACTCTGCATATTCAAAATGGGTGAGACCACCTCCTCATTTATCACCATCTCCAACTCATAAGCCTAAAGAATACCATCCTTCCATCCCTCAAAAAAAGTCTCTTTGATTAGGGCATCAAATCCATGAAGAGTCTTAAGGTACAGAGTTAAATCACCAACTGAAATAAAAATCTAAATATTTTTAATATTATATCATCTTTCATAAACAATAGGCTCCAATATATTTCTATTGCCTCCCATAGTAGCCACTAGAAATCTGTACAAAACCAGGTAAAGAAGAAAAAAAAAAGAACAAAAGTAATTCCTTCACCAAGAAGATAAGAGGCATGACTATTACTGTGCATTCACACATATAAGAGAAATAAATTAAGGTCATGGATAAAATTACCAACCATTTGAATCATTTCATAAAACAAACCTCAAATCCATTGGGATTTGATCCACAATATCCCAATACAAAACATGATGAGCATTAACACCCCTATTCACAAGGTAATCTATAATGTGACTCCCTTCACAATACTCATGAGATATAAGGGTCTCTTAAAAACCACTAAGAAGATCCAAGCTGTCCAGGTTAATTATATTCTTAATGGTCTAATTGGAGGGGGGTATACTCTTAAGACAATTTATGATGTTAAGTGAGTCAATTTCAATCCAAATCTTATTCAAACCTTTGTCTTTAGACATTTTCAATCCCAGGTAGACTACCTTAGCCTTAGAAAAATGGTTTGTCTGGGTCCCTAATGGAAGTTCCATTGCTAAGACAAATCTACCTAAGTGACCCTGAATCACTCCCCCACAACCCATAGGTCTAGGATTTCCATTCGCTACCCTATCAGCTATGTTGACCTTAAACAAAACCCAAGGAGGAGGTTTACATCTAATATCCAACTTATTTTTCTTCTGTTTGAATAAGGGTTGGGAAATGTTACAATTCAAATTCCACACCTGAGAAATATGACACTCCTCATGAGAGGGATTAAGGGGAGGGCCTAAAGGATGGAGAATATCACAAGAAACTTTAAAATCATCCTTAATAGATAACTAAATTTTGTGAGCCACCACATCAGCTGAAAAATATGTCCCTAAAAATCTAATTGTTACTCTCTTTCCATAAGCCCCAGGTAGTATGGGGAAGAGTTAAATCACATAGAAGCATCAAGGAATGATTGGAGAAGGGAGATTTACATTGGAGCTAGCAATCCACATAAGAATTTAGGAATACCCAAGAGATAGACCAAAGATTAAAACAATAGTAGCCCAAACCTCCCTAGTAAAACTGCAATGAATGAAAATGTGGAAGGCATTTTCAACATCCTCAGAGCATAAAAAACATCTATTGGGAAAGCACATCCTACATTTATATAGATTATCCAGAGTCAAAATTTTATTTTGAGCTTGAAGCCAAAAAAATATATTACCTTTGGGAGTCACCTTCGGATTCCAAGTCAACAACCAAAATGTTACAGGACACATAGTTCTAGAAAGCATCTAGAAAGATTTTGAAACAAAGGAACAACCATAAGAGGATGGAGTCCAAATAATTTCATCATGTAATTGAGCCTTGGGAATATGGATAATTTATAGTAAATATTGAATATAACCCAGAGCCAGGTTCACCTCCAATAAATTAACCCAAGAAGAAGATCCACACTATAATCCACCACATAACAACCAAATTTCCTCAAGAAATCTTGTCTGAAAAAAGAAAGGGGTGGATTTGATGCCAATGGGCATCACCCATCCACCAATCATCTCAAAATAAAATATTTCTTCCATTACCGAAGGACCATCTCAAACAATGGATAATGAGATCTTTAGTGCGGGATATATGTTTACATAAAGTAGAGAATCCTCCCATAGGTGTGGTATCTGAAAAAAAATACAAACACTGGGAGTATCTATTTAAATATTTATCAAAAATGATCTTGGACCAATCATTATTAGTAGTAAGTCTATGCCAAAGATGTTTAGCAAGAAGAGATTTATTAAATAGATTGATCTTATGAATGGCTAGACCACCAAGATCATAAGGCATACAAATGTGATCCCAAGCCACTAGAAGCAGTTTGTTCCTAGACTTAGAACCCAACCGTAAAAATTTCCTATAAATCTGTTCCATCTTGAGAGAAAATTTCTTTAGAATATTGAAGATGCTAATGGCATAAACATGGAGATTCTGTAAAGAATATTTAATAAGCTACAATTTCCCAACTTGGGAAAGAAGATAACTTTTCCAACCAACCAGTTTGGCTTGATATTTCTCAATTAAAGTACTCCAAAATATTTCAGGAGCTTCATTACCACAAAGAGGGAGCCCCAAATAGGAAGAAGGAAAATCTCCAACATTGCAACCAAGAATCCTAGAAACCCTCTATTGTCTACTTATTAGAGTATCATAAAGAATATGAAACTCTTGTTAAGATTAATAACTTGGCCCAAAGAATTTTCATAATATTGATATTCTTGAAGGCTTTAGCCTTAGAAATAGAGCTCTCCCCCATAAGGAAGGTGTCATCAAAAAATTGTAAAAATATAAGAACCAAGATCTTAACGATTACAATTTTTTTGGAAAGGATAGAAATCTCTTGGTTCCAAACTTCTTAGCCAAAAAACTTGTAATCGTTAATATCTTGGTTCAATATAAGAACCAAGATCTTAGTAAAAATATTGTAAATAGAATTACACAGACTAATAGGTCTAAATTCCTGAAATGAATCCACCCCTAGCTTCTTCAAAAGGAGGGAAATAGAGGTGGAATTTAATTCCTTAAGAAGGGATCTTGAAATGAAAAACTCTTTAGCAGATGTCACAACATCTCTAGCCACAATATCCCAATAGTTTTGAAAGAAGAGCATAGAGAAACCATTCGAGCCCAGAACTTTATTTCCCTCAAAGGATAAAATAGGATCATGAACCTCTTTATCGGTAGGAATTAAAGTTAGGGCTATGTTCATTTCTTTAGTGACCACATGAGGTATCTCACAAAGGAGCTCTTGTTGTAAATTATCATCTAGCCTCTGATCCTATGACAACAAGGAAGAAAAAAGTTAAAATAAACTTTCATAATATCTTCATCTTTCGGGATGTCCTTCCTATTACTTATGATAGCATGAATATGATTAGTGGATCTATGTTTAAGGGTGGACATATGAAAGAATTTAGTATTATTTTCTCCACTTTTAAAACAAATTTACGTCAATCCTTGCTTCTAAAACTCCTCCTTATCAACAAGGTCATGAAGTTTGGAAAGGATAGAAATATCTTGGTTAATAAAGTGATCTTCATCACCCTGAATATGAATATGAGCTTGCATGTCATCCAAATTAGTCTTTAAACTATTTGTATTCCTAAAGATGTTCCCAAAGTCCGATCTATTCCATTTCCTCATATTATCCTTAATGATTACAAGTTTTTTGGCCACCCTATACATGTAAGTCCCCTCAATGTTAATATTCAATCATTCCCTTAATTTATCCTTGAAGACTGAGCTCAAAGTCCACATCTTTTCAAAGTGAAAAGGAAATTTTTTCTTTCTGCACATCTTCTCAATAGTGAAAGAAATTGGAAAATGATCCAATCTAATTCTAGATAAAGAGTCCATTCTACAATAAAAGTTAGCAAGCCAAGATGGAGAGATTAAATCTCAATCCAACCTAACCTAAATAAGCTCATGCCCCATACTTATATTAGACCAAGTGAAATCCATCCTATGTAAGTCCAAATCCATAATACCTTGATTATTAATGAACTACAACAAACCTTGACTACTGTCAAAATCAATAGGAGCTCTTCCCTTTTTTTTGTGACTGAAGATAAGGGTGTTAAAGTCCTCCATGATAATACATCTACATGCATAAATATAAGAACTAAAAGAATTAATAGAATTCCAAAGACCTCTACAAGCCACTTTGTTATTGGGAGTATACACATTTAAGACCACCATCAAGACACCCCCATTCATGAGAAAGAATTAAGTAGCACTATGATTAGGTGAGGAAACAATAATATTACCTTTGAAAATCCTTGGATTCCAAAAGGTGTCTAGCCCCCCCATGCTCTAGAAGAGTTAGTGAAGTGAACTCTCACATCTCTATAAGTAGCTAACTCCACATCCACAAACCTTGAAAATTTTATCTTGGTTTCTTGGGTTAAACAAATATTAGGTTTACGTTCTCTTATCATATTAGATAATAGAGCATGTTTATAGGGGCAATTTAACCCCCTAATATTCCATGAGATAAAATTAATTTGGTTTTTTTGGGGGATCCATAAATCCCCATGTCCAAAAAAGTCCTTTGCAATGCATTTGCAACTTCCCCCTTACTCAAAGTTATCTGATTTTGATTAGAAGAACGCCTTCCCACTCCTCTAGGAGTTTTTCCAAAGTTGGCTTTGACTCAAATTCTATTGAAAAATATGGGAGGTGGAATATTCATCCATCTTTTTCTCCTATATAGCACCATAGTAAAAGGGACATTAATGTCCCCCTCCAATACTGAGGTAAACCACACCTCCCCACTACCAACCGAATCTTTATCTGTAGTTTCCTCTCTAACTGGTAGAGAAAGATTATATATCTCCTCAATGAAGGTCTCTTGATATGTAGAGTCATGTCAGTCAAAGGACCCATACAAATTCCCCAAGTGCACATCGATGATGAGGCCCCCAACAATCTCTGATTGAATCACACTACCCCCCTTTGGAACCTTAGCCTAGGAAAAAAATAGGGCTATAAGACCGGGGCATAATAGGGGAAGTATTTGTAGCACAATGTAATGAGCCTTCTATCAACTTCTCTATAATAAGATGAGATGACACTAGATGATTATCAACAACCTTTCCATGTTCCTTAGCTTGAGCCCCACCATAAGAGGGAGGAGAAACAAATAAAGCATCTAGATTTAGACCAGCATCATTAGTAGCTCAAGAGGATTCTTTGGCCTTCCAAACTTTCTTCAAGGGGTTATATGGCTTAGGCTTTAGTTTTTTTTAAAGGAAAAAGCTTTAGCCCAATGACCAGTCTTTTTACAATGAAAGAAGGAAAAATAATTGGCTTTAAATTCAACAACTTGAGGCCACTCCCCTAGCTTGGACTTGAGAGTAATGATATCCAAAAAATTAGTAGAATGGGAAATATTAACAAAAATCCTTGCATAAACTAATCTATATCAAGTTAAGGACGTAGATTCCACTAGAATTAGCTCCCCAAATAAACCTGAAGATTTCCTCATACCATAACTCTAATGGAAGACCCATAAGTGTAACCCAAATTGGAACCACATTGTAAGCCCAATCTAGGGGAGAAAAAATAGGTTACCAATGTTTAAGAGCCAAGGATTCCTTCCAAACATCCACAAACTACTTGCTAAAAATTCCAGCAAATATTCTTCGTAAGTGAAAGAAAAGGAAAAGAAACCTTTGGCCATGGTAGAAACATACACCTAGCCTTTACCCTTTCATTTTTCTGGATACCCAAGCATGAATAGAGTCAAAATTATGTCTAGGACCAATAAACTTACCTACTAGAAAAATTTCCATCAAATCCACCCCTCTCCATCAAATAGTCAAGAATCTTGATGCAGGGGCATTCTAGGGTACTCGGAAAATCTGCATGGTGGTGTGTTGATTTGGTTTTGTGTTACTCGATTGCAACTTTAACTGATGGTCTCAGTTATAGAAGGGAGCTCAGTCGATGAAGGAACTCGGTGAAACCTCTGGTGCTCGGTGGAACTTGTACTTGATGATGCTTGTGGTGCTCAGTCAATGTGCTTTCTCATAAATGCTTGTATTTCTCGGTGATGCCTGGCATGCTTGGTTGTTTCATTGGTGCTCAATTATTTCTCTGGTGCTTGGTAGTTCTAGTTTACCGACTGGAGTTGTTGAAGATTTGGTTGGCCGACTTGGTGTATTTATTGTTGGTAGCTTTTTTTGTATTCTCCTATGTAGATCTAGAGGCTGACATGGATAATTAAATGTTTGTAAGGCTACTTGAGAGATGACTATTGTTGCATTTAATATTTGTTTGTAATAGAAGCCGACTTGGCTTAGGAATTAATTATTTCTTCCAGCCAACTTGTGGTTGATGAAATGTATTTAAGGAGTGTTTGGGTAGATGTTTAGGGAGTCACTCAGTGGAAGTAGATTGGTAGAAGGATAGACTTAGATCCTATGAGATCTTGAAGATCAGGTTATCTGATATTTTTAATAGAAGAGTTAGTGGTTTGTGTGCTTGGAGACAAGGAGATTGCATGGAGGCTTGAGAGATCAAGTTTTGATCTTCCTTATGGTTTCCATCAGTTGTTGATTTCTTTCAGAATTGGACTAGCTGAGAGACTGTAGAAATACTTTTGAGATTGTATTTGGCCCTAACCCAGAAGGCCTTACAGCTAGGCATGTTAATGAAAAAAATTCTATTGAAACATTGTCTTGTTGTGTTATTCCACATTGTTGGTGTTTGGATGAAATTTTGAACTATCCTTAATTGGATCCTCCTTACCTGTACTGCATCAGGTGGTATCAGAGCTTGAAGTTCTTGAGTGTGTAAACTGATCTCTGAGTTGAGGTTGTTTGCACTAGGACCTTTGCTGGTGATTTATTGATTTGGGGTTTTCAAAGATCTTGAAGGATGCCTCCAAGAATATTGTACGCTAGAGCGATTGCAGATCTCTGTGATGTTGTGGAATCAAAGATTATAGAGAAGGTTAAAGTTGATTTCAGATCTGAGATGGAATTGATGAAGAATGACATGATGACTATGGTCATGAGAGCTATTGTTGGTATACCAAGGAATCTTGGTACTTATGATGGTTATGAGGAAGCTGTTGAAGACTTTGAAGCTACTAGATCTAGTGGCGATGACCAGAGAGATATATCTGGTGAAGATAGAACTAGTTGGTTACATAGATCTGGAGCTCAGTTAAGTACTAGTTACTGAATGGAAGTTTCCACTTTCTCTGGTACTTTGAGACCCGAGGATCTGATTGATTAGATTGGTGAATTGGAAGAATTCTTTGAGCTTGAAGAAATTGAAGATCCTCTTAGAGTAATATTGGCACAGACTAAGTTGAAAGGACATGCTGCACTTTGGTGGAAAGAATTACAAAGAGATAGAGAAGATAAAGGTGAAATGAAGATCAATTAGTGGAGGTTGATGGTGACTAAATTGAAAGCTAAGTTCATACCTGTCAACCATGAGCTTGACTTGTTTAAGAATTTATAGAATCTGAAGAAAAAATATTTGACTATGGAGGACTATACTAATGAGTTCTATAAGTTAACTATTCGGTTTGGACACAGAGAAATTGGTAAAGAAAAAGTAGCTCAGTATGTGAATGGTTTGAGATTTAATATTCAGAATGAGCTTGGTATGCTGAAGATTGATTTAGTCGAAGATTCTTATCATTATTCTCTAAAGGTAGAAGATAAGTTGAAGATGAGACAACATAGTAATCCCTGAGGGAAGGAGATATTGATCACTCAGTGAAAGATAAACCAATTGTTGAAGATGAACCAAAACCTGTGGAATCGAAGAAGAAGACAGACATGTTTATCTTTAAGGGTACTTGTTATAATTGTGGTGAAGAAGGACATGAATCTTTTGAGTGTACATAAAAGAAGTTTGGTGATTGAAGGACTACTGCAGTAAATGAGAACATTCAGAATGAACTTGAATATGAGAACTTGCTGGTTCAGAGAATATTGCTCGGTGCAAAGGAGGAACCTTGTTAGAGGAGTAATCTGTTCAGAACTCGGTGCAAGTCAGGAGGTAAAATTTGTGATGTCATTGTGGATAGTGGTAGTACTGATAACCTTATTACTGAGGACATGGTTCAGAAACTTGGTTTGAAGAGAATGAGACATCCTTATCCTTATAGGATTGGCTAGTTGCAAGATGTTCATGCTTTGGAAGTAAGGGAGAAATGTCTTGTTGATTTTCAGATTGTCCAGTATAAGGATCAAGTGTTGTGTGATATTGTGGAGATGAATAGTTGTCATATATTGCTCATTAGACCTTGGCAGTATGATTGCAGAGCTATTTATGATTGTGTCATGAATGTGTTTACTATTGAGAGGAATAATAAGAAGCTTTCCCTAATGCCTTTGCTAGATACAACACTCGGTAGGAGAAGCTTGAGCTTTGGTAGCTGAGATGAGTTGAAGAATTCTAAAAGGATTGATCAATATGGAGAACAAGCCTATGTATTATCAAGAAAAGATTTGAAAAGACAGAGGAAGCAAAAGTGGAAGAGTATGCAAGGTGAAGAGTTGAGGGGCTTGTATGTGAAGAACCAGTTCAGGGTTTATGTGTTAAATCCCAGAAGATGTTCTTCTAGTCCATGAGAACATCTTTTTGAACCTAGGGTGTCTGATGTAGGGGAATTCTAGGGTACTTAGCAAATCTGCATGGTGGTGTGTTGATTTGGTTATGTGTTACTCAGTTGGAGCTTTAACCAATGGTCTCAGTTATTGAAGGGAGCTCGATTGCTTAAGGAACTTGGTGAAACCTCTGGCACTCATTGAAACTTGTACTTGATGATGCTTGTGGTGCTCATTCAATGTGCTTTCTTGGAGATGCCTATATTTCTTGGTGATGCATGGCATGCTCGGTTGTTTCTCTAGTGCTCGGTTATTTCTCTAGTGCTCGGTAGTTCTGGTTTACCGATTGGAGTTCTTGAAGATTTGGTTGGTTGAATTGGTGCATTTATTGTTGGTAGCTTTTTTTGTATTCTCCTATGTAGATCTAGAGGCTGACATTCAGAATTAAATGTTTGTAAGGCTATTTGAGAGCCAACTATTGTTGCATTTAATATTTGTTTGTAATAGAAGTCAACTTGGATTAGGAGTTAATTATTTCTTCCAGCCAACTTTTGGTTGACGAAATGTATTTAAGGAGTGTTTGGGTAGATGTTTAGGGAGTCAATCAGTGGAAGTAGATTGGTAGAAGTATAGACTTGGATCTTGCAAGATCTTGAAGATCAGATTGTTATCTGATAGTTGTAATAGAAAAGCTAGTGGTTTGCATGCTTGGAGACAAGGAGATTGCTTGGAGGCTTGTGAGCTCAAGTTCAAATCCTCCTTAGGGTTTCCATCAGTTGTTGATTTGTTTCAAAATTGGACTAGCTGAGAGATTGCAGAAATACTTTTGAGATTGTATTTGGCCCTAGCCCAGGAGGTCTTACAGTCGGGCATGTTAATGAAAAAAATTCTATTGAAACATTGTCTTATTGTGTTATTCTGCATTGTTGGTGTTTGGCTACAAGTTTGGAGTATCCTTAATTAGATCCTCCTTACTTGTATTGCATCAAATCTCCACCGAGAAAGCTCTAATTGAGGCATTAAGTGAATGAATGATAGGAGAAATTAACTTCCCCTTAAGTTTATAACTAAATAACTTTGACCAAGATAAGTTATCCTGAGGGGGACCTCACCTATTAGATTTGAAAGGTGAGTAGACCCCACACCACCATTGACCCCAGTCTACACTTTTGATAATTCCCCCCCAAACAACACTTGTCCAGACTTCCCAAAGGGATCAAGGTCCCTAGAAGAATCTTTTGCACAGTCCCCAGACTCACTTAAACCCTGATATCTATATTGCAGAGGTTTCCCACTTGAGAAAAATTCAAATTTCTAACTGCTTCCTTCTCATCATAAACATCTCCCATACTGTCTTGCAAGAGAGTTGTAGAATGAGATTGTTAAATTATCTTTCTTTTCCAAATAAAATGAGTTACTGTAAAATCAAATTGTTGGAAAGAGAATGAAATCATTCACTTTTCATTTTTTAATGACCATGATTTTTTTTTCAATCACATGTATAAAAAATTTCCATTCCAATATATAGCTTATGCAGATAAGCCACAACCAAATTTGAACATGCATTATTAATGGGAAAGAAAAAAAGCTAGGAATGTTTTCTATTGGTTCATGCACTAAACCTAAAATCCATGTTTTATCACATGTAGCGAGGAAACTGGTAATGATTCTTGCTTCAGACTTTGTATCTGTTTATATTTTCTTGAAAGTTTCAATCTATTTTCTGCTTGTATGTCTATAATTACACATCTTGCTTGCATATCTGGCATAGCATTTTGGCTGTTATATTGAAAAAAAACCCATATATTTTCATTGTAAGTCCATACCCTATTTGAAAGCTCTTTTTTGCCATAGCCAGGGAGAATGTTGGCAAAATACTTGGCTTTATACCTTGTAATTGCATTTGTTTGAAATTTTTGAAAGTCTTGATAAATATCATGCGGTTATTTTTATTTGGGTTGTTTTTAAATTTATTTATTATTTTAAACTTATGATAAGGAGAAAAACATTTGTGTGTTTTTCATTCATTATTTTTAATAGTTAAAATAAGATTTAATGAGATTTATTTTATTTTTCTTATTAATATTTCTTTATTCATAATGTATATAATTTTGAATTTTGACACAAGAAAAATAAATATTCATCAAATTGCACATAATTTTATCCTTATTAGAATTTGCAGTTGGAAGACAAAAATATTAAAGATCTTTATAACATTTTTTACTTTTGAATTTCTAGTTTATATTAATTATTAGAAGTTAATATTTTAAAAATATATAGAATATTAATTTTTTTTAAAAAAAATAGTTAAAGAGTTATTATTTTTTTTTTGTTTATTAATGAAGTTGAACTTTTCTATCCATATACGAAGTATTAATTTGGGCCTCATCATAAACTAATTTATCCTTTTCAATATTTGTTTTTGCTACTAAAAGTTTTGGTTTTTGTGGGGTATCACACACCACTTAATATGTGGTTTTTCCTACCTATATTTTTATTGAAAAAATATTGATATTGATAATTGCTTCCATAACATTTTGATGTAGGAGTATTGAGCGATGTGATGACAATCCTGCATCACCCAAAAATATTATTTGTTGCTAGTTTCTGTTTGATGGTTTTATATTTCTAGATACCCATTTGGGAAAAATAGAGATTCCAACTCTCAGAATCCCACTACTACATTTTCTGGGTCAACTTGCTATTTTTTAGAGAATTGCTACATTTTAGGGAAAACGGGATATTTTGTAGGAGAGCATGAATTATAAGGAAGATGAGGAATTGAATGAAAGGGAAGCTTGTAAATGGAATATTACACACTTTGGAAAAAATAATCAGGTAAATATCATTCATTGTTTGAAACTTATTATAGTTTTTATGTTTCTAAAAACTTGTCAAAAAATCTTTAGATTCGAGTTTGAGGCACTAAATGGTCCTTTACGACCTTGAAAATGGGGGGAAAAGATTTTTTGGTCCATAGGGATGTAGAGTAATCAGATATATTTTTGACGATGTAAACAATTCATCAATCAGGGTCCCAGATCAAAAGTTATGCCTCCCGGAAGTTTGACCACTTTTCGAGAGCTGCCCTATTTTTGAACCCGATGTAAATTTGAATTTAAAAAGTTTTTTTTTGGTTTGCAACTGCCAAAATTCAAAATGTAAATTTCAATTTTGCTCCAAAACTAAAAATAGGTGATTTAAAGCCCATGTTTAAGGTGGAAAGGTAGTTTTTGAGAGGAGGTATTGGGAGAAGGGTTTTTCTCCTGAATCTAAATGTGTTCTAGCCTATGAGTCATGTAGTTTTTTTTCTTTCTGATTTTAATTGCATGTAATAATAATCTTTATTCAGATAATTGAAAGTATCTTTCCAGTTGTGCTCTTTTTTTTCCTGAGTTCTATCCTCATCAAGTGGTATTAGAGCTGGTTGTTCATAAGTGTATGGAAAAAGTGCTGACTGTGAGAAAATTTGCACCAGGACTTGTGACTTGTGGGCTCAAGGTTAAGATGCCTCCCAGAGTGATGCCTTGTTTGTATGGTGGTATATATTCTCTAGAATACAAGGCTTTCAAGGCCCTTTAGAGACCGATCAGTGTGTTATAGGAGGAGCTGAGAAGAGGGTTCAACCTTAGTAGAAGAGAAGAAAGTGAAGAGGAAGAAGAGGTTGAAGACCCATCTGAGGATGAAGTAGAATAAGTTGAAGGTAAAAATCAAGTGTGACTAATAAGAGATATTTTGAAGATAGAGATGTTATCATTTTAGTTCATACTAAATTGATAATTTGACAAGTGTTTTGCATTGAAGTTTGAAATTAAGAGTTGTTGTTTTAAATTTTAGAATGGTAAAATTCAGAAGATAAAAGTACATCTACAGCAGCATAATTGTAAACATCGGAATGTTGGTATTAAGGTACACTTATTTTAGATTTTTGAACAAAGCACTATTCAGATTTTTTTTGAAGTTAAACAAAAAAAATCAAAGATATGCTTGCATTTCAAACATGAAAAGTACAGCTTTAAATTAACCACACAAGCAGTGGTTTCTCTTAAAAACATAAATGGAAAGTACTTTTGCAAAGATATATAATGAAAAAATTCATATGACGCCACACATCCCGTGGTAGTAGGTTAATGCAAGCATGCATTTCAGTTTCTTAAATCAAATGCAGGAATTAAAAGGGCAATTTACATTAATGTAAATGCAAAAAAGGAGAAATAGAAGACATGTTAGGCCCCCATTGCCTAGTTTTCTCACGAAGGGTTGAACAATGCTGCATCTTTGGTCCTGCATCCCAAGGTATTTCAAGTCATCCTAAAAATGAAGAGTGAGAAGGTGGGGTCAGTTCATACAAATTGAGCAATGGAGAAGAACTAAGCTATCATCCTAGCTATCTACTTGATTGCATTTACAAAAATGTATATCAACGTGCATAAATGGAAATTTTGGAAGGAATGATCACAACACAGTAACACACTCTATTTCTTAACATTGTTTGCTTCATGTGCAGATTTAGGTTTGAAGGCTAAGTAGGTCATTGAAAGGATGTGCATACATTTTATGCATGAAACTTTCTGACTGAAGCTATGGAGAGGCGAAGACATGAAGGCCAAAGGATTAGAGGAGGCTATTGAGGGGGCATGCATAATTTTTAGGCATGGGACCTTCTGGCCAAATCATGGAGCTACAATGCTACATGATCGTGTTCATTTCCTTCTAAGGTTTTAGGATTGTCACAAATTTCAGACAGAAGGTATTTATCAAAGTGCCACAAATCTTTTTTACGAAGTAATTAGCAAGCTTATGAAAACATGTATCAAGACAATGCATGTTAGATCTGTATGAAATTTAATTATTTACATAAGTATCAGGTCAAAGAATTCAATGGAGAGAAACAATGTTCTAAAAATGACAAAATATTATAAGTTTTTGTAAGCAAACGTTGTCATAAAGTGCACATGTTGCTACAGTACATCTATAGAGAATAAGCTACACAATGTTGTTTTAAACAAGGATATAGCATACTCTACAAGTATTATTCATATGCTGGATTGATTTAAAAATAGGGTGCAAGGCCACATGAAATCTATTTGTGGGTGTCACGAGCCCATGCTTGAACCCTATAGACAGATTGCATTGCTGAAAATGAGGATTTGTGCTACAAGTCTTATTATATTAGAATCATGGATCTATAATAGAATATCAGAGAGTATGCAATCATGCATTATAATGTTCACTACTAAAGAATGATACAACCTAAATTATGCAGCCAGTTACACAATAATAGCCATGCTTCTTTTTTTTGGAGGAAGTTGCTATAACCCAAATGATAAGACTTCATTTTAAACCACAGAAAATGATTTGAAAATGTTACAATGAAAATTTAAAAGCAGTACAGGAAGTATGCTTCAAAATATCAAATTGTGTTTAAATTGTCATTTTAGACTCAAGTACTTTGTTATATTTCTTAAGAGAAATTATTTGTCACAAGGTCAAGCATTTTGTAGAGAAAGTCAGGGAAATATGGTGGCTACGGTTAAAAAAATATAACCATTCCTCTGGTGGTCATACACATGTACTTGAGGTTTACAGGGTTACTACAGGAAGAGGACTTGGTTATAGAACCATTGTTTATTCTGAAGATTTGCTACAATGGTCAAATTTGGCAGATTTATATGCACTGTCAGTATTTTCTTTGTTTAAAACTATTCATATATAAAAAGAAAAGGAAAGGTGCAGGGTGGTTGGAGATCTTTCTAAGAGATGTCATTTGCAAATCAAGAGACATCATCCATTCTAAAAATTCAAGAATAACTTTAGTGGCAATGGTAGCCAAAGTATAATTCAATAACTCTTTGCAAACTCTCAATTCCAATAAGGATGTATGGAAAGATATTAACATTAAAAGCTACAGCTAGTCACATCTCAAACAATAAAGGGTTCGAGTTGAGGTTTTATTTCCAAAAACTATGGACTGTAACTGCAAAAGTTTCATCATTTTAACTTCAGATCCATCAACACTCATAGGTACAGCCATGTGGATATTCAATGAAAGCATGCAAGTATGGATTTAGCGGAAGATAATCAAAACCCCAAGCTATTCAATAGTTCAACAAAGAAATGAAGTACCTAGATCAAGACAAAACCCCATGGTCATTTAGTAATAGGCATGGTATAAGCAAAAACAACAGCTGAAGCAAACTTAAAATATTGAAAAAAATTGTAATATACAATAATGTTTAAACAATTTTTAGTATGTTTATGCTATCAATAGAAAAGAAGAAATAACTTATCTAGGAGATCCAATGCATAGTCACAATCAAGGCTAGATACCACCATAAGAGAACAAAAAGAAAGTTTCAAACCAAGCTCCCAGATCACTCGTGAATCTCCAGTTAACAAGTCATAGCTCAATGATGTGTGAGTTTCAATCAAAGAGTGGTCACAAAGTTAGGATAAGAAGAAGGTCGAGCTTCTAAAGGAGAAGTAGAAACAACGTCATACTTCATGTATGAAACTAGAAGAAGACTCTAGAGAAGAGCTCATGAATATGCGAGCAAAGCTCGAATACTTCAAACATTCAAAAGAACTCATAGTATTATCAAATGAAGTCACTACCCATGAGTTCTCATAGGAAACCGAGCTTTCAACAGTCCAAAAAATCAAAAGAATAAGTGCATGCATGGCGGCTCAACCTTAGGGTTTCCTTTTCTTCACAACATGAAAAATACCTAAGTATGGAATGGGAATGAGATACATAGAAAGCCTTTGCTAATTTGCATAATATTTGGAGTTCGTGATGCCTGACTGTTTGGAGAACATGAAGTCCTCCTACAACATGCCATGCATCAAAGATCACATGCCTTTGTAATAAAATAGAGTTATTTATTTGTGAGAAGGTCATGTCGACCATTAGGATAAAATAGCTTAGGTTGTATGTTTTATTTTGTTATATGTTAGGTATTAGGTTGTATTTATATTTTTCTTTTAAATCTCACTGTTAACCATGTATGTTATAGTTTAATGTTATTTTAAATTAAATAGATAACTTTATTATCTATTTTAATTTAAATAATATTATATTGCGATATACATGATTAAAAGTGAAATTTGATTTTATACATATTATATTTAATATTAAATAAAGAATAAAACTTATACTTGACATTATTATATTGAATAGAATTATATTTAATTCTATTTTTTTGTGTTAAGTATAAATATATTATTCATTAAATATTAAATATAATAAGTATAGTTTAGAAAAAATGTAAATTTAATCTTTTACAGAATATATTAACGAATAAATATATAGCCAAAGTGGACCTTAAGATCATCACTTCTAGTCAAGGAGGAATGTTCTCAGTTCTGAGCAGTTGTTGAGGCAATTTAGGGATAGTTACAACATCTTGGAGTCACTTTATGTTCATTTTTGAGTTCTCTATCAGATAGTATCAGTTGAGAGGCCTTTTGGATCAGTTCACTCTTGGTTTCTGGCAGTTAAGCTCATTTTTTGATGGGTTTTTCTTTCATATCCGACCCCCACAAAATATGCATGATTTTTGGAGATGTGGAGCAGTTTTGAGTGGATTTTGAGTGGCAGTCCAGTTACACATGACTTGAGGGAGTTCAAGGGGCACTTAGACTTCATTTTTGGGCAGTTTGACTCTTTGTTTCAGATGTATTTCTCATACATCCGAGTTAGGACTTTAAAAAACTCTCTTTTATTGTATTTTTCATCTCATTTGGGAGGGATTCAGAATTTGGGAGAAGAGTTGTATAGTGAACATATAGTTCCTTTGCAATCTTTCCTTGCATTTTTTGTAATCATTTTTTGCAGAGTTTTGAGGATTATAAAGTTGGACCTGTTATTTACATATGTCTTTCTGAATATCTATTTTGGAGCCTTTCAAGTTTTTTGCATCTAAGTGTTGTCTCTTTCAAGTTATAGATTAGTGAATTATTCTAATTCCTTCTCTAAATTGTAAATAATTTAACCTTTTGCAGAGTTGGCTTGTGTGTTGATTGAATTCTCATTATTAGTGGTATTAAACCCTAATTTTGAGTTCTAAATCATCCTAGGTATTGAAAAGTGTTTTCAATTGTAGAATTTAGTAATATGTGTCTGATAGGTACATATTTGTGATTTTGAGGAAATCTACACTCATTTTGGTGTATCACTTGTTAATTAGGTTTCATTTTTAGTTATCCTTCTACCTTTTTCTCCAAGTTTGAAAATTTAGTATTCGGTGATATTCCAAATCTATAGGAACCGGCCTTGAATCCGAAGATTTGATCTCTTTCCTACAAAGAGTTCATTTCCATGTTTCAACAGGAAGGCTAGATTTTCAATCAAGCTTGAGGCACATTCCTGATTGACAATAGTTTTTGGCACGCCCGGTGGGACATGAACTATTTCTCAGTTCCTTGATTCACAAGTTTTTATTGCTGTTTTGGTGTGAGCAGCAGTATTACAACTTTTTAAGAAGGCATTTTATCAACACCTGGCGACTCTATTTTTGAAGGTTTCTTGCAGAATCAGTTGCATATTTGAGTGTTTATTTTAATGAGCAAAATTCCAACAAGATCAAACAAAGAGGATTTTGAGTACTAGGAATTGCAGCCAGGAAGAAGGGGAGGTAGATCAGCCAGAAGAGGAAGGACATCACAAGATCAAAGAGGTAGATCTTCTCTATTTAATTCTGATTTTTCATCATTTGATAATCCCATTTTTGAAGATCAGGCTACAAATCTAGATGGACATGAGGTGCTAATTGAAGATATCAGTTTTTCAGAAGATTTGAGTGCTCTTGACAATTCTGGATCATAATTACCAAGTTTTGAAGACTTACCAAGAGTTAATTCTATTTTGGGGGCATCAAAAAGTGGTACCACAACAACTCCTCAAAGTTTGAAAACATACCAAAGGAAGGTAGTTCATTCAACCCAACCTTCTGTTACACCTGTAGTTCAACAACAAGCACCACCAGCTCATCAAATGGCTTGAAATTTTCCATTCATAGCTTTCAACACTGGAAGTCCCTTACAAATTGGTGTTCATCATGATATTCCTCTGGCAACGTTAAAAGGTTTTCCTTATTTTACCAGTGAAAAACATGTTTTAGCTATTGAGCATATTAAGGATGTGGCCACTCTTTGTGGATTACATCAAGTCACACATGATGATGTGGCATTAAAACTGCTAGCAGCCTCGTTGAAAGGTAAAGCTTTAATTTGGTTTAGAAGTCTACCTATTAATTCAATTGCTGCGTGGGATGCTTTGGGGACTATTTAATTAGCAAATTTGAAGATAAGTTTGATAATCTCTCACTGGTTGAGCAATTGACTACAATTAAAAGACATCCAAATGAGCATATTTCTAATTTTAATTTTCATTTTTAGAGAACTTGGGATAGAATTCTAGCATCTATTAAATCTTCTGATGATTATGCATTTTTATTTTATTTGAAGGCTTTTAACAGTGATATTTCAGTGATGATTCAGTCTATGGGTGGGCATACTTTTCCAAATGCATTTGACATTGTTGTTAGAGCTGAGAATTGCTTGATACAAGCTGGTAAGTTGCCTCCTAAACCTCCCATGCCTTATTTTGTAGAGGTACAACCAGTTGTACTAGCTATTATTCCACCAACAGAAGTTGTACCACCTATGCCAACGTTACCAACATTTAATATGCAAGTTGTAGCAAAAGAGCATGCTGCCATAGCTCCTTTTAGAGAGCTAAAAGAGCAGAATCTAGAGGTAAAGGACAAAAGTGACAATATTTTGAGAACACTGCAAACTTATGGTAATGAGATCACAAACTTGAAGAGGCAACAAGGTCAATATAACAGACCTCCTCAAGCTTCTTATTAGTAGAATAGGCAATCCAATCAAGCTTCCAATTTGAATCAGACACATCAAACTCAGGGACAACAAAAAAATTATAGTCAGAGGACTAATCAGCCATATAATTATGCAACTCCTAGCACTTCTAAAGAGTTGGTAGTTGTTCCTTAGAATAACTATGCACAAGATGAGGAGTGGTGTAATACTTGTAATGCAAGCCATTTTTGGCTTGATTGTCCTCATGTGCTTGAAGCTAGGAGGCAGGATGTTCTAAAGAGTCAATTGACTAATGTACAAACTGATGTTCAAAATCAACAAGTACAGCCACAAGGTAATCTAGATGTTACTTTAATGAGTTTTAATGCTGATGAAACTATTTTAGCAGCTAATTTTGATCAAAATCAAGTATGGAGGCCTGTAGTAGTAGGTACAAGGTCCAAAACTAAGGCTACAAATGAACAATAACAAGCTGATAAGGTACAACAACTTGCTGTTATTTCACAACAACAAATATTTAGGGGCAAACAATAACAAAATCAGGCCCAGGATGGACCTTCTTAGCCAATACAAGCATCAAAAGAGTTGACTATTCCAAAACAGCAGCAGAAGGTTAGTGTTCAAAATTTCAATATTGTTGATCATCTTAAAAAGACACATGTTCTTGTTTCTATTTGGGAAGTTTTAGCGCTTCCAGGTCAAAAAGATATGCTACAGGAAGCATTACAAGAACTATCATTGTCGGATGATGCTTTAAATCAAAAGACTCCTAAGTTGTTAATGGCTGGAAATGAAGTTTTAAACCAACAAACACCCAAGTTGATAAAGCCTCCACCTTTTTATATCACTATTATAATAGGACATAATTTATTGCATAACTAGATGATTGATTCAGGTGCTTCTAGTTCTGTTATGCCTAAGAAAATTGTAGATCAGCTAGGCCTTGAATATGAACCAATTGAAAAGGGGGTTGTGTAGCTTGATGGGACAGTGGTAGATACAGTTGGAGTTATTAGAAATCTAGATTTGACAATGCATGCATGTCCTAGATTTTCAGTGCCTATGGATATTTTCATCATAGACTTACCTCCTAATTTTTCTATATGTTTGTCAATATAATTTATTGCTAAAATAGGAGGATATCTATCTGGAGATTGGTCACACATGTTGTTTTGCACTAGGTACAATACAAAGGTAACTATCCCTTCTAAGCCTATGGCAAAATTTTGTATTGAGCCATATGTCAGTAGTTCTGAAAATGGGACAACAACAATAATTTTTGATCAAGAAAAAATTAATGCTAACCATGAGTCACAAATGCAAGTTGAACAAATCTCTGATATTTAATTAGACACATGGGCTACTGAGAATGTAAAAATTTTTGATGCACAGATTGAGGAACCAAGCTTGGGTAACTATGTTATTAATGAAGTTACTAATTTTATACCAGCTATCATAAAAAGTGCAGATTTAGAGCAGCAAACTGGTGTTGTTTGGAAGTTTTTTTTTTATGGCTCTTGCAACAAAGTAGGTGTTGGAGGTGGTTGCATGCTAGTTTCACCAAAAAATCAAAGGTACTATGCTTCTTTTAGATTCACTTATAGTTGCACAAACAATGTGGCTGAGTATGAAGCCCTCATTAATGGATTAAAGTGGGCAATTAAAAAGGGAATTAGCTATTTGCAAGTATATGGTGATTCATAATTAATTGTGAATCAAGTTAGGAATGTTCATACAACCAAGAATGATTTATTAAAAAGCTACAAACATGTTGTATGAGATTTTATTGAAGGTTTTAAGGCATTTAATTTACAATCGATTCCTAGAAATTAGAACAAGCATGTTGATAGGCTTGCAGCTATGGGAGCTCAATATGATATCCCAACAGAAATCAGTAATGATAAAGGGCTGAATTATGTTAAGGTTATTGTTAGACCTATTGTCCCTAATAATGTAGATAGTTGGCAGGTTTTTGAATCTGATCGACATATTGTGAATTTTTTGAGAGAAGAGGTTGAGTTTTCACAGTCAAATCAAAAAAATTTGTAGGAACAATATGAAGAATAGATTATCCAGCTAAGGAAAAATAAAATGCCTAAAGGTCTTGTGACCTTAGAGTCTATGTTTGGTACCAATGATGAGTTCAAAAAGGACAAATCCAGCTTATAGATCAAGGAAGAGCATTACGAAGAGATTGTTGTTTCAGAGGATAAAGTATTGAAACTTGGCTAGGTATGTACACTTGAAGAATGTCAAACCTTTGTCAATTTATGCAATGAATTTCATGATATAATTCCATGGAATTATTTAGATCTGAAGGGATTTGATCCCAATATTTCTCAGCATATAATAGAATTAGAACCAGGGGCTAAACCAGTTAGACAAAAGTAGAGGCCTGTAAATCCCAAACTGGAACCCCTCATGATTAAGGAATTGAATAAATTGATTGAAAGTAACATCATTTTTCTAATTAAGCATACTTCATGGGTTTCGAATCTGGTTCCTGTTAGGAAAAAGAATGGAGAAATTAGACTTTGCATTGATTTACGTGACTTGAACAGGGCTTCATTGAAAGATAGGCATCCTTTGCCTTCAATGGAACAAATCTTGCAGGTTGTTTCGGGTTCAGAATAGTTTTCATTGTTGGATGGTTTTTCTGGTCACAACCAGATTTTGGTAAGAGAAGAAGATAGATTTAAGACAACATTTACAACCAAATGAGGAACCATGGCATATCAGAAGATGCCATTTGGTCTATCTAATGCTCGTGTAACATTCCAAAAAGCCATGGATAAGGCTTTCATTAATCTGATGTATTGGTTTGTGCTGGTTTACTTGGATGACATCACTATTTTCTCTAAAAATGCAGCAGATCACTTTAAACATTTAAGGATTATATTTGAGAGATGTAGGGAATATGGAATCTCTCTGAATCCTAAAAAGAGCATATTTGTTGTCCATGAAGGTAAGCTTTTAGGATTTATTGTTTCAAAAGAAGGAATTACAATTGAGCCTGAAAGAGTGAGTGCCATCCTCGCATTACGTCTTCCTCTTCACAAAAAGGGTTTTCAAAGTTTTTTAGGGAGAATAAAATTTGTTAGAAGATTTATCCCTGATATTGCAGAGTTATTAATGCCACTTACAGCCATGCTTAAGAAGAATATTGCTTTCAAATGGACCAAGGAAGGTAAAATCAGTTTTGAACTAATTAAGGAAGCATTATCTATAGCCCCTACTTTGTTAAATCCCAATTTTTCTAAGGATTTCATTCTTTATGCATATGGGAATGTAGATAGTATTGCTGCCATGTTAGTTCAGAAGAATGATTGAGGATACAAGCAGCCAATAGCATTTTTTAGTCAAGGGTTAAAATATTATGAACTGCATTATTCTTTCATTGAGAAACATGTTCTTGCTGTGATTAGAAGTCTAAAAAAATTTAGACATATGCTTTCTAACAACAAGATAAATCTGATGGTTGCACAGCCTGCGGTCAAGGAGTTTTTATTAAATAAGGATTTTAACACCAAGAGAGGAGGCTAGATCACAAAAGCGATGGAATATGACATTGATATTAAGGTTACCAAGCTGGTAAGGGGTAAAGGCCTATGCGAACAACTTGCTGGAAATGGAGATAACACTCCAAATGATGAAATCGAGGTAATTTTGGCTTTATAAGACACTGACCAGCTTGCTGTTCCAAATTTGTAGAATGATTGGGTGAAGGCAATGATTGATTTCTTGCAAACAGGACGCTATCCTGAAGATTTGGATAGATAAAAAAGAAGATATTTTAGATTGCAATCTATTCCATATTGTTTATTGAATAATGTGCTGTATAGAAGAGATTATAATGGTGTATTGCTGAGATGTATAAGTGGTGATCAAACTGATAAAGTGTTACATGAATTCCATGATGGACCAATAGGTGGACATTTTGCAGCAAGGACAACAACATTAAAGATTTCGAAGGCTAGATATTTTTGGCCAAATCTATACAAGGATGCCTTCATTTGGGTAAGGAGATGTTTAAAATGTGTTGTTTTCTCAAACAAGCAAAGGTTAGCAGCATTACCTCTCAGTCCAATTCAAATTGAACAACCTTTTTCTAAGTGGGGTTTGGATTTTATTGGTCCTATGAACCCATCATCAAGTTTAGGTCATAAATATATATTAATAGCAACAAATTATTTTACTAAGTGGACTGAAGTTGTGGCATTGAAAGATGCCAATGAAACTTTAGTTCTCAATTTTTATGAAGATCTACTTGCAAGGTTTGGTGCACCTGAATCCATTGTTTCTGACAATGCCTTGGCATTTTTAGGCACAAGAATTTTTGATTGGGCAATTAAAAATAATGTGTATCTTAGTACCTCATCCAATTATTACCCACAGGGTAATGGACAAGCTGAATCAACAAACAAAAATCTGATTCGCATCATCCAGAGGACTATTGAAGACAATCAACGAGTTTGGAACAACAAGCTAAAGCATGCCTTATGGGCTGATAGGATCACCCCAAAACACTCAATAGTTAATAAACCTTATGTGTTGGTTTATGGAAGAGAGGCAAGATTGCTAATTTCAGTGGAATTGCCAAGTTTGAGCCTGATCAAGGAATTAGACCCGCTGGACCAACAACATATGGAGGTAAGATTATTTGAATTAATAGAATTGGAAGAGACTAGAAAGAGATCTTTTCAAAAGTTGAAGGAACATCATGATCAAATGAAGAAGACATTTGACCAAAAAGTTATTGCGAGAGTCTTAAAAGAAGGTGATTTAGTGCTTAAATGGGATGAGTTAAAGAGTAGACCTGGCAAACATTTGAAGTTCGATGCCATTTGGAATGGTCCATTTGTGATTATAGGATGCAAGGCTCATAATGCCTTTCAGCTCTCAACTATGGAAGGAGAAGAATTTCTAATCCCAGTTAATGGGATTCATCTCAAACGTTGTTTTTGAGGTGAGTTAAATCATAATAAGTGCTTTGCACATAGATAGTTTGCTTTCAGTTAGTTGCGGTTAGTTGTTAGTACAGAAAATAAGCATGTTGTTGTAGTGCATCATACCTCATAAATGAGTGCCCATTATAATAGAGCCAAGTTGTAACTCAAGGCTCTATATGATGGGATACCAAATATCTTTCTATCATGTACTACAACAACAAGTTTATTTGCTACTTTTTTATTTCCTCTAAGTGCTTACAACAGATGTTAGTAGTCTTCTGAAGGCTACAAGTTAGACAAATTCATGGATGAACTGTTCAGAACTATATACATCAATCCTAAAGTGAAACAATGGAGAATCCAAGGTTTCAAATCAGGTGTAATGGCCACAGTCCAAAATAGGTCATACATGACCTTCCCTAAAGGCTTGTAGACTTCAGAAGAGAAGGCAAATTTTCCAAGAGAGTGCACAATTCAGAAAATGGACTCAAATTTGTTTTCTACCTTATACTAGCTGTTTGCAAATCAATAACTACTGTCATCAGCATCATCATATCATAGAAATAACATAATAGCCATATAATGGTGCTAAGGATATCCAAGCATAAATTCCCAAGCAGCTAGCATAAGGTACTTAGTTTTGATTTTCGTTTCAGTTTTCCAGTTGTGTGGTGTGTTTAAGTTTTCAACATTTTTCTAAAGTTTTATAAAGTTTAAGGAGGTTCATTTTTAACAAGTTTTAATACTATGTGCCCAATGGATTGCATAAGGTAGTTGGTCATTTTTGTTTAGCAGGAAAACACCCATAAGAGGTCACCAGAAAATGTTATCATTTTAGTTCATACTAAATTGATAAATTGACAAGTGTTTTGCATTGAAGTTTGAAATTAAGAGTTGCTGTTTTAAATTTTAGAATGGTAAAATTCAGAAGATAAAAGTACATGTACAATAGCATAATTGTAAACATCATAATGTTGGTATTAAGGTACACTTATTTTAGATTTTTGCACAAAGCACTATTCAGATTTTTTTTGAAGTTAAACAAAAAAAATGAAAGATATGCTTTCATATCAAATATGAAAAGTACAACTTTAAATTAACCACACAAGTAGTGGTTGCTCTTAAAAACATAAATGGGAAGTACTTTTGCAAAGATATACAATGAAAAAATTCATATGACGCCACACATCATATGGCAGTAGGTTAATGTAGGAATGCATTTCAATTTCTTAAATCAAATGCAGGAATTAAAAGGGCAATTTACATTAATCTAAATGCAAAAAAGGAGAAATATAAGATAGGTTAGGCCCCCCCATTGCCTGGTTTTCTCATGAAGGGTTGAACAATGCTGCATCTTTGGTCCCGCATCCCGAGGTATTTCAAGTCATCCTGTAAAAGAAGAGTGAGAAGGTGGGGTCAGTTCATACGAATTGAGCAATGGAGAAGAACTAATCTATCATCCTACCTATCTACTTGATTGCATTTACACAAATGTAAATCAGCACGCATAAATGGAAATTCTGGAAGGAATGATCACATCATAGTAAGACACTCTATTTCTTAACATTGTTTGCTTCATGTGCAGATTTAGGTTTGAAGGCTAAGTAGGTCATTGAAAGGACGTGCATACATTTTACGCATGAAAATTTTTGACTGAAGCTATGGAGAGGCGAAGACATGAAGACCAGAGGATTAGAGGAGGTTGTTGAGGGGGCATGCATAATTTTCAGGCATGGGACCTTTTGGCCGAATCATGGAGCTACAAAGCTACAGGATCGTGTTCATTTCATTCTAAGGTTTTAGGATTGTCACAAATTTTAGACAGAAGGTATTTATCAAAGTGCCACAGATCTTTTTTATGAAGTAATCAGTAGGGTTATGAAAACATGTATCAAGACAATGCATGTCAGATCTGTATGTCATTCAATTATTTACATAAGTATCAGGTCAAAGAATTCAATGGAGAGAAACAATGTTCTAAAAATGACAAAATATTATAAGTTTTTGTAAGCAAACACTGTCATAAAGTGTACATGTTGTTGTAGTACATCTATAGAGAATCAGCTACATAATGTTGTTTTAAACAAGGATATAGCATACTCTACAAATATTATTCATATGCTGGATTGATTTTAAAATAAGGTGCAAGGCCACATGAAATCTATTTGTGGGTGTCACGAGCCCGTGCTCGAACCCCATAGATAGATTGCATTGCTGAAAAGGAGGATTTTTGCTACAAGTCTTATTATATTAGAATCATGGATCTATAATAGAATATCAGAGAGTATGCAATCATGCATTATAATGTTCACTACTAAAGAATGATACAACCTAAATTATGTAGCCAGTTACACAATAATAGCCATGCTTTTTTTTTGGAGGAAGTTGCTATAACCCAAATCATAAGACTTCATTTTCAACCATAGCAAAGGCTTTGAAAATGTTACAATGAAAATCTAAAAGTAGTACAGGAAGTATGCTTCAAAGTATTAAATTGTGTTTAAGTTGTCATTTTAGTCTCAAGTACTTTGTTATATTTCTTAAGAGAAATTATTTGTCACAAGGTCAAGCATTTTGTAGAGAAAGTCAGGGAAATATGGTGGCTACAGTTTAGAAAATATAACCATTCCTTTGGTGGTCGTACACATGTACTTGAGGTTTATAGGGTTACTACAGGAAGAGGACTTGGTTATAGAACCATTGTTTATTCTGAAGATTTGTTGCGATGGTCAGATCTGGCAGATTTAGATGCACTGTCAGTATTTTCTTTGTTTAAAACTATTCATATATAAAAAGCAAAGGAAAGGTGCAGGGTGGTTGGAGATCTTTCTAAGAGATGCCGTTTACAAATCAAGAGACATCATCCATTCTAAAAATTCAAGAATAACTTTAGTGGCAACGAGAGCCAAAGTACAATTCAATAATTCTTTGCAAACTCTCAATTCCAATAAGGATGTATGGAAAGATATTAACATTAAAAGCTACAGCTAGTCACATCTCAAACAATAAAGGGTTTGAGTTGAGGTTTTATTTCCAAAAACTATGGACTGTAACTACAAAAGTTTCATCATTTTAACTTCAGATCCATCAATGCTCACAGGTACAACCATGTGGATATTTAGTGAAAGCATGCAACGATGGAGTTAGCGGAAGATAATCAAAACACCAAGCTATTCAATAGTCCAACAAAGAAATGAAGTACCAGAATCAAGACAAAACCCCAAGGTCATTTAGTAATAGGCATGGTATAAGCAAAAACAATAGTTGAAGTAAATTCAAAATATTGCAAAAAATTGTAATATACAATAATGTTTAAACAGTTTTCAGTATGTTTATGCTATCAATAGAAAAGAAGAAATAACTTATCTGGGAGATCCAATGCACAGTCACAATCAAGGTTGGATACCACCATAAGAGAACAAAACTGAAGTTTCAAACCGAGCTCATGAATATACGAGCAAAGCTTGAATACTTCAAACAGTCAAAAGAACTCATAGTATTATCAAATGAAGTCACTACCCATGAGTTCTCATAGGAAACCAAGCTTTCAGCAGTCCAAAAAACCAGAAGAATAAGTGCATGCATGGCGGCTCAACCTTAGGGTTTCCTTTTCGTCACAACATGAAAAATACCTAAGTATGGAATGCAAATGAGATACATAGAAATCCTTTGCTAATTTGCATAATATTTGGAGTTTGCGATGCCTGACTGTTTGCAGAACACAGAGTCCTAAACATGCCACGCATCAAAGATCACATGGCTTTGTAATAAAATAGAGTTATTTATTTGTGAGAAGGTCATGTCAACCATTAGGATAAAATAGCTTAGGTTGTATATTTTATTTTGTTATAAGTTAGGTATTAGGTTGTATTTATATTTTTCTTTTAAATCTCACTTTTAACCATGTATGTTATAGTTTAATGTTATTTTAAATTAAATAGTGTATCATCTTAAAATGGAAGCACTTCCATGTTAAGAGCATTTAGCCCTCTGAGTAAGTGGTTTAGGGTCATGATTGGCATCTTTGGCTTTCCCCCGCTTTCCACTACTTTTCCGCACTTGATTTCTTCATTCTAGGTGAAATTAGGGTTAAGTTCTTAAGGACTTTCCTGATTTCCCTCTTTCCATGGATCTATTTTCTAGGTAGGATTCAAAAATGTGACCTCCTAGTCCATCATCACATCATTCAGAGGATTTTCTATCTATTCCTGACATTGGGTCCTGCTCAGATATCAAATTCTGCATTTATGGCATCTCTGGGAACCTTTTCTGCAAATCCTAACAAAGTTAGGGTTTGAGGTCAAGGACAACCTCAACCCTGACTAGGTCAGGGTCAACCTCGACCTCGACCTCCTCCTGCCAAAATTTCAAAGTTTCATTTCCCGCTCATTTAGCTTTCGGGAAAGTTATTTCCCACTTTCGGGTCGGTTGTTTCGGGCTCCGAAATGGTAAATCCTTTAATGGTATTTAATTAAGGTATATTTTCTAAAGGTGAGGACCTAATTGGGATTTAATTCTTCAAGGTGGCCCATCTAGAGGAGTGTGCCCTAGTTCACTATAAAAGGAGGCCTTCCTCTCTCATTTTGATATCTCACAATTCACATCTCAAGCTCTCAAGCTCTCAAGTTCTCAAGGTGATCAAGCAAGCATTCATTCAAGTATTCAAGTCTTCTTCTTCATCCAAGTTCTCCATTGAAGATCAAGGATTTAAGGATTCAAGCTATTGAAGGGATTTGCCTCAAGCATTCAAGATCTATCATTCAAACCCTAGATCTAGCCACCATGGTGGTGTGATCTTCCTTCAAAGATCCTTTGTTCATCTTCAAGATCCATATCATTGTTTCCTCAAGGTGGATTTCAAGCATACAATCATGGAGGTTTGATTATGTTATGTTCAAGCTTTCATATCTACATTTTTGATTACATTCCAAATACATTAGCATATCTATTAAATTGCATAGCTTCATTGTTAGATTCATTGCTACTACTTGCTAGCATTCTTCTATTTCAATTTCAATATTAAGGTTGATTCCAAACCGGGGTTTGACCAAGGCAAACCCCCCCTAAACAAACAACAAAACCATTTTTTTTCTTGTAGGCACAGGTGTGGAATCTTAGATCTAAGAGTGAATTTGGATACCCTTTTCAGAAATCTTTTAGGATCTACGAACAGAATTGGAATCGGACTTCAAATAAATAATGTGGTCTTTGACCTTTTAAAAGGTCAAATTTGACCTGTGTGAATTTGGAGAAAAGATTTCTGGGTTTTGTCCACCTCGGCATTTCCAATCCAGAATAGGTGAGGAAATCTTTAGAAAGTTCATACATAAGCCAGAATTCAACATTTTCCAGATATGCCCTAATTCAAGGTTAGTATTTGCACTTTAATTATTTCAGATTTCAAGCTTAATCCAACTATAAGGAAGTATAGGATTTATTCTTTCTTTCATATTCTTCATAGATTGATTCAATTGTGTATTAACCTCTTGGTTGATCAAATTGGATCTCTCCTTTGGGAATTTGGATTTAGGAGTGAATCTTACATTTTCCCCACACACATATACAAATAGTGGTGATTCCAAATTATGACTATTCATTTTGCTGAACCCGATGTGCTTACTCTCTTTCTTTTTGGTGTTAGATTTACATTTTTCTCTTCCATCTATATTTCAAAAATTCAAAAAAATCTATATATTGAATAAAATACAAAAACATATTTGTTGCATTTTTATTTATCATGAAGATTGTTAAGATGTTTTGGTGCATAATCATGTTTTTTATTACTCTTCTTCTAGCATCTATTTATAATGCATATGATGTTTATGAGGGTATTATTCATTTCATAACATTGATGACTCTTCACTTTTCTCTTGCTTATGCTTTTGTGAAGTTAACTGATACTACTCTACCGACATTTAAAACTTTTCTTAGGGATTTATGTGGTAGCCTTATTCATCTTTTGGATTATGTGAAGAATTTGGTAGATGATACACCATCTCCTAATCTTCCTAATCTTCATCCTACTCCTATTAATCCTACTCTTTAGCCTAATCTTCCTATTCCAATACCTGATTCTCCATATGTTAATCCTCGCTCTTCTCGTACTTATGATGGGATTCACGCTATAGTGCAGGATGCGGATGTGCAAGATTTTTTTGATTTACCTCCTCCTCTTGTTCAAGATGATATTCAAGGTCAGAATAAAGAAACTTCTTCCAAACCTATTATCCCACTTTATATGACCTTTACTCATGAACATGATAAACAATCACCTCTCGTAGAAGCTTTGCATGATATGTCCACTACCAGATATAATATGGTGACTAAACAAGGCTATAAAGGTTTAGGGTTAGGAGTTAATGAACATGGTATTAAATTCCCCATTAATATACCTCCTAAACCGGATATGTGTGGTGTTGGAACTTCTAAATCTCAGGTCAAGTTAAGTGGTGTGGATCTTCATCCTCCCCTTAATGTTCATCTCTCTACACCTCTAATGGATAATCCTAACACTCGTCAAGCCATTGCTAAGACAGTATATGTAGAGTGAATGAATTCTAAGAAGGAAAGATTTAGACCTATACCTATTGATGCTTTGTATAAATTTAAATGTCCTTTCCACTATCATAATACTCATTTGCTTGCCGATTGTAACAACTTCAAATTATATGTTACGGATAGGGCTGCACGTGGTATTATACCTTTTTCTCATGCCGTCTTACAAATTCTTCATAATTTTGATATAGGGGATTCCCCTCCATTAGAGCTTGAGTAAATGTTCCTATCCTCTTGTCTCATGACTAGGGGGCAAGAGGCATCATTTTATCCAGTCTTTTAGGATCCATTAGGTCTTTTTATTAAGATTTAATTGGTATTCTTTATATTTCCTTCTTCCATAGTCTTACATGATGTTTTTATCCATTCCTAGGAATTATATTTTCTTCTTAGGAAATCTTTTCTAGGACATGTGTTTTGCAAAAATATCCCTTGTCTTTCATCCCTTGGGGGGGAAAGGTTCTTCCTTCTTTCTCTTTTTCTAGGGGAACTTCTTTCCTTAGCTTAGTGGTATTTGTTTATATTGCAATATTATTTCATCATATTGATAGATATTTTGACTATGGATAACCTTCTTATATGAGAAGTTGCTGTCCTAGGTTGTCACTTCTTCTCTATGTTACAAATTATGTTCTTTATAAACTCTCACCTTTTCTTTAGTGTTAGATTTGTTTCCCTCATTCCTAAGATTCCTCTTGTTCTTCTTTACAGGGGGCTTGATGATTGAATCTTTGTTCCCACCTTTTGAAACATGATATCTTATCTAAATGCACTCTCCTTTGATGGAGGTCTTGGTGATAAGATCTCTTTTCTTGAGGATCCTTTTCCATAAGTGACATATCCTTTTCTCAATTATTTATACTCTTGGATGTAGAGGTCAATATCTCTCACTAAGGATATACTATACATTGTTGCAAACAGGATATCTCCTTGCTTTGTGAAGTAGGTATCCTCTTCCATCTTTGTTCCTACACTTGGGGGGCAAAGATGCCTTATCCTTCTTTTCTATCTTCAAACATTAACACATGGAGTCACAAATATGGGTTGTGAGTTTGGTAGAAGTACTTTAGCCTTGGGGGCTTGGTATGATTTTCTATCTTATTCACATCTCTGCATTGTTATTTCATTCGGTATTCTCCTCTTTTCTAGGGATTCACCTATTTCCTTGGTTAAGCAGTATATATCTACTACGTGATATCGAATCATACATGAAAATTATGGTTTTCATTTGAAGACCTATGTCCTTTATACAAACCTTATTTTTTTTTTCACATTGGGTTTCCATGGTTGATACATCTATCACCTTGGAAACTAAATAGTGTGCTATCTCTCATTAAGGGTTACTTCCTTTTCACTTCTTGCATGATATCTTTTACATTCGTCTCTTCCATGGCCTCATAGGAGTTGTGACCTTCTTGGCTTGGACTGAGTGTTGTCTATGGATATTGTCTTAATGCTATAGAAGGCTTTATCCTTGTTCTTTCTTTCCTTAACATGACAAAATAGTATGTTTTTTCCATATTAAGGAGGGGGCATATGCAGGGTCTCCCTTGTACTATAGTTTTTTATTTTTATATGCTAAATCTTGGAAGGTAATGCACATAAGTTGCTAAATCCTAAAAAGACACGCACCTATATGCTAAATCTTTCGAAGGTAACGCACATAAGTTGCTAAATAGTGAGGAGACATGCATTTTTCAAAATTTTCAATATGCTAAATCCTCTGAAGGTAACGCACATAAGTTGCTAAATCCTAAAAAGACACACATTCATATGCTAAATCTTTCGAAGGTAACACACATAAGTTGCTAAATCCTGAGAAGACATGCATTTCATATTTATAGTGATACAAGAAGGTGGATCTATGGGTATTCTAGAAGCTATCAGAAGATGCATTACAATTGCAAGCACAGTTTATGGGTGAACCTGTTGGGCTCTCCCTCTAGGGTGATTCACGGTAAGGTAGGCATCTTACCGGGTGAGGTAATCACTTTCTCTTTTCTCTCTTTTCACTTTCATGCTAGTAGGACTGGATCATGAAGCTATGTTGTCTATAGTGTTGCTCTTGTCTTTCTTATGTAATCATTTATGCTTTTATGATAGCTTTCCAAATATGATATTGGTATGAGAAGTATTTCTTAGCAAGGTTTCTTATGCTAGTTGATTTGGGTTTTTTAGTACTAACCCTTGTTCTTTTGTATACTCTCATGTATGTATGTTGAGTTAGAATCCTTGGTCTAGGGGCTTGTGTCTCCAGCTAAGTGTTATTTTATCTCATTTTGAATCCACTGGAATCTCTTCTCTCTTCTCCTTTACCAAGAGTTTGCATTGAATCCATACTCTTGCTAAAGTGGGGGCTTAATGTATCATCTTAAAATGGAAGCACTTCCATGTTAAGAGCATTTATCCCTCTGAGTAAGTGGTTTAGGGTCATGATTGGCATCTTTGGCTTTCCCCCACTTTCCACTTCTTCTCCGCACTTGATTTCTTCATTCTAGGTGAAATTAGGGTTAAGTTCTTAAGGACTTTCTGGATTTCCCTCTTTCCATGGCTCTATTTTCTAGGTAGGATTTAGAAATGTGACCTCCTAGTCCATCATCACATCATTTAGAGGATTTTCTATCTATTCCTGACACTGGGTCCTGCTCAGATATCAAATTCTGCATTTCTGGCATCTCCGGGAACCTTTTCTGCAAATCTTGACAAAGTTAGGGTTTGAGGTCAAGGACGACCTCAACCCTAACCAAGTCAGGGTCGACCTCAATCTTGACCTCCTCCTGCTAGAATTTCAAAGTTTTATTTCCCGATCATTTGGCTTTCGGGAAAGTTATTTCCCACTTTCAGGTCGGCTGTTTTGGGCTCCGAAATGGTAAATCCTTTAATGGTATTTAATTAAGGTATATTTTCATTGTTTAGTAATAACCCTTGTTCTTTTGTATACTCTCATGTATGTATGTTGAGTTAGAATCCTTGGTCTGGGGGCTTGTGTCTCTAGCTAAGTGTTATTTTATCTCATTTTGAATCCACTAGGATCTCTTCTCTCTTCTCCTTTACTAAGAGTTTGCACTAAATCCATACTCTTGCTAAAGTGGGGGCTTAATGTATCATCTTAAAATGGAAGCACTTCCCTGTTAAGAGCATTTAGCCCTCTGAGTAAGTGGTTTAGGGTCATGATTGGCATCTTTGGCTTTCCCCCACTTTCCACTTCTTCTCCGCACTTGATTTCTTCATTCTAGGTGAAATTAGGGTTAAGTTCTTAAGGACTTCCTGATTTCCCTATTTCCATGGCTCTATTTTCTAGGTAGGATTTAGAAATGTGACCTCCTAGTCCATTATCACATCATTCAAAGGATTTTATTTCTATTCTTGACACTCGGTCCTGCTCAGATATCAAATTCTGCATTTCTGGCATCTCCGGGAACCTTTTCTGCAAATCCTAACAAAGTTAGGGTTTGAGGTCAAGGACAACCTTGACCCTAAATAGGTCAAGGTTGACCTTGACCTTGACTAGGTTAGGGTTGACCTCAACCCTGACCATGTCAGGGTTGACCTTGACTAGGTCAGGGTCGACCTCGACCTTGACCTCCTCCTGCCAGAATTTCAAAGTTTTGTTTCCCACTCATTTGGCTTTTGGGAAAGTTATTTCCCACTTCCGAGTTAGCTATTTCGGGCTCTAAAATGGTAAATCCTTTAATGGTATTTAATTAAGGTATATTTTCTAAAGGTGAGGACCTAATTGGGATTTAATTCTTCAAGGTGGCCCATCTAGAGGAGTGTGCCCTAGTTCACTATAAAAGGAGGCCTTCCTCTCTCATTTTGATATCTCACAATTCACATCTCAAGCTCTCAAGCTCTCAAGTTCTCAAGGTGATCAAGCAAGCATTCATTCAAGTATTCAAGTCTTCTTCTTCATCCAATTTCTCCATTGAAGATCAAGGATTTAAGCATTCAAGCTATTGAAGGGATTTGCCTCAAGCATTCAAGATCTATCATTCAAACCCTAGATCTAGCCACCATGGTGGTGTGATCTTCCTTCAAAGATCCTTTGTTCATCTTCAAGATCCATATCATTGTTTCCTCAAGGTGGATTTCAAGCATACAATCATGGAGGTTTGATTATGTTATGTTCAAGCTTTCATATCTACATATTTGATTACATTCCAAATACATTAGCATATCTATTAAATTGCATAGCTTCATTGTTAGATTAATTTCTATTACTTGCTAGCATTATCCTATTTCAATTTCAATATTAAGGTTGATTCCAAACCGGGTTTTGACCAAGGCAAACCCCCCCTGAACAAACAACAAAACCATTTTTTTTCTTGCAGGCAGAGATGTGGAATCTCGGATCTAAGAGCGAATTTGGAAACCCTTTTCAACAATCTTTCAGGATCTGCGAACATAATCAGAATCGGACTTCAAATAAATAATGTGGTCTTTGACCTTTTAAAAGGTCAAAGTTGACTTGTGTGAATTTGGAGAAAAGATTTCTGGGTTTTGTCCACCTTGGCATTTCCAGTCCAGAATAAGTGACAGAATCTTCAAAAAGTTCATATAGAAGCCATAATTCAGCATTTTCCAGATCTGCCCTAATTCAAGGTTAGTATTTGCACTCAATTATTTCAGATTTCAAGCTTAATCCAACTATAGGGAAGTATAGGATTTATTCTTTCTTTCATATTCTTCATAGATTGATTCAATTATCTATTAACCTCTTGGTTGATCAAATTGGATCTCTCCTTTGGGAATTTGGATTTAGGAGTGAATCTTACATTTTCCCCACACACATATACAAATAGTGGTGATTCCAAATTACCACTATTCAAATAGATAATTTTATCATCTATTTTAATTTAAATAATATTATATTGCGATATACATGGTTAAAAGTGAAATTTGATTTTATACATATTATATTTAATATTAAATAAAGAATAAAATGTATACTTGACATTATTATATTGAATAGAATTATATTTAATTCTATTTTTTTATACGTTAAGTATAAATATATTATTCATTAAATATTAAATATAATAAGTATAGTTTAGAAAAAATATAAATTTAATCTTTTACAGAATATATTAACGAATAAATATATAGCCAAAGTGGACCTTAAGATCATCACTTCTAGTCAAGGAGGAATGTTCTCAGTTCTGAGCAGTTGTTGAGGCAATTTAGGGATAGTTACAGCATCTTGGAGTCACTTTATGTTCAGTTTTGAGTTCTCTATCAGATAGTATCAGTTGAGAGGCCTTTTGGATCAGTTCACTTTTGGTTTCTTGCAGTTAAGCTCATTTTTTGATGGGTTTTTCTTTCATATCCGACCCCCACAAAATATGCATGATTTTTGGAGATGTGGAGTAGTTTTGAGTGGATTTTGAGTGGTAGTCCAGTTACACATGACTTGAGGGAGTTCAAGGGGCACTTAGACTTCATTTTTGGGCAGTTTGATTCTTTGTTTCAGATGTAGTTCTCATGCATCCAAGTTAGGGCTTTAAAAAAATCTCTTTTATTGTATTTTTCATCTCATTTGGGAGGGATATAGAATTTGGGAGAAGAGTTGTATAGTGAACATATCGTTCCTTTGCAATCTTTCCTTGCATTTTTTGTAATCATTTTTTGCAGAGTTTTGAGTTTTATAAAGCTGGACCTGTTATTTACATATCTCTTTTTGAATATCTATTTTAGAGCCTTTCAAGTTTTCTGCATCTAAGTGTTGTCTCTTTCAAGTTATAGATTAGTGAATTATTCTAATTCCTTCTCTAAATTGTAAAGAATGTAACCTTTTGTAGAGTTGGCCTATTTTTTGATTGAATTCTCATTATCAATGGTATTAAACCCTAATTTTGAGTTCTAAATCATCATAGGTATTGAAAAGTGTTTTCAATTGCAAAATTTAGTAATATGTGTCTGATAGGTACATATTTGTTATTTTGAGGAAATATGCACTCATTTTGGTGTATCACCTATTAATTAGGTTTCATTTTTAGTTATCCTTCTACCTTTTACTCCAAGTTAAAAAATTCAGTATTCGGTGATATTCCAAATCTATAGGAACCGGCCTTGAGTCCAAAGATTCGATCTCTTTCCTACAAAGAGTTTGTTTCCATGTTTCAACAGGAAGGCTAGATTTTCAATCAAGCTTGAGGCACATTCTTGATTGACAACAAGAGAAAAAACCAAAGATTAAGGTTTCCTATTACTCTAGAAATATGACCCTAGAAGAGCTTATTGACTGGATAAATAAGATGGAGGAATATTTTGAGTATGAGAAGATAGAGGATCCAAATCGGGTCAAGTTTGCAAAGACAAAGTTGAAGTGCCATAATATTATTTAGTGGAAGGAGGTCCACATATAAAGAAATAGGAGAGGAAAGTGAAAGAAAACCAAGTGGGATCAAATGGTTAAAAAATACAAGAAGCAGTTCATTCCAATGGACTATGAGTTGGATTTGCTAAAGAAACTCCAAGGGTTAAGACAAGGGAGAAATTATGTTAAGGAGTATACAAAATAAATATTAGGACATGACATGTAGATGAAAAAAAAGATAAAGTTTCCTATTACCTTAATGGGTTGAGGTCAAGTATTCGGGAGGAGCTAAGCCTAGTCAGAATGACCAATATTGAAGATGCATACTAGTTTTCTTTAAGGGTGGAAGAGAAGCCAAAAATGAGATTTAAAGGCAAGAAAAGAGGGAAAATTCAAGGAGGAAGGAGTGGTGAAATATCCTTCGGGAATGAAAATGAGGAGCAGAGGAAAAATGAAGATGTGGGTACCAAGCAAAATTAGAGGAATGATAGTTTCAATCACTCTCATGATCAAAAAAATGGAGAGCAAAGAGGAAGACCTAGACAAGGATTTGGTAGATATGGCTTTATATGAACATGTTTCCATTATGGTGAGGAAGGACATCGATCATATGAATATACATGATGCCAAGGAAGGATAGATAGAAGGACTAAAGGCCAAGCACGAGTTGTGCATATAGATGAAGATGCTCAATCAAAGTACTCAGATGATGTTGAGAGGGGATAAACCCTCATTGTCAAGAGAGCCTTGTTAAATGAAGAAAATGATTTAGGTCAGAGGAAGATCCTATTTCATTCTAGGTACAAGTGTGAGAGTAAGTGTTGTGATGTGATTATTGATAGTGAAATCATTGATAATCTAGTATCAAGAGAGATAGTCACGAAGTTCAAGATCAAGAGGGAGAGACACCCGCATCTGTATCAGATTTCTTGGTTGCAAAATAACCACAAAGTATTGGTCAATAAGAAGTTCCTAGTGAAGTTCAAGATTGGGAGCTACCGAGATGAGGTACTATGTGACATCATACCCATGGATGCATTCCATATGCTATTAGGGAGGTTATGGTAGTTTGACAGGAAAACCATACATGATGGTTGAGAAAACATATAGTCTTTGACAAAGTATGGAGTTTGTCATAATATGAAACCTCTTATAAAAGAAGAATAAAAAGTATGTAGTAATGCTAGATTATGTTTTTTTGATGGGAGAAAATTTCTAAAAGACATGAAACATGAGCACGTGTTTTATGCTTTAGTTCCTAGAATGGATAAGGAAGATTGTAAGGAAGTTCCAAGAGAGGTTTCAGGTCTATTGAATGAGTTTTAGGATATTCTATCTAATAATGTCCCTAAGGGATTACCACCAGTAAGGAAGATCGGTCATCAAATAGACTTAAAACCTGGAGCTAGTTTTCCAAATAAGGCAACTCATAGGATGACTCCTATTGAGAATGAAGAGTTAAATAGACAAGTTCAATAATTATTAAGGAATTAATTGATTTGCGAGAGCCTAAGTCCATGTGTGGTACTTGCAGTATTGGAACCAAAGAAATATGGGGAGTGGAGGATGTATACAAACTCTAGAGCCATAAACAAGATAACAATCAAATACAAATTTCCCCTGCCAAGGATGGATGACCTCATGGAATTCTTGGGTGGAGCTCAATATTTCACAAATATAGATCTCAGGAGTGGATATCACTAGATTTAGATCAAAGAGAGTGTTGAATGGAAGAATGTATTTAAGACAAAAGAAGGCCTGGATGAGTGGTTAGTCACACCTTTTGGGCTAACCAATGCACTGAGAACCTTCATGCAGCTCATGAATGTGGTACTTAAGGAATTTATGGGAAAAAAATTTATTGTGTATTTAGATGATATTTTTATTTTTAGTAAGGAACTAGATGAGAACTTAATGCAAATTCGTAGAGTCTTTGAGAAGATAAGGGAGGAGAAACTTTTGATTAATCTGAAGAAATGTAGTTTTGTAAAAAGGGAACTAGTATACTTGGGATTTGTTGTCTCACCAAATTGTCTCAAAATGGACCCAAAGAAGGTGAAGGTCATTCTAGAATGGAATACCCTAAGGAGTGCTACTGAGTTGAGGTCTTCCCATGGTCTGGCTAGTTTTTATAGGAAGCCCATTATAAACTTCAGTAGTATCTATGCACCCCTGATTGAAAAAATGTGGGGGGATAGAAAAGCGTTCAAATGGACTTCACGAGTTGCAAGAAGTTTTGAAATGTTAAAGAATAAGGTGATAGAGAAACATGTTTTAGCACTCCAAAATTTCAGTAAGGTGTTTCAGGTGGATTGTGATGCTAGTGGTAATTCCATCATAGTTATTTTGAGCCAAAATGGTAAGCCCATCATATATTTTAGTGAGAAGTTAAATGATGCAAAGAAGAAGTATTCTATTTATGATCAGTAATTTTATGCAATAGTACAGGCATTGAAGAAATAGTGGCATTATCTATTGCCAAAATAATTTGATTTGTATACTAATCATCAAGGATTATAGTACTTAAATAGCCAGGGTAAATTGAATCAGAGACATTTGGAGTGGGTAGAGGTTTTGCAGAGCTATACCTTTGTTTTAAAGCATAGGAGTGGGAGGTATAATACAGTTGCACATACTTTAAGTAGGAGACAAGTTTTGTTGATATAAATATAGATTGAAGTGGTTGGTTTAAATAAACTCAAGACCATGTACCTTAAGGATCCTATTTTACAGAGGCTTGGAAGGCCTACAAGGAACCTATTACTTTGGAAAGGACAAGGTGGTTGGACTACATGATCCAAGATGGTATGTTTTTTAAGGGAAGTCAATTGTGCATCCCAAGGGGTTCCATAAGGGAGAATATTATCAAAGAGAAAAAATAGTGGAGGAATGGTCACACTTTTCACGAGACAAGACCATTTTCATTGTTAGTGAGAATTATTATTGCCCATAATTGTCACATGATGTGAAGAAATTTGTTCAAAGTTGTCGAGTATGTTAGATGGATAAAGGAGTCATTTAGAATATAATACTTTATCAGTCTTTTTCTATACCATTAAGGCCCTAGGAAGATATAAGTATGGATTTCATTCATGGCTTTCCAAGGACATGGAGAGGTAATGATTTAGTATTTGTGGTGGTTGATATTTTTTCAAAGATGGAACATTTCATTCCTTTTCAAAAAACTCATGACACATTTCTCATTGCTAGTTTATTCTTCAGAGAGGTGGTGAGACTACATGGTCTTCCAAAGAGTATAGTTTCAGATTGTTATACCAAGTTTGTTGCATATTTATGGAGAAACTTGTGGAAGAAATTAAAGACCAAGTTTAAATTTAGTTCTATACACCACCCACAAATTGATGGGAAGACCAAAGTAGTGAATAAGAGTTTGGGTAACCTGCTAAGATGCTTAGTAGGAGATAAACCCAAGGGATGGGACTTATTACACCATAGGTAGAATTTTCCTACAAATATTTTGTGAACATGAGTAATGGTAGGTCACCATTCCAAATTGTATATTGAGATAGTCCAAGGACCACATTAGAACTAAGGAAGATGGACCAAGGAAGTAGGACCAGTGCTAAAGTAGAAGACTTTGCAGAGAACATCAAGAATCTACATGAGGAAGTGAGAGAATACATCAACAAGATGAACATTAAGTATAAGACTAAGATAGATCACAAGTGGAGGAATAAGGAGTTTCAAGTTGGGGATGAGGCCTTGGTGTATTTGAGGAAAGAAAGGTTTCCATTAGGAACCTACAATAAGTTAAAGATGAAAAAGGTTGGTCCTTGAAAGATTCTAAAGAAGCATGATTCAAGGAATGCATATGAGGTAGAGTTTCCAGATGGAATAAATATTTCCCCTATTTTCAACATTGTAGGTTTAAAAAAATATAGAGAAGGTGGAAAAGAGGAAGAATCTATACTAGAGAAACTTAGCATTCTATAATCTACTTTAGGGAAGGAGGAGATTGAAGAAATATTGGATAGTCGTGTGGTAAGGAGTACTAGAAAGATGTAGTATGAAGAATATTTAGTGAACTGGATAGGAAGACCTGTAGAAGACTCCAAAGGGTTGTCCAAGGCATAGGTCGAGTGCTTGGTTTTTCTTCAACATTGAGAAGTGTCAGGGTCACTGTTCAAATTATCTTGGGTGTCTGATGAAGGAGCATCCAATGGTGTCAGGACAATCCTGCATCACCCAAAAATATTATTTGTTACTATTTTCTATTTGATGTTTTTGCATTTTTGGATACCTATTTGGGAAAAATAGAGACTCCAACTCTTAGAATCTCACTCCTACATTTCTAGGTCAACTTGCTACTTTTAGGGAATTGCTACATTTTAAGGAAAATAAGCTATTTTATAGGAGATTATGAGTTATAAGGTAGATGAGGACATGAATGAAAGGGAAGATTGCAAATGGAATATTAAACACTCGAGAAAAAAGAATTAGGTCAAGATCATTCACTGTTTGAAAGTTATTAAAGTTTTTATGTTTATGAAAACTTGTTGAAAAACCTTCAAAGTTAGGTTTGAGGCACTAAACGGTCTTGTACAACCTCAAAAATGGGGGGACAATATTTTTTTATTCGTGGGGATGTAGAGTCCTCAAATATATTTCTGATGATGTAAACGGTTCATCAATCAGAGTCTTGAATCAAAAGGTATTCCTCCCAGAAGTTGGACCACTTTTTAGGAATTGTCCTATTTTTGAAATTGATGCAAATTTGAATTTTGAAACTTCCTTTTTGGTTTCCAACCTTCAAATTTCAATTTGTCTCCAAAAATAATAATAGGTTATTTAAAGGCAGTTTTTGAGAGGAGGTATTGGGAGAAGGGATTTTCTCTAGAATCTGAAAGTGTTGTAGCCTATGAGGAACACATTTTTTTTTCTTTCTGATTGTAATGTTCATGTAATAAGCATCTTATTTAGATAATAGAAATTATCTTTCATGTTGTGTTCTTTTGTTCTCATGAGTTCTACCCTCATCACATTGCATAAATGAATGTGTAATATCATATGTCCTAAATCAAATATTATTATTTTTATTCTTCACATTATATATTTTATTATTAAATCATATAGTGCAAGATATTATAAAATGGTAAAGGGTATGCAATTATGCTTAATTAAATATTAATGTGCTAAACATATTTAAGTTTTTAATTTGATTCATGCAATTATTTTGAAAATACATGAAGGAGAGTTGAATGTAAGAAATTGACCACTAATAGTAAAATTAAGTATTTTAAAATTAATCCTAAATGAAATTTTTGAAGAAAGTAAATAAATAAAAAATAAATGATTTTAAATTTTAAAGTTATTTTCTTTCAAAATTTATAACAGAAACATTTATTTTGCAAATAGAAAGTATATATTTTTTTAAAAGATCAATAAAGAATGAATTCATTTTAAGATTTTATTTGTGGGATCATCACTTGATTGAGAGAGGACTTGTGCAATATTATGAAGGGAATTTTAATTCGCATACCATGATATAATTGGTGTAAATCCAATTAAGACACTTCTTGTATTTGGAAAAAGAAACATTTGAGCACAATATAATGATTTTGACTTTGTTTTAATGTAATTAGGTGATGAAGATGGTGTCATCCATCTTTGAAATGTAAAGACTGGAAATCTTTTGAACACATAAGCTAGCTTATGAAAATTATGAAGAAAGTAAATAAATAAACAATAAATGATATTAAATTTTGAAGTTATTTGCTTTCAAATTTTATAATAGAAACATTCATTTTACAATTAGAAAGTATAATTAAAAAATAAATAAATCAATAAATAATGAATTTATTTTAAGATTTTATTTGTGGGATTGTCACTTGATTGAGAGAGGAGTTATGCAATATTATAAAGGGAATGTTAATTCACATGCCATGATACAAATTGGTGTAGATCCAATTGAGACACTTCTTGCATTTGGAAAAAGGAACATTTGAGCACAATGTAATGATTATGACTTTGTTTTAATGTAATTAGGTGGCGAAGATGGTGCCATCCATCTTTGAAATGTAAAGACTGGAAAGCTTTTGCACACAAAAGCTAGCTTATGAAATTTTTGAAGAAAGTAAATAAATCAACAATAAATGATATTAAAATTTGAAGTTATTTTCTTTCAAAATTTATAATATTAATAGAAACATTCATTTTACAATTAGAAAGTATAATTAAAAAAAAATCAATAAATAATGAATTCATTTTAAGATTTTATCTGTCGGATAATCACTTGATTGAGAGAGGAGTTGTGCAATATTATGAAGGGAATTTTAATTCACATACCATGATACAGATTGGTGTAGATCCAATGGAGAGATTTCTTGCATTTGGAAAAGGAATATTTGAGCACAATATAATGATTTTGACATTGTTTTAATGTAATTAGGTGGTGAAGATGATGTCTTCCATCTTTGAAATCTAAAGACTAGAAAGATTTTGCACATAGAAGCTAGCTTTTCATCACCTATTACTACAATATGCTAGCCATAATATAGAAGTAAGGGTTTTATAATGTGTTTGTTCCTATTTGGAAAGACTCTTGGTTTTAGACTTGAGCTTTTATCTTTATTTTGTCAAATATTATTCTTCCTTGATGCAGATACAAGTGAATCATCAAAGGAAGATAAGTTCTATGAAGATGCTTTTTTTTAATAGAAGTTTTGTTGGGTTATGTGGATTGGATATGTTGAAAGGGTTGTTGTATATACATGGAGGTGGTTGATATTATTGTTACCTGACCAAGCCATTTGCAAAGAATGATGTATAACACTTTCTATTTAAAATTGTGTATCAAATCATTTTATCTAATTTGATGTTATCAAGAGAAATTTTGTTGTTTGTATTTTGCAAGAATTGGAATCACTTTTTTGGTTACATTATTTTAAGAAATCTAGGTCATCCTCTTCATTTTGCTTGTATAAGTATACAAGTGTGACTTTTAATTCTTGACAATGCTTTCTTATTAAAATCATTTGCAACAATGCCACATTTTGTAGAATACAAAACTTGTAAGACACATATCCCAACTTTTCAAAATTCAATTTGGTTTATCCTTTTTTAGGGATTTGCAAACCATTGTTTCTCTATTTGAACAAGAATAAAGTTAACTTTATGAACCGTATTAATGGAAGTTTCTAATAATTCATAATTGTAATTAAGGAGTTTACTCAATTATAATTATATTTTATCTTTTGAATTGATATTTCTAAATATAGTATATAGTTTATCATCAAAAGAATATAAAAGTAATTTTTGAATTGAATAAAAGAAAATAAAATAAAGGAGATTCATAAAATAGAAAATATTGAAAAAACTGAAATAAAGCCATACAAAGATCATAATATAAAAATGTTATTAAACTTTATAAATATTATTAAAAAAAAAAAAAAGTTAAACAAAAATTATGAATAATATATTTATCTATGATAAACTAAAATAGTAAAAATCAACATTACTAAAAGATTAACAAAAAGATTAATTAAAAAGTAATAAAATTTATTAATTTTTAGTTATAGTTAAAGATTCAAATATAATTAGAAAGTACAAAATAAAGAATAAAAATAATAATAACTAATATTATAAGAATGTCAAATTAATAGAGAAAAAATAATAAAAATTAATCAACAATTTTATTAGTGTTAATGATTAGTAAGAGTAAAATAAAAAAGAAAAAAATTAAAATGATAATACAATAGTTATATTAAGAAATAATAAAATTGATAGTTCTATTTATAATAATATATTTAGTAAATAAATTATTTAAATTTTTAGTTAAGTATTATAAAATAGATTTTTTATATGATTTTTTTAAAAATAATAATAAAAATAAATAAATCATATAAAAAATCTATTTTATAATACTTAACTAAAAATTTAAATAATTTATTTACTAAATATATTATTATAAATTTTAAAATATTTAAAATTAAAGTACAGCTCAAACTAAAAATGAACTAAATGATATTCTATTTTATAATAACTAACTAAAAATATACCAATATAATAAATCTATAATACCAAATTTAAACAAATTATTTATTAAATATAGATTATAAATTTGAAAAATTTAAAACTAAAGCACAATTAAAACTAAAAATAAACTAAATGATGTGTCTTAAAATAGAAGAAAAAAATATTATTTTTTCAAGTTAAAATTAAAAAGGAAAAAACAAGAGAAATTTTTATAAATTTTGAGTGGAAATGCAAGAGTAAGCTAAAATGCACGAGTATGAGAGTAATGGATGCAAATGATGGATGGTCGGAAATGATAGGAAAGTAAGGTTTAAATAGATGTCCTTAGGTGGATTTAGGTCACATGATTAATGTGGGATAAATGATGCGATATAGAATTGTAAATGTGCTTGTCCCACATGTCGTAAGTGGATGCAATGACTAGAGGTGGAATATGACTAGCTTATATATATATATATATATATAATACATGGAGAAATATCCTTCTCAATGCACCTATTACACCTTGAAATTTGATGAAAATAGGCACCTCAAGAAGGATAAATCTCAGCATATTTTATATATGATAAGTATACATAAGCTAGTAGTAGTTGAGACATGACGTGGAAGATATTATATAAATTTTAATATATAATTAGATTGTAGTGGGATTATGATTTAGGAATAGAATCATCATTAGCGTTAGGGTTTACATTGTGGTTAGTATTATGCTTAAGGTTTTTATTAGAGTTAGGGTTTAGGTTAGGTTAGGATTATGATTAGGGTTAGATTTTATATCATAGTTACTCTTGGATTAATGAGAGGTGGGTGAATCAGTAATTAATGATTCATAAAACCTTTAAAAACTTTAACTGATTCACCACGGTAAGATAAACTTCCATAGCAACTGACTAACAACAGTATCATAAGTAATCAAAAAATAATCTACACAATAAACATTCAACACGTGTGACATCGGTATTTAATGTGGAAACCCAATCTGGGAAAAACCACTGTGGGAATGTCACCCACCAAAGAAACTCTTCTGAAGTATGCTCAGTTAAAAGCCAATCTTGTTAAAGATTGCATGCACATTTTTAAATGTGACCCTGTTAGGGGATTTTCTTTAGATCTATTAGGATCTTCACCCTATTAGGAGTGGTCTAGGTAAAGGTCTTTAAACATTCTTCTAAAGTGTCACCTTTCTCAAAGATTTACAATAAGACTATTAGGTCCACTCGATTAAGAGATTTTTCTGCTACAAATGTTAATAAGCAATAGTATAGAATTTGATATGTCAATCTACAACTAACTCTTTCTTAGTCAAATCCCTTATGCACTCTTTGTCTTCACTTCATTCCTTCATTACTCACTAGCTCCAACACTTCATCAATCTCTTCTTGCAGACTCAAATTTCAACCTTTTTCTTCTTCACTACATCACTTAGTTACACATCCACCCTTCAACTTGCTAGCTTGTTTCTCATTCAATAAATTTGGAACTCGGTAAAATGTTTTATCATCACCTCAGAACTTGACAATTTATTGGAACTTGTACCTTCACTTTTTGTCGCTTCAATCTTTACCATAGATAGTCATCTTGAATTTTTGTGATCATAGATCTCTTTAACTGGATCTTCTTCATCCTTGGAATCTTCTAGATCACTATGGCTCATCATTAAATGTCATTTTGATCCTTGTATTTAAATTTTGTTCTGTATGCAGTGGCTAACTCCTTTTCCTTGAACTGAAATTCTATTTGCTCCACTTGGTAAGTGATTCTGTGTACTCGGTGTCTTGACTTTCTTTATCTTTACCAACAATTTCTTTCCTTTTACCTAATGAATCTTCCTGCTCAGTATCTCAGCTACTTTCTTTTCCTTGTCAACTTTACTCCTTGCTCACTTGTCTAATCTCCCTTACTGACTTGATATAATCAAATGTAAAGTAGAAAACAACTCAACCATTATTACATTATCATTTTCTGATCTGTATTATCTGCCCAATTAAGTTCTTCAATTTCACTAGCTTATTTTTCCTTCACTCACTCAACTTATATCATACTCTGAATGATATGAAAACTCAATATAAACTAGAAATAAATTTCTTGACATCATTGACAAAATAATAATTGATCTAATCCTTCTACAATATTTTATACCTCTGATCTCAGTCTTCATCATAATCACCATCAGTTGGGGTTAACAATCTCCCTCTTTGGCATTAATGGAAACACTATCAATTGTTGATGGAAATACTCCGATATCTCTGTTCTATTCTTTTCTCTCTGAACTTTATCATTTTTTCTTGTCTTCTTTCCATCTTCTCCTTCTCTATCTTTGTGTTCATCAGCTTATTCACCCTCTTTCTCTATAATCATCAATAAATTACTCTCCCTCTTTGACAACAATGCCAAAGATACATACTCCTGAAAACTTTATTCAGGTAGTGGATCATACTTAGAATGTATTGATATCTCATTACATACATAAACATTTTTTCACAATTATAGGCATCACCTTAAAGAGTGAACACTAGCATCAACTCACAAACTAGATATTTAATAAATACTTGAATTGATGCAACATGCATCTTGATTTAGTGAATATTGGATAGGGGAAGAACCCCTATTTTACCTCTGAGATACTCAAAAGAATTATTTGGTAGTGGCTTGGTGAATATATCTTCTATCTTCTCCTTTGAATTCACATACTCGAATATCACATGCTTGTCTTGAACTTGTTCTCTCAAGTAATGATACTTGATATAAATGTGCTTGGTCTTGGAATGCATCACCATATTATTTGATATGTTGATAGCACTTGTATTATCACAATAAATAGCAACTAGATCTATACTCTCCTCTTGCATACCTTCATCAAGTAGTTGTTTGATCCATACAATGTTTTCACAATTCATAGCTACTACTACATTCTCTACCTCAGCTGTATATTGTGATATACAACTTTGTTTCTTACTCAACCATGTCACTAATCTTTCTCCTAAAAGGAAAGCTCCTCTATTTGTAATTTTCCTATCATCAATATTTGTAGCCCAATCAACATCAATGTAAACTTTCAGATCAAAATCTCCTCCTTTCTTGTATAGTACACCAAATTCTTCAGACCCTTTCAAATATCTAAATATTCTTTTGACTATAGACGTGTGATTCCTTTAGATTGGTAGAAAATCTTGCAAAAATACCTACTACATGAGAAATATTAGGTCTGATATGCACAACATATTGCAGCTTACCAATAATTGATTGATAGAGTGTTTCATTCACTTCCTTTGACTCATCTTTTTCTGAAAATTTCTAACCCATAGCCATTGGTGTTCCAACTAGTTTTGAATCTTCCATACTAAATGTCTTTAGAATCTTCTTGATGTACTTTGACTGTGTGATATAGATCCCACCTTTGACTTGTTGAATTTGTAGTCCAATAAAGAGTTTTATTTCTCCTATCATGGACATCTCAAATTCCTTTCTCATCTCCTCATCAAAAGATTTGCATAATGTGTTATTTCCTTTAAAAATAATATCATCAACAAATATTTAAGAAATTAAAATCCTATCATTATTGTCACATTTCAGATTCAAATTGTTGTTGCCACCTATTCTTTTAAATCCAATCTTGATTAAATATGAATGTAACCTTTCATACCATGCTCGGGGTGCTTGTTTCAAATCATATAGTGCCTTGTGCAGTTCACATACTATGCCCTTATTAGTATTCTCATCAAATCCTTGAGGATGTTCAACATAAACTTCTTCTTCAAGAATATCATTAATAAATTTAGACTTAACATCCATTTGATAAACTTTAAATCCTTTATAAGTTTCATATGCTAGTAGAGTTCCTACTCCAAATCTAGCAATAGGTGTAAAAGTCTCACCATAGTCAATACCTTATTCTTATGCATATCCTTTACAAACCAATCTAGCATTGTTTCTAATTACATCTCCATGTTCATTCAGTTTGTTTCTAAAAATCTACTTAGTACCAATAACATTTTTATTGTTATCTCTCGGTACCAAAGTCCATGTGTTGTTATTTTCAATTTGATCTATCTCTTCTTTCATATCTTTAACCCAATCTTCATTATCCAATGCATCTTTTACTATTCTTGGCTCAAATTCAAAAATTAGACATGTATTATCTCTCAACTTACTTCTTTTCATAACTCCAACATTCTTGTGTCCAAAAATATTTCTTAGTGAATGGTGTCTCCTCACATACTTGGCTAGAACAAGCTCGCTAGACTGTGGAAGTTCTTCATTTTTAGCATTCACTGGCGTCTTTCTCTATTAAGCTTCCTTCTTGATTTGTACTATAGGTAAGGTGAACTAGGAACTTTAGTTTGAACATAAAAAAATATTTGATAGTCCTAGGGTTCCTTTTTGTTATCCTCATCATTTTTCTCTACAAATTCATCAATCCTTACACTTGTACTTTCCACAATTTTGTTAGTAGACTTGTTTAAGCACTTTTAAGCCTTTCTCTTTGTAGAATATCCTAAAAATATTTCTTCAACACCTTTATGATCAAACTTTCCATTTTTATCATCCTTTAGAATGTAACATCTACTTCCAAATACTTTGAAATAACTTACATTCGGTTTGGGACTATACCAAATTTCATATGGAGTCTTGTTTGTACCTTTCTTTAGTTGTACTCAGTTTAGTGTATAAGCTGTAGTACTGAATGCTTCTCTCCAAAATGTTTGAGATATACCCTTTTCAATCATTAATTTCCTTGCACAATCAATAATGGATCTATTTCTTCTCTTTTCTATACCATATTTTTGTGGTGTTCTTAGTGCAGACAATTGTCTCTTTATTCCATATTTATTGCAAAAAACTGTAAACTCATCAAATGTAAACTCACCTCCTCTATTAGATCTCAGACACTTCAATTTTCTTCCAGTCTCCTTTTCAAATATTGCCTTGTACCACTTAAACATTTGAAAAGCATCAGATTTATCCTTGAAAAATATGACATACATCATTATTGAATAATCATCAACAAATAAAATGAAATATCTATCACCATAGTAACTTTGTGTTCTCATAGGTCCACATAGGTTAGTGTGCACTACACTAACTCCAAAATTCCTTGTGCAGTGTAATGTTTTCTTATAAAACTTGACTTTTTCATCTTACCAACTTGACATCCTTTGCACGTGACATTTTTAGGTTTGTCCAATCTTGGTAGACCTCTAACTCTATTCTTTTTTCCCACCTTAATTAAGTTGTCAAAATTCACATGACAGAATCTCTTTTGGCATAAACATACATCCTCAACTTTAGAAAATAAGAAATTTTTTGTAGTAGTATCAAGGTAGAATAAGTTACATTTTGATTGTTCACCAGTGGAAATCATACCTCCATTCTGATCAAATATTTTTACCTTTCCATTCTTAAATTTTAGTTGGTGACCTATGTTGTTCAGTTGGGCCACACTCAACAGATTATACTTTAGTCCTTCAACCCAATAGACATCATCACATTGTGTATTATCTAGAAGAATTATAGAACCTTTAACTCTCACAGGATATGGAGTATCATTACCAAATCTAACATAACCTCCATCATGATCTTCCATAGTAATGAACTTACATGTGTCACCATTCATATGATGTGAACATCCACTATCAATTATCCATGTATGATTCTTACTGACATGAGAAATTAGGGCTTTTTTATCTTCATACCTAATTTCTTCATCAGAATAATCCTTGATACAAATAGACACAACCTCTTCACCTTCATCATTATCAGAATAATCATCAGTTTGTCCTTCTTCAGAAATGTAGCATGAATTCGTACCTTTGTTCTTGAAATCTCAGTATCTCCTAAATTTTTTTTCTCTTTTTTTATTATCTCAGTTGTCTTTCTTCTCATCATTGTTGTTGTCAGGACATCTAGATGCAATATGACCAATCTTATTGTAATTGAAACATTTCAAGGGTAGTTTACCTTGGTATTTTCCTTTTCCTCTTGGTAGTCTCCTAGCTATTAAAGCTTCAAAATCTTCTTGTTTTCTTTCCTCTTCAAATAGACTTTCTAGATCACTCTTACAACTCTAAAATATTTCACTTGCACTACTTACATAGCCATCACTAGATCTAGATTCTCTAGAATTTCCAATGTTCAAAGATGACTTGAATGCAAACTCAATCCTAGAAGTAGCAAGTAAACTATTGTCAAATTCCTTCATCTCAAAAGAAATCAACTTACCAATTGTAACATCTAGTGAAATAGACATCTGAGGAATGAATCTCAGTTCTTGTATTACAGACACTCTGATGGTATAAGTAGGCAGCAATTTCCTCAACAGTTTTCTTATTACATCTTCTTCTTCTATATGTCCTCCAATACCTCAGATAGCACTCACAACTTCCTTCAATCTTGTACTATATTGTGTAACATCTGCACCTTATTTCATTCCCATAGAATCAAATTTTCCTTTCAGAATTTCATCTTTTATCTTCTAAACATGCTAATCTCCACCATAGACTAATGCAAGCTTATCCCACATTTTTTTTGCAGTATCACATCCTTTAAGATCATTGAATTCCAAGTTGGTGAGGGAAAAATATATCTCAATCATAACTTGTGTGTGATCTTTCCTTTCTCTTGTTCAACTGTCATAGGCCCAAATGGTGATGGTGAATATTCATTGTCAACATAGTATATTGCATACTCTCCTATTCTAGATATGTGGAACCTCATCCTTCTTTTCCATGTAGAGAAGTTGTACCTATTCAACTTTGGTGCCTCCCTCTTATACATCTTTGGATATTTTACTCAAGTCTTTTAAACTTATCCATGTAGAGTACTTAGCTTTGATACCAATTATTGGATTACTGAGATGGGGGTGAATTAGTAATCAGCAATTCATCAAACCTTTAAAAAAATTAACTTCTTCAACTTGGTAAGACAAACTTCAATAGAAATCAACTAACCGCAGTAACATAAGTAATAAAAAAATAACATGCACAATAAACATTCAACACATATGACACCATTATTTAATGTGAAAACCCAATTTGGTAAAAAATATTGTGGGAATTTTCACCCACCAAAGAAATACTCTTCATGCTCAGTTAAAAGATAATATTGTTAATGATTATAATTTACATTGTTAAATGTGACCATGTTAGGTGATTTGCCTCAGATCTTTTAGGATCTTCACCCTGTTAGGAGTAGTCTAGTTAAAGGTCTTTAAAAACTCTTCTAGAATTTCTCCTCTCTCAAGGATTTACAATAAGACTGTTACGTCAACTTGGTTAAGAGATTTTTATGCTACAAATGTTAATAAGAAACAATATAGAATTTGATCTGTAAATCAACAACCACCTCTTTCTTAGTCAGATCCCTTATGCACTCTTTTTCTTCACTTCATTCCTTCATTACTCATTGGCTCTAACACTTCATCAATCTCTTCTTGTAAACTCAGATTTCAACTATTTTCTTCTTCACTGCATCACTCAATTACACATCCACTCTTCAACTTTCTAGCTTGTTTCACATTAAATTTAATCCTTTATATAGACTTTGTTTTGCATCTTAATCTCCTTTGTTACATTTTCCTCTATTTGTTCTCAACCGTTAGATCATCCTCTTGAACTCATTCAACGAATTTTGAGCTCGGTAAAATCTTTTATCATCACCTTAGAACTTGAACATTTCTTAGACCTTGTACCTTCAATTTTTGCATCTTCAATCTTTTCCATAGATCATCATCTTGAATTTTTCTAATTGTAGATTTCTTTTACTGACTCTTCTTCATCCTTGGAATCTTCTAGATCACTATGGCTCATCATTAAATATCATTTTGATCCTTGTATATAACTTTTTTTCCTTTCTCATTGGCTAACTCCTTTTCCTTCAATCAAAATTCTATTTTCTCCACTCCTTGCTCACTTTTCCATTCTCCCCTACCAACTTGATATAATCAAATGTAAAGTAGAAAAAAACTCAACCATTATTACCTTATCATTTTTTGATATGTTTAGCTTCCCAATTAAGCTCTTCAACTTCACTAAATTATTTTTCCTTAACTCACTCAACTTATATCATACTCTGAGTGATATGGAAACTCACTATAAACCAAAAATCAATTGTTTGACATCAATGACAAAATAACAACTGATATAATCCTTCTACAATATTGTATACCTCTGATCTCAGTCTTCATCATCATCACAATCAGTTGGGGTTAAAAATCTACCTTAAGTTAATAATTATTATAGTTAGAGTTAGGGTTAGGTTATGAGTTTACATCATTGTAGTATTATAGTTAGGGATTATGATTAGGGTTAGGATTTACCTCATGGTTAGGTTTGGGTTTAGGTTACGATTTCAATTATAGCTTGGATGAGGGTTATAATTATGCTTAAATTTAGAATTAACAGTGTGCTTATAGTTAGGGTTTAGGGTTAGTTTGGGATTATTATTATTTTTTTTAGGCAAAAGTGGATTATCCACTATATATATTATTAAATAGAAAAATGGTTCAAAGGCTCAATCAGGAAAGAACTAGAAAGAAAACCTGATATCCTTGCCACTTACAATTAGCCTGATATTACTTGAGGCATCAGTTTATCATGAGATTGCACATTTGGCATGAAAGCCGATTTACAAAACCATGCCTGATATCCTAGCCACATACAAATTTTCCTAATATTTCTTATGGAACCAATATTTCACAAAATAATACAATAGTTACCCCATAAATTACAAAATTTGGCATGAAAACAAATTTACATAGCCATACATCATATATATCAAAATTTTAACTTTATTCTTCACTTATTCTATCATTTATGTGGAACCCCAGCTTGGTTTTTCTGGTTGGGAATGCGGGGACCACCCTATAGCTATCGGGTTCCAGCCAAGATCCATATCCTCACCCTGCATATGCACAATCCAACTAGAAGAACATGACTCACCCCAAGTGGTTGCGGGATCCCTTTGCCTACATGGTTGTTGCCAATCTGCCGAGTCCGATGGGTGAGCATTTGGGATTATTATTAGAATTAAGGTTTAGCTCACTTTTAGGGTTATTGTTAGGATTATTGTTTAAGGTATGGTTAGAATGATAGTTAGGATTATATTATAATTATGATTAAGGTTAGGGTTAGAATTATGGTTAGGGTTAGGATTAGGGTTAGTGTTTAGATTATAAATTTTTTTGGGTTCATATTAAGGTATGGCTAAGGTTAAGGTTAGAGTGATCGTAATGGCTAGAGGTGGAATATGATAAATAGAGGATGAAGTGGACATGAGAGTGATTTAAGAATTTATTTATTAAATGAAATAATAAAGAAACATGAAGACTAATTTTTTTTAAGTGAAAGTGGTGGGCCACTAATATTTTATTAATATATAAACTAGTTTAAGGGCTCAATAGGGAAAGAACTAGGAAGAAAATCCTAAATTATTTCTCGAATACAAAGAAATATGAGATAGGAAATCTCCAATTCAAAATTGGAACCTTAAAAAATACCCACCCAGATTTCTTCAAGATAAGATTTACAATGCTACATACATATTACATCATATCTATGTAGGTGTGACATCATGTACATCCATCCCAAAAATTCATGAATATTTATAAAGAAATGTGGAAGGAAAACAAAGCTATTCTACAAAAAACCTTCCAATCACTCCAAGCTTTTCCTGAATTCCTTTCGAACCACAACCCAAAAAATTTCCCTACAATCCTTTATCACTCCTTCATGGATGTTGGATTGACTTCCTCCTCCCCTGCCTGCACCAATGCTCATCAAAATTTTGAGTAATTGTCGACACTAATATGTTGGGTTTTTCACCACATAACTTTGGAAATCCCCGATAGATCAACTACAATGACAATTTTATGAAGCCCATCTTCCACTTTACAAATGTCAGAGACTAACCTTTATGAGTGTATGCAAATTAGTTGGATACTATTATAAATGATGAATTAACTAATAAAAGGTTAATAAATCTATCTAATAAACAAACTACAATGAAGAATGCAATAACAAATGAAACCAAATTAACAATTTACCTTCACCTACAAATGTGGCTTGTCTCCATTTTCCTCCTAGCTTTGATTTCTTGAAGATGTTGAGCTCTCAGATTTCCAAATGAAGCTCTTTCCCAAGATGATTCCAAAGTGTGGAGATTGAATGAAATGAGTGCACAACTAAAACTTGATTATGCAAATATGGTGGATGAAATGCAAATGATAGGATGATAATATGGATGCTTGGTTGCTTGATTGCTTGAATGCTTGAATTCTTGGATGCTTGAATGCTTATTCTCAAAAATACTTATTAGCTTTCAAATGGAAAATGAGGCTCCTTTTATAGAGTTTTGGAGGATCTAGGCCTAGGTGGCAGAATCCTACAGTTGAGAACGAAAGGTGGAAGATCCTAGGGCTAGAATTGACTTGGTTGAAGGAGTTGAGAGAAAGGGGGATGTAGTTGGAATGTGAGAGAAAGAATAGGGATGATGTTCCTCTCACATTGACATAAAGGAGAAGAAGGTGGAAGGGAAAAACACATGTCAAGTGTCTCACAAAGACCAAAGAGAGAAAGAGGGAGAGACCTTTTCCTCATGAGGACTCTTTGCACAAGTGTCCTATGAGTCACCCTTGACCCTTAGAGGTGGCTTGAGAAGCCCCTTAGGAATAGGGAATGTCTCTTGACTTGGTTGTTGAGAGGACAAGTGGTCATGAGACCAAGTCCTATGAGGCCACATAGCCCTTAAGAATAGGACATGTGTGGGTGAGGATAAATATGAATAAATAATTAATAATAATTATTTATCTTAGCCAAGGTGATGTGTTAGGTGACTAGGTGGATGAAGTGGACTAAGTGAATTAATCATATTTAGGTGATTGTGTATTTAATTAAATCACTTTAATAGACTATTTAGAAGACTTAGGATATAGAATTAGACTATAGTAAATTTATTAAATAAATTGAATAATTTACTTAATAAATAGAAGAAACAAATATTAATTAAATAATAAATATTTAATTAATTTATCAAGTCAATAGTAATTAAATAATAAATATTTAATTAATTAATGAAGCCATTTTTAGGTGTATATATTTTGCCCCTCTTTGAAATAATGTGCTGGTCACATTGTTTCAAAGAAAAATCAAGCATTTTTGTTTTTTGCCCCTACCCCAGACAATGTCTTAGATGACCTATGGATGCCCCCTCGAGAGATTGATTGACAAAAAAGATTATGTGAATATTGTAAAAATAATTTTTTGATTTTTTTTTATGGGGTTGTTCAATCAATCTCACGAATGAACGGTAGGAAATATGGATGAAAATGGGGTAGAATGGAAGAAAAATGTCAGGTAGGGTCCACACACCAAGCACATCGGGTCCACAAGCTATAAATAGAGCGAAGGGGTCCACAATAGGCTCATTTTGCACACTTGTCACTTGGAGATTAAAGCACGAGAGAGAGAAGAGTAGAGCCACTAGGATGTCGTTCCCCTTGTCAAATCACCACTTCGAGAGAGTCAGACGCTTCCAGTGACCACCTGATTCAGGTGAACCGGTAGGTGACTCGATCTTGCTTTGTAATTCCATGATTTGATGCGTGTTAGATTAGATTTGGAGCATGTTTAGGGTAGATCAAATGATAGATTAGATTAAAAAATTTTATTTTTCTAGGCGTAGGATGAAAGCGCAGTTTCGGCGCATCAATGCACAGCAACTTGTGATGTTTGCATAGAAATTTAAATTTTCTGTGCATTCGTTAGGGAGAAGTGTGCATTCATACTAGGAGAGAATGGCAGTGCTGCGCAAGTATATAATAAAAGTGCGCATAGATACTTGTTGCGCATGTGTTATGAAAAATTGTGCAAATGGTCAATAAAATAGCGCGTATGTGTAAAACTGTGCAAATGCTGATAAATGTTGCACAAATGTGGAAGAAGACTGTGCATTGGTAAAAACCTGTGCAAAGGTGAAAGAAAGTTGCGCATGCATGTTTCAATGCTGCGCATATGTTTAGGTGGTAGAAGTTGGTCATAATAGATAGTCAATTAGGTCAAACTTGATGTCGATAACCCAATTTGATCTGTCAGCGGTTGATTGTGATCGATGTGATCAAGATTGGTAACATTGTAGCATGTGCGCTAGTTAGCCAGTCTGAAATAGACAATTGATAGAATCATCTGTTGAAACATGTGATAAACATGTTTGAAATTGATATGATAGGATAGATAGATTGATAGATCAGTTTATCAAAATTTGATAGGTTGATTATTGCTGACTTGAATAGGAGGATATCATAGATGTTCTGATGTCAGGGGAGAGATATCCCATCACATAGAACCTGAGACCAGCATTATCGGAGACAGAGAGACTGGTGATAGGAGCATCGAGACTTTACCATGTGATTTACACGCCTGAGATTCGGGTGAATCTGAGCATGATGACCGCATTAGCTGAGAGATGGCACTCAGAGATGAGTACTTTCCATCTTCCGACAGGGGAGATGACAGTGACACTAGAGGATGTATATCGCATCCTCCGGCTTCCCATCACAGGAGAGTTAGTGCAGTACGATTGACACGACGGAGTCATAGAGTGCAGAGCCATCTTTGGTGATGATGACATAGAGGATGGGGAGATTAGCTGGGAGGATATGGTCGACATGTATGACCCTCTTCCAGTGGTTCTAGCAGGCGTGATTGGGGGATTCGTATGCCCTGATCGGAGGTCACACAGATTTGCAGTTGGGTGGGGCTGAACATTACAGCGGGTGATGGAGGGGACCCAATTTGCTTGGGGGGTGTGTTTATTAGCACACCTATACCATGATTTACATCAGGTGGTGTACCACGAGAGTGCATCTCTATCAGCAGGGGTGACACTACTCCATGTTTGGGCATGGGAGCACATTGCAGTGACGAGACCATTGGCTATTAGATTTCGAGGTGCAGGACAACCCTATATTCATTTGTACTCCTCAGTTTTGTCTTAGGCAAAATTGGGACATTTAGAGTTTTGGCACTACACTTTTGACACACTAGACACAGTGACATGGAGACCCTACTTAGGGTGTGAGCCATGGGATGATGAGTGGTAGCTTGGTTTTTGTTTTGAGGCATGATGGCTGATAGGGCGAATGCCCTTTATTATTGAGAGACAACTGGTTAGCCAGGTTCTGTGACAGTTTGGTAGGATACAGGGTATGCCCCAGGGAGTGACCGAGTTTTCACGGACACATCAGGAGAGATGGGATTGGGGGCCCATGGCATCATTTGATGTTGCACAACAGGAGTTTTTGGATGCACCATACCAGGCATGGTCCATGAGATAGACATTGGTTGACCCTAGGATGACTGCAGATTTAGAGCAATTTTTGAGAGATCATCCTGTGCCATGGATTACAGATCCAGTAGCGAGACCTCCAGAGAGAGATCCAGCAAATAGACATCGGGGGAGGTAGTGAGGTTGAGATAGAAGACAAGGGAGAGGAAGAGATGGAGGTGGTGGAGATGGAGGTGGAGATGGAGGGAGAGTTGGCCCACAAATGAGGGGAGGTGGAGTGAGATAGAGGGGACAGGGATGGAGATAGCCGCCAGCACAGCCAGCACAACCAGCTGCAAGAGTGCCATTATAGGTACCAGTCACGTAGGTACAGAGACCAGTGGCTATAATATAGATACTAGTTGCTGTAGTATAGGCACAGGCACAGGGGCAGGCACAGGATGAGGTAGACATTCTATTGGCCCAGGTTGATGTGGCATAGGTGGCAGATAGGATGAGCCAGATGTGGAGATGCCAGATATACAGGCACAGGATGAGCAGGCAAACATGGACATTGGGGGACAGGATCCCTATTTACATAGAGATGCTACGGAGGAGGAGCCTGATATTGACACACTGCTAGTCCGACTAGCAGTTATCCAGGTAGAGGCAAACTGGGTTCCAGGTCTGGAGAGACAGATTGAGAGGATGGGCAGACAGATGGATGTGTTGCGAGAAGAGAGAGATTCAGCTGTTGAGAGACTCAGGGAGTCAGAGATGCTATTGGATGAGTTACAGAGGACAGAGGACCTAGGTCCCCATGGGGATATCATGAGAGCCATGATACATGCCAAGAAGGAGATATCCTACTAGTGAGAGGCATACAGACAGGTAGTCCTGAGAGATCAGTGGATCGGGAGCTATAGAGAGAGCTCAGTTGGCATCAGATCAGTAGCATATGAGTGACACTCACCAGCTAGCAGTGGAGGGGTATCATCATGTCCTCCCAGAGCACTGACAAGTTTAGGAGGTCAGGGTGGATCCTCAACATCAAGGAGTGCAGCAGCACAGGGCCACATTACTTCCCATAGACAGCGACATAGAGAGTCTGGAGGTAGTGGTTCATAGATTGTGAGAGATCATTGTATACACTATTGTATCATTATGATTCATTGTATCATTATATTTTGACTTGATAGACACTAACTATGGACACCTTGTTATTGATTTATATCATTGGACATTCAGATTATTTTGTTGTTTTATGGATTGTATGTGATGCAGTTCTATCATGATTTACTTTGATGATTTATATACATGTGCGTACTGACATATGCAGGATGTGTTGATTTACTTTCATATGCATAAAATATATGTCTTAGAATGAAAAATGATTTATATGCATGTTTGGATATTTTTGATGCTTAATGGTTAATAATCATATGATGGTGACATAAATGCACGTCTTAAATGAATTTACTAAGGCTATTTGATGATCAATGCAATATTGTGATGAACAATGTGGATAATGAATAATAAATGAATGATATAATGCAAATGATATCTAATGTAATAAATGATAATGTATCTAAGATGATTTAAATGTAATAACGGATAACATGATAAAAGAAAATGAGATGAAATGATAGCTATAATAAATGACCAAATTATATATAAATGAACACTCCTAATGAAGATAACATATGTCTCTAAATGATTTAAGTGTTAAATGCAAAAATTCATAATATGTGTGGTTGTCCAAATGTCCTCAACTTAAATAACAATGTATCTGACACAAGAAGAATAGACTAAGAGAATAGAGAACCTAATAAGAAAGGTAACCTATAAATCTCTATAAGAGGAGACTGATATGCAAATCTAGGAGATGGTATAATGCAATGCAAAAATGAAATATGAAATGAGTATCTCCACAACTTCATAATAACTGGAATTTGATTTTCATCATTGAGCTTGTTATGTTGCAAGAAAATGCAAGCATCATGGTATAATTAAACCAGGATGACCTGAGCACTTCTTGCATGGATTTTAATATTGCAAACTTGACAAGCATCTAGGTATAATTGAACCGAGATGACTTGAGTTTCATTTGTGTAACAGACAAGGAATATTTCCCCCTCAATCAAGGAACAAATATTTGGAGTCGAGGTATGTGATGGCGTATCACCATAAATAGTATTTGTAGAGCAACATGATGTTTATGTTGTTCATACTATGAAATGGATGAAGGCACTTATACACAGACACCCCAAATTATTGGATCCTTTGATTTCATCAGAAAATACCCCACAAATAGCAATCAAAGAAAATACCATGCTCCATCCTGGCTATTCTAATCAATGACATATGGGAGTTTCAAACTCATGTCAAAAGATATCCCAGGATAGCATAGGAAACATGATAACAATGAAATCCAGATATGAATACATAATCTACAACAAACCATTCTAACATGCCTGTCATGAATATACATTTCTTTTGCCAAAAAGATTGATGTAGGACATGTTGATCAATTCAAGTGATGATGTAGAGTCAAGATATATAGATAAGTGGTCATGTTTCGAAGAATAGATCATAGATTTGGATTCAGCATGAAGATACCATTGTAAAAGGACATTTGATTGTGTCTTCTTGCCTGGTGAAAATAACTCCATTATGTCCTCTAAGAGTCATGACTATCATAGATCCACTTCCCAAACTAGGTCAAGGACATGGCCCCAGCTATGTGATGGATTGACTTATTATGGATGAAGAAAGACACAACAAGACTAGGATGAAGACCATGACAAAAGATCAAGCTATGATGGGATTTTATTATGGATAAATACAAGGAATGGTGCATGAACTGGCCATTTTATTATGATATAGACATGGTGGGGATGAGGACTAACTAAACATTTTATTGTGGATATATACAATGAATGGACACACTAAAAGAAGCCTAATAGATAGAGGAGCTAACTTGTCACATATAGCGCCTGTTTCTAGGTTTTCACCATATGCTTTTATTGCATTTTTTCTTTTGATTTTATGATTTTATTTTTTTTTATTTACAGAATATATATATACATCCTATATACATGCCCCTTACATTGGGATTTCAAGGATAAAACTTCTTGAGATGGATACTGTTAAGAGGCTCATCCAAGGGATCCCCTTCAGGTGTAGATAATTGATAAGCTCCAGAACCATAGACTATTGTGATCACAAAAGGGCCTAACCAATTAGGTTTGAACTTACCCTTCTTTTCATGGTGTTGTTGATTCTTTGGATTTTCTTGAAGGACTAAGTCACCCAACTGAAAGTCTCTGATCTTTACCTTGCTGTTGTACTGACGGGATAGACGCTGTTGATAAACTTTCAAATGATCATAGGCACGTTGACGGCATTCATCTAGGAGTTCCAATTCAATCAAGTGTGCAACTCTATACTCTTCATCAAGAATTAAATCTTTAAGAGTAACACGAAGTGAAGGCAACTCAACCTCGAGGGGTAGGACTGCTTCAGATCCATATACAAGGGAGTATGGAGTGGCTCCAGTAGGAGTATGGATGGAGGTGTGGTAAGCCCATAAGGCAAGATTAAGTTGAAGATGCCAGTCATGGCCAGCATCATTGACAGTCTTTTGTAGGATTTTAACAATTGTTTTGTTTGACGCCTCAGCTTGGCCGTTTCCTTGGGGATAGTAGATGGTGGAATAGTTGTGGGTGATATGAAATTTGGCGCACAGTTCATCCATGTCCTAATTTTGGAACTATTTCCCATGATCAGTAATGAGATACATAGGTATACCATATCTACAGATGATATAGTTTAAGATAAACATGGATATTTGTTTCCCTGTGGCGGTAATCAATGGAACGGCCTCAATCCATTTAGTGAAGTATTCTATGGCAGTGAGGATCCATTTGTGACCATTGGAAGATGGAGGATTGATAGCGCCCATGAGGTCGAGTCCCCATCGACTGAATGGAAAAGTAGTTGTAAAAGGATGTAACTCTTGTGCGGGAGCATGGATAAGGTTTCCATGTATCTAACATTTCTTGCATGCCCTAGCAAAATGAAAGGAATCTGCTTCCATGGTAGGCCAATAATAACCCATACGCATGAGTTTCTTAGCCAAAGAGGGACCACTCGAATGTGTCCCACAAAAACCTTCATGTACATCCCATAAGGAAAGTTGAGCTTCATCATGTTTGAGACATCGTAGAAGAGTACCATCAAAACCTCACCGATAAAGGGTGTTGGATATTAAAATATAGCGGGAGGTCTGGCGAAGAAAAGTTCATTTTTGATTGCAGGATAGGTCAGGAGGTAAAGTGTTATCTTTGAGGTAAGAATAGATATTTCCATAGGTTGGGGAGTCATGTCCAATCAGATGACATATAATACTCATATCAAGGTCATCATATGCAAGACAAGTCAGGGATTCCACCAAGAACTCAAAATGGGCCTTGGTATCTTCGATATCAAATAAAGAAGAAATCATTGCCATGGCTTCAGCAGCCTTGTTTTCATGCCGAGGAATCTGCTCAAAAGTGATGACTGAGAAATACTTTTTAAAGTCATCCACCATACGTTTATATGGCAATAACTTATCATCTTTGGTCTGGTAATCATCATTAACCTGGTTAACAATCAGCTGAGAATCTTCGTAGACATTTATTTTAGATACATTCCATTGTAAAGCCATTTTTAACCCAATCAGAAAAGCCTTATATTCTACCACATTATTAGTGCAAGGAAATAACAACTTGAAAGATTTTGGAATAGTGTATCCTTGTGGCGTGATAAAAAGTATACTAGCTCTTGAACCCTGTTGAGTGTATGAGCCATCAAAGTATAATTTCCATGTTTGTGTGGACAAAGCTAAGATATGAGCATCAGGAAACTCTGTGTGTATAGGGTGTTCATCCATTAATGGAGCATCAGCTAGTTGATCTGTGATCACTTGACCTTTGATAGCCTTCCTGTCTACATATTCAATATCAAACTCGCTAAGTAGCATGACCCACTTAGCCAACCTGCCTGTCAATGCAGTCTTGCTTAACAAATACTTTAATGGATCAATCTTTGCAATAAGATGAGTAGAATGTGACAACATGTAATGTCACCACTTCTGTGAAGCAAAGATGACAGCCAGACATGCTCTTTCAATAGGGGAATAGTTTAGCTCATATCCCACTAGAGTGCGACTGATGTAGTAGATGGCTTTTTCTTTTCCTTCATGATCTTGCTGAGTGAGAAGAGCACCTAGTGAGGCTGTCGTGGCTGAAATGTAGAGTAAGAGTGGCTTGCCTAGAATTGGTGACATCAGAGTTGGAGGATTCACTAGATACTACTTGATTTTGTTGAAAGCTTCCTCACACTTATCATCCCATTGGAATAAGATATTTTTATGCAGCAAATGTTGAAAGGGATGACTATGATCTGCTAATTGAGAAACAAATCTTTGAATGGATTGAAGATGCCCCTGTAAAGATCTTAGTTGACTGATGTTAGTGGGGGAAGCCATCTCCAATATTTCTTTAACCTTTTCTGGATCTACTTTGATTCCTTTAGCTGAGACAATGTACCCTAATAGTTTGCCAGATGTGACCCCGAATGCACATTTCTTTGGATTGAGTTGAATCTGATATTTTTCCATTCGGGTGAATATTTTATCTAACACTCTCAAATGACCAGTTCTGTCTTTGGATTTTGCTAAAATGTCATCAACATAATCTTCCATGATGGAATGTATCATGTCATGGAAGATCGTGGTCATGGCTCTTTGGTAAGTTGCTCCAGCATTTTTGAGGCCAAAAGGCATTACATTCCAGCAGTATGTACCCCACAGACAAGTAAAAGTAGTTTTTTCCTGATCTTCTGGTGCAATCTTGATTTGGTTATAGCCAAAAAATCCATCCATTAATGATAAAATCTCATGCCCAGCTGTTAGGTCAACAATCATATCAATATTTGGCAAAGGGAAGTCATCTTTAGGACAAGCTTTATTTAGATATTGAAAATTAATACAAATTCTGATAGACTTGTCTGGTTTTGAAACTGGGACAATATTTGAAATCCACTCAGCATAATCAATAGCCTGAATGAATCCAACATCTAGGAGCTTTTTCAATTCTGCTTTCACCATTAGAGCAATGTGAGGATGCATTTTGCGGAGCTTCTGCTTAACTGGTTTTACACCTAGTTTGATAGATAAATGATGCATAATGAGATTGGGGTCCAAACCAGGCATATCAGCATAGGACCAAGCAAAGTTGATTTTTTGTTCTCTGAAGAATTTTGCAAAAGCTTCTTTCTCTAATTTTGTCAAGGAGGCTGCTACCTTGAGGATGTGTGGAGACTCCTCTGGTCCAATGTTAAGTGGTACTATCAGTTCTATAAGAATGGCAGATTGCTCTCGATCAAGATAGTTGGGAAGAGTGTCAATCCTTCCATTGTCAGGTGCCTCAGAGAGGTTTTCACCATCATATGCATCTTTTCTTTTTACTATTTTTGGATCTAATACTGCCACTGAGTGGTTTTCACCATTAGATCTGCTGATTATTTTTATATTTTTATGACTGAAAGGATTGACACTCTCTCCAAAATAGGCCATGTCATTGAGTTCTATCAAAAATATTGACTTGTGATCCCTTGGTGGTAAATGATCCCTGATACCAAGATAGTCAATGATTGCATCATCATTATGGAAGACATCAAGTTCTAGGTGATCGGGAGAATCCCAATCAATAAGGTCAGGACAGACAAGGGGCATTGGATCATTTGGGTTGGTTTCAAAAGTAGAGATGGTATTGATGGAAAAGTTGTCAAGGTTTATGATAGTATCAGTGAGGTCTATTTCCATACTCTCATCTGAATTATATGTCACAAGATAACGCTCACTTCGCTCATGATCAACATGAGTAGTATTACGTGGGACCAATCCTAGTGAGTCACTCATTGAACTCTCACCCTCATGGTAATTGTTACTATATTGATGGACAAAATCAACTCCTATTTCTTCAGTACCATCAGATAAGGAATACCATTCATAATCATTAGAATCAGAATCATCATTATCTTCAAGTCTATCAATGATTCTTTGAGCTATCCTTTGTTTCTCTGGATCTACATACATACCATGCTTTTTGAATTGTAAGGCAGGAGCTTTAGATGTCTCATGAAAAGGTGTCATTTTTTCTTTTCCTTTTGTTTCTTGTGATCCTTCTCCTTTATATCCTAATCCTGTAGTGTCTCGTTGATAATTAGGATTTTGTAAAATTGGTTTTATAACACCTTCTCTTTGTAACCCTAGAGGTCCAGCACCTTGATATCCCATCTTTTGTAGAAAAGTATACCCTTTTCCATAGGCATCAGGTGATATATAATCATGTTTAATATCCTCTTCAATCTTTTGTATCTTAAGCCAATAATTTTCATTACGCTCAGCTACCTCTTTGGATATTGTGCCCCCACTTATAAATGTGTTATAAACAAGTGTGGAAGGGGGTTCTAATTGTTGTTTAGTGATCAAAGACCTACCATATGATTTAGGAGATAAAGGTAACTCAGTGATACAAAGAGCTTGACCTAAAGTATATTCTCCCATACTTCTTTCTTTGATATCTATCTTGATCCCATCTGATTTAGAAGTTGATGCTATATTACTAGGGTCACCAGGTGTAGTTGCAAAAGATCCAGTACGATTATTGGGAACCAAAGAATCAGAAATCTTCACATTTCTACAATATTGAAAAGAATTGGAATCTCCTTTGATAGTGATCTCCTGACCATTGTGAGGAAATTTTATACATTGATGATAAGTTGATGGCACAGCTTGCATGGAATGAATCCATGGTCTTCCCAAAAGAATATTATAAGCAAGATCCATGTCCAGGACTTGACAAGATACATCTTTGATAATAGGACCAATTCTAATTGGAAGAACAACGGACCCCTTAGATGATCTCTCTTCCTCATCATAGGATTTTATTGTGATTTTCTTTTTTGGATCAACAACATTCTCAAAAAATCCCAATGCAAGGACCAACTTTAACGTGCAAATATTCAAGCCAGCTCCCCCATCTATTAATACTCTTTTAATCTTGTGATTCTGGACAAGGACTTCGATATGTAAAGGAGCATTATGAGGTTGGGTAATGGATAAATCATCATTTTCAGTAAAGGACAAATAGTGTGGGGTCGTTAAATGGCCTACCATAGCTTGAAATTGATCAGGATCTAGAGTTGTTGGAACCTGGGTCTCTAAGAGAGCTTTTTCAAGGATATCTTTGTGAGATGGAGAAAGACGCAAAAGCTCTAAGATGGATATTTGGGTTGGTGTCTTTTTGAGCTGTTCCAAAAGATTGTACTGGTTGGAAGTATTGGGTATGGACTTTGGAACATAAATGGACTTGTTGTGAGTAGTGCTTGGTTTAGACTAGACTCCTTGGAGAGTAACCCTGGCTTGAGCACGAGTAGTAGCATGGATTGGTTGACTCTCTGATTTTCCCTTTATGGTAATGACATTGGCATAATATGTAGAAGGATGATGGTCAGAAATGTTACCAACATATCTATAGGGTGTGTTATTATAATTGGCTTGGTTGTCACCCTTATTGTTGGAAGAACCTCCCTTTTCATGCTCAAGAAGTGGATCTTTGAAGGTTGTATGTGATTCATTCGAGACATGTCTGTCAACACTAATTTCACTGCTTTCGATTAAGTCTTGGATCACATTTTTAAGTCTTTGACATTCATTAGTTATATGTCCTTTTCCTCTGTGGAATTCACAATAATCATTTCCATTCCACCAAGAAGGTTTCACTCTAGGTTCATAATCTTTCGGTTCAGGAAGCGTGATGAGTTTCTTGGTGATTAACTTTCATAATGCTGATTCAAGAGATTCCCCTCAAGGAGTAAAGTTCCTTCGAGGTGAGATAAAAGACAATCTTGGTTTAGGTGAATCCTTGGTGGTATTTTGATTTGCCGACTGATTGTTGTATGTAGCCTGAGTAGCGTTGGTCGTACTTGTGAGATTTAGAAGAGGTTTTTTCGGTTGGACATTACGATTATCAACAATTCCATCATTGATAATGTTTTTGTTTTTATTCCAATATTTCAATTTATCATTGTTGGAATTGGAATTATAAGTGTTGGAATTTGAATTTGAGGATCCAGCATTGTCTTTGGAATAAAGTTTTATCTCACCTTTTCAGACCATGGCTTCCTCAATCTTGATACCATTTTCTATGAGCTTATTGAAATTTGGTGGACATTGCAATTGTAACCGATAACTGATTTTTGGTGTAAGGTTATGCACAAAAATATACATCTTTTCTTGTTCAGGAATCATTCGTGGATATTTAGAAAACAATTGACGCCATCTTTGCAAAAAAGTAAGGAAAGGTTCTCCATTCTTTTGATGTGCATTGCAAAGATCAAGCATAGTGACCTCATGTTTGATGTTATATGAATAATGAGTCACAAATTCATCAAGAAGCTCATTGAAAGATTTGATACTGGGGGGAAGTTTGGAGAACCATTCCATGGCTTGTCCTCCTAAACTTCATGGAAATAATCGCATAAGATAAGTGTCATTGTGAGCGACTTCAATACAAGCAGCACAAAACTCATGAATATGGTCTTGTGGATCTGAATTCCCTTTGTATTTGTCAAATTTTGGTACCTCAAAATGAGGAGGGAATGGAATCATTGCTAAATTCTTATCAAAAGGATAAGGACATATATCATCCAAAGAATACTTCTTAGTTGATGATCTAGTTTGGATATCATGAATTTGTTGTTGAAGCATTTGGATTTGTTGTAGGATGGGATCCAAAGATAATGTGTTTCCTTGCGGGTTTTGGGAAACATTATACTTTTGAGTATGTTGAGGATCATTGGATTACTGATTATTTTGAAAAACATTTTGTTGTTGATCACTATGGGACGCATTGGATTGTTGATTGATTTCCTTTGCTCCATGAGGATCTTGAGAACCTTTAAGGATATCTTGATTTTTTGTAGGAGTTGGTTCTCTAAGATTGGTAACATCAAAATCACTTGGTAACTTAGCTCCTTGTTGAGCAAGCATGAGGAAATACATCTCTTTATCCAAGCCTATGAGTCATTCCATTACTTGTAAAAATTTAGGATCTTGTGTAGCATCCCTAAGTTCCTCATCAGTAGGTTCATCATCAAATGTGAGAGGATTAGTTTTCTTAGGAGGCTATTTGGGCCAAGGATTCTCATCATTGTTGTTATTGCCTTCCATTTTGTCTAGGGATTCTAGATTAATAGGTTGTTTGAGTTTCTGAGATCGATTTTGAACCATAAAAAAGATGAAATTGATTGCGGAAAAGAAAGATTCTTGATAAAAAGATATGGAGAATGATTGGTAGAAAAGATATGATAAGTATTGAAAATTGAGGTCAAGAAAAAATAATCTAAGTAAGCTTGATGGTTAAGGATGATATATCCTGATATGATAAGCTCACCAAGATCAAAGTCTGATAGATAAGGTAAATCTTCAACAACACACTAAAAATCTTAAGATTGGAAGAAAGTGACTTGTTGATTCTTGAGAAGAGAATGATGATGGAAAATGATGAAAGTGGTCAAATTAGAAATCAGAGGTCTATGTAACACAACTATTTTTTTCCAGAATCTTTCTAAGGATGAAAATGGGTATCTGGAAAAGTGATTTTGAAATTCCAAAAGCCTGTGGGAATGCTCTTTGTTGTAAATGCGTAGCAACAGATGCGTAGGACAGTGTGATATATGCCCAGTAAAATGAAACAAATGCACAACAACTTTTGACAGATGCACACTGATAAATGTAAATGCGCAGTAACTTGAATCGTATGCGCAATAATTTTGGATGTATGCATAGGTTGTCAAAATTTTGATGATTTTGCTGTTTTGATGATGGGGAATTTTATTTTTTTTGTTCTTCTAATGTTTTCTGGTTTTTGGCAAAGTAAAAATGCATAAACACACACACGCAAGACAAAGATGATTTTAATCTAATTTAATCTAGTATGAATGCACAAACATGCTTACAATCCTAAGGTTGGCAAGGATGATATTTGCTAAATCCCCACTAGGATAATAAAATCCAGCCACGCAAATCCACAGCGGATAGCTTAGGAACTTGGAGGCACAGGCTCCTCCTTACAGTGCACTCACTTCTTAGGCACACCAAGTTCTGAATTTAATGGGTCATTACTTCCCAAAGAACTGCTATCTCTACTATGAACCGTGAGTAATGTGGGGTGTCTTCACGAGCTTGGGTGACTCCTTGAGCCAGCAGATAGAAGGTTTTTGGCCACTAAACAAAAGTTGTTAATAAGGACATCCGTTCAGGTGGTTGTGATCAAGTCATTTTCCCAATTAAGGGGGCTCTCCCAATCCTTTCAAAGCAAGGCTTTCACCTCTACTAAGTAGGACTTTAACACACCACTGGGGTACTGGAGGAGATTTTGGTTGCCACAATGAATTCACACCTATCTAATGTGAGACTAATCACACTAGCATTTTTTATATACCGGTTTGGAAGGGCTTGGCTTTAGCCTGTTACCGGCTGGGTCGTTCCTTGGGCTGAGTACCTCTTTTCCCACCAAAGACTGCCCTCTAAAAATTATAATAATTTCTCTTACACCCAAGGTCCACGAATGGCGAGGGGAGAGGATACATTGTTATAATTTTGGGATTGCAAGTATTCTATTAAGCAAAACACAACAGACACATGAATCAATGCTAAGGAAAACACACAAAGCAAAAACATGTCATATTTTAAGCCCAAATGAGATTTGAGTTTATTTTGCAAACCCCTTGGCAATCTACAAAAAAAATTGTTAGAAAAATGCTTTTAGCAATGGGGTCTTCAAAAATTTACGTCCTGCAAAATAGCCTAAAAAAAAAATACTACCAGAACAAACAGACACTTGTCAAAATGTTAGTTAAAAACAAATCTAACAGAAAATTGAATTTTTCTATAGAAATTGATAAATGCACAGAAAAGTGATATAAATGTGCAGTAAGTATGGATGTATGTGCAAGAATGATGTATGCGTGAAACAGTTTAATGAATGCGCAACCTGGTGGAATGTATGCGCAGTAACGATGGATGCGCAATGAAAATTGATAAATGCGTAGGAATGGTGGACAAATGTGTAGCAATTATAACAGAGAGGAAAATAGATGAAAATTTTATGCCAGAGAATGGATGCACAACTGAAATGAACAGATGCGCAGGAATCATGGATGAATGCGCAAAAATAACCTGTAGAAAAACCTGCACATGAAAAACTAAAAATTGAAAGTGAAAAGCCCAATTGGGCCCTCCTTCTAGCACCAAAAATGTATGCAAATTAGTTGGATACTATTATAAATGATGAATTAACTAATAAAAGGTTAATAAATCTATCTAATAAGCAAACTACAATGAAGAATGCAATAACAAATGAAACCAAATTAACAATTTACCTTCACCTACAAATGCAGCTTGTTTCCATTGTCCTCCTAGCTTTGATTTCTTGAAGATGTTGAGCTCTCATATTTCCAAATGAAGCTCTTTCCCAAGATGATTCCAAAGTGTGGAGATTGAATGAAATGAGTGCACAATTAAAACTGATTATGCAAATATGGTGGATGAAATGCAAATGATAGGATGATAATATGGATGCTTGGTTGCTTGATTTCTTGAATGCTTGAATGCTTGGATGCTTGAATGCTTATTCTCAAAAATACTTATTAGCTTTCAAATGGAAAATGAGGCTCCTTTTATAGAGTTTTGGAGGATCTAGGCCTAGGTGGCAGAATCCTACGGTTGAGAATGAAAGGTGGAAGATCCTAGGGCTAGAATTGACTTGGTTGAAGGAGTTGAGAGAAAGGGGGATGTAGTTGGAATGTGAGAGAAAGAATAGGGATGATGTTCCTCTCATATTGACATAGAGGAGAAGAAGGTGGAAGGGAAAAACACATGTCAAGTGTCTCACAAAGACCAAAGAGAGAAAGAGGGAGAGACCTTTTCCTCATGAGGACTCTTTGCACAAGTGTCCTATGAGTCACCCTTGACCCTTAGAGGTGGCTTGAGAAGCCCCTTAGGAATAGGGAATGTCTCTTGACTTGGTTGTTGAGAGGACAAGTGGTCATGAGACCAAGTCCTATGAGGCCACATAGCCCTTAAGAATAGGACATGTGTGGGTGAGGATAAATATGAATAAATAATTAATAATAATTATTTATCTTAGCCAAGGTGATGTGTTAGGTGACTACCTAGATGAAGTGGACTAAGTGAATTAGTCATATTTAGGTGATTGTGTATTTAATTAAATCATTTTAATAGACTATTTAGAAGACTTAGGATATAGAATTAGACTATAGTGAATTTATTAAATAAATTGAATAATTTACTTAATAAATAGAAGAAACAAATATTAATTAAATAATAAATATTTAATTAATTTATCAAGTCAATAGTAATTAAATAATAAATATTTAATTAATTAATGAAGCCATTTTTAGGTGTATACAATGAGTTCCCACTTTCAAAATTTTAGGAATCACACTTCTCATCTACCATTCCCAATTTTGAGAATTAGTATTTCTCAACTACTATTTTCAATCATCTTATCCATCCACTCTTTTCATAGCTTTTAAAATTACACCTATCAACTACTATTCCTGACCAACATTCGCACCTCTCAGCTACTATTCTCAATTTTCATAAATTGCACATCTTAGCTATGATTCCCAAATTTCAAAATTAGAACTTCTTAGCTACTATTCTCAATTGGCTTTCCATCCACTCTTCAAAATTTTAAAAATTGTACATGTCAGCTACTATTCCTGATCGACATTCACACCTCTCAAGTACTATTCTTGATTTTTGAAATTAGCACTTCTTAGCTACTATTCTTGATCAATGTGGGTAGAGAACACAACTTCAAAATCCTCCACCTTTAGGAAGATTATGAAATCCCTGTTGGAATCATTTTTCGTTGCACCAAAAGCTTGAACTATCAATACCCGATACAAATGCCAGATTTAACTCGATCCATGAGAGGTGGTTAAGCCATGTCACAAATCTCCAAGGAGGTGCTGACCACCAAGTCAACAATCTCCCCCTTAGCACCGAATAAGCCTTCAGCACCCACTAAAGGGAGACTCGAACCTATGACCCAAGGCTCTAATACCAATTGTTGGAATCATTTGTCATTGCACCAAAAGCTCAAACTATCAGTGCCTAATACAAATGCTAGATTTAACCCGATCCACAAGAGGTGGTTAAGCCATGTCACAAGTCTCCAAGGAGGTGCTGAGCACCAAGTCAACAATCCTAAGGTAAATACTTCTAATGAAAATGTCTCACTGAACACAAAAGCCTTATGACATGAAGAAGATAATGTTTGATATCCAGCTGAGTGAATATGTGTGTCCATAATTAATTTAAGATGACCATGTCAAATTCTGATGTTGAACTATCAACTCGAACCAATTCACACTCTACTAATTGTCTCAAGTGGGGGACATTATTAAATTCATGTAGAGGATTGAATGATTCAATGCTTAAGTCATCACAACCCATGTTAGTAAGGTAGCCTACCACCTTGTTTCCTTCCCTAAGAGTATGTGAAATATAATGTTCTTGAAAATAATCAATCAGGTCCCATATTTTTTATATTATTTATGCACAATTTTCCAATTTAAATATGATCGAGTGATGCATGAATTAATAACAACCATTGGGTCCCCTTCTATATCTATTTTTGAAATACCTCCTCTTTTTTCCTTTACAAGACCTGCAATAAGTTCTTGAGCTTCTACCAAATTATTTTTCCCTAGAGGTATAGGGGCAACCTTAATTGCTTTCATTTTCCCTAGCCAATCTCTTATATAGATACCAACACTAGACTTACTTCGGTTACTTCTAGAGGATTTGTCAAAGTTAAGTTTCAAGAAGTCTTGTGAAGGGGGATTCCATTTAACAAGAGATATACCAATCATGTGATTAGACTTCTAATTAGGCACAGTACCTGTAAGGATAAAAATGCTTTTCTATTCCTTTACTACATTACCATCCTAGGGAGAAAAATAATGATTACATCTAATGTTAGAAAGGATAGAATTGACTATCTCAGAGATTGATTTCTCTAAATCCTCAAGAACTATGGATAGTGAAGAGGATTCTTATCAAAATATTCATTTCTTCCTCTCCCACCATATTTCCCACACCACAAATATAGGAATACATCTCCATAAGAAAGAAAAAAATGAGCTTGAAAAAAATACTGATCATGATTCAAACATATCCCACAAGCTATTAGGCAATGGCATAGAAAAATTTAACTTCTTCAAAACAAAGGGCCAACAGTGATGAGAAAAATCACACTTTAGTAATAAATGGTTTGATGTCTCATATTCTTCATCACAAAAGATAAATTTAAAAGGTTATGAAATACCAAGTTTTAGAATCTTGTCACTAGTTAGTGTGTACCAAAAAGTGTGATCACTTCTATAAACCATTACACTTGATGGAATCCATGAAGAAGGAGATCTCAAGAAGTGTCTTATAGCTTCCTATCCATAGCATGCAACAACTATGTAGATATTATGAATGGTGGCTCTAAAATGAACCTTAAAGAAAGACTCTTGCAAGGTGCACCATAGAATGGAATATTCAAATGATAATGAAAAGTAGATCTAAGATGAAATGAAAGATATAAGCTAAAATGATGTGCAAGAAATGAAAAGAAATTAGATCTAAACTAGATGGATTAAGCTAGATGCAAGAAAGAAAATGAAGATGATGATACAATTCTCCAATATGAAAGATCTAAGGATGCAATAGCTCCAAGATGCCAAGATTGGAAGCATCCAAGATTCCGATATGCTAAGATTCCAAGACTCTAAGAACCCGCAATAAGATTTCAAATAACTCAAGAAGCTAAGAATGCTATCAATGTAGCTAAGATATAAAAGTGAGGAGAGAGTCTCCTTTTAAATAAATTTAGAAATGAACGGATGATCAAGATTAAGAGGCAAAAAGAAATGAGCAAGGGTGGAGATTAAATCTTGATTGATCCATGTACTCAAAATTCTCAAGAGGAAAAATCAATGGACATGATTAAGAGACAAATTAATGAGTGGTTGAGATAAAGAGGCACAAACCTTTTTTAAAAGTCAAAAGATTCCATCTCATTGGAAAGTGGACTTTTCTTTTTTATTTTTTATTTTTTATTTATTATTTTTAGCAAAGTGGTTTCTATTATTTAATTAAAAGGGATCTTTATTTAATTAAAAGGGGACATGTTCTTTTAATTAAATAAAGCTTAGGATAAAGTAATTTTATTATTTAATTAAAAGGTTTTTTATTTAATTAAAAAGGGAGCATGTTCTCTTAATTAAATAAAACTTAGGATAAAGTGGTCAAGCTTTAGGATATAATCAAATAAATGATAAAATGATGATTTGATCAAGAAATAAGAGATTAAATAAATATGCAAAATTGGTTAAGCATGAGATTTAGTCTAGTATTTGAATTTTAATGTTTAGAAAGGGGCTCAAAGTTTACTAGACCATTTTTGGGTGATTACATTTGCCATTCTTTCACTAATGTGTGAGCAATCTGGGAACACATTGAGTCAAATAATGATGATGTCAAGGTAAGTGATAGAGATCTGACTGTGAACTTGATCGAACGAAGCACAAAGAGACAACTAATCCTAAACTTTATTGAACGAGAATTAGCAAAGATAAAAAGATGCCTGATAAAATTCTGAACTTGATCGAATGAAGCATAGAGAGACAACTACTCCTAATCTTGACTGAACAAGAACTAGAAAAGATAGCAAGATTCCAATGTATAGTTGAAACAAAATTGAACATTGAAACAAAGATTGAAAGTCAAGAGAATAAGATAGTAGAATTAATTTTTAACTTTGAAAGATAGGTTATTCCTTCCCCCTCGAGTTCAAAATCGAAACGGGGTGAGGAGATGGATGAATGAGATAGATTTGATCAAATCAAGATAAGATAAGGTTCGAGATGCTTGATAAATGCACAAGACCAAGTTTGACCACTAATTGATGAAAATTTTTTGCCAATCTGAATAAGGTTGACCAAAAAGGTATAACATTAGCATTAGGTCAAAGAAAGCAATTATGGAGAAATATGATCAATATTTTTCTCAAAGGATGAAAATATAAGCATCAAAAGAGAAACAAAATAAACTTGGATTTTAGTTTGGATCTCAAAAATAAATAAGGATGTCAAAAAAGGATGACCAAAGTGGTCCAATAATTATGAAGGAGACCCTCTCCTAACTCATATGCAAACTAGAATGAACCCTAAAAATGAAAACTACTATGAAGATGCAAAGTGTAACTTGCAAGAGTCAATAAATAGGTCCTTATTTTTATCATCGAGTCTTATTAAGGGACATCACAAGATCATACAACCATAACTAGTGCAAGTGCAACTATGAAGATATAAATATGATCTATATCGGATATAATATAGAAAAAATATGTAAGCACTGAGGCATCAGAGCCAAGATGACCTAAACATGGTTTCCAAATTAATGATGCAAGTAACCATAAGTATCAAGGCATAAGAGTCTAGGATAACCTGGATAGTTCTTGCATAAACAAACACAATGTAACAGTCAAGGAGATAATTCCAACCTCACCTAAGTGTACAAATAAATAAGGTCAAGGTAAGTGTGGTATTCCAATCATGATGGAGGATCTTACCACAAACACCCAATTTATTAGAAAGCTTAAGATCATCAAAATCACACCATAGGAAAAAATCAAAGAAAACATGCCCCATGCCCCTAATCCTCTGGTCATAACATCATGGAGAAAGCAAGGAGGGAACATCAGTGAAAATCCTCAATAACAAACAACATACAAAGAAAATATCATTAAGCATAGCTTAGTCATTTTAATTTAAGCGCAATGTAAAAAAGATAAAGATAATCACTGACTCGCTAGGACTCATGCTTGTAGGTGAGAAATATCACACAATCCTAGACTGCACACAAAGCATCGACTCAAGGTAGTGTGTACCAAAAAGTGAGGTCACTTCTATAAACCATTACACTTGAGGGAATCCATGAAGAAAGAAATATCAAGAAGCGGCTTATAGCTTTCTTTCCATGTTGTGTAAGAACCATGTAGATATTATGAATGGTGGCTCTCAAATGGAACTTAAAGAAAGACCCTTGCAAGGTGCACCATAGAATGGAAGATTGAAATGATAATACAAAGTAGATCTAAGATAAAATGCAAGATCTAAGCTAAAATGAAAATAAATCTAAGATAAGATAAAAGATCTAAGCTAAAATGATATGCAAGATTGCAAGAAAAGTAGATATAAGATAAGATGCAAGATCTAAGCTAAAATAAAAGTAGATCTGAGATGAGATAGATTAAGCTAGATGCAAGAAATGAAATGAAAATGATGATGCAATGCTTCACTATGAAAGATCTAAGAATTTAATAGCTCCAAGATGCCAAGATTGCAAGACTCCAAGATTTCAAGATTGCAAGACTCCAAGATTTCAAGATGCTAAGATGCCAAGACTCCAAGAACCTGCAATAAAATTTCAAGATCTCAAGAAGCTAAGAATGCTATGAGGATGGGATAATGCAAAAGATGGGATAATGCAAGAGATGAGATAATGCAAAAGATGGGATCTCAAGCATGAGGAGAGAGTCTCCTTTTAAATAAATTTAGAAATTAATGGACGGCCAAGATTAAGAGGCAAAAAGAAATGAGCAATGGTGGAGATTAAATCTTGGTTGGTCCATGTGCTCAAGATTCTCAAGAAGCAAAATTAATGGACACGATTAAGAGACAAAATAATGAGTGGTTGAGATAAAGAGGCAAAATCCTTTTTCAAAAGTCAAAAGATTCCATCTGATTGGAAAGTGCCCTTTTCTTTTTATTTTTTATTTTTTATTTATTATTTTTAGCAAAGTGGTTTACATTATTTAATTAAAAGAGGACCTTTATTTAATTAAAAGGGGCATGTTATTTTAATTAAATGAAGCTTAGGATAAAGTGATTTTATTATTTAATTAAAAAAAAATTAATTAATTAAAAGGGAGCATGTTTTCTTAATTAAATAAAACTTAGGATAAAGTGAATTTATTATTTAATTAAAAGAGATAATGTTTTCTTAATTAAATAAATCTTAGGATAAAGTGGTCAAACTTTAGGATATAATCAAATAAATGATAAAATGATGATTTGGTCAAGAAATAAAAGATTAAATAAATATGCAAAATTGATTAAGCACAAGATTTAGTATAGTATTTAAATTTTAATGTTTAGAAAGTGGCTCAAGATGTAGGGGTATTCTAGGGTACTCGGTGAATCTACATGGTAGTGTGTTGTTTTGGTTATGTGTTAATCAGTTGTAACTTTAACCGATGGTCTCAGTTATTGAAGGAAGCTCAATCGCTGAAGGAACTCGGTGGAACTTATATTTGGTGATGCCTATGGTGCTCAATTGACGTGCTTTCTTGATGATGCCTATGTTGCTCGGTGTTACTTGGCATGGTCAGTTGTTTCACTAGTGCTCGGCTATTTCTCTGGTGCTCGATAGTTCTGGTTTACCGACTAGAGTTCTTGGAGATTTGGTTGGCCGACTTGGTGCATTTATTGTTGGTAGCTTTTGTTGTATTCTCCTATGTAGATCTTGAGGCCGACATGGAGAATTAAATGTTTGTAAGGCTATTTGAGAGCTGACTATTATTGCATTTAATATTTATTTGTAATAGGAGCCGACTTGGCTTAGGAGTTAATTATTTCTTCCAGCCGATTTGTGGCTGAAGATTAGTATTTAAGGATTGTTTGGGGTATTTTTTTAAGGCATTTTCAGTAGAAGTAAGTGTGAAGACTAGATCTAGATCCTGCGAGATCTTGAAGATCATATTGTTATCTGATAGTTTGTAAGAGTAGAGCTAGTGGTTTGCTTTCTTGGAGACAAGGAGATTTCTTGGAGGCTTGCGAGCTCAAGTTCAGATCTTCCTTAGTGTTTCCATCAGTTGCTGATTTGTTTCAAAGCTTGACTAGTTGAGAGATTACATAAATACTTTGATTGTATTTGGCCCTAACCCGGAAGGCCTTATAGCTGGACATGTTAATGAAAATTTAGTTGAAAACACTGTCTTATTATGTAATTCTGTATTTTGGTGTTTGGATGCTTGTTTAAACTATCCTTAATTGGATCCTCCTTACCTATCCTGTGTCAAGTGGTATCAGAGCTTGAAGATATTGAGTGTGTAAACTGATCTCTAGTTGAGGTTGTTTGCACTAGGACCTTGTTGGTGACTTATTGCTTTGGGTTTTTTAAAATCTTGAAGGATGCTTCCAAGAAGATTGGACCCTAGAGTGATTGAAAATCTCTGTGATGCTGTGGAATTGAAGATTATAGATAAGGTTAAAGTTGATTTCAGATCTAAGATGGAATTGATGAAGAATGACATGATTGTTGAGGTTATGAGAGATATTTTTGTTATGCCGAGGAACCTTGGTACTGATGATGGTTATGAGGAAGCTATTGAAGGCTTTGAAGCTACTGGATCTAGTGGAGATGATTAGAGAGATAGATCTAGTGAAGATAGAACTAGTCAGTTACATAGATCTGGAGCTCGGTTAAGTACTAGTTACCGAATGGAAGTTTGTACTTTCTCTGATACTTTGAGACCTGAGGACTTGATTGATTGGATTGGAGAATTAGAAGACTTCTTTGAGCTTGAAGAAATTGAAGATCCTCTTAGAGTAACATTGGCACAAACTAAGTTGAAAGGACATGCTTCTCTTTGGTGGAAATAATTACAAAGAGATAGAGAAGATGAAGGTGAAATGAAGATCAATTGGTGGAGGTTGATGAGGACTAAATTGAAAGCTAAGTTCATACCTACCAACTATGAGCTTAACTTGTTTAAGAAGTTGCAGAATCTAAAGAAAAACTATTTGACTATGGAAGACTATACCGAGGAGTTTTATAAATTGACTATTCGGTCTAGACACAAAGAACTTGGTAAAGAAAAGGTAGCTTGGTATGTGAATAGTTTGAGATTTAATATTCAGGATGAGCTTGGTATGTTGAATATTGATTCAGTTGAAGATGCTTATCAATATGCTCTGAAGGTAGAAGATAAGTTGAAAAGGAGACAACATAGTAATCCCCGAGGGAAGGAAAATATTGATCACTTAACAAAGGATAAACTGATTGTTGAAGATGAACCAAAACCTGCAGAAGTGAAAAAGATGACAAGTAGGGTTATCTTTAAGGGTACTTGTTATAATTGTGGTGAAGAAGGACACTGATCTTTTGAGTGTACATAGAATAAATTTGGTGATTGAAGGACTGCTGTGGTAAATGAGAACATTCAAAATGAACTTGAATCTAAGAATTTTCTAGTATGGAGAACATTGCTCAGTGCAAAGGAGGAACCTTGTCAAAGGAGTAACTTGTTCAAAACTCGGTGCAAGTCTAGAGGTAAACTTTGTGATGTAATTGTTGATAGTGGTAGTACTGATAACCTTGTTGTTGAGGACATGGTTCAGAAACTTGGTTTGAAGAGAATGAAACATCCTTATCCTTAGACGATTGGCTGGTTGCAAGATGTTCATGCTCTGGAAGTAAGGGAGCAATGCTTTGTTGATTTTTAGATTGGTCAGTATAAGGATCTAGTGTTGTGTGATATTGTGGAGATGAATATTTGTCATAGATTGCTTGGTAGACCTTGGCAATATGATTGCAGAGATATGTATGATTGTGTCAAGAATGTATTTACTATTGAGAAGAATAATAAGAAGCTTTCCCTAATGCCTTTTCTGGATACAACACTCGGTAGGAGAAACCTGAGCTTTGGGAGCCAAGATGAGTTGGGAAATTCTAAAAGGATGGATCAGTATGGAGAACAAGCCTATGTGTTATCCAAGAAATATTTGAAAAGATAGAGGAAACATAAGTGGAAGAATATGTAAGATGAAGATTTGAAGGGACTGTATGTGAAGAACCAATTCAGGGTTTATGCACTGAATCCTAGAAGATGTTCTTCCAGCCTATGGGAACATCTTTTCAAACTTGGGGTGTCTGATGTAGGGGCATTCTAGGCTACTCGATGAATGTGCATGGTTGTGTATTGATTTGGTTCTGTGTTACTCGGTTGCAGCTTTAATTAACGATCTTGGTTATTGAAGGAAGATCGATCATTGAAGGAACTCGGTGGAACTTGTACTCGGTGATGCCTATGGTACTCAGTCAATGTGCTTTCTTGGTGATGCCTATGTTACTCAGTGTTTCTTAGCATGGTTGGTTGTTTCACTAGTGCTCTATTATTTCTCTGGTGCTCAGTAGTTATGGTTTACTGACTAGAGTTCTTGGAGATTTGGTTGGCCGACTTGGTGCATTTATTATTGGTAGCTTTTGTTGTATTCTCCTATGTAGATCTTGAGGCTGACATGGAGGATTAAATGTTTGTAAGGCCATTTGAGAGCTGACTGTTCTTTCATTTAATATTTGTTTGTAATAGGAGCCAACTTTGCTTAGGAGTTAATTGTTTCTTTCATCCGAATTGAGGCTGAAGATTAGTATTTAAGGATTATTTGGGGTAGTTGTTTAAGGAAAATTTAGTAGAAGTAAGTGTGAAGATTAGATCTAGATCCTGTGAGATCTTGAAGATCAGATTGTTATTTGATAGTTTGTAATAGCAAAGCTAGTTTTTTTCTTTCTTGGAGACAAGGACATTTCTTGGAGGCTTGCGAGCTCAAGTTCAAATCTGCCTTAGTGTTTCGATTAGTTGGTGATTTGTTTCAAAGCTGGAATAGCTGAGAGATTGCAAAAATACTTTGATTGTATTTGGCCCTAACCTGAAAGGCCTTATAGCTGGGAATGTTAATGAAAATTCAATTGAAAACATTGTCTTATTGTGTAATTTTGCATTGTGGTGTTTGGCTTCTTGTTTGGACTATCCTTAATTGGATCCTTCTTACCTGTCTTGCGTCAGATTACATTTTCCCCACTTTGACTAATGTTTGAGCAATTTGGGAACACATTGAGTCAAAGAATGATCATGTAAAGGTAACTAATAGAGATCTGACTCCGAACTTGATCGAACAAAGCACAAAAAGACAACTAATCTCAAACTTGATTGAATGAAAAATAGCAAAGATAACAAGATACTTGATAAATATATGACTCTGAACTTGATCAAATGAAGCACAAAAAGGAAACTTATCCAGAACATGATCAAACAAGAACTAGCAAAGATAGAAATATTCCAATGTACAATTGAAGCAAAATTGAACACTGAAATAAAGATTGAAAGTCAAGATAATAAGATAGCAAAATCAATTTGCAGCTTTTGAAAGATAGGTTATTCTTGCCCCCTCGAGATCAAATTGAAATGAGGTAAAGGAGGTGCAGAAAGGAGATAGATTTGATCAAATCAAGATAAGATAAGGTTCAAGATGATTAATAAGTGCATAAGACCAAGTTTGACCACCAAGTGATGAAAATTGTGCTCCATTTTGAATAAGGTTGACTAGGAAGGTATATCATTAGAATTAGGTCAAAGAAAGTGATTATGGAGAAAATATGATTAATTTTTGCCTTAAAGGATGAAAATATAAGCCTCAAAAGAACAAAAAAATGAACTTGGAATTTTAGTTTCAATCCCGAAAATGAGTTGAGGATGCTAAAAAATGATGACCAAAGTTGTCTGATAATGATAAAAAAGACCCTCTCCTAATTCATATGCAAACTAGAATGAACCCTAAAAATGAAAACTACTATGAAGATGTAAAGTGCAACTTGCAAGAGTCAATAAATAGGTCCTTGTTTTTATCATCAAGACTTATTAAGGGACATCGCAAGATCATATAACCACCACTAGTGCAAGTGCAACTATGAATATATGAATATGATCTATATCGGATATAATGTAGGAAACATATGTAAGCACTGAGGCATAAGAGCCAAGATGACCTAAACATAGTTTCCAAATTAATGTTACAAGTAGCCATAAGCATCAAGGCATAAGAGTCTAGGATGACTTGAATGGTTGTTGCGTAAGAAAACACAATCTAACAGTCAAGGAGATAATTCCAACCTCACCTAAGTGTCTGAATAAAGAAGGTCAAGTTATGTGTGGTGTTCCAATCATGATGGAGGCCCTTATCACAGACACCCAATTTATTAGATAGCTTAAGATCATTGGAATCACACCAAAAGAAGAAATCAAAGAAAATATGCCCCATGCCCCTAGTCCTCTAGTCGTAACATCATGCAGAAACCAAGGAGGGAACTTTAGTGAAAATATTCAATAATAGATAGTATTAAAAGAAAATATCATTAAGCACATCTCAGTCATTTTAATTGAAGTGAAATGTAAAAAAGGATAAATATAATCATTGACTCGCTAGGAATCATGTTTGTAGGTGAGAAATATCACACAGTTCTAGACTACAGACAAAGCATCGACTCAAGGTAACATATTTGATAAGTGTTGAGAAACACTTGATGTCAAAGGAAGTGTTGAGAAACACTATTTGGGGTAGTGTTGAGAAACACTGATGTGAGTTACTAAGAAAACACCATTGCACAACAAAGGAGAATACAGCTCATGCCCCCTAGCCCTAGATGAAGATCAATCTCAGACCAAGAAGATTGGATATGGAAGTCAAAAGGGTTCAGAGCGCAAAGAGACAAGATGATAGATATAAGCGCATAGGTTACAAGTAGTGCCTATTTCTAGGTTTTCACCACTTGGAAGATTTTTATATTTTTTCTACCATGATACATGTTTCCAGGTTTTCATCAAGGCACTTTTTTTTCAACTTTATATATATATATATATAAAAAAAAAAAAAATTCGATACATCAAAGTGCTTGTTTTCCAAGTTTTCACTAAAATGATCATTTTTTAGGACCTTTTTTTTTTAGGATTTTTTTAGGATCATATATCAATTTTTATGATTTTTTTAGGACATTTAGATATGTACAAAAGCTCTTGGAGCTTCATCTATAGAATCTCTTTAGATGAAGGATGTTGATAGGTTCAGGGAGCTAATCTCCCTCGGGTGTAGAAAGATGATAAGCATCAGATCCAAAAGTAGTAGTAACTATGTAGGGACCCAACCAATTCGGTTCAAATTTTCCTTTCTGTGCTCTATTCTATTCATTTTTAGGATTCTCTCTCAAGACGAGGTCTCCAACTTGAAATTATCTAGAATGAACCTTTTTTGTTATAGCTTTGTGATATCCTTTTCTGATATACCCTCATGTGATCAAATGTAGCTCTTCTATGCTCATTTAGAAGTTTGAGTTCTTGTATGCACATAATTCTATGATAGCTCCAGTAGGTATGAGAATACTAGTTCTATAGGCCCATAGCTCAGGGTTAATTTGTAAGTGCCAATCTCTGCTAGAATTGTTAACTATTTTGTGTAAGATTTTCAACAATGTCTTATTAGAAGCTTCATCTTGACCATTTCCTTGAGGATAGTAGATTGAAGACCAATGTTATTTAATCTTAAATTGCTTGCATAATTCCTTAAGATCCTTGTTCTTGAATTATCCTCCATTATCAGTAACTATGGAGGAAGGTATGTCATAGCAACAAATGATATGATTAAGTATGAACAAAACACTTGTTTCCCAGTAGAAATCAAGAGAGGGACATCTTCAACTCATTTTATAAAATATTCTATTATAGTAATGATAAATTTGTGTCCACTAGATGAATCAGGATATATTTGACCTACCAAATCAAAAGCCCACTATTGAAAAGGCAAATGTGTTATAGAGGGAATAAGTTCCCTTCCTGTAACATGAATCAAATTCCCATGTATTTGACATTTTATACAAGACTTAACATAGCACACAACATATGTCTGCATAGTAGGCCAATAATAACCATTAGAGTGACACCCACATACACCATCATGGACTTTAGCTAACACATGTTTAGACTTAGCTTTCTCTAGACACCTAAGAAGTGTTCCATCTATACCCTTCCTAAACAAGTCACTAGAGATGAGGGTATAGCGGGAAGCATTACGAATGAGTTGTAATTTTTCATTACGAGTTAAGTTATCAGGAATGTTTTGGTCACATAGGTAGGAGTAAATTGTAGTATATTAGGAGGAATCATGACCAATTATAGTGCATATGACATGATTTTTAGGGGAATCATAGGTAGGGTAATGTAGTTCTTCCTCCAAGAATTGAGATCTAGACTCATGTTTTTCTAACTGTAAGATAGAAGCCAAAGTAGCCATAGCATCAACAACTCTACTTTTAGCTCTAGAGATCTACTGGAATGTGAAAAAAGTGAAGTAATTCTTGAGATCATCAATCATCTTCTTGTAAGGAACCAATTTCTCATCTTTAGTTTGATAGTCATCATTAGTTTGATTTATGATAAGATGAGAGTCTCCAAAAATATAGAGTTCAATGATTCTCCATTTAATGGCTAGTTTAATCCCATTTATCAAAGCCACATATTCTGCTATGTTGTTTGTGCAAGGAAATAACAACTTATATGACTTTGGAATAGTATAACCATGAGGTGTGACAAAAAAATACCAGCTCCCACACCATTATGTGTTTCAGATCCATCAAAGAACATATTCCATGTCCACTCAATCATATACATAATAGATGAATCAAGAAAGTCAATCAGCATAGGAGTATCACTTTGTAGAGGAAATTCATCTAGTTGACCAGTAATTGCTTGTCCTTTTATGGCCTTACGATCAACATACTCAATGTAAAATTCAAAAAGAATCATCATCCATTTAGCCAGTCGACCAGTAAGAGTACCTTTACTTAGTAAAAGTTTCAAAGGATCGATCTTAGCTACAAGATGTGTAGTATGTGGCAGCATATAATATCTGAGTTTTTAAGATGCAAAGACCACTACAAGGAAATCTTTTTCAATGTTGGTGTAATTAATCTCATAATCTATCAATGTTCTTTTGATGTAGTATATAGCTCTTTCTTTTCCATTTTCATCTTGTTGTGCCAATAATTCCCCCAAGGATGTAGTTATAGATGAGATGTATAAAATAAGAGGTTTCCTTGGAATAGGAGGCATTTGTTAGGAATAACAGTCCACAATACAACTGGGGGGGGGTGAATCAGTTGTATGAAAGAATATTAAACTTTAAACTTTGAATAGCAGTAATATCAGATCCAATGAACACAATGATTTCCAACACAATAATACAATATTTTGGTCTTAGGGAGACCTTATTAAAGGTAAAAACTCTAGTGGGAATTAACACCCATCAATAATGTACTGAGAGTATAGTATCCTTGTTAGAATATTTAGCCTTGTTAAGATCTTATTGAAACATTACAATACACAGTCCTTGTTAGAGGACATACCCTATTAGGAGTCAAGAAAAGAAAGGGGGCTCACTACCCAAAGAAGGTTAAATCTACCTTCAGAACTCATTGTTCACAACAAGTGTATATGAAGAAATACATAATCTTTTGAACTATCCAAAAACAACTATCTTGTTTGATCAGTTCCAATGAAGTTCACCAGTAATCCTCAGCTCTACATCTAGCAGACATAGGCTCACAAATTTCACAATCTTCTTTTCATCAGATAAATTCTCACCATATCTTTTCCAAATAAAATATCTTACATATATACCCTATTACATTCTACAAGATCAAGTCAGCCCATTAGGATTTCCTATTTACATAAACTCTTGCTAAGATACACACGGTACCTAAAACAAGTATAAAATGATTCCATTATAATAATTAAGGACTGACATTCTTAATTTACATTTGCCAAACAAAATGCATGCTACACCTCTAAAGTCGGCTCCCAAATAAGTCTTCTCTAGATCACATGCCACAAATGATGTCATCCAGCATTTCGTGCCTTGTAGTGACCAATGAACATCCTTCAGTTCCTTTTATTTCATCTCTTAAGCTTGCATACACCTAATCCATATCTTATGTAAGATATACCAGAAACACAGAGACTCTCTCTGTCAGCTTCCAGTGTTATTGTCTAGTAACCAGTCTTGACCAAAACATTTGTAACTCTCCCAATATGAAACATTAGATGATGAGATCTTGGATATAAGATCACAACATCTTCATGTACTCTCATCTATCTTCTCATGTTCTGAAACATCCGTACACTATCATAATCAGCCTGTACTCTTCACAGGAACATATGTTGACATCAGTGACAAACCATAAATGACAACAGTATGAATGCCCATTCAGTAATGTAGTGATTAAACATATTAAATGTATCAATCACCACCCCATGCATTAGCAATATCCAACAAACTCCCCCTTTGGCATTGATGTCAACATATGAGAAAATCCATCATCCCAAAGTTATATCAAATCCAAAGCTCTACAACCAAACAATACTCTCATAGTATTCCTTCATAAAATCTCCCCATATAGTAGGGATTTTCTCACAGCAGCACTCCCCCTTTGATAGCAATGGCAAAGGGTTCCATGAGTCATCAACTGTCCTTCAACACCTTCCCTCCATGATCACTCCCCCTATGAAGTAGATCCCTACATCTAGTCTAGAATATGATAATGCTCTGAAAACATCTGGACTGATGCATCCCTACATCATTTAATTATGACTAGGAGGGTCTTGAACTCCAAGCATACCTCTGAGATATTCAAAGGTATCTTTTGGAAATGGCTTTGTGAAGATGTTTGTAATCTGTTCCTTTGTACTAATATAATCTAACTTTATTTCCTTCTCTGCCACCTTATCTCTCAAGAAGTGATACTTGATAGAAATATGTTTAGTTTTAGAGTGCATCATCAAATTCTTTGACATATTCATTATACTGGCCATGTTATCACAATGCATAACTATAGGCTCATCAAAATTTATTCCAATGTCTTTCAGCATTTTCTTCATCTAAATAATTTGAGTGCAATTTATAGTGGTAGCAACATACTATGATTCAATAGTAGATTGAGCTATACAATCTTGCTTCTTACTTAACCATGAAACCAACTTTTTCCCAAGGAAAAATGCACCACCACTAGTACTCTTTCTGTCATCAATGTTTCTTGCCCAATCAACATCAGTATAAGCATGAATTTCAAAGCTATCATTTCTATCATACCATAAACCATAGTTTATTGTTCCTTTTAGATATCTCAATATCCTTTTCACAACAACTAGGTGTGTCTCTTTGGGTTCTGCTTGATATCTAGTCACAATTCCAACAAAATTAGCAATATCTGGTCTAGTGTGAGTCAGATATTGTAATCCTCCAACCATTGATCTATACTTGGTTTGAAAAACACACTTTGATTCATCATCAACTATATGCTTATTACCAGTTACCATGGGTGTACCAACTGGTTTATAGTCTTCCATTCTAAAAAATTTCAATATTTCCTTAAGATATTTAGTCTGAGAAATAAAAATTCCATCTTTACTCTAATTTATTTGCAGTCCAAGAAAGAATTTAATTTCACCTATCATGGACATCTCAAATTCATTTTCCATCTCTTTAGAAAATTTCTCACATAGATCATCATTATCTCTAAAGATAATATCATCAACAAAGACTTCTATTATCAAAACTCCATCTTCACTAGTTCTTAAATACAAATTACTGTCAGCATTACCTTTTCTAAATGCAATCTGAAGTAGGTATTTGTCTAACCTTTCATACCAAGCCCTTGGAGCTTCCTTTAGCCCATACAGTGCCTTCTTCAACTTGCATACCATGTCTCCATCTTCACATAAAGGAAATCCATTAGGTTTTTCTATATATACTTCTTCAAGATCCCCATTCAAGAATGTAGATTTCACATCCATTTGATACACCTTGAAGTTCTTATGTGTAGCATAAGCTAGGAATAGTCTCACAACTTCTATTCTAGCAATAGGAGAAAATTTCTCTTCAAATTCTATGCCTTCTTTTTGTGAATAACCTTTACATACCAGTCTTGCTTTGTTTCTTACAACAGCCCCTTCTTCATTCATTTTGTTTTTGAAAACCCATTTAGTTCCTATTACATTTTTTTTCTTAGGTCTAGGAACCAATTCCCAAGTGTTGTTCTTCTTTATCTGATCTAATTCTTTCTTCATAGCATTTATCCAGGATTCATCTCTACAAGCTTCATTTGTAGTCTTTGGTTCAACTTGTGAAATCAAACAAATTTCTTCTCTAGCCTTTGATCTAGTCATTACTCCTTGATTAGTATTTGCCAAGAATTTGATTGTCGGGATGATTATTCTTTACATTTCTCAGAGTTTTAGGAACCTCAGTAGCCTCATTTGTGTTATCATCACAAGTCTCATTTTCACATTCAACTTCAACAATTTATTCTTCTTCTGCAACAACAACCTCTTTGATCTTTGTATTCTGATTATAGTCATACATTCTCTCTTGTATATGAAACTTTCATCTATCTTTACATTGTGACTTTCAATCATCTTCCTCAATCTTAGATTGAAACATTTGTAAGTCTTTCTCTTATTAGAGTAACCAAGGAAAATTCCTTCCTCACTTCTAGGATCAAACTTCCCTATCTCATCATCTCTCTTGATATAGCACTTACTACCAAATATTCTAAAATATTTTATAGTAGGAGTATGATTAAATCATAATTCATAAGGAGTCTTACTTGTACCTTCTCTGATTTGAATTATGTTCAATGTATACACCGTTGTTCCAAAAACCTCTCTCTAATGCATATGAGATACATTTCCTTTAAGCAACATTGTCCTAGCAGCATCAAGTATAGTCCTACTTCTTCGCTCTGCTATCCTATTCTGCTGTGGAGTCCTGGGAGTAGATGTTTGTCTTTGTATTCCATGCTCTTAATAGTATGAATTGAATAGGTCTCAAGTAAACTCTCCACCTCTATCTGACCTCTCTTTTTCTTTGAATATCTTGAATTTATCAAATGCCTCTGATTTCTCTTTCAAATAAGTAACCCACATCATTATGGAAAAGTCATCAACAAAAAGTATAAAATACCTTTCACCATAGTATGATTTTTTCCTTGTAGGTCCACATAGGTCTGTATGTACCAAATCCAACTTTCTCTTTGATGTATATGATTTTCTTTTTAAAACTGCTTCTAGTATGTTTTCCCATCACACATTCTTTGCATATAGTGTTAGATGGTTTCACAATCTTTGGTAGATCTCTTACTGCATTAGTCAAACTTGCATTCACAATGTTATCAAAGTTAACAGACTAAAATCTTATAGTGCTTCTAATCTTTGCCAAATTTGGTGTGCCTTTTCCAAGTCTTTAACTTCAATAAATTCTCTTTCAGAGACTGCACTGATCAATGTTTCACCTTATTCTTTGTGATCAACCAATAGTCAATGCCCAAACATATAAAATGAGTTCGCATCTTGTTCTTCCAACTGTCAAAGTTTTCAAGATCAAATTTTGGACCATCCTTCCTATAGAACACCATCTCCAAGATCACCTCAAGATGTTAAGCTTTCTCTCTAAGGACTAGTAGCTTTGATACCAATTGTTAGGAATAACAGTCCACAATACAACTAAGAGGGGGGGGGGGGTGAATCAGTTGTATGAAAGAATATTAAACTTTAAACTTTGAATAGTAGCAATATGAGATCCAATGAACACAATGATTGCCAACACAATAACACAATATTTTGGTCTTGGGGAAACCCTATTAAAGTTAAAAACCCCAGTGGGAATTAAAAACCACAAATAATGTACTGAGAGTATAGTATCCTTGTTAGAAGATTTATCTCTATTAGGAGCTTATTAAAACATTATAGTACACAGTCCTTGTTAGAGGATAGACCCTATTAGGAGTCAAGAAAAGAAAGGGGGCTCACTACCCAAAAAAGGTTAAATCCTCCTTCAGAACTCACAGTTCGCAACAAGTCTATATGGAGAAATACATAATCTTTTGAACTGTTCAATAAAAACTATCTTTGCTTGATCAATTCCAATGAAGTTCACTAGTAATCCTCTACTCTACATCCAATAGACATGGGCTCACAGCTTTCACAATCTTGATAAGTAGGAGATAATTTCCACAGCAAGTCAAATTGTGATATTGCTATCAGGATTCAACTGTGTAGTTTTTTGAGTCAAACTCATTGACCCATGTTTCATGAGTAGTGTTTCACATGAACCCATCTCTCATGAGAATGAATGGAACACTTAGAACTCATTGGATCTAGGTGATGCTCACAGAGGTGAAGCACCGAGACTTCCCGGGAGGTCACCCATCCCAGTACTACTCCAGCTTGAGCGCACTTAACTACAAAGTTTCCTCCATGGTTAAACCCACTCTGCTTGCAACCCCATTTGCAAAACCTTCAACAAAATGGGGTTGCAAGCAGAGTGGGTTTAACCATGGAGGAAACTTTGTAGTTAAGCGCGCTCAAGCTGGAGTAGTACTGGGATGGGTGACCTCCCGGGAAGTCTCGGTGCTTCACCTCTGTGAGCATCACCTAGATCCAATGAGTTCTAAGTGTTCCATTCATTCTCATGAGATATGGGTTCATGTGAACCACTACTCATGAAACATGGGTCAATGAGTTTGACTCAAAAAACTACATAGTTGAATCTTGATAGCAATATCACAATTTGACTTGCTATGGAAATTATCTCCTACTTATCAATTGATGAGCTTAAGGGGCTTTCTAATGAGTGGTTCATAAGGTACAACACTTGGTGAAGGTTTTGCAAATGGGGTTGCAAGAAGAGTGGGTTTAACCATGGAGGAAACTCCGTAGTTAAGAGTGCTCAAGCTGGAGTAGTACTGGGATGGGTGACCTCCCAGGAAGTCCCAGTGCTTCAGCTCTGTGAGAATCACCTAGATCCAATGAGTGCTAAGTGTTCCATTCATTCTAATGAGAGATGGGTTTGTGTGAACCACTACTCATGAAACATGGGTCAATGAGTTTGAATCAAAAAATTTGAATCCTGATAGCAATATCACAATTTCAGAATCTTCTTTTCATCACATAAATTCTTACCATATCTTTCCCAAAGAAAAGATCTTACATATATACCCTATTACATTCTACATGATCAGGTGGGATCATTAGGCTTTCCTATTTACATAAACTCTTGCTAAGATACACATAGTACCTAAAACAAGTATACAATTATTCCATTATAACAATTAAGGATTGACATCCTTAATTTATATTTTCCAAACAAAATGCACACTACACCTTTGAAGTCATCTCCCAAATAATTCTTCTCCAAATTACATGCCATAGTTGACATCATCCAGCATTATGTACCTTTCACTAACCAACGAACATCCTTCAGTGCCTTGTCTTTCATCTCTTAAGCTCACATACACCTAATCCACATCTTCTGTAAGATATACCAGAAACACGGAGACTCACTCTGTCAGCTTCTACTGTCATTGTCCAATAACCACTCTTCACCAAAACATTTGTAACTCTCCCAATATGCAAAATTACATGATGTGATCTTGGATATAAGATCACAACATCTTCTTGTACTCTCATATGTCTTCGCACATTCTGAAACATTCATACATTGTCCATACACTATCATAATCAGCGTGTGTAGACACCGAAAAATCCTTCAGAAAATAAATTATTTTTTGTTTTCTGAAAATCCTTGATGACATCATCATTTATTAATTAATTAATTATTTAATTAATTAATTTATTTTTATGGCATTAAATCCCTCTCTCTTAATTAAAAATCTTTAATTAAGGAATCTAGCCTAAAAATGTCATTTGGGCATTATCCCTAATTTATTAATTATTTAATTAATAAATTGACCAAAAAACTTCAAAAATAAATTAATTTATTTTTAATTTATTTTTTATCCCAAAACTTGGCCAATTTCCTCTAGACCACTAACCTCTTCCAAAATCTTCTAATCCCTTCTTAATTTCGATTAAAAGGCTAATCCCATCTTTTCTAACCCTAATCCCAAGGTTAAATATTTAATTAAGGTTAAATATTTAATTTTCATATTTATTGAAAATATTTTAATAAATATTCCTAAAACTTAAGCTTTTGGAATGAATAACTTTTATTCCATGAACCTAAGGAGAAATCTAGACTCTTCTAGAATCTTCTCAAATCCACCCTCTTCACCCATCCTAATCCTTTTCTTTGTCCTAATCTAATCCTAATCCTAACCTTAAACCTTTGTGCAATCCTAACCAAGCTTAAGACTTTCCTAAACCAAAGCAAAGTCTTTCCTTCCAAATATCTCAACCACAAAGCATTTATTGCTTCCCCAAAGTCTTCAAAGCCTCTTAAAGCTCATTCATTGCTCTTACAAGCATTTATTTGGAGAGTTATGAGCTTGGAGCCCCCTTTGTTGACTCCTTTTTTTCCCTTCCCTTCATCCACTCACCTTGTGACATGTGTCACCTCCTGATTGGCTGAGAACTAGCACAATCCATGTGCTTCCCTTTGAGTGAATCTTGGCCTCTCTTAAGGATTTCAATCCTGGCCATTCATTCCTCCTACCCCAAGCCTTTAGAAATCCTATAAATACCCTCACTTCCTAAGGCAAATCATCTCTCAACTCTCAAACTCAATAGCAAAGTCATAATGCCATTTTCATTTTAGCATAAGCATAAGTTCATCTTTTTAGATCATTTTCAAGCTTAAATCACATCTAAATTAGCTTTAATGGGATTAACATAGATTCATTTCTTGTTTTAATCTTAGTTCTTTCATTTAGCTTTGCATATTTGTGTGTTCTTGAGGCCTTTGAGGCAAAATAGGTTCCTCATACCTATTTTGTGTCATTTTGGGTCTTCTTGATCCTCAAATCATCCATCTTGCATGCTCCAAGTGCTTGAGTTTGCACACCCACATCCCTCTATATCTAAGCATATCAAACGGTGCATGGGCGCATCCGTTTTAAGCTTAAACTGAGGTGGCTTTGATTTTAGTTTGCTTACCTTTGAATTTGATTTGATAATATGCTATGACATTTGTTTGTCTTTGGCCTTCAAAACAGGTTTAGGTGCACTCACAAATCCTAACATGATGTGATCTTGGATATAAGATCACAACATCTTCTTGTACTCTCATATGTCTTCGCACATTCTGAAACATTCATACATTGTCCATACACTATCATAATCAGCGTGTACTCTTCACAGAAACATAGGTTGACATCAATGACAAACTACAAATGACAACAGTATGAATGCCCACTTAGTAATGTAGTGATTAAACATATTAAATGTATCAATCACCACCCCATGTATTAGCAATATCCAACAGCATTAAGATTGGAGGTTTAGCCAAATATTCCTTGATCTAATTAAGATTTTTTTTACATTCTTCATTCCATACACATGTAGCTCCTTTGTGTAGATTCTTATTGAAAGGTTGAGCTCTATCAGCAAGTTGTGATATGAGTCTCTTGATGGACTGAAGGTGTCCTTGTATACTCCTTAATTGACTTATGTTCTTTGGAGGTGGCATCTCCATTATAGCTTGATCTTTTTCAAGGTCAACCTCAATTCCTTTAGCTAAAATTATGTATCCAAGTAATTTTCCTGAGGTGACTACAAAGCACATTTCTTAGGATTTAATCTGAGTTGAAATTTTTCTATCCTATCTAGGATCAAACTCAAATGAAGATGTGTATTCCTTTTCTTAGATTTTTTCAAGGTATCATCCACATAATCTTCCATTTTTTATGCTTCATGTCATGAAAGATAGTAGTCATAGCTCTTTGATAGGTAGCTCTAGCATTTTTTAGTCCAAATGGAATGACATTCCAACAAAAAATTCCCCATGCACATGTGAAGGAAGTATTTTATTGATCTTCAGGAGCTATATTAATCTAATTATATCTTAAGAAACCATCCATGAGAGAGTAAATTTGATAATCCATTGTCATATCCACTATCATGTCCATGTTTGGAAGTGGAAATTCATTCTTTGGCAAAGCTTTGTTAAGGTCTCATAAATCTATGTAGACACGAATGGATTTCTCTGATTTAGATATAGGTACAATGTTTGAAATCCATTCAACATAATCTACAACTCTTATAAATCCAACACTTAAGAGTTTTTCTAATTCAAATTTTACCAAGAGAGCTATGTGGGGATGCATATTTCTTAGCTTTTTTTTTATAGGTTTAGCATCAAGAGCGATAGATAAGTGATGCATAATAAGATTAGTGTCCATCTTTGGCATGTTTGCATATGTCCAAGAAATATTGACTTTCTTTTCTTTGAAGAACTCAGTAAAGTATTATTTTTCATATGCTGACAAAGATTGAGCTAAATGTATGAGCTATGGTGCTTTAGCTATCCCAAGATTTATAGTCTGTGTCAGCTCTATCAATACTGAAGATCTATCTTGAAAATAACTGGGTAGACTACCAAGTACCTCATCCTCAGGTGCCTCAAAGCTTTTTAGCCTCAGATACATCTTTTGTTTTTACCTTTTTAGGTCTGACACCGCCACAAAGTGGTTTTTGAAATCATAACATGTATTCTTTTTTGTTTTTCTTTTTATTTTATGACTAAGGTACTTGATATCTATTTCAGTCATGTTTATTATCAGTTCACTGGTGGAAGAAACTAAAGGCTCAATGGTATTGAGGTAGCCATAAATTTCATATTCATTTTGGAAAGAAAGTAATGTAGGCTGTTGATTCTATTGTGACCAATCAATAAGGTCAGGGTACATGAGAGGGAGAGAAGTGGAAGGTCCCAAAGTATTGATATGGATCAAGTCATTTCTAGTGAAAAGATATTTGGGGTCTATAAGGTCTCCCTCAAAAGTACCTAGATCCATCTAATTCTTAGCATGGTTAACTTGATCAATGAAAGAAATACATAAGTTGAACTCATCAGGACCTATAGGTGACTCATCTACCACTTTGGTTTGGTTAACATAAGTATGAACTACATCTATTCCCAATTCTGTCGACTCAACTAAGAGAGAATTCCATTTATATTTGTGTGAGTCAGTATCTCTTTCTCTTTGTAACAATCATGCCATGTTCTTGAAAATACATTCTCTATTAGGATCTTCAACATCAAATTATTCATTGTGATGGGATGTGGAAGCTTCATCATCTTGTTCTAATGGAGATCCTTCTTCATGACAAAGAATGGCAGTAGAGGGGACAAAGTTTTCCTCATCTTGAGGAAAATTATAAGTAGGCACAGTTTCTTCTTCAGATTCACTATCATTAGGTGAGGGGTCAAAAATCAGTTGTGTACTATAAAATCCCAATACATTCTTATCCTTAGATTTCTTTCCATTAGTATGACTCATAGGTTCAACAAGAGCATGTTTCTGAGCACCTAAAGGGCCATGACCTGGGTAACCCATTCTAGCTAGGAAGTCATATCCCTTTCCATATTTCTCAGGAGATACAATAGTAGTAAGCATAACTTCCTTAGGTTATTTCTCTCTATATACCCATTCTCTAACAACTTGTTCTTCTTTTTCATCTTCTAAAGGCATTGAGGACTAGATAAAAGTCCCATAAATTGTCATAGCAAAGGATGGGGGCTTCTTATCTTCTGAAGGTTCAACATAAGAATGAAGGAAGACTGGTAATGTATTAATAGAATCAATTCAGTATTCCTCCATCCAAAGTTTCATCATCTTTAACTTCTTGCAATCAGCAAGAGTAATCTTAGTCTCATTAGCAGCTCTATTGTGTGGTACTAAGGATTCAACAGTAAGTGTATTGATAAACATAGAATTATCTCCTGGAATAGAAATCTTAATACCATTAAAGGGAAAATTTATGCACTGATGGTAGGTAGAGGGAACCACCTTCATATCATAAATCCATGGTCTCCCTAACAATATGTTGTAAGAAAGAGGGATATCAAGAACTTGAAAGACTACTTCTTTTTCCACTAGACCAACCTGAATAGGTAACATAATCAATCCCTTAGAAGACCTTTCAATTTCATCATAGGCCTTAATAGTAATCTTTTTCCTTGAATCAATAGTGAATTCTGACAATCCCAATTATTGAATGACATTGAAAGAACAAATATTTAACCCAGTTCCATTATCTATCAATGCGCGTTTGACTCGGGTTCGATGGATTTGGATTTCAATATGTAGGGAAAATTTATGTGGGTGACTTAAAGACTTGTCATCTTCCTCAGAAAATGAAAGATAATGTGGAGTAGTAATGTGATTAACCATGGTCTGAAATTGATCAGTATCAACATCTTTGGGGACACTTGCTATGTGCAAAGCTTTCTCTAAGATCTCTTTGTGCATAGGAGATAACTCAAGCAACTCAAAGATTGAAATCTGAGTAGGGGTACGTTGAATTTTCTCTACTAGACTATAGTTTAACTTGTTGAAGGTAGAGAATTATTTGGAATAGGATACCACTTGCATAGGATTAGCTTGCTGGGAAGAATTTGGACCCCTAAGGATAATGTTTGGCTAACTCCTAGTGACAACATTTAGACTCTCTCTATGCGAAGGAGAGTTAAAAACTTTAACCATGATCAAGTGTTCAAGTTCGTTATGACTTCTTAGGATAATCTTAGATACCTCATCCATATCTGAATCATAGTTGGTTCCATTAGATTTGACCATGTTAATGTTTTCATGCACTGGTTCAAGCATATTAATAACTTTTTCAGCATTTGTATGCGTGGAGTTGATTTTGGCATCCCCATCTTTCTATGAAGTCTCACCTTTTCATACTTGGGGAGTGGTTCTTTGAAAGATTTGTGATTAGAATTCTTAACAAGTCTATCTACTCCAACCTTTACATCATCTATAAGGTCTTGAATGACATGTTTCAACTTTATGCAATTGTCATTTTTGTGTCCTTTTTTCTTATGACACTCACAATAATGGTTGTCATTCTACCACTTAGGTTTCACCTCTGGCTCATACGGTTTAGTGTATTCAGGCAATGTGATAATCTTATTGACAAGTAAGGTCTTAAGTATCACATCATATGAGTCTCCCAAGGGGGTAAAGTTGCATCTAGGCCTAGATTCCAATGAAGATTTAGTCTTATTAGATTCATTAGATCTTGCAACTTCTTGTTGTTTAGTTGTTTGGAGAGCACTATCCAAGTTGAATATGGGTTCTCTACCATTGTTGTTGTTGTTGTTAGATTTTTATTTGTTCAAGTTAATTTCACCTTTCTTGATTAAAACATCTTGAATCTGTAGGGAACTTTATATAATTGTGTCAAATGTGGCAAAGAGTTGCATTCCAAGCGCATAGTTCAATTTAGGAACAAGGTTATTGACAAAAATATCAATCTTCTTTGTTTCAAGAATTTGTCTAGGGTAATGTGAATAAAGCTTCCTCCATCTCTAAAGGAAATCCATAAAGGATTCCCCTTGGTGTTGTTTGATATTTCATAGATCTAGCATGGTGATAGCATGTTGAATGTTGTAAGAGTAATGTTGAATGAACTTTGTACTAGTTGGTCAAATGACTTAAGTGGAGGAGATAGTTTGGTGAACCACTCCATAGCTTGCACACTAAGAGTCCTAGGAAAGAGTCTCATAAGATAAGTTGGCTCATGAAAGAATTCCATACTTAGTGCACATAAATCCCTAACATGGTCATGAGGATCTCCATTACCATTATACTTATCATATTTTGGAAACTCCACTTTTTTGGAAAAGCAAGCATGTATAAATCTTTGTCACATGGAAATGGAAATATAGTTTCTAGTGAAAAGGATGTCTTAGGTTGTTCTTTCTCCTCCTTCAAGTGTATCATTTGTTTCATTATTTCTTCCATTTTATTCTTCATAACTTCTATTTCAGATGGTTCCTCTCTTTTTGTCAAGTTATCAACATCAAAATTGTGTGGTAACTTGACTCCTTGTGAGGCTAAGTGCATGAAGTATTTATCTTTTTCTTGATTCAAAGTCATCTTCATGAGTTTTTACAAGCATTTATCTTGTTGAAATTATAGGATATCTTCTTCAGTTATCTCAGTGTTTGAATCACGTCTCTGTGAACTATGTGAACCATGTCTAGTATGTTGAGATCCATGTTGTGAGCTATGTCTAGAGCCGTGATGATCAAGTTTTTGGTTCAAATGTTATTGATTTCCTTGTTCAAAGTGTTTGTCTCCCAATTGTTTAAAAAATTCCTCAATCTTTCAATCTCTCTCTTCCATGGTTAGGGTGTAAGAAATATTGTCTTCTGACTTAGGAGAGGATGGTGTAGAGTTACTAAGAGTTATAATAAAGGGATCAAAACCCCAAGATTTAGGTTCTCTTCTAGGTGATTGATCAAAGTGTGCCTCAAGTTTCTTTCCTTGGCGGGTCCGATGTCTAGTTGTAACCAACATGAAAGAAGATTGTCAAGAGCTAATAAGGAGGACTTATGATGACTTGATTTTCAAGCTAGGTAAGAAAAGTGTCCACTTGTCCAAAGTGAAAAAAAGCATAAAACAGATAGTAAAGATAACTTACCAAAGGTGTCCAAGCTGCGGGTAGATTTCCCTATGTACAACACTTGTGAAAAAGAAAAGATAAGATGCAAGAATCCAAAAGGAATGATATGAAAATAGTGGACAAGTGAACCATTCACTAACCAAGAGTGTAGTCAAGAGATACAAGTGATCTTCATTAGCTAAAGGCAATTCCTAATGTGCTAGTTTCAAACCAAAAGACCAGAAAAAGTAAAGTATAAGCTTCCTAAGACAACTAAGAGAAAATTTAGATCAAGCCAATTCAGATTAGATGATATTTATCTTAAGGAGAGATGATATTCTATAATTTTATATAATATTTTTCACTGCTGCAGGTGATATCTAGACAACGATTTCCAGTTTTGACAAAAAATTTGAATTTTGACAAGTTTGAATTTCAAGATCAAGTTTTTAAAGAAAATGTGACGCATAGAGTAGTCTTCAAACAATCAAGCAAGGGACAAAGGAACCTTCCATGATACAAGAAATTGTGAAGTCTAAAGATAGTTTGCAATATTCCAATAACATCAAGTATATGTTCACAAAGATTTCCACAAATCAAAAACACATCAAGAAAGAACTACCTAAGGTCAAGGCTAGTATCAAAACCATTTCCCACAACTTGGTATCCCAAAGGAATACAAATGGTGAGTAATCTTGAGGTGATTTGGGAAACTGCTTGGATCGATCCTTGCACAAAGATTATGATATTTTGGGTCAAAAGGGTAGCCTCTAACTTAATTTTTTTAGTAAACTTTGTTCATGACTATCCCTTGTAGTTTCACAAGAGAAATTAAGGCATATAACCCTACAAGCATCCAAAAAGTATATTCTCGTAAGAAAGATTCAGACCTCTCAACCATGTACTAGATGAATGTATTCCCCTGTAGTAAACAAGATTAAGATAGTTGATGGCCCTACAAGAACCCAATCAAATGTAGTCTTTCTTATCAATATTGAGGCAACTAGGCCCTACACATGAAGAAGCACTAGGAATAGAAAATAGACAAGTCTCCCCTCTCTTTGGATTGAAGGAAGATTTTGATTATAGTGGGATGGAGTAGTTGGGTTTTCTTGTTCCCCATGACAGACCCTCTAAAGGTAAATGCAATAAATTAAAAGGATAGCTAATGGAGGTCTAGATTTCTGATTTTCCAAAAGGAAAATAGCATAGTCTCCTACTCCATAATGTATCCCAAACATATCAAGCACATGTTCATTTACCAAATGAAAAATAATTAAGCTATGTGCCTATAAAAATTGATCTAATGATAGCAAAGACACACAAGATATAATAATAAAAGTGCCAAGATCTAGTTACATACCTTCAATGCAATTTTCCAAAATCTCAATTGTTATTAGTCTTAGCAATGCAATTCTTTTGGCAAGTAAATCCTACAAAACCACAAGTTAGGGCACAAAAATATGCAAATGAAAGCAATAACTCTGCAAAATCACTTGTTAGGAGATAGAAAATATCAAAGACTTTCAAGAAGTCCCAATCATGCATTGAATTATGTGCAAACAAAGTGCAAGCCCATCACAAATTTTTTTTTGCTTTTGACCTAGTAAAAAAAATCTGATTTGTTTTCTATAATTTTGGCCCTAAAAATAGAAATTCAAAGAAGATACCCCTATTAAAAATCTGAGATATTTCCAAAAATATAATTTTTTTAGAAATATCCCTTAATTTGTGTCCTAGAGACCCATTTTACCAAAACAAACCAATTTTTATAAATCAATTATTTGAGATATGTTATTACATCTACATTAAAAACACAAAGAAGTAACCTCATGTATAATTATAAGATCTTTGCAAAAATGTAATTGTTTCCAAAAAATACGATGATTTGCGACCATAAATTAATTTTCATGAAAAATCAATAAAAAAATATAACTCACGGAAAAATGATCAAAAAAATATGATTTTCAGACTGAGACACCTTTTATCCATCCCCAACTTGCAAAACAAATTTTAAATAAAAAATCAAAGCCATTTATTAGATATGATTAAATCTTTCAAAATCTAGGGTTTTTGCCTTCAACTTAACATGCACAAGGGTTAGCATTAAAAAGCAAAGTGAGTATCCAAAAATTCATGGATTTGCCCCATGGTGGGCACTAAAAAATGTGTACCAAAAAGTGAGGTCACTTCTATAAACCATTACACTTGAGGGAATCGATGAAGAAGGAAATCTCAAGAAATGACTTATAGCTTCCTATACATGATGTGTAAGAACCATGTAGATATTATGAATGGTGGCTCTCAAATGAAATTTAAAGAAAGACCCTTTCAAGGTGCAACGTAGAATGAAAGATTCACATGATAACGCAAAGTAGATCTAAGATGAAATGCAATATCTAAGCTAAAATAAAAGTAGATCTAAGATAAGATGCAAGATCTAAGATAAAATGATATGCAATAATGAAAGAAAAGTATATCTAAGATAAGATGCAATATCTAAGCTAAAATGAAAGTAGATCTAAGATGAGATAGATTAAGCTAGATGTAAGAAAGAAAATGAAAATCATGATGCAATGCTTCAATATGAAATATCTAAGATTTCCATAGCTTCAAGATGCCAATTTTGCAAGACTCCAAGATTCCAAGTTTGTAAGACTCCAAGATTTCAAGATGCTAAGATGCCAAGACTCCAAGAACCTGCAATAAAATTTCAAGATCCCAAGAAGCTAAGAATGCTATGAGGATGGGATACTGCAAGAGATGAGATAATGCAAGAGATGAGATCTCAAGAATGAGGAGAGAGTCTCCTTTTAAATAAATTTAGAAATGAATGGACGGTCAAGATTAAGAGGAAAAAAAAAATGAGCAATAGTGGATATTAAATCTTGGTTGATGCATGTGCTCAAGATTCTCAAGAGGAAAAATTAATGGACATGATTAAAAGGAAAAATAATGAGTGGTTGAGATAAAGAGGCAAAAGCCTTTTTCAAAATTTAAAAGATTCCATCTCATTGGAAAGTGCAATTTTCTTTTTATTTTTAATTTATTATTTATTATTTTTAGCAAAGTGGTTTACATTATTTAATTAAAAGCAGACCATTATTTAATTAAAAGGGGATAAGTTCTTTTAATTAAATGAAGCTTAGGATAAAGTGATTTTATTATTTAATTAAAAAAAAATTTAATTAATTAAAAGGGAGCATGTTTTCTTAATTAAATAAAGCTTAGAATAAAGTGAATTTATTATTTAATTAAAAGATTTTTTAATTAATTAAAAGAGAGAATGTTCTCTTAATTAATTAAAGCTTAGGACAAAGTGGTCAAACTTTAGGATATAATCAAATAAATGTTAAAATGATGATTTGATCAAGAAATAAGAGATTAAATAAATATGCAAAATTGATTAAGCACAAGATTTAGTCTAGTATTTAAATTTTAATGTTTAGAAAGGGGCTCAAAGTTTACTAGACCATTTTTGGGTGATTACAGGTAGCATATCTGATAAGCATTGAGAAACATTCAATGTCAAAGGAACTATTGAGAAACATTGTTTGCGGTAGTGTTGAGAAACACTAGTGTGAGTTACTAAGAAAACACCATCACACAACAAAGGAGAATATAGTTCATGCCCCCTAACCCTAGACAAAGATCAATTCCAAACCAAGGAGATTGGAAATAGAAGTCAAAAGGGTTTAGAACACAAAGCGACAAGCTAATAGATATAAGCACATCAGTTTCAAGTAGCACCTATTTCTAGGTTTTACCAAGATAATAATTTTTTCAAAATATTATATGATTTTTATGATTTTTTTCAAATTTTTTTTGGGGAAAAAGTAGGCAAAGTTACTATATATAATTATTATAAAAAAATTTAGTTCAAAGGCTCCTCAGGGAAATAACTAAGGAAGAAAACCCTGGATCTCAGCCCCATTACAAAATAGAAGAGGGAAATACCATGGCTAATAGGAAGATGCACATGTCCCAGTATTGCAATGATAGCATGCAACATTGAAACAAATCTTACTTCTAACCCTTGATGAAAACACAGAATGGCTTGTAAAACATGTAGCCTACTGAAAAGGCCACACACTTTGCACCTCAACTGACCTTTTTGTGTTGTCCATGATTCTTGCCAATTCTGGTTCCCTAACCAAATCAGACCTGTCACCACCAGCCAAGGCACTACCTGAATGAAGATCATACCCCTACACCCTCCACAATAACACCTCATGGAACATAAACTATGGTTTAATTATCTTCAAAGCCACACATTCTAGCTTGGAATATGACTACAAAATGTCAAAAATGTTTGATAGGAAAATTGACACCAACTGTGAGGGAAAAATTATCCTTTTTTCATGTGGTACTAGTATGTGATCTCCAATAACTCATTGAATACAACACATATAGTGTTGGAACTCAACCATAAACATAATCCCAAGTTCAGTGACTGAAATGTTGTTTTCCAATGGCCTATTCCAGTCTCCCATAGGTAGTAACAAGCGATAATTTCATAGCGCAAACTCCATTGCAACTGCAAAAAACTAGTCCAACTTCATGCTCAATTACCAGAATATCAATCTCACCACTACCAGACACTCCCAGTTAGCAATCACAGAGAAAAACAATGACATGGAGCCCATAGAAAGCTTTCTTAAAAAACCATCTCAACTTTCCATACACGGTAATTTGTGCCATTTCGAATGACCGATTAATTAACGCCAAATCCCAAACTAGATTTGCATTATGTGAAGCCAAACATGGAGAGATTTCACATAAGATGGAGTTTAATTTTTACTTATTGCTCCCCAGATTTTTAATTCCAACTTACCATGACACAATCACCCTCAACCCTTAGCAATCACATCCCTGCCACACCTGCAACCAAGTATGATTTCATCACCCAAATGCCAGATCACATAAATGTCTGATGCCAATCCACTTCATTGCACATTAGATTTTCCCACCATGAAATAGCTGATGCAATGTATGTTCAATCACATACCTCCTTGTCATAATAACACCAGACCACATCACCACCGATAGCAGCCACCAAACTACCATTCTGATAGGATCTAACCATTATTTCTATCACCAATCCAAATCTTCATACATGAGTGACACCAATTTATTATGCTCAACCCCAATAGGATCTATGTTGTAGTCTTCAACATTCACCCCGTCACACCCCATGTTTGATAGGTAATCTACTACCATATTGCCTTCACAGTAAGTGTGCGATGTGGTACATTCCGTAAAAGAGTCCATCAATCTCCATATTTTCCTAAAAGAATACAACAACTCCCTATTATAAAATTTTTTCTTGATACATGCCTGAATTATAATCATCGAATCCCCCTCAATGTGAATCTTTGAAAGTTTCAACTTGCTGGCAAGGACAAGCCTTGCCAATATAGCTGAAGTCTCTGCCATGTTATTTTTTGCAATAGGGATACTTTGAGATTTTAACACTATAACCTTCCCACAATGATCTCTTATACAAACATCTATGCCCAAAATACTTGGATTCCCCCTCGACGTGCCATCAAAGTTTACTTTCACAAACCCATTTTCCCATGGTATCCACTTAACCTTCCTTCTATCTATTCTGCCTTGCTGCCTCCCCGAATTGAGGAAAGGTGGAATAGTAACATATTTCCATCTCTTCACAATAGTTTCATCCCGGTTGGTATATATAATTTTCCCATCTCTACTCCTTATATTTGCACTCACTTTTTCAGATATAGCCTTCTCAATTCCCAAAATCACTTCATTAATTGAAGAAGATAATTGCCTAAAAATTTGTTTATTCCTCTCCCACCAAAGGGCCCACACAATTTGTGACAATGCACACTTCCAAATAGATCCTAAAAGTGCATTCGAATACAACAATGGTTGTGCTTGAAAAAATTCCCAAATTGTACTTGGTAGAGGCATGATAAAACTTAATTTCTATAAAATCCAATGCCAACACTGTTGTGCAAATTCACACTTTAAAAATAAGTGATCAGCATCTTCCCATTCAACCTTACAAAGCATGCATTTGAGTTTTGATGTAATGTTGAATTTTTCTAGCCTGTCACTGGTCAAAGCTCTTTTTTTCAATGCCAATCATGTAAAACAACCGGCTTTTGGTAATGTGTTGTCATTCAAGCAAAAAGCATAGGCTCTCTGCTTAGTAATATTATCCTCCATCTATTTAAAGATCTATACCCTTCTTTGATTGAATATCTCCTATCCTTTTCCGGGGCCCAGAATATTTTATCTTTTTTATTACTTAGATAGACTCTCCTACTATGCATTACTTCTTTGGACATCATCTTTCAGCTATCAGATATAGGCAAGTTAATCGGGTCTTTCCATATTACTAACCTTGCCTCAATCTCAATATAATCCACATAATCAACCAACTTATTTCCCCAATTGTCTTTAAACATTTTCATTTCTACAACTAACCTGCTTAATTGAATTAAAGGTGGAAACCTATTCCATGAGTCTTCCCAGAAGTTTATACAAGTTCCATCATTCACTTCCCAAGAGGAAAAATTTGTGATAACCTCCCTAGATGCAATCATGAAGTTCCAAACAATAGAACCTTTGGGTAGTGCTGAAGCAGACATGATTCTCATTAAATCACTAGAATCCAAATACTTTCTTTGCATTATCTTACTCCAAACACTATCAAGCTTTTTGTACATCTGTCAAACTAGTTTCCCACCATATGCCTTGTTTCTACTTGCCAAATCATGTAAACCAGCTCCCCCCATGCTCTTTTCTAAAGCCATTTCTTTTAATGAAATCAATTGAATCTTTTTTTGCCCTGACATGTTACTAGTCTAGAGAAAATTTTAGATAATCTGTTTGATTTGCTTAAGAATACCCAATGGTTTTTAGAGATTTATATGATTTTTTAGAAAAAAATTTCAGGAATTTTTTTCAATTTATAATTTTTTAGACATTGCTAGTTCTCAAGAAAGATCACATTGGTTTTCCCCCAATGTATAACAAGGTATAGGACATGATGGATGAATTAGCAAGCTGGTCAAGGAAGTGGAAAGATAATGAGGGAGCGAAAAGATAATGAGGGAGCGGAAAGATAATGCAACCCTCGGGGGCAGTCTCATCAAGAGTACCTAAGCTAGGGAAAGAGAAGATATAGAAATGTAAGATCATGAAGCGGTGTTAGGTAGCACATAGGATAATGACCTAGTTTCATGAAAGTGTGTGGTCCAAAGAGTGGACATGTCAATAAACTCTTATTTACAGATTTTTTATTATATATATATATATATATATATATATATATATATATATATATATATATATATATATATATATATATATATATATATATATATATATATATATATATATATATATATATATATATATATATATATATATATTGTTCTTCATTTTGATCAAGACCAAGGGGTCAATTGGATATGGTAGTGGTAGGATAGAAAAATCATGATAAAGGATGATGGATATTATGATTGAATGGTCTAGGATTAGTGAAAGAATGCTTAGGAATAATGATGGCAAATTCTGGATAAGCAAGATTATGATAAGGGTAGCATGGATGGAAGCATGTGAGTAAGCTGATAGAAAGGTTAACAGATGGAAGGATATATGATTCTCATGGATAGTTCAACCTTATCAAGATCAAAGGAGAAAGAGGAAGTATAGGTGCACATGAAATAGCTAGTGTGGATGCATCTTGACCCGAGTGTAGAGTGCAAGACAAAGGAACTATGCATGACACCTATTTGCTAGGTTTTCATCATGGTACTTGTCCAAGGCACCACATGTAGTGGTTTTCACCATAGGATGAATTTATTTCTCTTTATTTTTTCTACCAAGGCACCTATTTTTAGGTTTTCACCAAGGTACTTTTTCTATTTTTCAATTTTTTTGTATTTTTTCAAATTTTGATTTATTTTCTTTTTTTGAATTTTTTAGTTTTTTATTTTATTTTTAGATTTTTCAAGGAAGTCAAGCCTGATGCTCTTTGGATAATTCTTCTTTGGAAATATATTCTATGATAGGCCAAGGCTGCTAAGAGGTATGCTCAAGGATGTTGATAAGGTGATGGTAGGTAAATGAGATGAAGGAAAGGATGACGACTAAGGATTTATGTGTAAGATGAGGTAAAGGGAATGAAAGGATATTGAATGAGAGGATAAAAAGTATTTCTAAGTGTGGGTGTGAGGAAGGGTATGTAAGGATAATGAATATGAGGATAATAAGTATTGTCAAGATCAACATCGACACACACCTTGAAGGGTAGTGAAATAATGAAGGAAAAAAGGATGGAATAGCTTGAGGTTTTGGTGTAGGAAGTGATGTAGATTTTGGGACACAAGGACCCAAAATGGATGAAGGAGAGGATGTAAGATGTTTGGAAGAATAAGGAGTGGAAGTCTTTACAAGATTAGATGTCAACTTTGATTTTTCTTTTATATTTGATTCCTTTAAGAGAGACTTAGGAATCCACATAGCTTTTGCCTTTTCTTTTCTTTTAGATGCTTTTGTTCACAATTCTTCCATGATGGATTTAGGAATCCATATTTTTTTTATTTGATTAGTTTTGTTAAAATCCCTTGAGGTATCTTGAATAGTTCCTTTTTCTTTGTACCCAAATGTCGATTAGATAGGACATGGTGATCTTCATATGTAAGTGGATTCTTGTATTTTTTTTTTTTACATTGCACATCTAGATTGATTCCAAAAGACTTGAGAATTGTAGATGAAAGAGGATGATATGATGGGTTTAGGTGGATTAATGGATGGAAATTTCTCAAGGATGTATATCTTTGTTGATCTTGAGGTATGATGGGAGAAGTGGATGACAAAGTAGGAGTGGGATGTCTTGTGTATGGAGGAACATAGGGACCCAATATGGATAGAACATTTTGTTGGAAAAATGGTCAGTGCTCCCCTTAGGATTCATGACATGGCTTAACCACCTCCTGTGTCTTCTATAAGTCTAGTGGTTGTATCAGGCATTAATAGGTCAATCATTTGGTGCAATGACAACCACTACTTGTAACAAGTGGTATCAGATCTTGGTCACAAGTTTGAATCCCCTCAAGTAGCACTGAGGGGGAGATTGTTGAAAAAATGGTCAGTGCTCCCCTTGGGATTCATGACATGGCTTAACCGCCTCTTGTGTCTTCTATAAGTCTAGTGGTTGTATCAGGAATTAGCAGGTCGATCTTTTGGTGCAACGAGAACCACTACTTGTAACATGTTTAATATTTGGGATATAAGGACCAAGGATGATTTGGATGATGAAGGTAGATAATGGATAGGGATATCAACATCTACAAAGTGAGAAGCATGGCCAAGGCTCTGATATGTAAGGTCCATATTTATACCAATAGGCTCATGAGTAGCTTTGATAGAAACAACTTTGATAGGAGCAACAGGATCTTGGGAGGATTTATTCTTATATGGAGTAGGAAAGATGAGAGATTTTTGAGATGGATATGAAGGATTATGACAAGGATTTGTTGGTATATTCTGATATTGACAAGGGTTTTTGGATAATATAGGAAGAGTACTTTTCTCTTGATTTTCAATAAGATCTTTAGAGATGATGGAAGGAGTATCTTGATCTTTCTTGGGAGATGAATAAGATATAGGAGGCAGAAGGATATCTTCTTGGAAGAGGTGAATGGATATGAGGGGATCATCATGAGATTCTTGGGTTATGATACTTTGGTCAACCATTGGATAAGGATGGATGGTATCTTGATCTTGATTTTTAGTGATATTTATTTCTTCACACTTTAGATTGTTGTCTTAACATGGTACCACTTCTAGTCCAACAAGGTAGGGGTTTGGATATGTGTGAAGGATTAGTGAAGAGTTGATGGAGGGACATTTAGGATGGGTATGATAGGTGTTGAAACACAAGGAAGCTTTGGATCTATGACCTTTGAAGCATGGAAGGGACTTGTAGAAATATGTATATTAGCTTGGATATATTTTAGAGGTATCCCTTGAGGATATGCATAGGTAGCATGAAAAGCATTAAGTTCTTTGTTCAATGTAGGGATTTTGTATGGATTTGTTGTCTTAGGAGATGAAGGCATGATGGAAGAGGTAGATATGGCATGAGAACCATTTCTAGACATGGGTTCATGATTGTGATCAAAATTGAGAGTAGTATCTTTATTAAATGAGTCAATAAGATCTTGGATTTTATGTTTCAACTCCATGCAATCTAAAGTTTTATGTTCATTATTTCAATGATACACATAATAGGTAGTCAAGAATAAAATTTTTCTGGAAGTAGTTGGAGGTAATGTGATAAGATTATTTTCAAGGAGTTTTTCCAATGACAATTCATAAGATTCTCCAAAAGGAGTAAAGATTTTCTCTTCTTGTTTATTTTCTTTATCAAAGATAGGTTGGTCAAAGATGGGTCTATCAAAGATCTATCAAAGATAGGTCTATCATGATAATGTTTACAATCAAAGATAGGTTTGTCATAAATGTGTTCTTGATAAAAGATAGGTTTTTCATAAAGATATTCTTGATCAAAGATAGGTTTGTCATAAAGATGTTCTCGATCAAAGATAGGTTTGTTATGAATTTGATATTGCTCAAAGATAGAGTTGTTGTTAAAGTGATACATGACCTTTCTTGGAGAAGGTGAAGATAAAGGATAGATTGATCTTCAAGAATGCTGATTAGAGGGTGTATCTTTTTATTTCTTCAATTTTCCAACTCTAGATCTCAAAGATTTTATTTTCTCTTCTAGGAATGCCATAATAATCTCTTCTTCTTCCTCTTTAGTCAAATTGTTAAGATCCATGATGCAATTGTTTTGATCTAGCATGAAAGAGAATGTAAAGAGCCAAATAAGATGACACAAGATAATTTGATGTCCACCCTAGAGAAGAAAAGTGTTAACTTGTCAAATAGTAAAAGAGAGTAAAATAAGATTAAGATGACTTATCACAAAGTGCCCAAGCTATGAGCAAGATCCCTATGTAAGACACTTGTGACTCGAGTCAATCGATAACATCAAGATAAAGATAAATATAACCAAAGACATAGACAAGTGAACAACTTTAATAATAAATAATATGACCAAGGTATCTAAGTGGTCCTTTTTAGCTAAAAATAGTTCCTAACCTGCTAGTCTCAGACCAAGAGACCATAAAAAGTTAAGTATAAGCTTCCTAAACCAACTAAGAGAAAATTTGGGCCAAACCAATTTGGATCAGAATTTGGACAATATACCTCAGTAAAGGTAGATGACATTTCTATGAATGGTAGGTGATATTGTAGATTGTCATACGATATTTCTCACTGAAGCAGATGATATTTAGATAATAATTTCTAGTTTTGGCAACAATTTTGAATTTTGACAAGTTTGGATTTCAAGATCAAGTTTTTAAAGATAATGTGATCCATAGAGTAGTCTTCAAACAATTAGGAAAGGGACAAAGAAACCTTTCATGATACAAGAAATTGTGAGTTCTAAAGATAGGTTGCAATATTCCAATAATGTCAAGTATATGTTCACAAAGATTTCCACGGGTCTAGCAAAAATAAAAAACACAACAAGAAAGAACTACCTAAGGATGGGCTAGTACCAAAACCATTTCCCACAACTTGGTATCCCAAAGGAATACATATGGTGAGTAATCTTGAGGTGATCCAGGAAACCACTTGGATTGGTTCTTGAAAAAATATTATGATACTCTTGGACGATAGGGTATCCTCTAACCTAAGTTATTTAATAAAACTCTAGTCATGATTATCCCCTATAGTTTCACAAATGAAATAAAGGCCTATAGCCCTACAAGCACCCAAAAAGTATAGTCACACAAGAAATATTTAGACCTCTCAGCCCTATAAAAGATGAATGTACTCCCCTTGTAGTCTTGTAAACAATATTGAGACCAAGATGGCCCTACAAGCACCCAATCGAATTTAGTTTTTCTTAGAAAGAATGAGGAAACTAGACCCTACACATTAAGAAGCATTGGAAGTAGAAAATAGCCAAGTCTCCTCTCTCTTTGGATTAAAGGAAGCTTTTGATTATAGTGGGATGGAGTAGCCAGATTCGCTTGTTCCCCACTTGGGTCATTCCAAAAATATTTCTCTCTTGGTAGGTCCTCTAAAGGTAAATGTAGGAAAGTAAATGGGTAGCTAATGAAGGTCTGGATTTCTAATTTTTCACAAGGAAAAGATCATACTCTCCTACTCCATGGTGTCTCCCAAACACATCAAGAAAATGTTCATTTACCAAAAGACAACTAATTAAGCTATGTGCCTATGAAAAATTCTCTAATGATAGAAAAAACACACAAGATCTAGTTATATACATCCAATGTTATTTCCAAAATCTCAATGTTATTAGTCTTAGCAATGTAATTCCTTTGGCAAGCAAATCCTACAAAACCACAAGTTATGGCATAAAAATATGTAAATGAAAGTAATAACCTTGCAAAACCACTTATTAGGAGATAGGAAATATCAAAGGCTAGAAAGAAATCCAAATCATGCATTGAACTATGTGCAAATAAAGTGCAAGCTCATTACAATTATTATTTTTTTCTTTGACCTAGTCAACAAGACTTGATTTTTTTTCTATAATTTTGGCGCCCAAAATAGAAAAACAAAGAAGAGACCCTAGTTAAAAATCTGAGATCTTTCCAAAATTGTAAAATTTTCAAAAATATCCCTTAATTTGTTCCCTAGAGACCTATTTTACCAAAATAAACCAGTTTTCATAAATCAACTATTTGAGCTATGTTATTGCATCTAAATTAGAAACACAAAGAAGTAAACCCTTGTATAATTCTTAGACCTTTCCAAAAATGTAAATTTGTCTAAAAAATACGATGATTTGTAACCATAAATGAATTTTCATGGAAAATCAATAAAAATTATAAATCATGAAAAAATGATTAGAAAAATCTGATTTTCAGACTGAGACACCTTTGATCCATGTCTTACCTACAAAAAAAACTTCAGATAAAAAATCTAAGTTGTTTGTGAGATATGATCAAATATTTCAAAAACTTAGTGTTTTTTTACCTTCAACTCGACCTACACAAGGGTTAGCCTTAAAAACCAAAGTGAGTATCCAAATTTCATGGGTTTTCCCCATGATGGGTGCCAAAAATTTATACCAAAAGGTGTGATCACTTCTATAAACCATTACACTTGAGGGAATCCATAAAGAAGGAGATCTCAAGAAGTAGCTTATAGCTTCCTATCCATAGCGTGCAATAACCTTGTAGATATTATGAATGGTGGCTCTCAAATTAACCTTGAAGAAAGACCCTTTTAAGGTGCACCATAGAACAATAGATTCAAATGATAATGTAAAGTAGATCTAACATGAAATGAAAGATCTAAGTTAAAATGATGTGCAAGAAATGAAAAGTAGATCTAAACGAGATGGATTAAGCTAGATACAAGAAAGAAAATGAAGATGATAATACAATGCTCCAATATGCCAGATCTAAGGATGTAATAGCTCCAAGATGCCAAGATTGGAAGACTCCAAGAACCCGCATAAGATTTTAAATAACTCAAGAAGCTAAGAATGCTATCAATTTCTAAGATCTAAAAGTGAGGAGAGAGTCTCCTTTTAAATGAATTTAGAAATGAACGGACGGTCAAGATTAAGAGGCAAAAATAAATGAGAAAGGGCGGAGATTAAATCTTGATTGATCCATGTGCTCAAAATTCTCAAGAGGCAAACTCAATGGCCATGATTAAGAGGCAAAATAATGAGTGGTTGAGATAAAGAGGCAAAAGCCTTTTTCAAAAGTCAAAAGATTCCATCTCATTAGAAAGTGCACTTTTCTTTTTTATTTTTTATTTATTATTTATTATTTTTAGCAAAGTGGTTTCCATTATTTAATTAAATGGGTTTTTATTTAATTAAAAGGGGACATGTTCTTTTAATTAAATAAAGCTTAGGATAAAGTGATTTTATTATTTAATTAAAAGGTTTTTTTATTTAATTAAAAGGGAGCATGTTCTCTTAATTAAATAAAACATAGGATAAAGTGATCAAACATTAGGATATAATCAAATAAATGATAAAATGATGCTGTGATCAAGAAATAAGAGATTAAATAAATATGCAAAATTGATAAGCACAATATTTAGTCTAGTGTTTAAATTTTAATGTGTAGAAAGGGGCTCAAAGTTTACTAGACCATTTTTGGGTGATTACAGTTAGAATTATTTTCCTTAATGCAAGCCAAGCAAAATAGTTTGCCTTTGGGAGGACTGTATTATTACAAAAAAAGGAATATGCTATGTGTTTTGTTTTGTTATTCTCCAAATGTTGTAAGGCCCTATATCCCTCTTTGATGGAGTACTTACCCTCTTTTGAATGTTCCCAAATTAGCTTGTATTTATGATTCGATGGATATGATGAACTACAACTGATTGAATACCTAAATGACTTGAAGATCAGTGATTAGAGATCACCGAGTTACTGAAATGACATGTAAGATAATTAAATTATTCATTATGTTGTCATTGATGTCAACTAGTTTTGACAGTACTTATCATGTTAGTTACAAACATCTAAACATCTGTAAAAAGGTGAGAAAAGATGAAGAAATGAGATATCTACATGGATAAAGATGGATATGATAGATGAGGATAAGGAATAATTTGGGTAACTTATTGATGAGTCTATGATCTCATATTGTTGACTTGATTATGTTGCATTAATCTATTATGGAGGAGGAAGCAAAATTGTACATGGCAATGTGGTTGGTAAATGAAGGCTTCAGTATACACCGAGCCAGTGTAGTGTATACCAAGTGACAATATTAATTGAGCTTGTATTCACCGACACATTTCTTTGTTAATCGAGTATAGATGAAAGTATTAAATGCTTAGGTTAGCCGACAGAAAATGATGAGCTGGAAATTGTTATGATTTCAAGATTAAGGATAAAGTTTGTTATGAGATCCACAGATGACAAAATTCAAAGAAGATTTAAAGGATGGAATTGAAACGTGTTATTGACACAACTCCTGAGGAAGGTTTAAGAGGAAAAATCAACGAAGAAGGATAAGCGAAAAAATTTAATGGTTGATATGAAAATGGTTTATCTGTCTATATAAGAGATATGAGTTTCTTTATTGAAACTATGCCAGAAGAAAGAAGACTGTAGAGATTTCACGTGAATATAGTTTCATGCATGCCTGATCAGACTGGTTGAAGGAGAACCGAACTGTAGAAAAAAATTGAGCGTCGGAGAGCTATTATCAAGTGAAAGTAAGTTGAGGAATTGAATTGAAATATTGATCAGAGGATTTGTATGGTCTTAGAATAGATCTGAACATCTACAAATTAAGTTGTATTGTAATCAGATCAACTACTATTTTAGTTTAAACATTGATACAAAAAATCTCCTAACCGAGTGGACTTAACCGTCTTATGTTATGTCCCTATGTCATTCAAGGAATGTACATTGTTATCTTATTGACCCCATAGTGAATGCTGGTCAAAAGTTAACTGTTAGTCTTAAATCCTTTAACAAGGTCACACCTAACAGTGTGTTTGTAACCTTTAACAGGGTTGGCTCTTCACCAAGCTCACTTCAGAAGAGTGAAAATTATTTGGGGTTACCGGTCCCAGGTGGTTTTTCCCTTAGTAGGGTTTCCACATTAAATCATTGTGTTATGTGTTTCTATGATGATTGTTTTATTGTCATACTTTACATACTACATATTTGATTTGCTCGGTAATCACAGTGAGTTAATTAATTGGTAATCAGTAAAAGGCATAGACAATTTTATAGTTTATGTTACCGAGCTGCAGAATTTATTTGAATTATTTTAAGTGTTACATATTTGTAATTGGGATTGTAGGATAACTGATCTAACTGATTCACCCCCCTCTTAGTTATTCTAACAAGATAGACTAATCTTTTAGAGAAGATATTTTAAAGATGTGAGAGTTGTTGTCCATTAAGAGGAAGATCAAAAGGCTCTTTCCAAATCACCTTTCCTAAGAAAATTTTCATAACTTAGAAACATAATATAAAAATTTGGGTCCCCAACACTCCACTTTGATGCTCATGACTTCTAAAAGTTGTTTTGAATGACTCAATGGAGGCAGTCCATTACAAGAATCTACCCAAAAATTGATACTATCACCAATATGCACTTCCCAAGAAAAAAAATTACAAACTAAGTCCCTTGAAGATAACATAAAATTACAAATAGCTGACCCTTTGGGAGGATCTAGAATAGAAAAAATTTGAGTCAGATTGTTGTTATCCAAGTATTCTTCTTTCATTATTTTGCACCACTTGAAATCTGGCTTGTTATACATCTTCCATATAAGTTTCCCTCCAAAGGCTTTATTCCTATGTGGTAAATCATGAAGACCTACACCTCCAATTTTTTTAGCTTGATCCATGTCTTTTAGGAATACAAGAGGTATATTTTCTCATCCAACATATTTCTTTTCCAAAGAAATTCTCTAATAAGTTTCTCAATTTGATGAATCACTAAAGTGGGAGCCTTGAGGACCAAAATATAGTAATTAGGATTTGAAGATAAAAATATCTTAATGAGTAGATCCTACCTGATAATGAAATCCATCTGGCCTTCCAATCAGAAACCCTACTCTTGATTCTTTCAATGATGGTATCCCAATAAGTTTTTTTGTTTTCCCCAACAAAGAAAGGGATGCTTAGGTATGTAGATGGAAGTTGTTCTACCAAGAATCCCAATATGCCAATAACCTTATTTTATATGATCCTATTTGTATTAAACACAAATATTTCATTTATGAGCATTAATCTTTTGACCTGAAGTTGAAGTGTATAAATCCAGAGATTTTTTAATCTTCTTAGTGTCCTTAATACTTGACTTACCAAATAATAGGGTATCATCTACAAAGAGGGATTATGTCACATACATTGGTGTACCTATAATATGAGCACCTTTCTAAAGGCCTTGATCAGAATTGCACTTGATATTTATGTTAAATGCCTCATCCATAATGATGAATAAAATTGGCAAAAGAGGGTCACCTTGTCTAACCCCTTGTGATGATGAGAAGAAACCACAAGGCTCCCCATTAATAATTACCTAAAACCATGCTCTTGTGATACACGCCTTAACCCACTTGCACCACTTATTTGCAAGCCCAAATTTATGAAGGACTTTAAACAAGAAATCCCACTTGAATCTATCATAGGCCTTCATCATATCTATTTTTATGATAAAATTTGACAACTGATTAGTGTTGATAGAATGGAGAACTACATGGGCAACCAAAGCACCTTCCATATTCTCCCTCCCTGGTATAAAACCTCCTTGTTTAGGGGAGATGATAGAAGGTATAAGATGCTTTAATATTAAGTAAATTGCTTTGGTAATGATATTATATATTGTATTACATAAGGAGATAGGGGAAAAATTTACAAAGGTTTTGGGGTATTTGACTTTAGGAATAATATAAATATTATTTGTATTGAAATATTTAAGCATTGAATTATTTCTTCTAGATTCCTCTATGGTTGTCAATATATCCCAACAAATCACATCCCAATAATTCTAGAAAAACAATTTTGTGAACCCGTCCAGACTTGGAGCCTTGTTTGAGGGTAAGGAGAAAACTACCTTGTGTATTTCTTGAAGTGTAAAAGGAGTCAATAGAATCATGTTATCTTCCTCTGTAATTAGGAAAGGAATGGGGTCTAAAAACTCATTAGATAGAGCCTCAGAAGGAGGAGGGTAAGGTGTGGGAGCTAATAAAATTTTGAAGAACCTAATCGCTTCAGACTGAATACATTGAGAATATTTGATCACATTTCTAGAATTTGAATTTTTAATGGAAAATATGACATTAGAAGATCTTTTTTGTTTTATAGAAGCATGAAAGTATTTTATGTTTTCATCCCCTTCATTTAACCATAACTCCCAATATTTTTTTCTCCAATATTATTCTTCCCTTTTGGATAATTCTTCCCATTCATCTTGTAATAAATTTTGTTTCTCATACGTGCAAGCATCAAGACCATGTTGTATAATATGCTCATTAATTTCAAAAAGTTTTTTATTCACAATCTCTTTTTAAGTAAAGATATTCTTAAATAATTTGACATGCCATACCTTAATCTTTGATTTGATCCACCTTAGTTTCTTTTAGAATTGGAAAATTTTTGTGCCTCTACAAAATGGAGCACTCACACACCATTTATTTAAAAGTACATGAAATTGTGGATGTCTGAACCACATATGTTCACATTTGAAAGATGATTTTTACTTATTCCCATCAAGAGATCCATGCCAATTAATATTCAAAATAATAAGGAAGTGATTAGAATCTAAGTATGTCAAAATTGTCAATGAAAAGGTAAACTTTTGAAGTTCACAATAATGAGAAATAAGGAATCTATCTAACCTCTTAGCAATTTGTGAAAATTGAATCCTTATATTCATCCATGTAAAATTACCATTATGAGGCACAACATCCATCAAGTTATTGTCTATGATAATGATGAAAAATCTTACATTATTCTAATTGGTGGACAAATCACACTATTCTTCTTAGTTGAGGACAAAATTGCATTAAAATTTCCTCCTATTATAATACTTTGATCTTCATCTTGTTGAATGATACAAGTCAACACATTCCACAATTTATTTTTATCTTGAGTAGATGTGGGACCATAAACATTAAAAAGTGTGAAGGAAAGATAAAAAATGGTTATCCTCATTAGTTGCCAATTAAATTCCTACCCAATAATTTGATCTTGAATAGATTTAGGATTCCAAAGAATAGAAAGGCCACTTGATGCACCTGTGCCTTGAACATGAGTGGATTTCCATAATTCCCACTTCCCTAAAGTATTTTCATAAGATTCATGTGATAAATTTGTTTCTTGAAGTAGAATAATATCAAATTTAGATGAATCAAGCTGTTTCTTGATCTTATTACACTTGTCAGAGGCATTTAGGCCTCTAACATTCCATGTGACTATCTTCATTGTTGACAACCTGAACCCTTAGATATCCTCGCCACCCTTTTGATGGATTTGAATTTCTCATCCAATGTGGACTAGATACATGCCTCTACTTCTTCATTGGCTTTTGCACTCTTTGATTTCCTCCCTCTTATTTTCATTGTTTTCTTCTCTGGCTTAGGTTTAGTTGGAGATTGAGCAATGGAGATAATTTGGGAAAAATCAAAAGCAGTGTTTCTTATCTCTACCTCCACTTGGGGACGTGTATCATCAACTCACATTATTTAGTGTCCTCTGATATTCTCTCTAGAAAAGATATAACTTGCCCCTTTCACTTAGTGAGATAAACAATGTTAATATCAAAGGCCATAATGTCATCCATATGATTCATAGTGCAGGGACCAACAATAGGGTCCTTATTTGAAACTAGAAATTCTTGTACAACTACAGTGTCCTTAACATCCTTATTGTCACAAACTTGTGCCTGATTCTCCTGAATAATCATGTTATCAGATGAAGGATTAATATTACAAATTGTCTCTTCAAGATTAACATAGCATCCCTCTTTAACAACAATTTCATCAATCATGTTGGAAGCAAGTGATCTCAGCATTACATTGGCCATTTTTTCTAGTTGTTGATCTGACATTCTCCTACTTTTTGGGGTAGCGAGAAAAGATGGAATGTGGATCGGTTTACTTTCATACATTAGCTCCTAAACTATGAAATCCATAACAACAATAGGAAGAATTGAATTACCAATATTTCCATCAATCTTTGAGCACATCAATAGTTTACTTTGTGGTTGAACTATTGAATCCATAATAGTAGTAGGAAGAACTAAATTACCACTATTTACATCAATCTTTGAGTACATCAATAGTTTACTTTATGATTGATGATAGGAATGATTAAAATGATATTGATGGACATATTTTGAAAAAAAATTACTACAAGAAGCTATAAATGTGAAAAGCATTTGTTGAATCATAAATAAATTCATTGATCCTTTAGTAACCCCTTGATAAGGAGCTATATATGTGCACTAAACAAGGGTACTCTTTGAAATTGGAGTATCATTATTCATACTATGATTTTGATCTCCCTCATTTTGATCATTGATCGAGGTATTTTGATTAGATGTGAACACATGTCAGGATGGATTTGTAGAGTGATCCTTACAAACAAAAACATTATATTATTGAGCATTGTGAAACTGGGTATTACAATGTCCAAGAGGATTACCATATTTATCCAATGTCATGTCATCTTGGATTATAATATTATGCTTCCATGATCCCCATTTTGATACTATCATTAAAGATTCTCAGAAGGCTTTTGAGAGATTAAGACGAAAATAGAATCTAACTATGAGATGAGGAAGCTCATAAGGAATAAGATCATGCTTAATAAATATACCCAATCTATTTTCAAGTAGCTTGATGCTCTCAGGATCTCTATATTCAAGAGTAAGGGATGAGAAAGAAATCCAAAAAGGCATAAAACAACATAAATTGGGATTTCGCTTAAAGTTAGGAATCTAGGGGAGAGTAAACAAATTTGTCCCTTACAAAACCATCCCTTAAACTTATGCTCCTCATATCTATGCATCTTATATTCAAATATAGAAATTAAAAATTTGTATAGTGTATCAACATAAAAAACCTCTTCAACTCATTTCCAACTTTCTTTTTCCCAATTCAAAATATCAGAGATCTAAAGAGATGAATTGGATAACTTACCAATGAGCATTGTAGCTCAAAGTTAGGTAACATGCATCAAGAGAAGGTACTTTGGAATGGTAATTTGATGAGAAACCCTTCATGTCTCCCCAACCCTATTATCTTGTTGCTTTTGTGTTGATCGAGTCTTAGGCCTAGAATTCTCTTCATGAATTTGTGGGTTTTTCTTTCTCCATTTGAACTTGAACCCTTTTGAATGAAAGGAAGGTCCATGATTAACATTAGGGAACAATATGTATTGATTAACCCCCTTACTACCAATGTCGATATTGTTCGGAGAAGAAAAAACCCTAGGACCAACAATTTAATTATTATTGGGTGAAGTTACATATGATGGAAACCAAAATGAGCCATTATCATTCACATTTTGAAAATCTTCTCCATCAAGATTGCTTGAGAAAGATGACTCTAGTGGAGTGCCCTCACAAATATTAAAAAAAATTCATTTCTCTCTTTGGGGGAATAGATGCCATGGAATGGATCTTTGTCAAAACCTATCACCTTACTAATTCCTCCAATACCTTGTTTCCACTATCTATAGAATCTTGTGATTTCCATAGCTTTGGAACCTCTTGAAGGTTTCCCATCTTGTTCTAGATTAAAATTGCACCCCTCCTCGCATCACCATTCAATCCAAGGGAGGAGGAATGAAATATTTTATCAAATAGGTTAATGTGAATAATGGAGAAATATGAATATTATTGTATAATGAATTAATATAAATTTTATTGTGAAAGGATTTATCGTATGATATTTATAATATAATGGAGAATAAGAATATTGCTTAATATTGATATGGGTCCACCTCATTTATGGATGTTGAATTAAGAGAACATTTTTTATGTCTATACATTGCTAAAAAAAGATATAGAGTAATTCTGACAACATAAAATGCCCACACAACTCACATATTAACCTCCATCTCAACAACCCAATAGATAGGAGAATCAATATATAAAACCATCAAATTGTAATTAGGAAACCACAAGTTAAAACATTGCCTCGCCATTATAACTTTTGAAATGCATCTCACTCCTTAGAAGGAAACAAGAGAGTTTTCACACTACTCACAAGAATAAAATTAAATCTATGAACTTTATTAATGAAAATTTCTAATAATTCATAGATCAATAATTAAATAATAAATTTAATTATAATTACATTTTACTTTTTAATTGATATGTCTAAATATATTAGATAATTTATCATGAAAAAATAATAAATTGTTCAATCAAATAAAAGAAAAAAAGAAAAAGAAAAACAGAGGGAGATTCATAAAATAGTAAAAATTAAGAAAAAAGCTAAAGTAAAAATAAGGAATACAAAGATCATAATGAAAAAAATGTTATTGAAATTTAATAATACTATAAAATAAAAATTATAAAAATATATATTTATCTATGATAAACTAAAATAATAAAAATTAACATTAGTAAAAGATTAAAAAGAAATTATTTTTAAAAATTTATATATAACTATAAATTAAAAATAAATAATAAAAACAATACTAACTAATATTATAAAAATATTGAATTAATAGATTAAAGAATAATAAAATAAATTATAATTTATTAAAGAATGTTAATGATTAATAAGAGTAATTTTTATTTTTAAACCAGTATCACGTGAACCCCTATAGTTGAGTAGGGCTCACTAACCATAGCTCTTAAACCAATCCATCGCTAACCCAAGCAAGTAGTTATAAGATGCTAGGAGACACTCTTCATCGAGATGTCAGGTCAAGGACACAATGAAGATTCATACCAAAGGAGATCTCTTCACTACTCTATTATCACTCTAAAGCAGGTAGGCTCCAGACCAGATCAAAATGAAGAGCGTGTGTGGCCCCCCCAACAACTAATCTACCTCCCTAGTTCCTGCCCTTTCTTTTTCTTATGCTCCTGGACCTTAGAATAGTAGGGGCGACAACCCCTTAGAATAGTAGGGTGGGCTAATATTATAAAAATATTGAATTAATAGATTAAAGAATAATAAAATAAATTGCAATTTTATTAAAGCATGTTAATGATTAATAAGAGTATTTTTTTTTAAATGATCATAAAATTGATAATTATATTAAGAAAATAATAAAATTGATAATTCTATTAAAAAATCACATCATTAGAAAAAAAAATTAATTATTTTTTATTTATAATACTTTACGAAAAATATACTAATATAATAGGCATATAATACCATATCTGAACAATATATTTAAAAGTTTAAAATTATAGTACAACTAAAAATAAAAATAAATTAACTATATTATTTATATTTTATTATAAGTAACTAAAAATATATCAATATAATAAATCTATAATACTAAATTTAAATAATCTATTTACTAAATATATTATTATAAAATTTTAAAATTTAAAACTTAAGTATAACTCAAACTAAAAATAAATTAAATGATGTTATTCTATTTTATGATACCTAACTAAAAATATGTCAATATAATACATCAATAATTCTAAATTTAAATAAATTATTTACTAAATATATTATTATAATTTTAAAACATTTAAAATTAAAGTATAACTCAAAGTAAAAATAAATTAAATAATGTTATTCTATTTTATAATACTTAGTAAAAATAACACCAATATAATAAATCTATAATATAAATTTAGATAATTTATTTACTAAAAATAATAATTTTTTTCTATTTTATAGTACTTAACTAAAAATATACTAATATAATAGACATATAATACCAAATTTAAATAATGTATTTACTAAATATATTATTATAAACTTTAAAATATTTAAAATTAAAGTACAACTCAAACTAAAAATAAATTAAATGATTTTATTCTATTTTATAATACTGAATTAAAAATACATCAATATAATAAATTAATAATAATAAATTTAAACAGTTTATCAATTCAATATATTAATATAAATTTTAGAAATTTAAAACTATTTAGCACAACTAAAACTAAATATAACTAGAGCATCTTAAAATAGAAGAAAGAAAAAATACGAGGGAATTTATTTTATAAATATCACATTCATTCCCAAATTTTTAAAGTTCAACATATGTGGAATGAGCTTATCCATCTTTCATGAAGCAGTGAGATACTCAAATTTCTATCAATAGCAGTAATTTAAAATTATTCTTGAGATGGATTGGATCCACCGGGTTCACCTAAAGTTATAACTGGTGTGTGAAGAAGATTCTAAATATTCTACAATTGTGCATGCATTAAAATTGACAATGGTGGCAAAATAGAAGGTTTTCATAAGGGAAGTATGGGGTTATAATGTGGAGAAATAAATTGAATTGATCTAGGTAGTTGCAAAGAAATTTCAGTATGTGGCCATGGATACTGAGTTTCTTGGAACAGACGTTGTGAAGGTGTTTGGATATTTTAGAAGCAGGGAAGAGTATGAATATATGACTATGATGGAAAATGTAAATGTTCTTTCTCTTATCCAACTTGGCCTCACCTTATGTAATTTAAAATTATTCTTGAGATGGATTGAATCCATCGGGTTCACCTAAAGTTATAACTGGTGTGTGAAGAAGATTCTAAATATTCTACAATTGTGCATGCATTAAAATTGACAATGGTGGAAAAATAGAAGGTTTTCATAAGGGAAGTATGGGGTTATAATGTGGAGAAATAAATTGAATTGATCTAGGTAGTTGCAAAGAAATTTCAGTATGTGGCCATGGATACCGAGTTTCTTGGAATAGACGTTGTGAAGGTGTTTGGATATTTTAGAAGCAGGGAAGAGTATGAATATATGACTATGATGGAAAATGTAAATGTTCTTTCTCTTATCCAACTTGGCCTCACCTTTGCAGATGAGAATGATAACATGGAATTTATGACACAAGGAAGCCCTGCGTCTAGTAGTTCAAATTAAGGGGATTTGATCTAGAGCATAACCCTCATGCCCATGATGCCATTGAGCTTCTCAAATAAAGTGGAATTGATTTCAAGAAAAACAATGAGATGGATATTGATGCCACAATATTTGTAGAGATTCTTAGGTCGTCTAACATTTTTTGCAATCAAAATGTTCATTGGATTGCATTTCATGGTTATGATTTTGGGTATTTGATCAAGCTTGTTAATTGTTGGTCATTGCCCCTACTATAGACCACTTTTTTGGGCTTACACAATTCTACTTTCCCAATATTTATGATGTGAAGTATTTGATTTAGTGTTGTGATGGCTTGTATGGAGGACTTAATAAACTTGTTGAGTTTCTCAAAGTGGAGAGAGTTGGGACTTCCCATCAAGATGGGTCTAGCAGTTTGCACTTACATGTTGTGTTTTTATGAAATTGAAAACAAGGTATCCTACAAGATTTATTAATAAGTTTACAAATTTAGTCTATGGATTGGGGTAGGGAAACACCTTTTTTTAGGATTCTACCTCTTTCTCTTCTATGAAAAGTTTATTGAAGTTGGATTCCAGGCTTCCATCTCTCTTCTAAATATGTAATTGAAAAGTTTATTGAATTTAGATTTTTCAAATTTTTCTTTTTGTTTATAAAGTGGATTATTCATTGAATACTATAGTAAGTTAAGTTGGTTTGATTTTGGGAGAAATTTTATGGTTAAATATGTTTTAGTTGGAGTAATAATTTTCCAAAAAATCTCCATCCTTAATCATTTATTAGCATTTAGATGCATAAGTACTCAGTAGATCATTCATACTTGTAAGAAATGAGCTTTTTAGAATCTCTACAATGAAATATTTGTCAATGTATATAGAAACAAATATAATTTGTTGCACTATAGAAAAACCACCTAAGTTTTAAGTAATTATCTAGGGAGCTTTTTATTGAATGATTCATAAGACACAACATATGTTGAATGTATTGCAAATAGAGCATTAAACTAATTGGACTTGATTTTTCCAGATAAAATTCATTATTAAGTGTGCTTAGGCTGAAGAAGCAATGAGAAATTAGTAACCTCCCAATAAGTCTTGATGCTTTATCATTGTCAACATCACCTACATTGAGCTCATGAGAGATGGGTGGGTTCTTGTGAATCATTATTTTGAAGGATCATAAATAATGACTCAAAATTAAAGAATGGAATCTTGATTAAATATTATTTTATACATTGACAAGACCTCATTTCTCATAGATGCACATATTTCTATATATCTCATATAGTTTTCATGCAACTTATTGCGACCCAAAATTTTTTTTAAATGTTTTGAATGGATATTATCAACCACATGTCTAGGTCAATCCCATAAGCACAAGATGGATCCCACACATATGGATTTGAACTCAATTTTAAAAGTTCAAAAATTCAAAGATTGGCCAACTCTAGCCCATTTCTTAAGAGAGGACCTATGCCCAACAGACTCATGGAAAAGGCCTAGGGATCTCTCTCCAAGAAAGTAGGTTTTTGTTTTATTCTTAGAGTAAATATTTAACATTATCCTCTTAGAATTAGGATTAGGGTTATGTTTGCATCTCACTATTACATTTCCATTTACGGTTATGGGTTTTCCTATTTGTTTATTTCACATGTATTTATATTCATTTCAGGTTTTCTTTGTAGAATGAGATGTTTAAATTTTCTTTCTTTTCCAAATAATATTTAAGTTAATGTAAAATCAAATTGATAGAAAAAGTATGAAGTCATTCACCTTTTTTTTTCAACGACTATAAATTTTAAATTTCCATTCTAGTATATAGCTTATGCATATAAGCCACAACCAAATTTTAACATGTATTATTAATGTGAAAGCAGAAACTCTACTTTAGCATTTTTTTCTATTTGTTCATGCACTAAACCTGTAATACATATTCTATCACATGTAACGAAGATGTTGGTAAAGGTTCTTGCTTCAGACTTTGTATCTATTTGCATTTTCTTGAAATTCTCAATCTATTTTAGCTTGTATGTCCATAATTACATATTACATTCATTGTATGTCCATACCCTATTTGAAAGCTCCCATTTGGCATAGGCATGAAGAATGTTGGCAAAACATTTTGAAGTCTTTGATAAATCTCATGTGGTCAATTTTGTTTGGGTTGTTTACAAATTTTATTTTTTTTTATTTTTAAATTATGATAACTAGAAAAATATCCATGTATGTTTTTCATTCACACATGCAATATTTAAACTTAGTTTTAAATGTTAAATATTTTCTTCTTTTAATTTTTTAAAAATATTTATTTACTCATAGTATATATGCTTCTAAATTTTTACATAAGAAAAATAAATATTTATCAAATTGTACATAATTTTATCCTTAAAAATTAGGAATATTTCCTTGGCTTATTAGAATTTGCAGTTGAAAGACAAAAATATTAAATTTTGAAACAAAAATGTTAAAGATCTTTGTAACATTTTTTAACTTTTGAAATTCTATTTTATATTAAATATTAGAAGTTAACATTTAAAAAAACTTACAATATTAAATTTAAAAAGATAAAATTATTAAAGAGTCTTATAAGTTTTTTTTTTGTTTATTAGTGAAGTTGAACTTTTCTTTCCATAGATGAAGTGTCAATTTGGGCCTCACACTAATCTATCATTTCTATTATTTGTTTCTATCACTAAAAGTTTTTTTTTCTATGGGGTATCACACACCACTTAATATGTGGTTTTTCCTACCTAGATTTCTATTGAAAAAATATTGATATTTAATAGTCGCTTCCATAACATTTCATAGTTGAATGTGCAATCTCATATGTCCTCAATCAAATATGTATGCAATTGCACTTAACTAAATACTAATGTCCTAAACATATTTAAGTTTTTTATTTGTTTCTTGAAATTATTATGACAATATATGAATGAGAGTTGAATGGAAGCAATTGACCATTGATAGTAAAATTAAGTATTTTAAATTAATCCTAAATGAAATATTTAAAGAAATTAAATAAATCTACAATAAATAATATTAAATTTAGAAGTTATTTCCTTTCAAAATTTATAATAGAAAAATTATTCTACAATTAGAAGTATAATTAAAAAATTAATTAATTAATAGATAATATTAAATAAATTCATATTAAGATTTTATTTGTGGGATTACCACTTGAATGAGAGAGGAGTTGTACAATATTATGAAGGAAATGTTAATTCACGTACCATGATACAAATTGGTGTAGATCCAATTGAGACACTTCTTGCAACTAGAAAAATGAACACTGAGCACAATGCAATGATCTTAGCTTTGTTTTAATGTAATTAGGTGGTTAAGATGGTTCCATCCATCTTTAAAATGTAAAGATTGGAAAGATTTTGCACACAAAAGTTGGCTTCTCATCACCTATTACTACAATATGCTAGCCAAAATACTGAAGTAAGGGTCTTATAACTTGTTTTTTCCTATCTAGAAAGACTCTTGGTTTTAGATTTGAGTCTTTCCCTTGATTTTTTCAATTACTATTCTTCCTATATAAAGATAAAAGGGAATCATCAAAGGAAGAGAATTTTTACATGAAGATGCTTCTTTTGAGTAGAAGTTTTGTTGGGGTTTGTGGCTTGGATCTTTTGAAAGGGTTGTTGTATATGCATGGAGATGGTTGATATCATTATTCTTAGATAACCAAACCATTTGTAAAGAAAGGTGTATGACACTATTGTGGTTAAAATTGTGTATCAAGTCATTTTGTCTAATTTGAGTTTATCAAGAGAAATTTTGTTGTTTATATTTTGCAAGAATTGGAATCACTTTTTTTTGTTACATCAAGTTTTGGGAAATCCAAGTCACCCTCTTCATTTTTCTTGTACAACTGTACAAGCATGACTTTTAATTCTTGACAATTCTTTTTTTTTAAATCATCTACAACAATGTCATATTTTATAGAATCCACAACCTATAAGACACATTTCTCAACTTATTGAGACTTTGTTGATAAATATTTGTAAAGTATTAGGATTAGAATCATACTATTGTACAAGTGAAATTAACTTTAGTTAAGATCTTTTGAAAATGATTTCTCTATGTTAATTGTTTTGTAGAACTCTACTAGTGATATTTTGTAGAATTCACAACTTGTAAGACATGTTTCCTAACTTTTCAAAATTCAATTTGGTTCATCCTTTCTTAAGGGTCAACAAACTATTTTTCTCTATTCTCAAGAATAAAGTTAACTCTATGAATCCCATTAATGGAAGTTTATAATAATTCATAATTATAATTAAAGGATTTAGTCAACTATAATTAAGAGGGTAGCAAGAGGGGATAAAGCAGAGATAGAAAGTAGTAAAGACATCGTTAGAATAGTGGAGACTTCAAATAGAAGGAGCGGTTGACAAGGAATGATGAAATCCCAAGAGATGATAGTTGCATCTTTTTCTTTCTTTTTTTATTTAATTTTGGATATGAAACTTGAGAATAGTTTTAGAACAGTTTCAAAGTAATTTTTTACAGACCTTTTAAGGAATTTGGGAGGAAAATTTCCACAGACTTAAATATTTTATCTTTCATGTTTATCCCAGACTTTGTTTATTTTAGAATTTTAACCATAAATATATATTAATAGTAGCTTTTTATTGATAAAAAAACTATAATTGCACATTATTTTTTATATTGATGTTTCTAAATATAATATATAATTTATCATCAAAATGATATAAAAGTAAGAAATTGTTCAATTAAATAAAAGGTAATAAAATAGAGGAAGATTTATAAAATAGGAAGGATTTTTAAAAAACAACAATAAGACATACAAAGATCATAATAAAAAAATTATTAATATCTAAAATATTATGAAAAAAATTTAAGAAAAAAATCTAAATAATATATTTATCTATGATAAACTAAAATAGTAAAATCAACATTACCTAAAGATTTCAAAAAGTTAATTAAAAAGAAATAACATTTATTAATTTTTAATTATTGTTAAACATTCAAACAATTATAAATTACAAAATAAAGAATAAAAATAATACTAACTAATATTATAAGAATATTAAATTAGTAGATCAAAGAATAATACAAATTAATTTTAATAATTTTATTAGAGTGTTAATGAATAAAAAGAGTAAAATTAAATTTTTTTAAAAACTAAAATGATAATACAATTGATAGTTATATTAAGAAAATAATAAAATTGATAGTTCTATTAAGAAATCATATCAGAAAAAATTAATTATTTTTATTTTATAGAACTTAAATAAAAATATACTAATACAATAGACATATAATATCAAATTTAAATAATTTATTTATTAAATATATTATTATAAAGTTTAAAAGATTTTAAATTAAAGTAAAATTCAAAAAAAACAAAACTAAATGGTGTTATTCTATTTTATAATACCTAACTAAAAATATACTAATATAATAAATCTATAATACTAAATTTAAATAATTTATTTACTAAATATATCATTATAAATTTTAAAAATTTAAAACAAAAGTACAACTAAAACTAAAAATAAACTAAATTACGTGTCTTAAGATAGAAGAAAAAAGAAAACACTCTTTTTTTAAAGTAAGAAATAAAAAGGCAAAGCATTTAAAATAGAAGAAAGATAGAATATGAGAGAATTTTTTCATAAATTTCACATTCATTCTCAAATAAAATTAAGAGTTCTATTAACAAATCACATCATTAAAAATAATAATTTAATTATTTCTATTTTATAACACTTAATTAAAAATATATTAATATAATAGATATATAATATCAAATTTAAATAATAAATTTACAAATTTAAAATTATAGTACAATTAAAACTAAAAATAATGACTATATTATTTCTATTTAATAATACCTAACTAAAGATATAACAATATAATAAATCTATATACTAAATTTAAGTAAATTATTTACTAACTATATTATTATAAATTTAAAAAATTTATAACTAAAGCACAACTAAAAATAAAAATAAACTAAATGAAGTGTATTAAAATAGAAACAAAAAGAAAACATTCTTTTTTAATTTAAAAATTAAAAAAGTGTCTGAAAATAGAAGAAAGAAAAAACACGACAGATTTTTTTTATAATTTCACATTCATTCCCAAATCTTTAAAATTCAACATCTATGGAATGAGCATATCCAACTTTTAGGAAGTATTGGGATAAAACCATTTTTTAGACGAATTGGATCCATTGTGTTTACTTGAAGTTTTGAATGGCTTGTGAAGAAGATTCTAAAGATTATGCAATAGTGCACACATCCGAATTGATAATATCGACAAAATAGAAGGTTTTCATTAATCAAGTGTGAGCTCACAATGTGGAGAAAGAAATTAAAGTGATCCAGGTAGTTGCAAAGGAATTTATGTATGTGGCCATGAATGTTGAGTTTCCTAGAATGGATGTTGTGAAGATGTTTGGGTACATTTCAGAAGCAAGAAAGAGTATGAATATATGATTATGATGAAAAATTTAAATGTGCTTTCTCTCATCCAACTTGGTGTCACCTGTGCGGAAAAGAATGGTAACATGATAAATTATGGCACAAGACAACCCTGCACCTGGCAATTCAATTTTAGGGAATTTGATCCAGAGAAAAACCCTCATGCCCTTAATGCCATTGACCTTCTCAAACATGGTGGAATTGATTTTTAAAAAAACAATGAGATGGGTATTGATGCCACAAGATTTGTAGAGCTTCTTATGTCATGTCATATTTTGTGCAATTCAAAATTTTACTAGATTGCATTTCATGGTTGTTATGATTTTGGGTATTTGGTCAAGCTTGTTAATTGTTGGCCATTGCCCCCTAGTTCAGACCACTTTTTTGAGCTTGTGAGATTCTACTTCCCCAATATTTATAATGTGAAGTATTTGATTAAAAATTGTGATGTCTTGTATGGAGGGCTTAACAAACTTTTTGAACTACTCAAAGTGGAGAGAGTTGGGACTTCTCATAGAGCTAGGTCTGATAGTTTGCTTATCTATTGTGTTTTCATGAAATTGAAAAACAGATATCTTGGAAGATATATTAATAGGTTTAAAAATAAAGTGTATGGATTGGGGTAGAGAAACAACTTTCTCAGGCTTCCACCTCTTTCTCTTCTATGTAAATCTTATTGAAGTTGGATTCCAGGATTCCATCGACTCTCTCTTCTGAATATCAAGTAATTTTGTAAAGTTTATTGAATTTGGATTTTTTCAAATTTTATTTTTAGTTTATAAAGTGTGGTATTTGTTGAAGATTATAGTAATTTAGTTTTTTTTTGGGAGAAATTTTATGGTTAAATATGTTTTAGTTGAAGTAATAATTTTTCAAGAAATTTCCATCCTTCATTCCTCATTAGCATTTAGATGCATAAGTGCTACGTGGATCATTCATACTCGTAAGAAATGAGTTCTTTGGAATCTCTACACATGAAGTATTGGTCAAGGTATATTGAAATAAATATAATTTGTTACACTACAAAAAATAAACCACCTAAGTTTTAAGTAATTAGCTAGGGAGCTCTATATTGAATGATTCATAAGGCACAACATATGTTCAAGGTATTGCAAATGGGGCAATAAACTAATTGGACTTGATTTTTGGAGAAAATTCATTATTAAGTGTGCTTAGGCTGAAGAATAAATGGGATTAGTAACCTCCCAATAAGTCTTGATGTTTTATCATTTTGAATGTCACCTACATTCATTCTCATGATAGATGGTGGCTTCTTGTGAATCATTATTTTTGAAATATGGCTAATAAATAATGAATCAAAATCAAACAATAGAATATTGATTAAATATTATGTTATATATATTAACAAGACCTCATTTCTCATATATGCACATATTTATATATATCTCGTATAGTTTTCATGCACCTTATTATGGCCCAAATCCACCCCCCCCCACCAAAAAAAAATCTAAATAAATATTATTAGCCAGATGTCTAAGTCAATCCCATAAGTGCAAGATAGATCCCACGCCTATGAATTTGAACTCAAAATTTTAAAATTTGAACATACTCTAGCCCATTTCTTAAGAGAGGTCCATGGGCATGGACACTAGAAGGCTCATTACAAAGGTTGTTGGCCTGATCTCTCTCCAAGAAATCGGGTTTTTGTTTTGTTCTTTGAATAAAAAATTTATACTCTTAGAATTAGGATTAGGGTTTTTCTTGCTTCTCACTATTGCATTTCCATTCATGGTTATGACTTTTCCTATTTGTTTATTTCACATATTTATTCATACCAAGTTTTCCTTATAGAATGAGATGGTTAAATCCTCTTTCTTTTCCAAATAAAATAAGTTATTGTAAAATCAAATTACTAGAAAGAGTATGAATTCATTCACTTTTTATTTTTCAATGACTATAAATTTTTTGTTTTCAATCACATGTATAAAAAATTTCCATTCTATTAAATAGCTTATGCATATAAGCCACAACCAAATTTCAGCCTCTACTATTAATCCCAAATGCAAAAACTCAACTTCATCAATTCTTTATATTGGTTGATACAGTAAACCTGCAATCCATATTTTATCACATGTAACAAGGATGTTGATAAAGGTTCTTGCTTCAAATATATATATCTATTTGAATTTTCTTGAAAGTTTCAATCTATTTTCAGCTTGTTTGTAAATTCTTTATTATTTTAAAATTATGATAACGAGAAAAACATGTGTGTTTTTCATTCATAAATGTAACATAAAATATTATATTTAATATTTCAAATTAGATTTGAATGTTCTTTATTTGTAAAAAAAAATTTATTTACTCATAATGTATATGATTCTAAATTTTGATACAAGAAAAATGAATATTTATCAAATTGTACACAATTTTATTCTTTAAAATTAAGAATATTTCCTTGGTTTATAAGAATTTATAGTTGAAAGACAAAAATATTAAATTTTTAAAGAAAAAAAATGTTAAAGATCTTTATCACATTTTTTACTTTGAGTTTCTATTTTATATTAAATATTGAAAGTTAATATATTTTTTTTTCAAAATAGAATATTAATTTTTTTTTAAAAATTGTTAAAGGGTCTTAAGTTTTTTTTTTTACTAGTGAAGTTGAACTTTTCTTTCCATATATGAAGTGTTAATTTAGGCCTCATAAAAAACTAATCCATCATTTTTAATATTTGTTTCTGCCACTAAAAGTTTTGTTTTGTGTGGGGTATCACACACTACTTAATATGTGGTTTTTCCTCTAGATTTCTATCATAAAAATATCGATATTTAATAGTCACTTCTATAAATTTTTATAGTTGAATGTGCAATCTTATATGTCCTTAATCAAATATTATTATTTTTATTCTTCACACCATATATTTTCTTATTAAATCATATGGTGCAACATATTATAAAATGGTAAAGGGTATGCAATTGGGATTAATTAAATTTTAATGTGCTAAATACAATTAAATTTTTAATTTGATTCTTGTCATTTTATGACAATATTTGATAGTAAAATTAAGTATTTTAAACTTAATTCTAAATGAAATATTTGAAGAAATTAACAATAAATGATATTAAATTTTGAAGTTATTTACTTTCAAAATTTATAATAGAAACATTCATTATACAATTAGAAAGTATAATTAAAATAAATAAATAAATTCATATTTAATAGTAAATGAATTCATTTTAAGATTTTATTGAAAATGGTAAAAAATGAATTCCACAATATTTGTTTCAATTAAATATATTATAATTTTACTTTAGAAAATGTCTAACCTTTCAGAAAATTATATCTTTGGCTTTTTTTATTGGTAAAAGGCTATTGCCCATTTTTTATTAATATCAAACTAATTACAACCCAACTCACTAGGGGCAATGGTAGGAAAGAGTTAGGCAGAGAAAACCTCTAGTCTTGCCCCAAAAGAGTTATAGAAATTTTTAAAACAAAATTTCATTACAATCACCCTGATCTGTTAGATTCAAGAAATCATAAATCTTTGTTAATTTTTCAGCTTTAAGTGGAAACATAGTTCTAAACTACATATTGTTGTCTTGAAGTTCGAAGTCTGGCTTGAGTAGTCCTATATTGCTCCCATTTTCATGTACTAATACTGCAAGAAAAAAATCCTTTTGACCAAGATTGTTGTTAGCCTTTCCATAAAAATGCATAAAGTTAAAACAATTTGTTATGTGATAACCTATTCATTTCATATTCTTGTGATAGTTGGGAATTAAGAAAGTTGTTATTAACCTTGTCAACTTGATGCATTACATACAAAATTAACACACATAGCTTATCATTTCAAAATTTCTTAATTCAAAAAATAGATTAAATTTGTTATATCCTAATCATTAAAAGACACAAATAACATAAGTAGAAGTTAATATCTACCAACTCCTTATCAACTTATTAAAATCAATCTTTTCCTTAAATTATTGTAACATGGATTATTTGCAATCTATAGGTATGTTGAATTCAAAATAAGAGATAACGAAGGCTACACTCACAAAAGGGATTTCCCATTTTGATCATGTATAGCTGATGCAGGAACTTCTGATAGTCATAACTTTTGACTCAGTTGTATGTTTTGGTTGAAATTTTACGGGTAGATTCTTCAGGAGATGCCATTAGGATTTCCAATTGAGCTAAGGAGCTAAGCTCGGTAGGGAGCAATTTTGACACTTTTCCAGGAGCCAGAAAGTTCGTTTAAGCCTCCAAAATAGGCTTTTAGTGTTTTTTTTAGTTTTTAGGAAGTGTTTTTTAATAACTTCAAAATCATGTTTCTAATTTCAAAGATCAGTTGGCAATTCTTCTTATCTTAGTTTAGGGAAGATTTAGGGTAGAAATCTATTTTTTAGAAGTTGTTTTCAAAATTACCAAAAATGGCAAAAAATGGATTTTGTGAAAATCTGTCAAAAATGGTAATTTTGAATTTGGTTAAGTTAGTGTTTTCCTGTTATTGTAAAATAGAGAGGATAGTTGGATGAATAATGAAGAGTTATGAATTCTAAAATTATCTATGTTTTCATGTATTCTTTATGATATTGGTTTATGGTTTAAATTGGGTTGCATCAATAGGTTACCACATAATGTGTTGTAACAAATATTATAGATACATCAATAGTATAAATTTAAGTCATTTAATGTGAATCTAACAAAAATGAAATCATAAAATTTTAAAATGTAAGATTAAGATGCCATAATGTGGCCATATTGTTATATATGTTCCAGAGCATAGTATTGATCGTAACTAGCCACAGAGTGTGATGTTTCCAAAAATATTCTGCATTCAAAGTCTTTTAGACATTACTATTTAAAAATATTATAACGTCTCTTGGATGTTAATCGCTTTGTCCAGAATGAATTAAAATCATAATTATAGTTCTAATACAAAGAGCCACCATGTTATTTGTATTATTGAAATCTGAATATATTTATAGAGCTCTATTTTAGAGAGATGTAGAGACAAACTATGGTTCCAACATTAAGAATAACTGATAAAATTTAATAGCTAGTTCATCTTGCATCTAATGTCAATTTGTGATGGTTGTAAGCTAATGAAAGGTATAGTGGTTATCTGCTCAATGGATGAAGATAGAAAGCCAAGTGGGGATGAATGCAACTAGAACATACACAAATAAACTTACAACAAACCAAAGTAACACTGGCGACAAGAATTTTCACTTCTTGGTGACAGGAAATAAAATAAAATTCATAACTCTAAAGAAAACTGTTCTAAAAATTAGAAAGAAATATAAAGCATGAAATTTTAATCTAGAATATAATATTACATGCAATAAATAACAAGCCACATAAATCAAAAATTAAATCTGAAAAAATGAGAATCAATTATAATTATGTACAGTTACATAAATTACAATATTTAAACTAATATAAATAATACTAAGCCTATAATTAATTAAAATCATAGCACACAAAAATTAAACACAAAAACAATCTAAATAGAATCACCAGTCATCCCAAGAAGTAGATCTTGCTTCCTCAATATGCCTGGTGTTAAAACAAAAATAATTGTCTACTCTTCCTCGACTAGAATAATGATGTTTTATTCATCCATAAATAATATAAAATTTAAATAGAATTATTCTATAGGAAAATATACATACAGAAGCCTGCATTTCAATCTAATATCTCCATGTAACTTACATTATGCAACACATATGTGTGTACAGTATTGTTGGAAATCTATTGGGAAAATGTGATATTGAGAGAGGGGGGGGGGGGGGGGGGGGGGTGGGTAAATCAAATATCACTGATTTATCCATTTTGACATAAATAAAACTTACATAACATAAGCATAAAACTCAACAGTATAATAGATCTAATAAGCTAAACATCACCCATGCAAATAAACATAACACAATGATTTTGGTTACCCAAAAACCCTTGAAAGGTAAAATTGGGGTGGGGATGACACCAACAAATCTTCACTACTGCAGTATAAAGTTTTTCTGTTAGGGCTAAAAGTTTGATCACAAAATATGATCTACCCTGAGGGGTCTACCCTATTAAGAGCTTTGAGACTTATACAATCTACCTTGCAAAAGGATTTAAGACTTACAACTAAGTAAGAACTCGGTTAAGATATTTACTAAGGTCTTTCAAAACCACTTTGTTAAAAGATTTACCCTGATACACCTATTAAAATTTCTCAGTACCTGATCCTTCAATTTTCACTGTGATGTTGATTATAGATCTCCTCCTTATAGTATAGATTTGATCTCTTCTATCAAATATGTCTATGTTCTATCCTTCACTACTTTTCTTTGTTCTACTTGGTCACTGAACTCTATCTCTAATCATCAAAATAATTCTCTATTCTGAAAGTATGAGATCTCCTTCTCACTCTCTCTCACACACTATATTTTAGGGTTTAGATCACATCTTATATAGACAATTAACTTTCTCCAAGATTTAAGATCTACTATCTAAATTGTCTCTTTTTGCCACTTAACCTTTCCTTAATTTTGATTGGTTCCATGTGTTACATAGGGATTAATGATTACAATACAAGAGCATAATCACCTCTATGATTTCCTCAACAAACAATAAATGAAATATGAATGTCTTCCAAAATGGTTTACCTAAGTGTTTGTGTCATAAAAAACACATATGTTGATTCTAGCTTGCTCGACATTTGATATCTCTGGCACTCGACATTCACTGTTCTTTATATTATGGTGCTTGGTATTGTCTTCTTTACATAACTCGGCAAAAGCTGACTTGGTTAATACTGAAGTACTCGGTGACCATTGTTTTACTCGCAGTGACTACTGCTCGGTAAATGTAAATTATACATGACTCGACCTATATATGATGATTCGATTGCAATGATGACCAACCAACATTGCCTAGAAAGTGGCCAAGTGTAAGACACTAATAGATAACAAAACTTTAGAGATCAATACATTATATCTCAACCACATGAAATAATTGAATACCTATTTTGGCTTGAGACCAAGAAACTAATAATCTACACAATTACAAGCCACATAATAATAATGTTTTTGGTACAAAATAGCTAAAGAATAGTAAAGGACAAATTTCAATTTTCTTTATGTGATATGAAAACACATTGTCAGCATAGTTTTTATTCCACTGTACATTTCTTAGTATTTTTAAAATCACCACATGATTGGCACAAATGGAACTGGAGTTGTTGTCCTCATCTTACAACCATTTTGTTATAACAATGAGTAGAAATAGGTATTATTAAGATTGACACAATTTCCTCCAAAACAACTTGAAATTTTCACTTACAGGTTTTAGTGATGATCCAATTATTTTATACATTCAAAATGTAACTAATTCCATTGTGAAAGTTGGCATCATATTGTGGAAAAATTAATTTGTTGGTCAAAACATAAAATATATATGTTCCTAGCTAAAAAGTGATAGGAAGGTTGCATGTATTATGACAGGAAGATCTGCACCCTTAAATCTACATGTTAGAAAATACATTTTCCAAGACAAAATATAAATGGTTGTTAGTAATACATGTGGTTTTGAATCAATATAGATATTTTTTTCCCTCTAATGTGTAGATATTTAGTTATCAATATATAGATGTGGCTCCCTTAAAGGTATCTTGCTAGGCCAATTAAATTTTGAGTCAAATAGAGAATCTTAGTCTAGAGGGGATTACCTTATGTATATTTTACATAGATAGTAACTCCAGTTGCTCCTATGTTAGCTAATCCATCAACCTCTTTATTACCTTCACAATATATATGGTTACATTTTGTTAGTTTTAAATAGGAAAGTAGGCTTAGATCTCTTTCTAGCTTGGAATTTAGGAGCTAGTTTGGTGTAGAACCATCCCTTATTGCATTAATAATGATTTGAGAGTCTCCTTTGATTTCTAGGTTTCTATTAATGCCTAGGGATTTGCATAAAAGTAGTTGCTCAACCAGAGCTTCTATCTTTTCCATGTTGTTTGTAGTATTGTCAATGGGTTTTTCTATTTTCCCAAAATTCCCTATTCTAGTCATGAACAATACAACCAATTCAAGCAATACTAGGATTTCCTCGGGAAGGTCCATCAAATTTTAGTTTGTAGTATTATTTTTGGGGAGATGACCATAACCATTCATTTCTATATTTTTCATTCCATTTACCTCCTTTACCGAATTAAGGAGGAATAATAAGACTGTTCTATTCATTCCTCATTGCAGTATCCCAGTATGAGAATATACCTTCATTAAAATTTTGGTTTTTGAGTTCATTGTTTATAGTTTCTACTATACTAGCTAAAATTTTGTTGAGGAAGTTTACCTTATTCATCTCCTTTTCTTGAAAATTTTTGTGGTTCCTCTCTTTCCAAATTTCCTACAACATGATATCTAGGGGGAAACTATCCATAATATGTTGTATAGATTACAACTTTTAGCCAAAGGATAACTCCTAAAGAGATTAACTAAATTATTAATCATGGTCATTTGATAGTGTGATTTCTATAATATATAATGCCAACATTTTTGTGTGAAAGGGAAATTGAGGAGAATATGATCCATAGATTCTTCTTGGGATTCACACAACACACATTAGGAAGGACCTTCAAATCCAATCTTCCCAAACCATTTGGCAATGAGAATCCTCTTTTGGAGGGTATCCCATGAAAACATTCTAGCTTTTGGGAAACACGTCTTATCCCAACGTAAGTGTAATGGAAGATCTGATTTTTCCATTGTCAATCTTCCACTATTGAGTAATAACCATCCTTAACCTTATAAGAGCCTGATTTGGATCCTACCCAAACTAATTTTTCATCCCTAATTTTGGGAACTACGTGCCTAGAGGATAGAACTTGGTTGAGATCCTCTTTTTATTGATCAGTTAGGGGGGTATTATCTAGGGGTTTCCATTTACATTGTAGACTAGGGTCTCCTTCTAGAAACTCTATATAATTGTTAACATTTTTACCCCGAAGACTAGAGAGAGTGTCTTTGGTGTGTGGGGATATTAGATCCATGAGTAGAGCATAACCTCCCCATGAGTCCTCCTAGAAAATAGAGAAGTTATCTAAGCCTATGTCCCATGAAAAATTATTTCTAATGATGTCTCGACATTCTAATATGAAGTTCCAAAATTTGGAACCTTTAGAAGGGTTAGCAGTTTTGAATATACTTAGTTTACTTTAGGATCTAGGTATTTGTGGGAAATAATTTTAATCCATTTTAAATTAGGACCCTGATACATTTTCCAAACAAGCTTTTCCCCAAGGGGAATGTTTTGTCATTTCAAATTTTTAATACCAAGACCACCCTCCTCACCATCTTTACAAATTGTGTCCCAACTAATCAAGGCCATCTTGTTATTATTAAAGACTCCTTGTCATAAGAAATTTTTCATTTTCTTTTCTAATGTGTAACTAGAATTTTGTAAAAGATGCATGCATGACATTTGGTAGGTGTGGAGAGTTGAGAGTACTGATTTCAACATTGTTAACCATCCTACATTAGATAACCATTTTCATTTCCAACTTCCCATTCTATCATCAAGTTTATTAATGAGGGTCCCATGTTTTGGAGGTTCTAGTATCTTTATCTATGGGAATTCCTAAGTATTTACAATGGAATGTACCTTTTTTTAATCCTAAAATATGACATTTCATCCTCCACCTTGGGGTCTATGTTCATGAAGAAGATTTCTGAATTTTTTGCATTGACTTGTTGTCCTAAGGCTTTCATATAGACATTCAGGATTTCTTTATGTTTATAGGCTTCAGATTTTGAAATTTTTATAGGTATAAGTGTATCATCTATGAATTGTTGATGTGTAATATTTGAGACCCCTTTAATGACTCTTATACCTAAGATTTGACTAGTTTGATAAAAATGTGAGACCATCTTTCCAAAGGCCTCTACCATTATAACAAAGAGGAAAGGGGAGATGGGATCTCCTTTCCTTAATCCCTTGGAGATGTCAAAGAAACCTTCAGGGGTCCCATTTACTAGTATAGAGATTTTCAGTGTGGAAATACAACTAAAAATTAGATTGATCCACTACCTAGAGAATCCAAATGGTTCAAGGCATTTGCATAAGAAACATCATTCAACCTTGTCATATGCTTTCTGAATGTCTTGTTTGATTATCATACTAGGATACTTATTCTTTTGAACTAAATGTATTAGCTCTTGAACAATGATAATACCATCAAATATAGATCTCCCTAGGACAAACCATGTTTATTTTTCAAAGATTATGTTTGGGAGCAGTTTCTTGAGTATATGTGTGAGATTTTGAGAGAATATTGTAGATGGTGTAATTGTTACCATAATTTTCCTATCCTATACAATTTGGCTAAAGATCCATCCTAGGGTCTCTATTTTTATCCTGCCAGGCATCCCTAAAAATTTCATGAAGTTGTGCCTTGTCCTCTGGCCTCTGCAAATTATTTTACTCCCTGGTCTATAGGTCAGAAAATTCATAAAGTAGCTGTTGGACCCTTAAAACCCTAAAAAATCCTTTTGGCCTGTTATATTTTTTCTTTACCTTTTCAGCCACTTAAGTGATCATATTTCCACGTGCTTTAATATTTCCCTAAGTCTAAGCACCTAGCGCTTTAATTTTTTCTAAGTCCCAATGCCTTTTATTTCTGAGCCCAGGCTCTCTGACACCATTTTAATCTAACGATGGGTGTAAGTTCTCACAAGATTTTTCAGAGGCATGAGATTATGCGATGATCGTCGATCTTCCTGCCTGTAGTGAGTCATCTTTTGTCAGTGGGTCCGGCCACGTAGTCTGAGCTGTGCACTTATGATTGGTTAAGGCTTGTGATTTGGCACCATGTCAGTGTGGGCCCGGTGGGTTGTCAATCGATGCTGATCTAACGGTTGGCACATGATCTAAAGGAGCTTTTCTGACACATGAGATCATGCACCTACCATTGATCTTACTTTATCTCTGGGCTCTATCAGGTGGGTCCTCAATTTCTGATGTGCTCATTCATTATTGGTTAGCTAGACAATAGCTGGGATGTGTCAGTGGGACCATGTCAGAAGGTCTATGGATGTGTTAGAAAGGCAAAGATCTATGGTGGTCGTATGATCTCATAGAATCTTCTGACCCTATGAGATCATGCGACAACTGTCCGATGAGAATCTCTAGCTCGTGGGTCCGATGTGCTACCTGGTGCTGATGTGTTCGCATATGATTGGCTGCTATATGATGATGGGGACTCATCTATTAGTTTGATGTGTCATGGGGTCCCAGTTCTAAAAGGACCTATGGCTGGTGCATGATCAGAAGGAATATTCAAGGCACATGAGATCATGAGCCTACCATTAGATTGGAATCTAGTTCTCTGTGGGTCCAATGTCAGAGAGGTGCCGAGGTGTATGCCTATAAAGTAGTCAGAGTGAATGAAAGATGGACAAGTGGCAAATGGGCCCAGGGTTAGCAAGGTTCCATGAATTAGCAACTAGGGGCTCTCTCTTGTTCGCTGGACTTAACCAGGGTTAGCCGAAAGACTTAGAAATTTGGCGACTACTTTGTTCGTGTAGTCGCTTAACTAGACTGGGGTTATGAGAAGTTCTTCGCAACTTAGAGAAAGGTCTTTAGTCACATAGTCACTGAATGAATTAAGAAGGAAAAAGCTCGAGGTGGGGCCAAAATGATAGGTGTGCCAACGTGCTCAATTCTCATTGGTCCAAGCGTGCCGAGGTGGACATTGGCTTTTCAAGGGGGAATTTTAGGCTATTTTTTGAGTGCATCGTAGCCATTCATCTACCGAGAAGGGTTTCTCATCGATAGTTACATTTTAAAATTTTCCGCTAGCCATTATATTTCAAAATTCAAATGTCTCTACGAGGGTTTTGCATTCTTTAGGCCATGCACGACATCAGGTAGCTCAGGAATTAATTTCTTAGGATGGTTATGGTTGAGGGGGTGATGGAGATGACTGTTGGCCAGCATTGCAAGGTACCATGTCATGTCGAAGGTGCTAAATGGATTGGTGCCACCTTTTGCCAGTGTTATTATTGAAAATACAGATATCTTCCAGATCAGATTTGGAGCCTTCATGGCTTAGTGGAGTTGCAGATGGGTTGGTAGGTTGAGGTTGTTGTGTCTACAGGTGAGCTCAGTACTGGATGGATGCCCACAAAGAAAGATATGATTTGATCACCGGCGTTCTCAGAGATTTTCATAATAGGTGATCAGTACCCTAGGGTTTGGTATCATTGTTTAATTTTGTAACCCTAGTTAAGTTTTGACTGTTGCCTACGTGCAAGAGGGGATGTATATATAGTTATTTTTAGAGATTTTGAGCTTAGAGTTGGACAATTGTAAAAGAATTTCACTTTTTCTTAAGGGTCATCTGTGGTATCATTTCTACCCTCTAGCTTATATAGTTTTAAATCTTTCATTGATTATTCAAACATTGCAGAGGTATTTTTGTGACAATTCTTCATGTCCCTATGCTTCCTTGTTTGGATCATCTCTTAATGAATTGAAGTCTATGCATGTTTTCAATGACAACTTAGGGTTCTTGATCCCTCTTACTTTCTATAATTGTGTGTGTTATTGTGTTTGATCTGATTTAGATGTTTTTGTGGGTATACTTCAACCCCCTGACCATCTTGTCTCAGTCCTACACCGAGTTGTAGAAGTGAATGTTTACTTGCAGGTCATAGGTTGTGTCTTATGTTCAGGTCCTCCTATGAATTACTTATGCAAGCCTATTCAGTGAGTTGTGATCTCCTAGACCTAATTCCTTCATTGGTCTCACCCCTCTATGCTACAATTCACACCTTACTTTCAGTGTATCACCTAGTAGGTAGTTTTCTTTCAATCATTTCCCTCTCCAAGCATTCCTTCTATCCCTTTCCCTCAAAGTTTTACTTTTCATGTCAAGAAGAAAATTAGGGTGATTATCCAAGAGGAACCAGCCTAGAACCTAGAGGTCTCATCTCAATTAGCATAGGTCCCACAACTTGGAGATGATTCCCATGTTATACTAGGTTATCAAGACTATGAGAGCTTGAAACAAGGGTGCAAACTTAGCGTATAACAATTCTGGTATGCCCGGTGGGACTACAAAAGAAATTATTGTTTGAAGATTATGTTATCTCTGATATACTAATAGCATAATATAGACTTGAAAAAGTTGTTTCATCAAGTATATCTAGTGACTTCACTGATTTCAAAGATCCAAGCCAAGCTTGTTTAAAGTTTATGAGAAAGATTGAGACTAGGATCTCAAAGCCTGCTCAATTTTCAGAGTTTCCCTCAAAAGGAAGTTACAAAGGCAAGTCAACTCAAAGAACATCCCCTACAAGGAGAGTTCAATCAAAACCTTTAGATACCTCAGAAAGGAGACCTTTTCCCTTTCATTCCAGAAGAAGAGGCAGATCTCTAACCAGAGATCTAGAGGAAGATTCAAATCCAACAGCAAATACAACTCATATAGCTGTTAATCTTTAGATTCCAACTCCTATAATGGATAGATAGTTTTCTTTTGCACCATTCAACCTGGGAAGTCCATTAGCCTTTGCTCAACATCATGATGTGCCCTTGGTGGCACTTAAGATTATACCTAATTTCACAGGTGAAGGGCAGACAACTACTTTTGAACACATAAGAGATGTGACCACCATCTGCAGCATACACAATATTACTCAAGAAGATGTGGCCACAAAATTATTAGCAACCTCTCTAAAAGGTAAGGCTCTTGAATGGTTTAGAACTCTAACTGTTGGTTCTATTATTTCATGGGATGAGTTAGGAGATGCATTAAGTAAGCATTTTGAGGATAAATCAAATAACTTGTCTCTAGTAGAACAGTTAACAACCATTAAGAGAGACCCTCAAGAGCAAATGAAAGATTACAATAGTAGATTCCTCAAAACATGGAATAGAATTCCAGTTTCTATAAGACCATCAGCTAACCATGCTTTCCTATATTACCTACAAAGTTTGAATGGTCAAATTTCTATCATGATCCAGTCTATGGGTGGTACTTCTTTACCCCAAGCTTTTGACATAGCTGTTAGGGCTGAAAATTATTTAATCCAAGTAGGCATGATTGCTGGAAGGCCACCAATGCCCATTTTTCCTAGCCTTCAACCCACTGCACCTGCACAAGTACCCCCATTTACCCCTATTCCCACCATATTAGCACCTCGGGCTAGTACTAGTGGTTGTGAGCTAACAACTAGTTTCTCTCAAGAGCTGCAATAGATAAAGAATAGCCAACAAAGCAGTCAGCAAGAGATGAAAAACTTGTTGCAGACCTTGACTAAAGAGGTCACAAATCTAAAGAAACAAGGTCAAGGAATCAGACCACCATTTCAATCACAAGGCTAAGATCCTAATCAGAAATATCAAAATCAAGGACAACCTTATCAACAAAATAAGCCACCATACCAAGGAGGGTATCAAGGACAAAGATAGTTTTAATCAAAGACCATTCCAACCATATAACCCTGCACCTCTAAATTTTGCAAATCTAGTGAGGGATATGGTTCCTAGTCAAAATAATGTGGCTATGTATAATGAATGGTTTTTTCCTTGTAATCAACCTCATAATCAGGCTACATGTTCAAATGGATGGATGAACCAAGCTATAATGGTTCAAAATGCCTCACAAGCTCAATCAGAGGCTTCATCCAGTGGGTCAATGCCTCAACAAGAATCACAAGAGCATGAGACTGCTCTCTTTAATTGGGAGCAACCAGACTTCAATGGAGTCAATGATGAAGCTACTTTTGTTGCCTATACAAGAGCAAAGAGGAGAGCTCAAGACATGGAGAGAGCAGATTCCAATGCCAAAGCCACTACAGCAAGCTAATCCCATCACACCTAAGGAGGCTCCTGCCATTACAAGCAAGGAAGTCCAACATTCCAAAGAGGTGGAGCCCATCATGGTAAAGGTACAAAAAAGAGTACACACTATGACACCTTTTAATATCATAGACAACATGAAGAAGGTGAATGTCACCATGTCCATGTGGGACTCTTTGGCTATTCCAGGACAACTTGAGATTTTAAAGAAGGCCATGACAGAAGTGACAACTCCTCAACATGCAAAAGAAGCTGCAAAGCAAGTGTTGGTTAACACTGATCAAGAAAAGAAGGCCCCAAGTAGCAACTCCAAGACCAATGTCACACAAGGTAGGATCTCAAAGCCACCCCCCTTTTATGTATCTCTAATTATTGGAAAATCTTTAGTGCATAATTGTATGGTAGATAGTGGAGCCACTAGCACTATAATGCCCAAGAAGGTAGCTAACCAATTAGGACTGAAATATGAACCCTTTCAAAAGAAGGTCACACAACTTGATGGATCCTCAGTCAATACTATAGGTGTGGCCAAGGATACCAGTCTAATCCTTCATGCTAGTCCTAATTTCTCCATCCTCCTTGATATATATATCATAGATCTCCCTACTTTATTTGCCATATGTTTGTCAAGGGAGTTTACAGCCAAAATAGGAGGCTACTTATCTTCTGACTGGTCCCACATGCTTTTTCATACAAGATATGGTATTGAGGTTACCATTAAGTCAGAACCATTAGCAGCACAACATATAGAACCATATGTGTCCAATACCATCAATGCAAACTATCCTATACTTGATAACGGTGACTTCCAAACCACTAGTGAAGTAGACACAAAGATAGAGAGTATCCCTGATATTCTTCTAGATGAAAGAGCTTCAGAGGCCCAAGAAAATATTGTTTTGGATTTTGGTTTAGGAAGTTATTTGATACAAGAAAGTGGATCCATAGAGCCAAGCCTTCTCAAAGAAGACACTAATTCAGAGGATCAGAGCAATCAGGTTTGGGAACTATTTTTTGATGGAGCTAGAAGTAGACATGGTTCTAGTGGTGGTACTATGCTAGTGTCCCCAAAAGGAGAAAGGTATTATACTACCTTTAGATTTAGTTTCTCCTGTACTAGCAATACTATAGAATATGAAAGTCTAGTCAATGGACTAGAGTGGGCTAGAAAAAGAGGGCTTAATGCCCTAAAAGTCTATGGTGACAGTGAGTTAGTTGTCAGCCAAGTAAGAGGGATAAGTGCAACCAAGAATGACACCTTGAAAGCATACAAACATAGAGTTTGGGATGCTATTAAATAATTTTGTGCTTTCAATATTGTTGCTATCCCTAGGAAGCTAAATCAAAATGCAGATAGGTTAGCTACTATTGGATCTTAGTATGATATTCCAAATAGCATTTCAAAAGAAATGGATCAATAGCATATCAAAGTGATTATTAGACCCTCTATTCCTGATAATGATGTCAATTGGCAAGTGTTTGACAATGATGAACAAATTATGCAATTCTTGTTTGAAGAAGATGTTTTTTCAGAGTATAATCAAGATAGGTTATCACAAAATTATGGGGATCAAGTGATACAACTTAAGTCTAATAAGATGCCTAGAGGTCTTGTCACCTTAGAGACTATCTTCAACAAGGATGATGAAGTCAAGAAAAATAAAGCTGGCCTGGTAGTCCAATAAGAACATTGCGTTGAATTAGAGTTGGAACCAGGTAAGAGCCTACAATTTGGAAAAGTGAACATTGAATTAGAAAAGTGAGCTTACACTCAGTTATTCAAAGAATTCAGTGATGTTTTTGCATGGTAGTATGAAGACCTCAAAGGTTTTGATCCTACCCTTGCTCAACACACTATTGAATTAGAGCCTAATGCCAAACTAGTAAGGCAAAAGCAAAGGCCTATTAATCCTAAGCTTGAGCCACTTATGCATAAAGAAGTGCTCAAATTGATAGAAAGTGGTATCATCTACCCCATCAAGCATACTAGTTGGGTTTCCAACCTTGTTCCTATCAAGAAAAAGAATGGGGAGTTGAGGTTATGTGTTGACTTTAGGGATCTTAACAAGGCTTCCCTAAAAGACTGCCATCCATTACCCTCTATGGAACAAATCTTACAATGTGTCTCTGGATCTGAGAGATTTTCATTATTGGATGGCTATTTAGGATACAATTAGATCTTGGTTAATGAAGAGAATCAATACAAGACTGCATTTACAACCAAGTGGGGAACCATGGCTTATCAAAAGATGCCCTTTGGTTTGTCAAATGCAGGTGCTACATTTCAAAAGGCAATGGATATGGCCTTTAAAAACCTCATGTACAAATTTGCACTGGTCTACTTAGATGACATAACTATCTATTCAAAGCATGTAGTAGATCACATCAAACATTTGAGGAAGATTTTTGAAAGGTGTAGAGAATTTGGGATATCTCTTAATCCCAAGAAGTGTGTGTTTGCAGTTCATGAAGGAAAATTGTTGGGATATGTAGTATCCAACAAAGGAATCATAGTGGATCCTGAGAGAATTGTAGTATCTTAGAGCTACCATTGCCACATCATAAGAAAAGTCTCCAATCTTTCATAGGAAAGATTAATTTTGTTAGGAGGTTCTTGCCTAACATTGCAGATTTACTCAAGCCTTTGACAGCCATGCTAAAGAAGAGTTCAAATTTTAGTTGGACCAAAGAAGGGAAAGTCAATTTCCAAGCTATCAAAGAGGCCTTAACAGAAGCTCCTGCCCTCTTAAACCCAAATTTCAATAAGGATTTCATCCTTTATGCTTATGGAGATCATGATGCTATGTCTGCAATGTTGACTCAAGAAAATTCAAAAGGATTGGAGCAGCCTATTGCTTTCTTTAGCAAAGGTTTAGAGGAGTATGAATAGAGATACTCTTTTATAGAGAAACATGTACTTGTTGTGGTGAAGAGCCTTAAAAATTTCAGATATCTATTGACCCATAGCAAGGTAAATTTAAAAGTTACTCATCCAAGTGTCAAAGAGTTTTTTCTTTCCAAGGACCTAAATGAGAAAAGAGCTAGTTGGATCACCAAGGTGATGGAATATGACATAGATATTCAAACTACTAAGTTGGTTAGAGGAAAAGGTCTTTGTGAGAATTTGGCATCAGATAAAAGTTCAAAGAAATTAGAGAAAATAGATGCATCTCTGGTGGTGCATTCTACAAAAGAACAAGCCAAGGCAACAAGCTGGTTGCCTAATATGATCAATTATATGAAGATAGGACAATGTCCTGCAGGCCTAGATTCAACAAAAAGAAGGTATTATAGATTACAATCTATTCATTTTGTGCTGATAGATGAAGTTCTTTTTAGAAAGGATCACAGTGGTGTCATTTTAAGATGCATTGATTCAGAAAAGGTAGCAGACATCCTATTTGAGTTTCATGATGGACCTTCTGGAGGTCACTTTTCTCCTAGGACTATTGCTTTTAAAATCATGAGGGTTGGATACTATTGGCCATCTATCTTCAGGGATAGTCATTAGTATGTGAGGAAATGCATCAATTGTGCCATGTTTGCAGGAAAAGAGAGGGTTGCAGCCTTGCCCTTACAGCTAGTCATAATAGACCAACCCTTCATGAAGTGGAGCATAGATTTCATTGGAATGATTAATCCTCCATCTAGTGTAGGACATAAGTGGATAATTACTGCAATGGATTATTTCACTAGGTGGATAGAGGCAGTTGCATCAAAAGAAGCCAATGAGAGTGTTGTCCTAAGTTTTTATGATGATATAATTCATAGATTTGGCATTCCAGATTCCATAATTGTAGATAATGCATTGGCATTCATAGGCCTCAAAGTCTCTGAGTGGGAAGTCAAGAATGGCATCTATCTGAATACTAGTTCAAATTATTACCCTCAAGGTAATGGTTTGGTAGAATCAACAAATAATATTTTGATTAAGATAATCAAGAAGACTCTGCAAGACAACCAGAGGGATTGGCATACTAAATTGAGGTCTGCCTTATGGCTAGACAAAATTACTCCAAAGAAGATCATTGGGAATTCTCCTTATGTGCTAGTGTATGGCAAAGAGGCCAAGTTGTCCGTTTCAACTGAATTACTAGCTCTGGACTTGGCCACTTAATATGTCCTATTTGAAGAGGAGGATCCCTTGCAGATTAGATATTGTAACGCCCCACCAGGGAACCCAAAAGAAACTAACCTAGAACATGATACTAAGTTTGGTGAATAATTTTTTTTTCTAAAGTTTACATTCAAGATATATAATTACATGAAAGCAATAACCATTATCCCACATAACACACATTGTAAAAATAGGTCACAAATCTAATGGGTCCCATGATGTAGTATTACTTACTAACATAACACATTGATTAACATCAACAAAAGATTCCATAAATTAAATACAATAATTACATCGTAATGTTTACATTTCATGAACATACATTAATTCTAATAAACATACATCCACTGCACATGTCATAGGGTATGCAATAATCACTCTATCAACTAACTTACAATATCCAGATTAGGTATCACATGCGATACTCTATTACAAGATTTACAATAAAGAATAAGTATATAAGAACATCAATGAAGAAATAACATAAGGAATCCAACTATAAAGACACCATCAAGCACTGGTACCAAGACATCGAATCTCAAGTGATAAAGAAACACTACCACCCGTCTGTGTAGAACCACAAAGGTCTACCCCACCATGCTAAGGAGATAACATCGGACCCCAATCGAATAATCAAGTCAATACAAGAAACACCACTAGAAAAGGAATCCTGATAGCTTACTAACTCAAGGTCAACAAAAGTAGTGAAAGGTATGACTCACTAATCTAGAGGCAACCGACCATGTAGGATAACTAGACTATGTGTAGGAAGGTGTCATCATGTACGTCTAACCCTTGAGTCTCATCCTGGTAATCTCTCTGGATCCCGGCATTCAAGTGACCATACATGAAATCAATGACTTCTCGTACTGACGAAGCCACTAACTATGCTAGAACACACACCTCAACAGGCGGCAAGCATCATCTCATCCTCATCTCAGTCTGTACTAGCACTCAAGCATGGGAGAGGAAACTATCTTATTAAGTTCATTTATTTCCCTTAATTTAATTAGGTTATCACTTGTTTACAATAACTTACAATAAGTGGTCAACAATAACCACTTGAGGGCCCTGGCGCTTATTGCAAGCCACCCCCTAACACAAATCTAGGTAAACTACCCTAGGCTCAAAGATCTCTCCTAGATCAAGTCACAGATAAAATGAATAGTCACACATCTAGACTCATCACAGAAATCAAGATAGACTACATAACATACTCACTGAATCATAAAGTACAACAAGAGCCTATAAGGTCATCTGGAACATAAACATATAATGCACACTCATGCCAAACATGATAAACAGCATGATCAAAAGACAATTCCCAGGCCTCTGTCTTTACTAGGTCATCTAGATCCCATAACACTGATAACCCAAACATACAGGAAAGATAAAAGTCATATTGTGGAAAACAGCCAATTTCAGTATAGAGTATTGCATATACAGATGAAAAGATATTACATACATTTTTCAGCATTGAATATAAGTCCAATTTTGACCATAATCATGCACCACACAAGATTCTTAACTCTTAAGCCAAATTGAGTAGACAATTCTAATTTAATCAATTGACTAAACCTAATTAGTTGCCCATAGAACACCAGATTTATTTTCCAATAAAGCAATATTTATCTAAATAAATAATAAATAAAAATAAAAGTTTAATTACTAAATACTATTAAACATCCAAATTTCAATTTTCACAAAATGAAATTTGTTAATAAAATTTATTAAACTAAGTAACAAATTCATTATTAACAAATTAAAAATTATTAAACTAATTAATAAATATAAAATATAAAATTATATATATTATAAAATATATAATATATATCATAAATTATAAATTTAATATAAATTAAAACTTTAAAAGTAAAACAAAAAAATTAATTATTCAATAATGAAAAGCTTTTAAAGGGCCCCGCCCTTAACACCCGCACGGTACTCAATGGTACCGCCGCAGGTCTCTACACATGGTACTCAATGGTATCGTCGCAGGTCTCTACGCACGGTACTCATTGGTACCCGCCGCAGGTCTGCGGATGGGGATGGTGGGGGGGTGGTGTCCCCACCTCCCAACTAATATAAAATTATTTTTTTTATTAATATTCTTTTTAAAAATTAAATCAACGCTTTTCAAAAAGTGTGACAAACAAAAAAGACAAGGGGGGATACGGTTTCGAAACCCGTGCCTCCCTCATGTTATTATTTAATTTTATTTTTATAATTTTATTTTTTTACAACACATCACTTGATAGTTTTTTTTTTACATATATTTTTCAAAAAAAATATTAATTTCGGGATTCCAAAAGAATATCCCTTTCCAATGGCCTTTTCTAGAAACGGAAAAATACACAGGCTTGGAAAATTTTCCAGAATAGGAAATTTCAATATGGGTTTTATTTTATTTTTTTGTCTTTACTATTGTTTGTAAAATTTTTAATCTAATACAATAATCAAATCTACAGCAAAGCATGCCAAAAAAGAAATTACTAGTGTAATATTTTCTTACTGTCATTTTCACAGAGAGGGTATTTTTTTGCCCAGAATTCATTTTTGCACTCCAAATATATATTTTCTTCACAACCCATTTAATATATTTATCTTCTCTATAGTTAGAGGATATGTTGAGGATGTATGTCATGGATAGATAGACTCACTTGGAGGATTATCTTTACCTAGTGGAGTTTTATTATAATAATGGATATCATAGTTCCATTAGCATGTCACCCTTCCATGCATTGTATGGACATCCTTGTCATACACCATTGAGCTGGGACAGGTTGGAGGACCGTATTCTTATTGGTCCAGATATGCTTCATGACATGGAGCAGCAGGTGATTCGTATCCGAGAGCATGTGGCTACTGCATAGGACAGACAGATGAAGTATGCAGATGCTCACCGGATTGATAGGCAGTTTGTAGTTGGGGACAGAGTATTCTTGAGAGTGCGTTCACGGAAGAGTCAGATCTGATATGGAAAGGGTTTGAAGTTGGCACCTTGATTTGTTGGTCCTTTTGAGATCCTAGAGAGGATAGGTCTAGTTGCATACCATCTTGCTTTGCCACCCAGCTTATCACGCATTCATGATGTATTCCATGTTTCAGTACTTAGATGATATATTCCTGATGTTACACATGTACTTGATTGGAATGCCTTACAGGTGGAGGATGGATAGCTGACATTGGAGCCCATATGTATCCTACAACATCGAGATTTGATCCTCAGGGGTCGAACCGTCAACTAGGTAAGGGTCCAATGGGATCCAAATGATGAGATAGCAGCTACTTGGGAGGATGCAACTAGATTCCAAGAATCTTATCCCTACTTGTTTGCAGGCTTCCAGGAGTAAGCCTAATACAAGGGGGGGTGGATGTAGTACCTCCATATTTTGCTTTTAGTTTATCAGTGCCGTACTCTTTTAGGCCACTTTGCATGTGTGCATTTATGGATATTGTTTCAGTGATTGTGGATTTATCTGGATTATGTTTATGCTATGATGATATGTGATTTCATATTTAGATGATTATGTTATTATGATGTGATGTTTCATGTTCGGTTGGTTTATGATATACTTACCCCATACTAGCATGTGTATGGTGTTTATATGTATGTATCTGTATTATGTGTCTTTATGGTAGAGGGCGGAGGCGTAGTTACTCGCTTTGTCGAGATCCACATGACTGACTGTACCCTATCATTGCTTGTTATATGTTGTATGTACATGCTTTGTTTTGTGATGACAGGTTTGCAAGTACAGGGCATCGTCTTCCCTGAATTGGCAGAAGTGAGCGTGCCTATAAATATTCGTCTCAATGGTAAAGAGGGGAGATGATAGATGGACCTAAAACTCAATCCTTAGCCTATTTATCCTAATTGTTGGATAATGTATCGGTTGACTACCTTGCCCGAGTTTGGTCAGGTTGACTTAATTCGTGAATCCCGTCTTGTGAGTTTGTATGATGCATGAATGTTTATGAAATATTGCTTTGATTTAATTATTTTGCTATGGTTATTTTAATTAATAATATAGTGGGAAAATAATGATTAAAGTATTTCTTATGTCGTTGAATAATTATTAATTAATTAAAAATCAAATATGAGAATATTTGAATTTAATTAATTAATTATGCTAAATTATGATTTAATATATATTTATTAAATTGTTGAAAAATTAGTGCATGATTTAATTGTGTCATAATTATTAAATAATTTAAATGTGGAATTTTATATTACATGTGATTTATTGGTTTATGTGAAATTTGATTTCATAAAGTAACTTGTACAAAAAAATTCTATGTGAGTTGTGCATAAATAATATATTTTATAATTATTAATTGGTATTTTCCCTCAACTCAAAAAGAGGAGTTTGAATAGGAGTTGTTTGGTGACTCATTAGGGTTTGCATGATAGGTGGATTTGATTTTCTATTTGGGGAAAATTTGCATCCATTTTGGAGAACCAAGTTTTGTTGGAATTTGCAATTTTGGGGAGAGAGAGCATTTTTGGAATATTTTTGTGCTATCGTGTTCTTGAGAATTTGGTGTGTGAATTTTTCTGGGTGAAGTGTATGTGCATCTGGATTTGGATTCTACATATGTTGTGATTCAGAGTTGCAAGATTTGAGCTTCTACATTTCAGATTTGGGAGATCATCAACCTACAGGCAAATCTACATCAAATTTTATAGCATTGGAGTTGAGGTAGGGTTTTGATGAATTTTCTAGTATTTTTGTCTGTAGAAAATTATGTAAATTTGCTTTGTTTGTTTGATTCTAAGGGTTAGATTAGTAATTCTGGTTAAGCTTTTTCTTTTGGGATTTTAAAAGCTATTAGAAAGCTTTTTCAGTATTTTATTATTACTTGGCACAGTAGGGAAATGCTGGCAAAATTTTTGGGAAAAATTCCACCTAGAACTCATAGAAAATGAGAAAATCAATTCTGGTATAGTAAAACTATAGAGAAGATAAATTTATTAAATGGGTTGTGAAGAAAAAATATATTTGGAGTGCAAAAATGAATTCTGGGCAAAAAAATACCCTCTCTGTGAAAATGACAGTAAGAAAATATTACACTAGTAATTTATTTTTTGGCATGCTTTGCTGTAGATTTGATTATTGTATTAGATTACAAATTTTACAAACAATAGTAAAGACAAAAAAAAAATTAAACCCATATTGAAATTTCCTATTTTGGAAAATTTTCCAAGCATGTGTATTTTTCCGTTTCTGGAAAAGGCCATTGGAAAGGGATATTCTTTTGGAATCCCGAAATTAATATTTTTTTTGAAAAATATATGTAAAAAAAAACTATCAAGTGATGTGTTGTAAAAAAAAAAAATTATAAAAAAAAAATTAAATAATAACATGAGGGAGGCACAGGTTTCAAAACCGTACCCCCCCTTGTCTTTTTTGTTTCACACTTTTTGAAAAGCGTTGATTTAATTTTTTTTTTAAAATATTAATTTTAAAAAAAAATTATATTAGTTGGGAGGTGGGGACACCACCCCCCCACCATCCCCATCCGCAGACCTGCGTCGGTACCAATGAGTACCGTGCACAGAGACCTGCAGCGGTACCATTGAGTACCGTGCACAGAGACCTGCGGCGGTACCATTGAGTACCGTGCAGGTGTTAAGGGTGGGGCCCTTTAAAAGCTTTTCATTATTAAATAATTAATTTATTTGTTTTACTTTTAAAGTTTTAATTTATATTAAATTTATAATTTATGATATATATTATATATTTTATAATATATATAATTTTATATTTTATATTTATTAATTAGTTTAATAATTTTTAATTTGTTAATAATGAATTTGTTACTTAGTTTAATAAATTTTATTAACAAATTTCATTTTGTGAAAACTAAAATTTGGATGTTTAATAGTATTTAATAATTAAACTTTTTTTTTTTATTTATTATTTATTTAGATAAATATTGCTTTATTGGAAAATAAATCTGGTGTTCTATGGGCAACTAATTAGGTTTAGTCAATTGATTAAATTATAATTGTCTACTCAATTTGGCTTAAGAGTTAAGAATCTTGTGTGGTGCATGATTATGGTCAAAATTGGACTTATATTCAATGCTGAAAATGTATGTAATATCTTTTCATCAGTATATGCAATACTCTATACTGAAATTGGCTGTTTTCCACAGTATGACTTTTATCTTTCCTGTATGTTTGGGTTATCAGTGTTATGGGATCTAGATGACCTAGTAAAGATAGAGGCCTAGGAATTGTCTTTTGATCATGTTGTTTATCATGTTTGGCGTGAGTGTGCATTATATGTTTATGTTCTAGATGACCTTATAGGCTCTTGTTTTACTTTATGATTTAGTGAGTATGTTATGTAGTCTATCCTAATTTCTATGATGAGTCTGGATGTGTGACTATTCATTTTATCTATGACTTGATCTAGGAGAGATCTTTGAGCCTAGGGTAGTTTACCTAGATTTGTGTTAGGGGGTGGCTTGCAATAAGCACCAGGGCCCTCAAGTGGCTACTGTTGACCACTTATTATAAGTTATTGTAAACAAGTGATAACCTAATTAAATTAAGGGAAATAAATGAACTTAATAAGATAGTTTCCTCTCCCATGCTTGAGTGCTAGTACAGACTGAGATGAGGATGAGATGATGCTTGCCACTTGTTGAGGTGTGTGTTCTGGCATAGTTAGTGGCTTCATCAGTATGAGAAGTCATTGATTCCGTGTATGGCCACTTGAGTGCCGGGATCCAGAGAGATTACCAGGATGAGACTCAAGGGTTAGACATACATGATGACACCTTCCTACACATAGTCTAGTTATCCTACATGGTCGGTTGCCTCTGGATTAGTGAGTCATACCTTTCACTACTTTTGTTGACCTTGAGTTAGTAAGCTATCAGGATTCCTTTTCTAGTGGTGTTTCCTGTATTGACTTGATTATCCGATTGGGGTAGACCTTTGTGGTTCTACACGGACAGGTGGTAGTGTTTCTTTACCACTTGAGATTCGACATCCTAGTACCAGTGCTTGATGGTGTCTTTACAGTTGGATTCCTTATGTTAATTCTTCATTGATGTTCTTATATACTTATTCTTTATTGTAAATCTTGTAATAGAGTATCGCATGTGATACATAATTTGGATATTGTAAGTTAGTTGATAGAGTGATAATTGCATACCTTGCGACATGTGCAGTGGATGTATGTTTATTAGAATTAATGTATGTTCATGAAATGTAAACATTACGATGTAATTATTGTATTTAATTTATGGAATATTTTGTTGATGTTAATCAATGTGTTATGTTAGTAAGTAATACTACGTCATGGGACCCATTAGATTTGTGACCTGTGTTTACAATGTGTGTTATGTGGGATAATGGTTATTGCTTTCATGTAATTATATATCTTGAATGTAAACTTTAGAAAAAAAAATTATTCACCAAACTTAGTATCATGTTCTAGGTTAGTTTCTTTTGGGTTCCCTGGCGGGGCATTACAGATATGCTCAGTTGATGGAGTTAGAAGAACTCAGAGACAAGTTAATGCAAGATATGGAGTTCCATCAGATTCAGATAAAGAAAAGTTTTGACAAGAGAGCCAGGGTCAGAAATTTCAAGATTGGAGATGTAGTTCTCAAATGGGATGAGTTCAGATCCAAGCCTGGAAGACATTCAAAATTTGATTCATTTTGGGGTGGACCATTTGTTATAACAGAGTGCAAGGGATGCAATGCTTTCTAGCTATCAAATCTTGAAGGAGTTGCCTTGCCAATCTTAGTCAATGGATTCCACTTGAAGCCCTGCTTTGAGGTTAATCACTCTATGTAAATTCTTGTAAATATGTTTTCCTACCTTCTTTCCCTATTTTCTAGGTTAGTTTCCTACTTTTCAAGAAGTGCCTGTGCACAAGGTTTTCTCTCTAGTTCCATTTTTGCCTCTCTGTCAAATTTTTGTGTTCCTAAGGTGACCCCATGCCCAATGGATTGTTTATAGGCCACTAGTTTTCCATGTCTAGTAGGTTGACATCCAGTAGAAATCACCAAAATGTTACATAATTTTCCTATCCTATACAAATTTGGCTAAAGATCCATCCCAGGGTCTCTATTTTTATCCTACCAGGCATCCCTAAAAATTTCATGAAGTTGTGCCTTGTCCTCTGGCCTCTGTAAATTGTTTTACTCCCTGGTCTGTAGGTTAGAAAATTCATAAGGTAGTCGTTGGACCCTTAAAACCCTAAAAAATCCTTTTGGCCTATTATATTTCTACATTACCTTTTCGGCCACTTAAGTGATCATATTTCCACGTGCTTTAATATTTCCCTAAGTCTAAGCACCTAGCGCTTTAATTTTTCCTAAGTCCCGACACCTTTTATTTTCGGGCTCAGGCTCTCTGACACCATTTTAATCTAACAATGGGCGTAAGTTCTCATAAGATTTGTCAGAGGCATGAGATTATGTGATGATCATTGATCTTCCTACCTGTAGTGAGTTATCTTTTGTCAGTGAGTTTGGCCACGTAGTCTGAGCTATGCACTTATGATTGGTTAAGGCTTATGATTCAGTGCCATGTCAGCGCAGGCCCAGCGGGTTGTCAGTTGACGCTGATCTAACGGTTGGCACATAATCTGAAGGAGCTTTTCTGACACATGAGATCATGTGCCCACTGTTGATCTTACTTTATCTCTAGGCTCTGTGAGGTGGGTCCTCCATTTTTGACGTGCTCATTCATTATTGGTTAGCCAGATGATAGCTGGGATGTGTCAGTGGGACCATGTCAGAAGGTCTATGGATGTGTCAGAAAGGAAAAGATCTATGGTGGTCATATGATCTCATAGAATCTTCTGACCCTATGAGATCATGCAACAACCCTCCAATGAGAATCTCTGGCTCATGGGTCTGATGTGCTACCTGGCGCTGATGTGTTCACATATGATTGGCTTCTATATGATGACAAGGACTCATCTATTAGTTTGATGTGTCATGGGGTCCCAGTTCTAAAATGATCTACGGTTGGTGCATGATCAGAAGGAATATTTGAGGCACATGAGATCATGCGCCCACTGTTAGATTGGAATCTAGTTCTCTATGGGTCCAATGTCAGAGAGGTGCCAAGGTGTATGCCTACAAAGTAGTCAGGGTGAATGAAAGATGGCCAAGTGGAAAATGGGCCCAGGGTTAGCAAGGTTCTATGAATCAGTGACTAGGGGTTCTCTCTTGTTCGCTGGACTTAACCAGGGTTAGCCGAAAGACTTAGAAATTCAGAGACCGCTTTGTTCGCGTAGTCGCTTAACCGGACCTAGGTTATGAGAAGTTCTTCACAACTTAGAAAAATTTCTTCGGTCACGTAGTCGCCGAATGACTTAAGAAGGAAAAAGCTCGAGGTGGGGCCAAAATGACAAGTGTGCTGACGTGCTCGATTCTCATTGGTCCAAGCGTGCCGAGGTGGACATTGGCTTTTCAAGGGGGAAGTTTAGGCTATTTTTTGAGTGCATCACAGCCGTTCATCTACCAGGAAGGGTTTCTCATCGACGGTTACATTTTAAAATTTTTCGCTAGCTGTTATATTTCAAAATTCAAATGTCTCTGTGAGGGTTTTGCGTTCTTTCGGCCATGCACGATGTCGGGTAGCTCAGGAATTGATTTCTCAGGAAGGTTATGGTTGAGGGGGTGATGGAGATGACTATTGGCTAGCATTATAGGGTACCATGTCATGTCGAAGGTGCTAAATGGATTGGCACCACCTTTTTCCAGTGTTATTATTGAAAATACAGATATCTTCCAGATTAGATTTGGAGCCTTCATGGCTTAGTGGAGTTGCAGGTGGGTTGGTAGGTTGAGATTGTTGTGTCTACAGGTGAGCTCAGTACCGGATGGATGCCCATGAAGAAAGATATTATTTGATCACCGCCATTCTCAAATATTTTCATAATAGGTGATCAATACCCTAGGGTTTGGTATCATTGTTTAATTTTGTAACCCTAGTTAGGTTTTGACTCTTGCCTATGTGTAAGAGGGGATGTATATATAGTTATTTTTAGAGATTTTGAGCTTAGAGTTGGACAATTGTAAAAGAATTTCACTTTTTCTTAAGGGTCACCTGTGGTATCATTTCTACCCTCTAGCTTATACAGTTGTAAATCTTTCATTGATTATTCAAACATTGCAGAGGTATTTTTGTGACAATTCTTCATGTCTCTATGCTTCCTTGTTTGGATCATCTCTTAATGAATTGAAGTCTATGCATGTTTTCAATGACAACTTAGGGTTCCTGATCCCTCTTACTTTCTATAATTGTGTGTGTTATTATGTTTGATCTGATTTAGATGTTTTTGTGGGTATACTTCAACCCCCTGACCATCTTGTCTCAATCCTACACCGAGTTGCAGAAGTGAATGTCTACTTGCAGGTCATAGGTTGTGTCTTATGTTTAGGCCCTCCTATGAATTACTTATGCAAGCCTATTCAGTGAGTTGTGATCTCCTAGACCTAAGTCCTTCATTGGTCTCACCCGTCTATGCTGCAATTCACACCTTAATTTCGGTGTATCACCTAGTAGGTAGTTTGCTTTCAGTCATTTCCCTCTCCAAGCATTCCTTCTATCCCTTTCCCTCAAAGTTTTACTTTTCATGTCAAGAAGAAAATTAGGGTGATTATCCAAGAGGAACTAGCCTAGAACCTGGAGGTCTCATCTCAGTTAGCATAGGTCCCACAACCTGGAGATGATTCCCATGTTATACTGGGTTATCAAGACTACGAGAGCTTGAAACAAGGGTGCAAACTTAGTGTATAACAATAACATAAATAAATTGGCCATAAATCACTGAGGTGGACACTCAAACTTCTTTGGAATGAGAGTAATAAATGTATTATTGATTTCTTTTAGTAATTTCCTCAATTTCCTAGTGTTTTCAATTGCTTCCCACAGATCCTTTCCAAGGAAATACCAATATTTTTGGGAGAATTGGCTTGGAAGCCATCTGGACCCAGGGCTTTATCCGGCTTCATTTGGAAGAGTGTAGTTTTAATTACATCTAGTGTAAGATTTTATTTAACATATTATTATTTTTTGTAGTTATTATTTTAGGAATGATTTTAATAGTTTCTATTGGGAATTTAGATCTGAAGACTCCCAATTATTGAGGGTTTTCTAGAAAAATGTAACAGCTTCCTTTGAAATCTCTTTGGGATTCTTTAGTAACACACCTTGTTTAATTTTAATATTGGTTATTCTATTGATGTTTCTTCTCTATTGGTACTATTATGGAAGAATTTAGAATTTTTGTCTCCATATATCAACCAATTTTCTTTGGATTTTTGCTTCCAATATGTTTCTTCTTTTGATAGTATATCTTCTAGTTTGTTTAGAAGTGTTTTTCTTTGAAATATCTATCATTGTCCAAACCTTCCTTTATTACTTCATTGTTTAATTCTTGAATTTTTTTCACTACTACCTCTTTTTCTTCAAATATATTCTTAAAATGATGTTTGTTCCAATTGAGAATTTTAACTTTTAAATTTTTTAACTTAGAGACAGAGAAAAAAATTTAAAAGGGTTTCTTGTTGGTTTGGCCTCCTCTATGATATCCAAGGTTATTGGAAAGTGATCAAAACCAGAGAGGGAAACTATTGATGTATATAACAAATGATTAAAGGATGCTAGATCTCCTGTAAATAGAAATCTATCTAGTCTTTCAGCTATATTGCTAGTGACTTCTCTTATATTATTCTAGGTGTAAATTCCGTTATTAGGTTTGATATCTATGAAGTTATTCCTAGATATCCATTCTCTAAAATCTTTGATGGATTGGGTTTATTTCTTAACACCTCCATTTTTATCGCTTAGATCCAGTACTATGTTAAAGTCTCCCCCCAAAATATAGATCCTATCTTTACGAATGATATATAAATAACCAATATCTTCCCATAGTTTTAATTTTTCAAAAGTGGTGATTGGCCCATAAATATTGATAAGGAACGAGGATAAATTGTTATTGATTCTTTTTAACCGTTCTCCCAAACAATTGGTTTCTTTGACTTCACATACAAACTTGACTTTCCTAGGGTCCCATATATAATTTCTATTCCACCAGAGGCAAATTCTACCTTGGAACTATCTATCTACCATATTCCTAGCTTCTTGCTTAGTTTGCAGAGATCTTCATTAATAAGTTTAGTTTCTTGAATTAATACTACTTTAGAATTTAGTACTTTAAGCCAATATTTTAAAAAACATTGTTTGTTAGGGGCATTTAATCCCCTAAAATTCCATGTAGAGATCTTGATTTCTTCGTAGGAAGGAACTTACCCTTCCCAACATTGAATAGATTAGATATTTTAGTTTGGTCATCATCTTCACCATTCATTTTCTGCAATTCAAGGGTAGATTTCCTACCTATTTTTTTCAATGTTTTACCATAGTTGGGTGTCTCTTCCCCTTTTATGGTTTGAGCTATACCTAATTTATTATTTTTACTTGCATTAAAACATAAATATTGATATATTGTTTCTTTTTCATTTTATACCTCAATTTCTAAATCCTTATCTTAATGTTTAATAAAATATAAAGAAGTATCTTTATTCAATAAATTAATAATGTTCTTATTAACAATTTAATAGAATTATCCTCACTGGACAAATAAATCCACCAATACTAATTTCCTAAAATACAAATCTCTAAATAGAATATATAATAAAACAACAATAAATTTATTAAATGAAAAGTGAATTTCTAAAGTCACTTAACTTAATACACTAAAATGAAATCTAGAGTATGGAGAAGAACAAATAAAGTGCAATATAAAACAAATTACCAAGGAAAGGAATCCAATGGGGAAACCCTAACCCTAATTCAGATTTAGGGTTAGGCCCTACTTTAAAAGTTTGAAAAACCCTAATCTTGTCATTTTTTGTGTGTGCAGGTTGGGGCAGAGGCTTGGGTGTTGATATGAGAAGTTTTTTTTGTGTTCACACATGGGTACATGTGTGTATATACACACCAGAGGTGTGTATGTACACACATATACTTTTGTGTGAATATGTTATCTCAATTTCTTCAGACAAATGCTCACAACCCCTAGGGTTTCCTCCTAGGGTTTCAACAAACCCTCTTTCTCATTTTCACCAGGGTACATTTCTTTCAAATTAGTTTTCTAGATATATTTCATCCCTAGTGTTATCAAAGAGTAAATCTTTGTTTCTTTTATTTAATGCTCTTTGTTCGGTTACAGTTAGATTCATTTAATTTCTTTTTAAAAAACCCTCTGTAAGGGCACATAGTTAAATCTCTATTAAAATTTATCTATAAACCTCTGCTTTTTTTTTGTCTACTAAAAAGCTAATTGTTTTAAACAATAAAATAATTTTTTATTATATTAATGTTTATGCATATCTATTTCTTGTATTACTGTCATTAATATGCATAAGAATAAAAAAATAACATTTTATTTTAAAAGATGGAGCGGAGCGGCAGTGGGAGCAAAGTGGCTGGAGCCTTGCGGGCTGGGGCCGCCTCTTTTTTTACTGGGCATGAGGATGACTGGGGCAGGAGTAGTGGGGTTAGTTTTGGCCTGCCTTTTGATTGCAGCATGGGTGTCTTTTTGCTCAGTCTTCCTCGGCTAGCCTCGGTCTTTGCCAGTGATAGATTGGTGAGTGGAACTAGAGTGATTGTGGGTGTGGCTAGGGTTTTTGGTGTGGGTGATGCTGTAAGCAAATCAGATGCCGATGACAGAGACCCTAATGGGGGCTTGTTGGTCCTTTGTTTTGGCAAGCGGAGGTTGGATGGAGGCTTCTACTCTTACGTTGGGAGCTGGGAGTCTCTTACCAGTGCAGGGATGTGGTGACAGAGGAGACGCTCTATCTCTCCTCTGTTGGCTAGAGTCTATTGGTTGAGTATCCCATTCTGGGATTTGGGTAGGGTCGTTGACTGGATGGTGTTGGAGATTAGATCTAATCACTCTGAGCCTTTCATTCTCTGGGATTGGACGCTCAATGCCTTTGTGGGTATGTGGGGGGTTGTTTCTTTATTGTGGAGAAGACCTCTGCTTTCTCATGGGGTCAGAGATGATGGATGGCTGTAGAGTTTTTACGGCTGGGTCCTTCCTATTGCAGCCTTTTCTTGGGATCCTCACATGAGGGTCTTCTTTTGGGCCCTCTGACTCTTTCATCTTTGGTGGGAGTTTGGTGGTGGGTTTTTTGTTCCAGTCTAGATTGGGATCCCTATTGAGGTGGGGTTCCTCACTAGAGCCTCTGGCAGCGAAAGGATGATCCCTGGATTTATTCCTCAATCCTGTTTCAGGTGTGCACTATTGGTTTATGGATGAAGAGGAAGACACCGAGTATGGTGAAAATTTTCCCCTTGTCAGTGTTGGGCTGCATTGTGCTGGACAGAGGATCTTTTAGGTTACTGGTCCCTTTTGGGGCCTTTTGTTTTTTGTGGTGGCTATTTTTCTGCTGAGTGGTGAGGAGTGGGTTTTTGGTGGGCTTCAGCCTTTGCAGTGGAAGACTCCTGGCCTGGTGCTTCTGAGGGCTTTGGTCTTGCTCATTATGGCTATGGTTGCTAATCATATTGTGGTTCATGGTCCTAGCCATTCTTTTCTTTGAAACCACTACATGTCTGGGGGAGCTGACTGTATTCTGATGTTCTCTCCCTCCCATGGATTTACTCTCAGACCTCTTTTGGGCCGGTTTGAGAAGATTTTTGTTTGCATAGGCTTTTGCTTGCTTGCTTTGCCCCTTTGCTTTTAATGGGTGTGGTGGTTGTCTTTTGTTTTCATTTTGTTGTGGATCTTCCCCCTTTGGGTGGAAGAGGTAGGGTTTTAGTTTTTTTTGGTAGCCAGGGAACGGCTAATAGTTTTCAAGGGCTCCCTCTAGTTTGGTGTTTTTGGTTAAAGTAGGTTGCTTGCTGGGAGGTTGGGCTCTACCATGTCATTGTGCACCTTGTCTCTTTCTCTGGGCATTGGGCTTCATTCACTCAGTCATATTCCTTCTTCATGGTTCCTATGGAGGTGGATCAACCTCCTATTGAGGTGGAGTGTTTGTGCAAGATCCTGAAGGTGACTGATTCTCCTATGGAGGTGGAGAGCATTGGGGCTTTTTTCTTTGTTCCTATTAAGGTGGAACACTTTTCTTTAGAGGTGCATTGGGAGACTACTACTGGTGTTGCGCCTGACTGTCAGGGCTATGTTGGGGCTCAAGGTGTTGTCAATGTGCAGTCTAAGGTGTTGTTAGTGTGCACTATGTTTTGTACTTGGCTACTTTTAGCCTTGAGTATCTCTTTCTCTACTCAACTTTTGGCTGATTGTGTGCTGACTATGGCTTTCTACTAGTACCTTGACTTTCCTCCTTAACTGCTCTTTGGTTGTTGTTGTTGTTGTAATTTCCTTTGTTCCAGTTAATGTGTCATTAACATGTCCTTTGTGACTCTGCTTTGATGTACCATGGGCCAGCACCCTCTTGCTGCTTTTTTAATCAAAAACATTTTATTTTAAAATACAAAACAAATTTATAAAAATGCATTTTTTTTTAAAGGGGGTCAATGGCTGCCTTACAGGCCAGCTCCCCTAGTCACCATACATAGGTTGGGGGGGAATGGTGGTGCCACCACACCCCAACTATGGTGTGGGGGTACCCCCTGTCCACCGCCCCCAAGGGGACAGTGGCAGGTGGTCACACCACACCATAGTGGGTGCGGTGGGCACCGTCCCACCTCCCATGCATAGCTTTAGCCATGACATGGGTAGGGCTCACGTGCATGGCTTCAGCCATGGCACAGGCAGTGAGTTGTCTTTTTTTTAAAAAAAATTATTAAACTTTGTTTATAGTTTTCATTAACACTGCATAAAATTAATGATAGGTTTGATAGTTTAGTTTTTATATATTAATTTATTATATATTTCATATTAATAAAAATACATAGGGCATGAACATAATAATAGTTATATATATATATATGAAATGCATATATATATTCAACATGAGAATAGAAGTTTTTTTAAGGTAAGAAGGTAAATAATACTACCAATAAAATATATACACGATGTATATAATATATTTATAATTACAAGATTTTATTTTAAATGTCTAAGTGAAATTTTAATTGCTTGTCTATACATACTAATATATATTTGCAAAGGTACTTATCAAACTATGTATTATTTTTTTTTAAAAATAACTTTTACAAGCAACTAATAAATCTAATAATAAATTCCTTACTAGGGAACAATGAGCTAGCTAAAGAATTTTCAAATAACACCTTTATTACAAAATGAAAACTTTATTTAATTATTTTTTTGCAAAAGAGGAAACAATTCAGCAACATATTTACTTTTAATATACTCAAAATTAAAGCACCTATTGCATCAAACTCATAGTATTACATTGTCTATCAATAATATTTTACAACATAGTTCATTTCACCATAAAATGATACAAATTCTTCTTTTAATGTTATGCAATTAAAATAAGGAGTTTCTACAAGAATAATACATGAACAAGAATTTTATACAAAGGATAGGGTAAAACAACTTAAATCTATTTTTCTAAAACTATCACAAGTCTTCTCCCAAAGAAAATCTTAACTTCAAACTTTGAAAATTTCTTCTCTTCATCATCCATTCAAAACTTGCAACCAAAGGCATCAAACACAAGGTCATGGAGGCTCACCTCCCAGCCAAGGCCTTTACAAGGCCACCCTCGAGCTAGGGGAAACAAGGAAGGATGGGTGACAAACATACACATACACATAAAATAAACATGAACACATGAATTTACAACATATAATCCCAATCTGAATGTTTGCACAAAGGATCACATTAGATCCAAAAATGGGTAAAGGTGGAAATTAACCCCATTGGAGAAGCCATACTTAATCAAGAACATGTTTTTTTTTCATTTTAACATTACATTTCCTTCACAAGGCTCAACGTCTCAACCAACTTTCTCACTAAATAAAAATACAATCGCTTCCCTTATGGCCCCCAAAGTGTAAAACAAAGTAGGCTACATGGATTCCCATACATCCATGCTTCTATCCCCTTCCTCCAAGAGGAAGGGCTCTACACATATGGGAAATTACCAACTAACCCCTTCACCCTCAAGACTCTCAAACCCTCCCAAGGGTGAGTGTAGTCTTGCACTCCCAAAACACTCATAACAAACCAAAGAAATAAGAAAACTTCATCAAACAACTTGAAATCAATACAACACTCTTACAACATGATTTCACAAAATAACACAATTACACAAAGCATAGTCTTTCATGATAGATGCACTAACCTTCCTCCAAGAAAATATGGCAAGATGGATTTGGTGGAGAACTCTAATTCCTTCCTAGCTCTCTTCTTCTCTTCCCAATTCCCTCTTCCAATCTTCCTCTAAGCTTTTAAATCACTACCAAGATGAATTTCCTAAACCAAAAATGCAAGAAGTAAAATTGTTCTTCTTTTTCCTCACATTTTAGTTAATAGCCAAACATTCCTTTCATCTCTACCCCCATCCCAAAGTGAAGTAGATTTCTTGGTTCATGTATCCTTTCCACTTGTCCCTAACTAGCGAATGAGAGGAAAACCAAGAAATGGGGAGAAGAACAATCTTGAAATCATACCCAATTTTTTTCTCTCAAAGAAGGCTCTTTATAAGATGCCATTTGGAAGCTTTGAGTGATGAAAAAGGAAAAAGTTGACCCCCATACCTATGTACATGCATTGGGATAGCTAAAAATAACCTTAGCCACTCCCTAGGGCTCATTTTAACCTCTCTAAAACCCATGTGAAGTTAACTCACGAAAATGGAAAATGATGTGACTCTTGCCTTGGTTTCCTAATCAATTAACTACACCTAGGGACTCACAAGGTGACCTAAGGGTAGTGTTAAGTCTAACCATTCCACTTAGGCATGCCAACACATAAGCACAAGTGTCAAGAGATAGAACAAAAAGGTACACATCACTCCACTTAAATTCACACATGGCATGCCAAATGGATTAAACACAATTATATTTACACATATAATTACATCCAATTATGCACATATATACACTTACAAATTAACAGTCACTCATACATCACATTTATGAATTTAAAACACATAACAATGAGGTCATTCTCTTCATAGAGTTGACCTTGGCCTTTTACTATTTTCACATTGATCCATCCTTGTTTCCCCGCATTTAAAACCATGGTCATAATCCTACACACTCTATCAGATATCAGTATCACATGAAATCATCACAAATATAATCATATAGAAAGAAAAGAAGGATCCATAATAACATTCAAATACGAATACATTGATAAACTACATTTCATGATTTCAACATATACATAAACCATATTGTATCCAATTTCCATAAGCATCACATGTAAGTTGAGTTTCACTTTATCAAGTAACCCTAAATCAAATGCAGAACCAAATCATTAGGAGATCAACTTCCTATCCATCTAAATTTCTATGTCATAAGATAGTGTAAATTGAAATGCAGAATTCAAAATCAATTATCCTTCTATATCATATAATCAAGATGAATCTAACATAAGCATATAAAGATACATCCAACATCATCATCCATATAATCATATAAAATAATCGCATAATGTCTAATGATATGAACTTAGCATTATCCATCATTTTTAATTTGATCTCTTTTTCATCAAATTCCTAATTAATTTCCACCATTTCATATATTTCTTATAGTTCTAGAGGGATATTAGTATTGTTTTTAGGTGAGGATACAAAAATATCCTTATTGGGTATAGATTGAGGAGCATTTTCAATTAGTTGTTATCTTGATTTGAGTGACTAGTATTATTGGATTTAATTTCTTCCTATAGTAGATGCCAATTCATTAATTCTTCTTTAACTTCATCATGGATAATCATTATTTCTCCAATAAGTTCTCTTAAAGTTTTCATATTATCTTCCATTTTCTTGATCCATTCTTCTTGATTAAAGTTGTTAGTCTCATGATAATTAAAATTATAGGGTTGATTTACTATATAATCTATGGAAAGACATTTTATGCATATATGGGGAGAGGATGAGAATTGCTATTTGAATTTATTAGAGGACCTTCTATTGGGGTGCTCATGTTCAGAGAAGGATCTGGTAAATGTTCTACTTGATTAATAATTTTCATATCTACAGGTGGTTTAGAGATTATTATACTTTTTTTAATGTTTATGTCTAGAAGGGATAGATTATATTGATTTGGTCTCCCTGCATTTGAGAGATATTTAAGACTATGTTTATGGGTCTTCTCTTGACCTCATCCATATGTATAAGAGCATTTATAGCCTTGTTGGGAATAGTTTTCAAGACATTAGGATCTGAACCATAGTAATCTCTAGATAGATTGGGGTAATTCAGATTAACATGAATTAAATAATTAGTTTCATTACTTTTGTTAGCAATATTATTACATTCAACTATCTCTCCTTCCTCAATATCTTTATTATGATAATTGCTAGGAATATCTATATTTCCCATCAAGAATATGGAACCTCATTTATTTGGATTAAACTTAATAGTTATGTTATTAGGAATATCAAATTATTTGGTGATGAATGCCTGTGAATTGTTATTATTAAATCCATCTGAAACCCTAGGGTTTCTAAATTTTATTTTACTATTGATATCTTTTGTATAGAATTTGGGTATTAAATTATATATAGAATTATTCAAAATTATTTTTATGGGGTTTAATCTCTTTGTGCATTAATCAACCAAAATCTTAATATCATTAGAGACCATAAATTTGTCTTCTAGTCCTTCAAAACCACCTAAAAAGTCTCCAATTATTGCAAGAATGTAGCTATGCAACAATTCAATCAGAAAAATAGGTATTCTTATCCATTTGAAAAGTGTAGGTAGTTTGATTGAAAAGGGATCAAAATTAGGAATCCAATTAAATAAGTTAATAGGAAAACCCTTGCAAATTTTGTTTAACCCTTTAAAATTCTCTTTCAAAGAGACCTTACAATCAATAAAAAGAAAGTTGTTATTTAAGGAGGTGATACTTACCTAGTGTTTGAAAGAATCTTGGAACCATTTGAGGAAATCGATGCTAGAAATACCATGTCTTCCCCATGTTGCATAGACATTGTTCTTGCTACTATAGTCCCAAAGAAAATTCAAGTATTTATTTCTTATTACCATGGTGTCATGTTTAGGATTGGAACTAGGGCACTTTTTAGGACCCTTCCTTCCTAATGGCCCTAAGATATTTTTAGGATTTTCTTTAACAGATGCAGGGTTTTAAGGGAGCCTACTTCTATTGAATTCCTTCAGGGATGGACGTGTGTTGTGGGGAGCCATTGAGTCAACCCAGGCCTTGGGTTGTTTATTGGAGGAACCCAATGGCATTTTATTTTCTCCTATTGCAAAATTGGGATTTGATATTGTTATGGGAATAGCCCATATCTTCCTCTTATTTTATGATTAATCTCTTTATCCATTTTTTATCCTAATGTTCATTGGATTCTGTACCACATGTAATCCATTTGAGGATTCCTTATTTTTTGCATAAGGAACTTTTATGTTTGTGATTTTCTCATTTTCATTCCACTAGAAGAATCCAGAATTGCTAATTTCCTTATGTGATGTAGAGATTGAATATTTAGCCTTCTCCAGCTAAGGGATTTGTTTCAAATATTTTGGAGGAGAAAAAATTTCAATTTCATTTAGGGCATCAAATGAGTTTTTGAGTGTAAGGTCTAGACCATATTTCATTTTTTACAAGAATGTCACTTGCTTTATTTTATTTTCCAATATTTTGCAAGGCAATATAACCAAATTTGAAAGGGATGTTGGGATTATGGAAAGATAAATACTGAGAGGGGAGGGGTGAATTAGTACCCTCAAAAACTTTTAACAATAAAAATTTTCAATTGTAGATCTCAATTAACCAAATGCATCCATTGTTAGAAACATACATTCATGTAACTGAAAATGTCAAGTGCGTGTAAACTAAAAAATAAATTATCCATGAAACTTCAGACTCATGACACAAATATTTTGGTATTGTATAAACCCTTGTAAGAAGGTAAAAACTATGGTGGGGTTTACACCCACAAATCTTCACTACTGCATCAATAAATTATGTCGGTTGAGGATACAAGTTTTAATCACTTCTAGTGATCTTACCCTTTTAGGAGTAAAAAATATCGACTAGATCTACCCAGTTAAAGGATTTTAACAACACAAAGTACGTGTGTACTCAGTTAAGATATTTACATAAGAATTGTTAATTCCACTCTGTTAAGAGATTTAAATTCTGCTACAATGGTTAAAAAGAAATATTAAAAGTATATGTAAATAACAACTCAATCTTGTCTGATTTAGATCTGTGAAGTACCAAACAATATTACCTCAATGTGATATATATGTCCTTATGTACTACTTGGTAGCCTTGTATGTATTATGAAAAACTGACTCTTTCTTTCATAAACCTTCTGTCAAAAAAACCCTTTGTATGATCTCCTGATGTCCTTAGGTGCAACTACTCCTTCATGATACATGATCATAATGACATCTTTACAAATTTATATCAAACAATCTTGACCTAATTAGGGTTTATAATATCTTAGAAAACCTAAGACCAACGGTGTAAGAAAATAACCTAGATCTAATATTACATAGGAATCATCACCAAATTTAATGATTACATCCACATTAAATATTTTCTCGATCTTGGTAAACTATTTTCCTAATCAATGTAAATCAATTGCATAGATGTTCGTGCCATTCCTTATTACTATATCATTTCTTGTTTTACTCGGTAATCACTGCATTCACCATTCGGTAGATTATTGGTTCTCAGTTCATATGAATTCTTGGTGATCACTATCTCGATACTCGATAATTGCCTATTGCTCATTGAGTGTTCTCGGTCAAACTTGTATTTGGTTATTTTAGAGATTTTCCTTGTCTTTTTTTTGGTGTGAAGGATTTGTATGCTTGACCGACTGACCTGTTTGTCTCCTTTATCAACCTTTACTGATTGAATAACTGCTTGATACTAATGACAATCCATTAATGCTTAAATAGATATAACAATCTCCCCCTTTGGCATTAGTATCAAAACCTTATTTATATTTACCGATTGCCAAAAATATATACAAAATCAAAAATATACTCTACACTAACTCCTTTCTTTACTGACTCCCCATTTGTGCATGCTCTCAATGTGAAGTACATAGTGGCATATATATACATAACTTTCCCCCTTTTTGAAATTAATGCCAATAGAAAGAATGTACTTACAACTTATCAAAAATGTTCTGGTGGGTTTTCTTATGTGATGCCAAGAGGTTTTCCCATTCATCCTTCAGGTTCTCAAGAAAAATGTGCTCTAGACCTACTTGTGCATGCATATCAAAAATATTTTCAAGGACAAACATCTTGGGGGTGGCAACTAAAGTCTTTTCCTTATCTACATGTCACTCCATGATCTTCATATGTGGAAGCAACTTAGCTTGTAGCTCGGTGACTTGATCACTTATGGCATCTTCTTACTTCCTCAAATCTAATCTCAACCACCTAAGCTCTTTAACTTTTGATATATTCTTATGAAAAGCATTTGGCTTGGTGAGAGAAGTATTTTCACTAACCTTGATTTCTTCATCCAACTTTTTAATCTTGTCACTAACCTTGGTAGTGAACTGGTCAACAATGCATAACTTGAATAAAATTTGAATAATCAATTGAATAATGGTTTCCAACTTGGTAATAACCTCTAAGAGCTTAAGCTTATTTATTTCCACTTCTTGGCTTATTCTCTTAGCTAGTTTCAATCGAATCTTTCCTTCTGCCCTTTCCTCTATTCTCTTCTTAGCATCAATATCTAGGGCATTTTTGTGGCTGGTTAGAGTTGCAAGTTGATCAAGGATGGGAGTATCCTCATCAACATTGATCTTAGGAACTACTTGCAGTAAGATATCTCTAACATCCTCTAGAATTTTCTTGCTTTTTCTCTCCTTTTTCAGCTTTTCTTGTGCAGCCTTCCTAGTGCACAATTCCCCATATCTTCTTAGTTCCTTGGGGTCTAATGTCCTTGGTTCACATGCAGGTATCTCAATAACCTTGTCCAATGTGACTAGACCCTTTCCATATTTTATTTTTCTTCATCTTCTCTGGCGTTGGTGATTTGGTATAAGGAACAAGAGATTTAGTCTCCAGATTTGTCTTCTTGGGCTTAGTAGACACACTTTCTTCCTTAGGTTGTGTGGTGACCAATGTCTTGGCTTCTTGTCCTTGGGCATCAATTGTTGTGTCTTTAGTTGTAGATTCTATTGATTTAGCCTCTTTCAGTGCTTGTGATACTACTTATGTTTTCTTAGGCTCATTGGAAGTATTATGTTCTATTGTCCCCTATTCCTTGGGTGTATCTTTAGGTTTCTCAAGGATCGATCCTGTTGTGGTTCCACAACCACACTCCCCTTTTTTTAAGCCTCTTGACTTTAGGGGACCCCCTTTTTCTAGCTTGTCCTTAGTTGTTTGTTTGTCTGTTAGTTTTTTTTTTGGTCTATTTGAATTTTTAAGTTTTTTTGTGGTGTCGTAGTGTCGCACTTTTGAAGGTTCGAAAGTGCGAAAGGTCTGAAAAGGAAAAAAGATGACAAAGTCAAGCATTTCCAAAACCCTTGGGTTTCAGACTTTCAGAAGTTTATGCACCGAAAGGTTTGACTCTCTGGAAAGAGTCAGCCTTTCAGCATTTCAGACTTTCAGAGGTCTAGGACCCCCGAAAGCCCAAAAGGCCAATTGGCGGGGGCGGTTCACGTCACCCCCACCGGTTGCCTGTATATGGTAGTGAGTGGGTCTTTTAACCTCACTTGTTCTCAGTGTAGATTGTCAGTTTTCAAAGCTTCCTCATGCATTTTCTTCTACTCTTGGCTTTCACCTCGTGGTTGTCATATTCTAGCTTGTTAAAGGTTGGTGCCTTTATTTTCCTTTGTTTCTTTCCTTGGTTTTGTTTTTTTTCCTCTTTCAGTCACTTAGGTAGGGTTTTTTTTTTGCTTAGTTTAGCTAGGGTTTTATTTGTCGCTAGGGTTAGTTGAGTTAGTCAGTCTAGTCCCACCTTGGGGATTGCAAGGTTGTCCCCTTCGATCCCCTGGCCTCAAGTTCATGGTTGAACTTTCCGTCAGACTCATTTTCAAGTCCTAACATGAAACCCTCACTTTTGACAGTTTTGGACATTTGAGTTTTCAGACTTTCACAGTCTGAAACTCTCAGGACATTTTTTCCAAGGAATTTGACCAAGTGCCAATTCTTTGGTGTTTTGGTGCTTTCGCACCTCAATAATATCCAACATTTGATTCGCTAAAAATTTAGAGTCTGAAAGATTATCTCTAAAGTTGTCAAGCCATGCCCCTTTTTGGTGTTTCAGAGGTGTCGCACTTCAAAAAACTTGTATCCCTGATTCATCGAGAGTTTGAAAGACTATCTCTGAAACCTTTGATTTCAACTTGACTGGCTTCCTTTTTAGCTTTACCACCTTTTCAGCCTTTCAGAGGTCTCCTACCCCTGAAAGTCTGAAAGTCTAAAATTGACTTCTCAAAGCCTTTTTCATGCTTAGTTCTTTTAGAGAACTTTGTTTTTTATATTTGTTCTCTCTTTCATGTGATTTCATGTTTACTAATTCATGTCCTTTTCTCTTTGTAGGAATCACAGAGAGGATTATGTCACCAACTATGAAGTGCCAGTTTAAGGGTTATCATCCACCCTCCAAATTGAGTAACCTACATGCTCAAATTACAGACACTGACATTGGCAATGTTAGTTGGAATAATTATTTGGTCAAATGTGCACAACCAAGAGGAAGATCCAAGGACTGCACTTCATTAGTTTACTGTTCTTTGGTGAATGTAGTGGCAGACCCAATCTCCATCTTGTCTTCAGACCTGATCAACACTTTGGCAAACCATTACATATCAGATGAGAGAATGGTAAAGAATAGCATGGGTGAAGTGGTCTTGGATCTAAGGCTAGACAATATTGAGGATGTCTTTCACTTGCCCAAAGGGGTTGACAAGTTTTACAACTTCTACATCAATAAGAGAATGGAGTTCTATAGAAAAGATATCTCATTATCTTGTGAGATTGTGAATAGAGAGTACCTTATGGAGTCTCTACCCAAGAATAAGTTGGACCGAATAGATATGCGGAGGGGATACATGAAGGAGGATATCTAAGAAGCCATCACCATGATTAGTTAGGTGTATGGATTGGCTAAATCTATTCAGTTGGAACCACAGATGATCTTACTTATTGAAAAGATTAAGGAGAGATAGGTGAGATTTGATTGGACCACCATCCTTAGGGAGAACTTGGATGAGCAGCTTACCAGAGTAAAAAGTGACCCACATTTCTATATGACATCCTATGTCATGTATCTATTGGCTGCAAGAGAAGTGTACCTAGGATTGGTGAAAGTTGGTGTTATGGGTGATCCTAATACATGGCCATTTAGAATGTACCCGTAGCTAGTCAGGAAAGAATACTACCCACACAATAGCTCTAATTTCCACATCGTTAATGATGCCTTTGTGTTTGCAATCATACATTCCATAAAGAGAGATTATGCTAAGATGATGTCAACTGAAGCTGCTGCTAAAGTGAAGGCCCTAGGGGCATTTTACATATAGTTCAAGAACCTTACCTACATCCAGGTGGTAGGATACACATTGGCTCCTAAGAAGCTACCGAGGTATCCATCTGATAGAGTGATCCTATTGGAGATAGCCAGACAATTTTCTAATACTCATGAGCACATCTGAAATAAGAAGAAACATTGTTGGGAATTCCCAATTTCCATAGGGCCCCATTGTGTACCAAATCTAAAGATTTGTAAGTCTTTGTCCTTTGAATGGGATGAATTCCCTCTATAGAGCTACAACCTTGTAAGGGCCCATTTTGATCCAATTGGTACATATATTCACATAATGGGAAGACATTATGTACATGAGCCACATATTGAAGACCATTGGATGAATTGTGTAGATGACTATGAAGTCATTATCTGTGACTACTTTCAGATGAGTTTGGAGCTGGCACAAACCTCTCTACTAATGAAGATTCCCCCAAAGGTGAAGACAGCTAACTCTGAGGATATTCTAGATCCTATTTACAATCTGGACAAGGTATATACCAGGGCCATTCTAAATGCAGAGGTTGATAGAGATGAAAATGATGATATTGATTTCAAGGCCAGGCATGTCGTTAAAGTGACTAAGGAATGGGTCGACCACCCATTTCCTATGGATCCCATACTGATGAAGAAGCAACTAGAGTAGCCTTCAAAAGAGAAGAAGAAGAAAGGAGAGAAAGTGTTGAAGCCATAATTTAAAGAGGTTGCACCATAGAAGTCAGAGATAGTGTATAGGCATGAGCATCCTACAACATATGGCTCAGCTACTCATTCAAAGAAGTCTAAAAATAGAATGATAGGGATTATAGTACCTCTGGATGTTCCTTCTTCCAATGGTCTTGAGCCTCCAAATGTACCAAAGAAGGCCCCAAGATTTAAGCTAACTGGACCTAGGTGGGCTGAGGTAATCAAAGGGAACATTTACAAAAGGAAGAAAGGATCAACGCCCACTCAGATGAACACCCTATTGGAGGAAGATGAGGAGGATATAGATCAAGTACCCCTTAGTAGGAGAACCCACTCTATGAGATCCTTGAAAACAAGGAGGATATAGGAAGATGATCAAGAAGATGTTGAAGGAGCAACCCAAGGAGAGCCAATAAATCTAGATTCTCTAGGTGATAATGAGTTTAACATCTTGGATTTTGAGGGGCTTCATAGTTTCCAAGAATATGAGTAACAAGCTCCATCCACAGGATAGTTAGTCTCTTTTGAGTCTTTCCCTACACAATTCACTAGTCCCCTAGACAAAGTGAGAGAGGAATTCCCATGAGACTTTCAAAGATCAGTTGAGGAAGTTGCAGTTGAGGTTTAGAAAGAGAACACAGAGTCAGGAAAGGAATTTTCTATACGTAGCACCTTAGAGGAGGAGGTAGCTGAACAAATTCCCTCATCTTCACACTTAATACATCCTCCACCTCCTCCACCTATGCATCACACTCCACTCCCTCCTCCACATAAAACACTACCTACCACTCCACTTTTGCCTCTAGTTAAAACCACTCCATTTCCTCCATAACCTCCACCTTCTCATATTCCTATTCCAACTCTACTACCCCCACCAATGCCTTCACCCACTCCCCTTGTTGCCCCTACTCCACCACTTGTGCAAAATGAAGCAATAGCACAAGGGTCTCAAGAGACTAAGAGAGAGACAGAGGCAACTAATGAGAGCTGTCAAAAGAATAGGTTGGGTCAAAAAAGCAAGTTGATGAAGAAGAACAAATAAATGATGAGGAATAGGTGCATGAGGAGGGGGAGCTAAATGTGATGGAAGAGCAAGAAACAAGAGAAGGAGAGGAAGGGAGTCATGAGGAAATAGAGATAGAACACCCTCTGAATACCTTGACTCTAGCAACTCCTTATGAACCCCTAAATGCCTTTTCAAAACCCACGTGGTTCACAAAGGAGATTCAGCCAAGGACCATGGTATATATGGATGATGAAATGGATATGGCTGTATTAGGGTGAGCATTCCATCAGGCTGGATCTAGCACCTGAGAAAGGGTGATATCATATGTAACACAAGACCAGGCGGGTAGATGGATGGCTCAAGTGGTTGTCCCTACAATGAATATTCATATAGATGAAGTCACCCCAGATGACTACATATTGGAGGAAGTAGATTTGGGAGAGCCTAAAAGAGAGGGAAGTAAAACTTTGGCCACCCTTGGGTTGAAGCATGCTCTGGGCTTCATGGATAAAGATGAAGAGAAGATAAAAGCATTGATGGACTAGAATGAGGCTATGAAAAATTTCATTCTTAAGATAGTGGATCCCATTGACCCTAATAACCCTGAGGTCTCATTATAGGCCATTTTGGAGAAGAGGGGTGAAGTAAATACAGATATTCCACATTATTTTGTACAAGCTTGTGCGGACTGGAAGGCCAATTTTGAGGATTTTTCCAAGGTGTCCCTCAAGAATATTTTGAGGCATTTCTGAGGTATTCTTCAAGGAATCACCTCCTTGGTAGAGATCATGAGTGAAGAGGATGGAATGGAGGAAAAGATTTTGAAGTGGCAAAAGGCACTAGACGAGCTTATAATAATACAGAAGCAATGCTTCCAAGTTTTGGTGAAGGTTTATGAAGGCTCTGAGATGGATAATTTTGAGAAGTGGATCCAAGATATAACAGGAGCTCTAATCATTTTTGAAAAGGTGCTCAAAAGGATGGATAAGAGGAGAGATGATAGTCTACTTTTTGTAGAAGAAATGCAGAAGTTCTTTGATGGATTGGACTTAGATTTATATGCTGAGGATGATGATAAAACTATGCATTTTGTAAATGTCATCATCAATCAGTACTTGGGTATTTTTAGAGGAGTCAAGACCAAAGAAGACCTCCAACAAATTTTTTATTAGGAGGAGATCTAGAAAATTTTATCTCAGGAAGAGGAGATACAGGGGTTTGCAGTAGACTTGGTCACCTTCCGAAAAAGATAACAAGAGCTCCTTGATGGGGTCAAAATGGATGAATTTGAAGAGGTGCTAGAGATTGTGGATAGGTTCTACAAGGCTCATCTAGAAATACTGCCAAGTCAATAAACATCCAGTTTGGACTTAGCCAAATTTCATGCAAAGAAAAGCCAGTTTTTGTACTTAGCCAATTTTGAGGACCCTATTTTTCGGGCTTTCAGCCCCAAAGAATTTTTGGCCTCTGAAAGTTCAAAGTCTAAAACTTTGAAAAAGAGCATTTGACACTTGGTTAATTTTGGAGTTGCATTTTCTCGGGGCAAGCGTCAGGATCCGTGATTTTTGTGAATGTCCACTGTTCAACTTCAAGTTATCTCAGACTTGATTTTTCAGTCAACTAGATCACCTTTATGGGATCAGTTTTGCATGATTTGGGGGCTTCTTTCAGTTGGATCCACATGGAGTAGCTATAAAAAAGGATCAAGGGTAGGATCATGAAGTTTCATCAAGAGCTTGCATGAGTCCTAGCTACGTTTTGAGCCATTTGATGCATGATTTTCTCTAATTTTTGTAATGCACGAGGTTTAATTCCATGCTAGGGTATTTTAATCTTGTTTAGGGGTAGTTTATTTTATGTAATCCATAGTTTAGATTTATTTTAAAGTTTCAAGCATTCGAAACCCTAGTTGTGAAAATAAGGGCCCAACTCTATAAATTGTAAGAACTCAATGTAATTAGGGTCAGAATTTATCATTAATGCAATACATACAATTGGTGCTTCAATCATAGTGTGATTCTTCTACTATCTTTGTGAGATTTATGAATGTGTGAATTGCTGATTTATTTATCTCAAAGAGCCAGTTGATTATGTGGTGGTTTTAAATCTGTGATTCTTAGTTCAGTGTTTTCTGGTGTTATATTAATTCATTGTGAAGAATCCTTGAGAAGATCTTTCTTTTGGTGTTTTAAAGATAAACTTGTCTCACGTGTGCACACATTTATGGTGGCTTTGTGATTCGATGAATTTTGGCTTATCATACATCTGCATTCATTTCCATTGATGATTGCATCTCCTTAGTTGAAGATTGTGATTTATTCTGATCTCTATTTTATGGGTTTCCTCATCTTCTCGATCTTTTAATTCACAAAGTAGTGTGATGGTGGTTTATGTCCATTAGTTTCATTTCAACAATTTCTTTCAAATTCTTGTTACCCTACTTCTTACTTTTCTTTGCAAATCAATTACAGATGATTATTTAGATTAACATTACTTTCGTTCTAAAATCTAAAAATCCAAAAAAGAGAAATATTATTGTATTTTGAAGATTGTTTTGCAACCTTCTTTGAGATACGAACCATCAAAGGCCTCCTTGTTAACAAATTCATATTTGTCTTTAGTTGAGCTATCCAAGTGGTTGAGACCCAACCTAGAAGGAACCTTGAGATTGATTCACATCATTCTTCCAAGAGGGGAATTTTCTTGCGTAAATTCCTAATCATTGTCTCGTGTAAAAATGACGCTCAACAGAAGTGGCGCTAGAAGGGGGGGCCTCAAAAGGAAGACTCCAAAATACTAGATCCTTCTATCTTGAGAGGTTTGAATGAGTCCTTAGATCCTCACTAAACAAGGGGGAATTACTATAACTCATAGAAGTTGGTAGACCTTGCAGCAATAGAACAAGACTCAGAGAGGATACTTCACGTCATCCTAATCTTCCTCCATTTCCACACATTGCTTCCCCGCCTGCTGCCACTCTACCACTAGTTCCAATGGATTTTTTTGCAAATGCTCAAAGCACTCCATTGTACATACAAGGACAACTCCATGAGCTGCCCAAGAATCCTAAGAAATTCTATCCACGTTTCATCTATGGAGAATCTAGGACAGTGGAAGAACACGTCGATGCATTCAAATAATTATGCAATCATAAGGAGATTGCTCATCAAGACATCGTGTGCCACCTTTTCCCTTACAATTTAGGAGAATTTGCATACAACTAGTATCAAAACTTACCGCGGGGATTGATTTCTACATGGGGGGAATTTGAAACAAAATTCCTTAATCAATTCAAGTTATATGTGGATCCAGCCAATCTTCACCACCAGTTCATCTCAGTGAGAAAAGACCTCAATGAACTAATTGCCATGTTCAATCATTGTTTTCATAAGATGTACCAAAATATAGAAGCTCCTTATACTATACTAGTTGGGGATGCTATAAAAGTGTACCTACATGCCTTGGATCCATTAACATCCATATTCTTGAAGAGGCTGCCCACAGGTGACATAGACACTCTAGAGAAAGTATGTGATGAAGCTATCACATTTACCCAACAAATGGATCCACAAGTAGGTGGAAACTATGGTGTCTCACTAGCATTAGGGAATGTTGCTATGACTGGTCCATTCATAGAAAATAATCAACTCCTGGTGCAGCACACCCCAAGGCTCAACCTAGTGCCATCCCCATACATCGTTGCCCCACCACTCACCATCACATACCTAGGATATGATGCACACAAGACAGCTCTGTGTGAATAGAAGGTTGTTGTCCTAAATGAGTCAGACCATGCTTTAGTGAATGAGTTGGAAGCCATGAAAAATAAATTGTCTCAGTTGACAAGAGAGCTCACCAGGATGAAGCTTAATCCACCTCATAACCAGGGAAACTACCAACACCTGACTGCTACCCCAAACACCTACTCCCAAAATCAAAATTGTAATTATGGCAATTACAAAAACAAAAATAACAATAATGGTGGAGGTTATGGGAATGCTTCTCAAGGTAAGAATTTTGGTCAACAACGAATGAACCAAACATGGAACACACATCCAAATAATGGTAGCATACCCTTTGACAATGCTAATGCCTTCACTCATCTGAGGTCAATTTCACTCAGGCTCCCAATACATACCAATCAGATAATGAGTACAGGGGGATTTTGACAACTAACAGATCCAAGATCCTAATAACTCTTAGATCCACTTTAGTGCCATGATCTTTGATTCATATGACCCAGGTGCCTAAGGGAGTTCTACCGATAACATGGTGGAAGAAGAATTCATCTTCCCTTTTAATCAAGAAAGTCAACTTGAATATTCTGAGGTCCATGCTTTTCAGAACAACAATAGAAACAATTGTAATTTGAGGAGTAGAAGAGAACCTCTAACTGACGGTATTCCCCCTAGAATGCAGCCCAATCCACTTGATCCATGGGCTAGCAATAATCCCACACCTCCTAGAGGCCCCAGTGCCACTATCACCCCGTAAATACAACATCAACCCACTCTGCTAAAAAATCTAGTCTAGGCCACTGAAAAGTACAGCGCAGTGGAGGAACTAAAGAAATTTAGAACTAATATGTTGATGTACGACATGCTATAGAGTTGTCCTTCATAGAGAAGAGCCCTCCTCAGATGACTAGATCATTCCAAATTGGCTTTGTCCAATAGTAACACTAGGAGGGCATCCAATGTGAATGTGGCTGAGGCAATGCCTACCATGTTCAAGGATAGGGTAGAGGTACCCCCATTCTTGATCAGCCTTAAGATTTTTGGAAAGAACCTACACAATTTCCTGATTGAATCAGGGGCCTCATGTAACATCATGCCATTATCCATATGCCATAGGCTAGGGATGAGCCCTCAACTGACCAATAGGGTTGTGATTCAACTTGAAAAAACAAAGGTCAAAGTCGTAGGGGTCTTGAAGGATATGCGCATATAATTAACCACTAACCCCACAATTTAGGATTGCATTGACATACATGTGGTGGACATCTCAGAAACATATGGCATGTTACTCAGCAGAGAGTGGAACTGATCTTTAAGAGGTTGGTTCTCCATAGACTTCACTCAACTTTGGCTACCATGGAAGGGGCTCAATAACCAAATCAAGATTGATGCAGAACCCAAAGTCAAATAGATGATAACCAAGTACAACATCCCAAATGAAGTCTTGTTCTCACAAGCTAACCTATGGGTGTATCAATTTGACAAGGCTTTCACATTCCATCTCAAAGAAGAAGAGAGCTCAAACGATAACCCTGTGCAAGGGTTGGTGAGTACTCAAATTCCTAAGGAGATTCTCATAGAATTCATAGGTGGTATGATGAAAAATATGAGACATCTTGGCCAGGACGTTGACCCAAACATACTGATGCTACCGGGGTATTTTTTACTCCACCAAAAAAATCACTCAGAGTTTACATGCCAAGATTTCCAAGACATGATGGTCCAAGTAATGAGCCAATTGCCTTACGCGCTTGAGCTTACAAAGGATACAATGACACACTTAGGTGAGGATAGACCTCCTCTCTGTAAGAAACCTTAGGTTCCCACAACTGAAGGCCCTATACAAGAGGAATGGAGCTCTTCTAATGACGGCTACCTACCCCCATGCCACAAAGTCTAGCATGATGCGAAAGAAAAACAAAGGATGAAATGGGTTCCCCTTTCCAAAAGAGAACACTCAGATTAAGGTTCCAAGTATAGAGAGCTTGTCACCACCCGAAACCCCCATTGAACCCTAGATTGATGCACATCTACCCAAGGTGACTTTAGAAGTCCAAGCCAAATCATCTTCCATAAGAATCACCCTATTTGGAAAATTTGGTTCGATGGCTCCAAGTGTAAACAAGGAGTAGGGGCTGGGATCGAATTGGTCAATCCCCATGGGGGTTCATACTATGCTACTTATCATCTACAATTCTACTACACCAACAATGTTGCCAATTACGAGGATCTAGTTCGGGGTCTTCTCATGGCACATGAGAAGAAGGTGAAAGAGTTAGTTGTAGAGGGTGACTCACAATTGATAGTCTGGAAGATCTAGAGCTAGTATTTGTGCAGTGACAAGAAATTAGCATCTTACTGTAATTTCATTTGGGACCTAATCAAATATTTTGAAGCTTTTAACTTCCGAAGTGTCCCAAGAAGAAGGAATAATGTTGCTGATGTTTTGGTGGTGTTGGCAAGCTCTTTACAACCACTGGAAAATCTAAATTGAAGAAATTCTCAAATGAGCTGGTGGCCATGCCAGCTATCTCAGATAATATTAAGAACTTCTAGGTATTCCAAGATGATCGACAAATACTAGAGTTCATCATGAATGCCAGAATCTTTGACAAACAAAGCATTGATGAAGAAGAAGATGAAATGGAAGAATCAGATGAACTAGAGATCTTAAATTTGAAGCCTAACTCTATCCCAAAAGGAATGGTAGCCCTAGAAAGGATTTTTGATAAAGATGAACATGCTTGGGAAAGGGGAAAAACACCCATGGTAGGAGGTGATGATTTTGAGCTCTACAACTTGGGTACATAGCTTGAATGCAGGGAAGTCTATATTAGAAAGGTCGACATAGTTGAAGAAAAGAAGCAGAATGTTAGAACTTCTCACAGAGTACAAAGATGTCATAGCTTGGAGTTATGAAGACTTGAAGACCTATGATCCTAGTGTTATCATGCATAACATACCTTTGAATCCATATGCTAAACCTTTTCACCAAAGACGGAGGTGGATGAACCCTGTGATCAAACCTGTGATCCAAAAGGAGGTACAAAAGTTGCTCAATGCCAAAATTATTTTCCCTATCTAACACTTGACTTGGGTAGCAAACCTTGTCCTAGTGAGAAAGAAAAGTGAAGAGGTTTGACTCTGTGTAGATTTATAGAATTTGAATGGGTCTTCCCAAAAGGACAACTACCCATTGCCATCCCTCAATGAATTATTACAAGTAGTCAATGGTTCCCAAATGATCTCATTCCTTGATGGCTTCTTTGGATACAACTAGGTCATGGTAAAAGAAGAAGATCACTTAAAAATAGCTTTCACAACAAAATGGGGAACATTTTCTTATCGTTGTATGTCGTTTGGTTTAATCAATGTAGGAGCCACTTTCCAATGAGCTATGGATGAAGCGTTCAAAGGCCTGGTAAACAAATGTATTGTTATCTATATGGATGACCTCATAGTTTTCTCCTGGGACTGCATGGACCACATTGAAGATCTACGAAAGGTATTGAAAAGGTGTCAACGTTATGAGATCTCTCTAAATCCTAAGAAGTGTGTTTTTGGGGTGACCCAAGGTAGACTCCTCAGGCATATCATATCTCAAACAGGAACCTCAATTGATCCCGAAAGGGTCAAAGCTATTCTCAAGTTGGTTCCTCTGAATAGCCAGAAGGAGTTGAAATCTTTCTTCAGTAAGATTAACTTCATCTGAAAGTTCATCAGTGGGTTTGTGGAGATAGTACATCTCTTGAATGATATGCTTAAAAAGGATGCTAAGATTGAGTGGAATGCTCTGACTAAAGAAGCCTTTGAATAGATTAAGACATCCATCACCACTACTCTAGTTTAAGTCAGCCCCGATTATCTCCTACCATTCAAGATTTACTCTTTTTCATCAGAACATTTGTGTGCAGGTATCCTCACCCAGAAGAAAGAAGGGAAAGATGAGAGGCAGATAGCTTTCATGAGCTGTCCTCTAAAAAATGTTGAACTCAAGTACCCAAATCTTGATAAATAATATTTTTCCTTGGTCAAGGCTATCAAGAAATTCAGACACTACATCCTCTAGAGTAAGGTCATTGCTATTGTTCCCGATCCAGTAGTCAAATCCTTACTGATGCAAAACAAGCTGGGAGAACGGAGAGTGAAGTGGATGGATATAATACAAGAGTTCAACATTGAAATCCAACCAATGAAGTTAGTAAGATGTCAAGGTCTTACCAAGATGATGGTAGAAATAGAGTAGGGTTTGGTGTGCCAAGTGTACACCAACAAAGGAGTGGTCACCAATGTCTGGTATCAAGACATAGTCTACTATTTACTACAAAATTGTTGCTCGGAAGGATTGACTAGTTCCCAGAGGAGAGCACTAAAGAATAAAAGCAGTTCATATATGCTGAAGAATGGGAAGATCTATAAATACAATTATGATGGCCTCTACCTATACTGTTTAGATCAGACAGAAGCGGAGCAAGTTCTCACAGAATTTCATGACAAGTATGGTACTAGGCATGGATCAACTAAAGCCACAGCCCATAAAATATTGAGATTTGGCTATTATTGGCCAACATTGTTCAAAGACACTCATGAAAATGTGCGTTCATGTCATGTTTTTCAGATCAGTGCCACAAGTGAGAGACATCTGACAATGCCCCTACAACTAGTTTATGAGCTGTGTCCATTCGCTCAATGGGGGTTGGATTTTGTGGGAATGATTAACCATCCATCTTCTACAGGACATAGATACATTTTGACCGCAACCTTTTACTGCACGTGATGGATGGAGGTGCAATCCTAAGAAACTATACTATAGAGGTGTTAGAATAACTGAGAGGGGGGTGAATCAGTTATCTAGTGTCCCAAAACAAAATGTATAATTCAAAACTATTTCTTCAATTTCTGCTAGTTGGTAAACAATGATAACTTTCACTATCTGTACTTTTACCGATTACCAGTCAAATGCTATAAAAGTTATCAATCAAATCTAACATGTAACATGTAAAGAATGATAACAAACAAATATCACAATCAAAACATAACACAAGAGATTTAACATGGAAACCTTGTAAAGGGAAAAACCACCTAGGACCAGCAACCCAAAATTATTCACTCTTCTGAAGTGAGGTTGGCTAAGACCCAACCCTATTAAAGGTTTACAAACACACTATCAAGTGTGACCTTGTTAGAGGATTTTAGTCTAGAAGTTATTGTCCAACTAGCATTCACTATGGGGTTGATAGGATAACAATGTTCATTCTATGAATGATACATCATAAGACTTTTAGAGTCCACTCAGTTAAGAGATTTTGACTGTATACAATGGTTAAATATGTAACAGTAAATGACCTACCTTAATACAACTTCAATTGCAGATTACAGATCAATATTTAGTCCATACAAATTCTTCTAATCAATATTTCACTTCAGATTCAATACTGTCTCAACTTACTGTCCATCGGTAATTTCTCTCTGTAGCTCGATAATTGTTCTGCAGCTCGGTTCTTACTAACCAGTATGATTAGAATTCATGAAAACCTTGTTCACGTGATATTCCTATAGCTTCTACTTCTTCTGACATCTCTCTATAAAGAAATTATGTTCTCTTATATAGACAGGTAAATTGTTTTCTTTTCCACCATCATATTTTTCCTCTTAACCACATTCATAGATTTTGCTACTTCAAACTTTCTTGGCACTTATGTCAATAACATGTTTCAATCTTCTTTGTTAGATCTTCCTTTAATTTCATCAGCTGTCGATCTATGTAACAAACTTTATCCGTTACCTCGATGTTATACTCTTGCTAGCTCATCAATCTTATTAGCTAAACTAATCATTTAATTCATTCTATTTCACTCGGTCAACAAAGAAATGTGTCGATGAACACTACTCAGTTAATACTATGATCGGTATACACTACACTTTGTCGATGTATACTAGAATTGCTTCATTTACCGACAACACTGCTTTTTGTCTTTCAGCTCTATACTTCATCATAGATGAATGCAACATAATAAAGTCAATACCATGAAGTCATAGACTCATCAACAAGTTACTCAATGTGTTCCTTATCCTCATCTATCATGTACATCTTTCCTCATGTAGATTTCTCTATTTTTCATTTCTTTCACCTTTCTTCAGATGTCTCAGTATAATAACTTACAAGATAAGTGATGTCAAACTAGTTGACATCAATGACAACATAATACTAATTTCATCATATTACATATCTAATCAGAAACTCCTCAGTGATCTTATAATCACAGTTTCTTCAATCACATTCCAAATCAGTTGTAGTCCAACAATCTCTCCCTTTGGCATTGATGGCAACTCAAGTAATATGAAATGTACCATACACATACCAAACATATATTCTACAAATTTGTGAACAAAATGTTGTAAGTTAAATAGACTTAATATGTTTAATCACTACGTTACTAAATAGCATTAGATAATACAACTTTACCATTCTGTAATTGTGTTCTTTTTAGTTCTCCAGTTTCTCCTGTTCCTGCTTCTGTTCTTTGTAATTGATCTTCAATAGTCTATCTCATTTAGATTTTCTCTCCCTTAGATAATTCTCGTCGGTGCTTGTTTCTTGTTCCTTTTCATATTATTTATCTCTCCCTTTGACAACAATGCCAAAGAAACAAATAAACAAACAATTATGTCTTCCTCTGTATCTCTAAATACTAAAATCCCAATCGGTGCAAGTTCTTCAATCTTAATCACAACCTTGAACATGATTCAAAGTGTGAACTATGTTGCATCAACATGAATGATCTTCTGATAAAAGTAGGCTGATGCAACAACCAGATCACCTTAGTGACCGATAGACAAGGGACAGACCCGAAGTCTAGTCCTCAAGTATTCAAATGTGTCCTTCGGTAGAGGCTTTGTAAAAATATCTGCAAGTTGTTCTTTAGATGTGACAAATTCTAACTTCACTTTCTTCTCTTGCACTTGTTCTCTTAAGTAATGATACTTAATAGATATATGCTTTGTCTTAGAGTGCATCCTAGGATTCTTTGAAATATTAATAGCACTAGTGTTGTCACAATATATAATCACCGGGTCAGTGATTACCTCATTCATCCCTTCCAACACTTGTTTGATATATGGAATGTTTGAACAGTTAGTAGCAGTAGCAACATACTTTGATTTATCTATAGACTAAGAAATACAAGCTTGCTTTTTACTTGTCTAGGTTACAAGCCTTTCACTAAAGAAAAATGCTCCTTCGGTGGTGCTTTTTCTACCATCCACATTTCTAGCCCAATTAGCATCAGTGTAAACTTTCAGCTCAAAATTACCTTCCTTAGGATACCATAATCCATAATTCTCTATTTTCTTCAGGTATCTTAAGATCCTTTTAGTAGCTATCATGTGTGATTCTCTAGGGTTAGCTGAAAATCTTGCAACAATACCCACAGCATGTGCTATATTTGGTCTACTGTGAACTACATACATTAACTTACCAATCATGGATTGGTAAAGTGTCTAATTTACCTCTGTAGTTTCATCCTCCTATGTCAATTTGCATCCAATAGCCATTGGTGTTCCCATAGGTTTAGCATCTTCCATGCCAAATGTCTTCAGTACTTTCTTTATGTATCTAGATTGTCTGATGAATATTCCATCACTCTGCTGAATCACTTGTAGTCCAAGAAAGAACTTAATCTCTCTGAACATAGACATTTCAAATTTCTTTTGCATTTCATCAGCAAATGCCTTGCATACAAGATCTTGACCTCCAAAAATAATATCATCAACAAATATTTCAGCAATGATAATATTATCATCAGTATCACCTTTCACATAGAGATTTTTGTTTTCACTTGTTCTAACAAATCCAATATTTAACAAGTAAGTATGCAGTCTTTCATACCATGCTCTTGGTGCTTGCTTCAAACCATATAAATCTTTATGTAATCTACATACCATGTCTTTATTGTCGGGATCAACAAATTCTTCAGGTTGTTCGATGTAGACCTCTTCTTCAAGTATACCATTTAAAAATGTTGACTTCACATCCATTTGATAGACTTTGAATTTCTTGTGTGCAACATATGCAAGTAGCATTCTAACTCCTTCCAATCTAGCAACAGGTGCAAATGTTTCACCATAGTCAATGCCTTCTTCCTGTGCATATCCCTTGCATACCAATCTAGCTTTATTTCTTGTGAATTCACCATTTTTATTCAATTTATTCCTGTATATCCACTTAATACCGATAACATTCTTATCTTTTGGTTGGGGTACTAAGGACCGAGTTTTTTTCTTCTCTATTTTCTCTATTTCCTCCATTGCATTAACCCATTCTTCATTCTCTAATGTAACTTTCACAATTTTAGGTTCAAATTCACAAATTAGACATGTACCTTGTCTTGTTTTGCTTCTAGTCTGCATTCCAACATGTCTGTCTCCAATGATTTGTGTTTCAGGATGATGTATTCTAAAAAAACTAGCTAGAACTTAGTTTCTCCTTTCTTGCTCATCTTGTGCAGGATCATTTTCTTGCTCGGTAGCTCCATCAAGTTCATCGGTTTGTATTGCCTATTATCCTGCATTATTTCCTTCCTAACCGATTGTCACAACTTGTGGCATCGGTAGATACTCTGGATGTTCAATGTAAGTGAATCTACCGTAGTCTTATGATTCCCTTGTACTTTCCTCTATGTACTTGTCATCAAACTCATCAACATGGACATTAGTACTTTCAACTATCCTTTTTGTAACCTTATTCAAACATTTATATGCTTTACTTGTAGTGGAATATCCCAAAAATATCCCTTCATCTCCTTTAGAATCAAATTTTCCAGTTCTCTCATCTTTCAAAATAAAGCATTTACTTCCAAAAATTCTGAAATAACTTACAGTAGGTTTGTGTCCAAATCATACCTCATAAGGTGTTCGGTTGGTGTCCTTCTTCAATTATACTTGGTTAAGAACATACACAGCTGTACTGACAACTTCCCTCCAATATGTCTAAGCAACATTCTTTTGTATCATCAATGTTCTAGCATAGTCAATTATAGACCTGTTCCTTCTTTCAGCAATGCCATTTTGCTGAGGTGTCCTCGGTGTTGAGACCTATCTTTTAATTCCATGTTCATTACATAAATTAGTAAATTCATCAGAGATAAATTCACCTCCTCTATCAGATCTTAAACATTTTATTTCCTTTCCAGTTTCTTTTTCTACCTTAGCTTTATACCACTTAAACATTTTGAAAGCTTCAGATTTCTCTTTTAGAAACATAACAGTCATCAGTCTAGTATAATCATCAACAAAAATAATAAAATATCTATCACCAGAATAGCTCTGAGTTCTCATAGGACCACATAGGTCAGTATGAACCAACTCAAGTATCTTCTTTGTTGAATAGTCTTTGCTTTTAAAACTAGATTTAGTCATCTTACCTTTTTGACATTCAAGACACATGGCGTGATCAGGTTTTGTTAAGTTAGGCAATCCTCTAACTCTTTTCTTCCTACTAATCTTGATCATGTTGTCAAAGTTCACATGGCATAACCTTTTGTGCCACAACCAAGCATCTTCATCCTTTATTAACAAACAAGAAGACTGATCCATATCAAGATATAATAGATTACCTCTGGATTGTGTACCACTTTTGACAAGTCTTCCTCCATCATCATAGATCTTCACCTTTTTCTCTCAAAAGCCAGTCGATGGCCTAAATTGTTCAGTTGAGCCACACTTAACAAATTATAGTTTAATCCATCTACCCAGTATGCATTTTCACATTGTATTCTGTCATTGATCATCAGTGAGCCTTTACCTCTTACTATACAAGGTGCATCATTTCCCATTCTCACAGATCCTCCATTATATTCAACAAGATGATCAAACTTATCTACATCACCAGTCATATGATGTATATAGCCACTGTCTATGATCCATGTATCATTTATGCTTACTTTAGAGATCAGTGTTGTATCTTCATGTTTCTCTTCTTCCTTTGAGTCATCTTTCATAGCAACAAGTACAAATTCTATGTCATCTTCAGAATCAGATTCAATTTCAATATCTTCAACTATGTAACATATGTTTTTGCCTTTTTCATCTCGGTTGTCTCTGTTGTAGTGTCAGTAGCCTCTGTTGACTCTTCTCCCATAGCTTCCTTCAGATCGGTCCTTGGATCTATCATCATATTTCTTCTAAGGACATCTAGCAGCGATGTGACCAACTTCTTTACAATTAAAGCATGCCAAAGGTAGCTTACCTCTATACCTTCCTTTTCCTTTGGACAATCTTCTGGCCATAAGAGCTTCAAGCTCATCAAGTTCATCATCAGTATTGTCATCACTATCACAATTCTTTTTATTCCTGCTAGACTTTCCATTCTTCAAAGAAGACATGAAAGCATATTCAACAGAAGGAACAACGTTGTTATCAAAGTTGTTTAATTCAAAGGTTGTAAGTTTACCAATTAGAGTGTCAAGAGTAAGGTTGGATGTAGCTCTTATTTCATGAATTGCAGAAATCCTGATTGCATAAACTAGTAGCAAAGTTTTGAGAATCTTGCTTATCACTGTTTAATGATCAATTACTCCATCAGATGCTCTAATAGTATGTACTACCTCTTTTAGTCTATTTGAATATTGGATAATGTTATCACCTTCTTTCATTCTCATATCATCAAATCTACCTCTCAGGCTTTTAGCTCGGGCTCTTTTGACATTCAGATCTCCACTATATATTTATTTTAATTTATCCCACATTGCTTTGGTAGTCATGCATGTCTTAATATTTTCAAAATCAATGTCGGTATAGGCAGCAACAAGTTCCATCATAGTAAAATTGTGTTCATGCTTTTCCTTTAGTTGATCAAGAGTTAAGGGACCATTGGGCGGTTGTATGTAGCCATTCTCCATCAGATCTAGTGCAAAGTTCCCAATTCCAGATATGTGCAGCTTCATTCTATTTTTCCATACTGAGAAGTTCTCCTTTTTTAGTTTCGGTACTTCCCTCTTAAACATCTTGAGACCTTTATGCTTAAGTCCTTAAAACTTTGTTCCAAGCAACCAATGCTCTGATACCAATTGTTAGAATAACTGAGAGGGGGGTGAATCAGTTATCCAGTGTCCCAAAACAAAATATATAATTCAAAACTATTTCTTCAATTTCTGCTCATCGGTAAACAATGATAACTTTCACTATCTGTACTTTTACCGATTACCAGTCAAATGCTATAATAGTTACTGATCAAATCTAACATGTAACATGTAAATAATGATAACAAACAAATATCACAATCAACACATAACACAAGAGATTTAACGTCGAAACCCTGTAAAGGGAAAAACCACCTAGGACTGGAAACCCAAAATTGTTCACTCTTCTGAAGTGGGGTCGGTTAAGACCCAACCTTGTTAAAGGTTTACAAACACACTATTAGGTGTGACCTTGTTAGAGGATTTTAGACTAGAAGTTATCATCCAACCATCATTCACTATGGGGTTGACAGGATAACAATGTTCATTCTATGAATGATACATCATAAGACTTTCAGAGTCCACCTGGTTAAGAGATTTTGATTGTATACAATGGTTAAATATGTAATATTAAATGACCTACCTTAATACAACTTTAATTGCAGATTACAGATCAATATTTAGTCCATACAAATCCTTCTGATCAATATTTCACTTCAGATTCAATACTATATCAACTTACTGTCCGTCGGTAATTGCTCTTTGTAGCTCGGTAATTATTCTGTAGCTAAGTTCTTACTAACTAATATGATTAGAATGCATGAAAACCTTGTTTACGTGATATTCATGCAGCTTCTACTTCTTTCAGCGTCTGTCTATAAAGAAATTTTGTCTCTTATATAGATGGGTAAATCATTTTCTTTTCCACCATCAGATTTTTCTGCTTAACCACATTCATAGATTTTCTCGCTTCAAACTTTCTTGGCACTTGTGTCAATAACATGTTTCAATCTACTCCGTTAGATCTTCCTTTAATTTCATCAGTCGTCGATCTGTGTAACAAACTTTATCTATTACCTTGATGTTATATTCTTGCCAGCTCATCAATCTTATCAGCTAAACTAATCATTTAATTCAATCTATTTCACTTGGTTAACAAAGAAATGTGTCGGTGAACACTGCTTGGTTAATACTGTGATCGGTATACACTACACTTCGTCGATGTATACTAGAATTTCTTCATTTACCAACAACACTGCTTTGTGTCTTTCAGCTCTATACTTCATCATAGATGAATGCAACATAATAAATTCAATACCATCAAGTCATAGACTCATCAACAAATTATTCAATGTGTTCCTTATCCTCATCTATCATGTACATCTTTCCTCATGTAGATTTCTCTATTTTTCATCTCTTTCACCTTACTTCAGATGTCTCGGTATAGTAACTTACAAGATAAGTGATGTCAAACTAGTTGACATTAATGACAACATAATACTAATTTAATCATATTACATATCTAATCAGAAACTCCTCAGTGATTTTGTAATCACATTTTCTTCAATCAGATTCCAAATCAATTGTAGTCCAGCAAGAGGTGGTAACCAAGTTCCTAGAAGAATTCATCATTACATGGTTTGGTATGTCATTCTTTTTGGTATGTGACAATGCTCACTATTTTTCATTTGCAACTCTCATTCAATGGGCCTTCTAGAATCAGGTAATCCTTAAATTCTCATCTAATTACTATCTACAAGGGAATGGGGTTGCTAAATTGACAAACAAGAACTTAACAATAGTAATCAAACTCCTTTTGGATGATAACCCTCAGGATTTGCACAATCAGTTGAAATATGCCCTATGGACTGATCACGTGAGAATAAAAAATGCCTTACGGACTTCTCCCTACCAATTGTTCTACAAACTTCAATCCATTTTTCCAATGAACCTGAAAATACCAATTCTAAGATTCATGGATCAATACGTTGAAGGTGAGGATCGGGTGCAGATTCACCTCATGAATTTTTTGGAACTGGAAGAAAAGAGAAGCACAGCTTTGGAGTAGGTGGCCAAACATCAAGTTGTCATCAAGCATTGGTTTGACAAAAGAGCAAAAATAAAGGCCTTTAGGATTTCGGATTTGGTTCTGATGTGGGATAAAGAAAAAGAAAAACCAGGCAACCACACAAAATTTCAACGTCTGTGGATAGGCTCTTTCCAAATTGCAAAAATTCTAGGGAAGAATACTTTCAGGATTAGTTCTCTTGATAGAGAACTGGTCACATTGCCCGTCAATAGCCAATTTCTCAAACACTACTTTGGGTCTCAATGGAACTTTGGTTTTTTCCTTGTACATTCTTGTATTTTAGAGTCTTTTCTTTTGTTTTCTTTTGGGTCTTGTTGTCTATGTCTTTTCTGTTGGGACTTTTGTTTGCGTCTTCTAGAGGGGTAGGTGTTTCTTGAGCTTAATGATCTGCATCAAGTAGTCTGGGCAAGAGATAAAGGTCTTCCTTTGTCAAACCCTTTGATATAGTAATGTCTTGCAATGAGCCAGATACAGAAGTCAGAGGTAAGGTATTTTCCTCTCAGACTTCTCAGAAGGGTTCATCAGAACCTACCATCCTCAACACTAATGCACATTTCAAAGGCATCCTAGACTATGAGCCTCTTAAATAGGATTATGGTTAGAGTTAGGAAATGCCCATGGTCGCAGAAGAGGTCAGGAGTCAGCACCCTATCCTAACTAGAATACAGACTAAAAGAAAAGAGAAAGAAAGAAAAAAGGAGGAACACATAAAGACAATATCAAAAACCAAGAAAGCTCAAAGCTAGGGTAGCATAGTCTAAGCACTGCCCCAATTTCAAAAAATATATAGAAAAAGAGAAAAGAAACAATATCTAATAAAATCATAAGGAAATATCAAAAGTAGCAGAGTTTGAACGAAAGAAGAAGAAAATTATTCATAACACAATAGTTCAAGAAACTCAGTTTCAAGCTAACATATATCAAGTCTAAGATCCCTCCAAAGAAGTTTAAAACTTTGAATAAAGCTCATCTGCAGTAGGGGAAGGTTAAATTGACTCTGAGGTGAATTCAAATCAGTGGGAAGTGAGCTGGCTATGATTGGTTGATAATTGGTGGAAGCTTACGACGAGGGATTTTTGAAAAATTTGTACACACATAAACACACACTAGATGCAGATGTGACGATGTTCTCATTCTTGATGATGATAGGATAATCACTCTAGCTAAAGGCTAATGTGTCTGGCTCATCATGAGATAGGATTGTTTCAAGGTGGAATGACTCTGGAATACTTGGGTTGTTTCCCTTTCTTTTGTTGGGGATATTTGTTGTTGTTCCACAACCACACTTCCCTTTTTTTAAGCCTCTCAGCTTTAGGGGCCCCCCTTTTTCTAGCTTGTCCTTAGTTTTTGTTTGTCTATCAATTTTGTTTTTTGGTCTAGTTGTTTTTTTTAAGTTTTTTGTGGTGTCGCACTTTCATAAGTCTGAAAGTGCGAAAGGTTTGAAAAGGTGAAAAGATGGAAAAGTGAGGCATTTCTAAAACCCTTGGGTTTCATGCTTTTGGATGTCCATGCGCTGAAAGGTCCAACTCTCTAAAAAGAGTTAGCATTTTAGCGTTACAGAATTTCAGAGGTCTGGGACCCCGAAAGGCCGATCGGCCGAGGTGACTGACATCACCCCCATCGGTTGCCTATATATAGCGGTGAGTGGGTCTTTTACCCTCACTTGTTCTCTATGTAGATCATCAATTTTTGGAGCTTTCTCGCACATTTTCTTCTGGTCTTAGCTTTCACCTCATGGTTTTCATATTCTATCTTGTTAAAGGTTGGTACCTTCATTTTTCTTTCTTTCCTGGGTTTTATTGTTTTTTCATATTCCAGTTTTGCTGGTACTAGCACTTCTGCGTGCGACAAAGGTGTTTTATTGCACGGGCCTATGTATTTTCTCACACGAGCCCGTGTACTTTCTCATGTGAGCCTTCATACTTTCTCACATAGGCTTGTTCTTTCTCACGCATGGTTCGGTACTTTCTCGCGCGGTCTTGAGTACTATCTCACACGGAATTCCACGACAGTAGAGACCTAAAATTTTAGATTTGTACTTGTTGTTTCCTATTTTTTGATCTTTCCATATTATTGTGATTGCACCTAATTCTAGTTTTTTGAGACAACACATCAGTGACCTTGCATTGCTTGGAATCCAAGGTAATTTGTTGATCTTTATAACACTTGGTTTTGGGCATAAAATTAATCTCTTGTGTGTTTGGCTTGAGTGATTTATCACTTTCATAAACCACATTTTGATTTTGGGATTTTAAAAAGAATATAGATTCATTTCCTGCATAAGTGTTTCACATAGATAAGTAGGCCCTATTAACACTATTCATGGTTCTTGAGAGAGTGGGTTTCTAGCGAAACTCTTCTCAATGAGAGAACCCTTGTAGGTAGGGAGGTTACTGAAACTGTCTTTGTGTTCTACTAGATTTGTAGTCTTTGGCTTTTCGATTGATGAATTATCTCTCCGGAGAGGTTGATAGATCATGAGTTATTGACATTATGAATCTTGGCAAGATAGTTTTAGTCTTAGCATATCGGAATGAATCTGTCTTCTATGTTTTGGTGAAGAGAAAAGGATAGAGGATTATGCTCTACTCCCTTTTTGGGTAGTAACAAAAACTCAAACCCTTGGATCTAAGCCAAGTCCCCATGTGGTCCTTGTTGTGAGTCACCTTTTAGAGAGGGTTAACCATAGTGGACATTCCCTTCATTGGGTAAACCACGTTGATGGAACCTCAAGCGATAATAGCCACTTTTTTTGTGGTAGTGACAACCGCTATACAAATGTCCTTGTGGAAGAAATCTCCACGGGTACAGTTTCTTGATGGGCTATCAGATCTCCATAGCATCTCCGATTGATTAATTTCTTAGAATGTGTCAAAACCCCAGTGTGCCTGGATTGGAGTTCACCTTCTTGAAATTATAAAAGTTGCAGAGTCAAGCCATTATTAAACACCATAGTGCAACCAATTTTTTTCTTTTTAGGACTCTATGTGTGATTGGGAAAACATTTTGGAGAACATACACAAGTAGTATCTTTAAGGAATAGCATACTAAGTCAATATTCATGTTCATGAGCAAGGTTTCTTTGTCCCTTGCTCATTGTTTGAAGATGTTTGCTTGCTGAAACTCCATGGTTGATGTTCTATGTGCTTGATAAATGCTGGAAATATGTTGATATGCTTGGTTAAAACTTTTAAAATGAATAAAAGACCGAGATTATGAGTTTTATACACTTGCTATCCTAATAATCGTATGATACTAAAGTCCCATCACAATTGGGCTGAATTTTGTAGTGTGATACATCATCTCTAGTAATTTATCATCTGTCAATCATATACTCTGTCGCACTACCTACCTAGATTCCATCACACTGCTCTGTGTGAAATATCATTCTGCCAGATTCTGTCGCACAGCTTGCTAGAAACTATCACACAGAACCTTTTTGCTGTCTCACTGTTGTCTGCAATCCAAAGCTACTTAGTGTCATTTTTAGCCCTCCTTTGTTGATTCAGATCAGATTAGGCCACACACCATACTGTTGGAAGCCTATTTTCACTTAAGATTATTGTGTTTTTGACCTCTTGAATTAGTGACCTTTGATTTTACAAGTAACCTTGCTTGAAATCGGTAAGTCAAAAATTGTCCTTGTTGAGTAGATACACCTTTAGATTCTTTGATAACATACTTGGAGAGTCTTAGTAGTCTTTTATCCAATTCACTTCCACCCAAAGTCAATTTCAATTAGATATAACTTGGTTAAGATCATCCTCCTGATCCATATGTGCTAGGATACTTATCCATTGATTGGGCACCTCTATGGCAGTGTTGACTTACACCTTTTACAATTTTCTATCTCACCATCTCTCTTTTGGACAATTGAACACTTTTACTATCCTAGTTTGATACCAACATATCTTAGGATCATCTTATCATTGAGTGCTTTTCCTTTCATGTCGGTTATGACAAGGTATCAAGTCAGTCAAGGGAAACGACCCTAGGTTGTCTTTAATCAATTACCTCCGGTCCAAACTCATCAAAAGCATAAGGGAAAGGAACCTATATTTGACCAATCACCTAGGATCAAGTCTACTAAGTTGAGGACCCCCTTAGCATCTTCCCATTCAAGTATGGATATGAGTTATACCATGACTCAGTGGGAGAGGGAAGCTATGGATTGAAGCCTTAATGACCTCTACAAAAGACACAGAGACAACATTATGTTTGGTAATACCTCTCATTACACTCAACCTGGTTCACCTCTCATCAATACCAAGTACCTAGATGCATATCAAAGACCCAAAAGGCATGAGAGACAAGCTCACCCAGAACAATGGTCACAACATGAAGACCAAGACAATGAACTTGGTGATGCTCATGTCAATGAAATGTATACCAATGACTTGTTCAAAAAGTAAAGACCAAACTCACCACTTCAAAAAACCTCAAGGTGTACAAGTGAAAGACTCAAAAGGATTGAGCGCAAGAAGAAAGCCTTTCTAGATGAGCAAGCTGCGAAGCAAGAAAAGTTTAGACAACTTGAGGTAGAGAGACAAGCTTTGTTAGAATTGGAAAGAAAAGCCTCTCAAGAAGAGCAAGATAGGATTTTAGCCCAACAACTTAATACCCAATTCAACAATAGGGGTACCAATAGTGGAAACAACTATCCTCTCTCCACTCCTTCTAGAACACCACACAGTAGAAGGTGTTCAAGAACCCCGTCAAGATCTCCTAGTCCTAGAGGAAGAAGGACCTCACAACATGCTCATTATAGGAGACAAACACCTCCTAGGCACTCGAGGCAGCCTTCACAGCATGCTCATCATAGTTCCCAACATGGAGACAGTAGCTCAGACTTTGATCTTAATTCTCAAGACTTCATGAGAATGCAACAAGAGCCTCTCTTTCAATAGTATGTGGATAAATACTTGGAACAAAACAAAGATAAGTTCCTCAAAAGTCTAATTGACAAGGGTGCAAGAGTCCCTTATAATTTTGATGTGGATAACAAAATTAAGAAACAAAGTCCATCACAAGAAGAAGAAATCAAACAAATGAAGAAAAGGATGGAGAAAATTTTGGCACCTAAGAGTTCATTTTCTCTTGACTCAATTTGTCCTAATCCTTTCGACAAGAGTGTGAGCATGAAGGATTTTCCTAGAAGGGTTGAACTCCCTTAGTATGACAAATATGATGGTAGTGGTGATCCACATGATCATGTGTGCCAATTTTACACTATGAGCTTTGAGTTTCACCAAGATGATTCCTATCTGATGAGGTTATTCCCAAAGAGTCTTAAGGGGAAAGCAATGGAATGGTTTACCAACATAACTCCCCCTGTCAAAACTTTCAAAGAGATTGTTCATAGATTTGTTCAAAAATTTTCATACAATCTTTCCAGATCTGTCACTATGTTGGACCTATGTAACCTAAAGCAAAACCAAGGGGAATCCTTTGTCTCATTCTTGCAAAGTTGGAGGTGACAATTCTCTCATTATCCTAGGACCATCCATGAAGATGAGAAAATTGACATCCTTGTCAGTAACTTGGTGCCTGAAATGTGATATGAGGTTCAAAAGATGATCTACAATTCCTTCGATAACATGGTTGACACCACATGCAAAATTGAGGATGTTTTAAAAGAGCAAGGAATTTTGACCAGACATGGCAACAATAACAACAATGGTCAAAACAATAATAATTCCAACAGGGATAAAGGGAAGAATGTGCATTGGAAAAAAAAAAAACAAGTGGTCAATGACAGAGTTGTAGACTCTCCCCAACCTAAGGATCAAGGTGTCCTTCACTTGTATAGCATAGTTCAAGCTATGAAGCTCAATGCACCTCCTCAACAAGAGAGCAGGCCAAGGTATCAAGAGAAGCCTAAGAAGGAACAACATCAATTTTCCAAACTTGGTTACTCATATGAGGATGTTTTCAAAATGCTCATTGCCAATAATCTTGTGCATCCACAAGATCCCACAAAACATTACATCCCTGACATCAAGCCACATTGGTGGAATGAAAAGGCTTTCTACAAGTTTCATAATGGCATTGGGCATACCATTGAGAATTGTTGGAAACTCAAGCACATTATCCAAGATCTCATCAAGAATGGAAAGCTTAAGGTGGATGGACTAAACACCAATGCAGACCATAAGGCTCTCAAAGAGCCCTTGCCCAAATACAAGAAGGGGGAAACCTCTAAACATAAGGATGGCAAGGCTGCAATCAACTACACCTACACAGCTACAGAAAATGTGGTCAACATGCTTGAAGTTGTGGAGGAAAGTGTCAACATGACAAGAAATAAGGATCCCTATGATTATGATTCCTACGCAAACTCTCCCCCTATTTTTGATGAAGAACCTATTGTAGTGCTGAGGGGTTCTCACTTTAGGATGTCATCCCAGGCTCTTAATGTTGTTACAAGAAGTCAAGGCCCTGTTGTCATTAGGGGGCCCAGTTCAGGTCAACCCAATAAACCAAAGCAAGTGGTATCCAAGAATGCCACCATAAAACTAGCTGTCAACCCCAAGCCAAATTATAATCTTGTTGACCAGTTACAAAGAAGTCCAGCTCAAATCTCAATCTTGGAGCTTTTAGAGTTGTCCCCAATACACAAACAAGTCCTTGAGGATGCTTTGCATGCAGCCAATGTTCCCAACAATTTAGATGTCGACCAATTCCAAGGCATGGTTAATCATATTACCAGTCCTCACTAACTTACATTCTCAGAAGATGATGATAAATCCTTGAACCACATGCATAATCTTGCCCTTCACATCAAAGTCATGATCCATAAAACCCATGTTAGGCATGTGTTGATAGATATGGGTGCTGGGCTCAATATCTATTCTTTGAGTTTGTTAAAGACTTTGGGTTATTCAGAGGAAGTGATCGATACTAGAAAGAAGATCACTATAAAACCCTATAATGAGGCAGAAAGGAGTTCCAAGGGGTTGGTTGTTCTTCCTATCAGGATTGGCCCCGTTGAGAAAGACATCTTATTCCAAATTTTTGATGTTGGTCCTTTGGCATACAATATCTTGATTGGTAGGCCATGGATCCATGAGATGCAAGTAGTGCCATCCACCAACCACCAGTGTGTTAAGTTCCCCTACAATGGAGTAGAAGTTTGTATACTTGGGGATAGCACCTTATCTATCAATTCCATTTCAGTAGGGACTCATGTTCCCCTAAACAAAGAAGTAGAGGATTTCAATGCGACTCTAGAATAGTGCAAAAACAAATTCAAATCAATAGACCTTGGTATGGGGGGAATATCAAATTGAGTCCTTTGCAAAGATAAATGTTTCACCTAGGTCCTATGAAAAACCCTCACAACAGATGAAACCTTCTTCTTCAGCCATGACCTTATTTTGTACTTTTGTCGAGTCTTGAGTGCCTATCCAGGATGAAAAAGAAGAAGTGTCTACTAAATATTGGATCTACAAAGAGGAGAAGTATATGCACAATGAGAACTTCTCTCCTTCTCCTAAAGCTTATGGGAGAGGATATACCTTGGTCAAACAAATGGGCTATCCTAAACATGGCCCTCTCAGTCATAGATTAGATGCTAGAGCCAAACCTCTAAATCATGCTCTTTTTGTATGTAAGTCCAAGACGATGGTTGGCCTAGGTTTTCTAAAAAATAACAAGAATATTGTTCATATCCTTGATGAGTCAGATAGTGAAGATGAATCATAGTACATACCAAATCTGACAAATCAGCAAGACATGTGTGACGATTGGATCCCTTCTACTAGTCTCCTTTGGGGAGATTCAAATAATCCAACCACTCATGCAACAGTTGCAAGAATAGAACAAGATGGCTCAGCCATAGAAGCAAGAGAGGGTGTTACCCTTCATGACATCAAAGCTTCTACATCAAGGCATCCCAAGCCTTTTTGGTGTAAACATCCCAGCTGGGATTCAGAAACAGACTCACATGAGTATGAATGGGACTCTCTCTCTGATTGTTCCACAGTTGACATGGACGTTGATGTTGTCCATATGTATAGTTCCCATATTGAGGTAGCTGATGAGTCACATGTAGGGCTAGAGGATTGGAACCCACATGTTGCATTAGTGGACAATTCTTTGCTTGTTAGGCCAAATCCTGATTTGGGTAACTTAGAAGAATACTTGACAGACTCTAACTCTGTGATCACCAAAGATGATATCATCCGTATCCACAACATTGAACCTATCATTGACTTACCCCTTGCTAATCCTCATCTCATTGATTGGTCCAAATTTTATCAAGAGCCTAAGCTCTTAACATTCTAGAATGACTATGAGATAACTTGTTACCTAAACACCATTGAACTTGTAGTCTCTTCCACCAGTGAACCGACTACCAGGATGTTAGAAAGTAAAGATCCCCAAGATAATTGAGAGGGGGGGGTGAATCAGTTATCTGATAATTTAACCATTCAACTACTTTAAACAATATAATTAATGTAGTAATCAACCATAGAAAGATAACCATACACAATTGCACAATAACACAAGATATGTTGACTAGGGAACCTCTTGAAAAGAGTAAACCCCAATGGGAATGATGCCCACAAAATGATGCACTAATATGAAAATTCCTTGTTAGAGGATGGACCCTGTTAGGAGTCTTATGAAATACATTCAGTACATATAAATCCCTGTTAGGAGATTTTGAATCCCTGTTAAAAGATTCTAACCCGGTTAAGAGTTTATGGAAGACAGAAGGACCCACTGCCCAAACAGCTTCAAGGCAAGATCTCTGAACCCACTGTCCAAAAGATCTTATAATTATTCAATAGAATAATATGAAATATATTACCTCCTTCACACTGTGCCAAAACCGCACTCTTTGCTACACAAGATCACAATTCCAGATCTCTGTACTCACAAGTCTTCCTTCATCACTGAATTAGCTCTTTTCTTCACTTCATGCATATATTCACATCTCAACCTTCACAATACATATAGAAACAAGGAAAAAATTCCTTCTTATATACCAAACTCAAATAATTACAAATGATTCGGTCCTCAATTACAAAATAATAATTTCTACATGCTACACACAAAATTCACATAAAACTGTCGACTTTCAGATACTGTAACTTTCTCCAAACATATCGTAAAAGTTTGCACTATGAACCATGTCATCATTAATGAGTCTCAAACATCCCTTTAATTTTGCAAAATCAGATTCCATCCTAGCTAAGAGATATCCTCCGATTTCTGAAAATTGCTTCACAGAAACACTGTCTAAACACTACTTTCACCAAAATGCTCATAACTCTCATGAATGAATGATTTTCTTTTTGTGCTATTAACCATAGGTTAATAACACACCAAAGAACATACCATCAACTACACAAAATCCAATATGCAATACAACATGTGCGCAAAACAAAACTGTACCTACTTTCCTGCTGATATCCAGAATATCACTGTGTTGACATCAATGACAATCCAAGTCATGAATGCAACAATAACTGCTACAGAATGACTGCCAAAATACTTTGCATTCATTCCTAACACAATATGACTGAACTAGACATCAAGAACCTCAGTCAAAAAATAAAAAGAATAGGAGTTCTGATGGTGAAAAACACTACATGGCAGTGTCAGAACTAAAAAAAGTAAAAATAAACGATGTGTCCAAAGGTGAAAACCTCTCAGAGGCACCTACGGATGAGGTACTTGATCATCTCCCCAGCTATTTTTAGGACAAATTTTCAGTGCTTGTTGAGCCTACACATTCAATTAATTTGAGTACATAAGAGTCTCCACAAATTGTACATTTGGCTCAATCCTTATCATCTCAAGAGAAAGAAGCCTACACTGAGCTCCTACAAAGAAAGAAAGTCAACTTTGCTTGGACTTATTCAGACATGCTAAGGTTGGACACTAATCTAATTATGCATCATTTGTCCATAGTTCCAGGTGTTAAACCAGTTAAACAAAAATTGAGGAAAATGCATCCTCACATTGCTCTTTTAGTCAAAGCAGAACTAGAAAAACTCCTTAGTGCAGGATTTATAAGGGCTATTGACTATGCAGAATGGATATCCAATATTGTACCACTTTCAAAACATGATAAGTCCATTCGAATCTACACAAATTTCAAACAATCAATAGAGCATGCCCAAAGGATTATTTTTAACTCCCTAACATAGACATGATAGCAGACATGACTGCGGGTTATGAGATCTATTCCTTGATGGATGGTTTCTCTGGGTATAATCAGATTAAGAAAGCTCCTGAGGACTAGGAAAAGACTGCATTCACTTGTGCATGGGGTACTTATTGCTAGAACATCATGCCTTTTGGATTGAAAAATGTAGGAGCTACATATCAAAGAGCTATGACAATAATTTTCCATAACATGATGCATAAGAATATGGAAGATTATGTGGATGACACCCTGGCTAAGTCAAAGAAAAGAGACACACACTTGGATGATTTATAAGTAATTCTAGATCGTATGGAGCAATTTCAATTGAGATTAAATCCTAAAAAGTGTGCATTTGGAGTCACCTCTAAAAAACTTCTAGGATTTACCATTTTAGCCAAAGGAATAGAAGTGGACCTAGAAAAGGTTCAAGCAATCTTGGATATGCCACCTCCCAAAAACATTAGCCAAATGAGGAGTCTTCAAGGATGTCTTCAATCTATTAGGAGGTTCATTTCACAACTGGTGGATAGAGCTCAACCCTTCAATAAGACATTACATAAGGGAGTCAAATGTGTTTGGAATGAGGATTGTCAGAAGAGCATTGACCAAATCAAGGAGTACTTGGCAAATCCTCCAATATTAATGCCTCATATCCCAGGGAAGCCACTCATTTTATATGTTTCAGCAATAGAATCTTCCTTGGGGGCATTATTAGCTCAACTTGATGACACTGGGAAGGAATGAGCCATATATTACATCAGTCAGACTCTTGTTGCATATGAGGTTAATTACACTAGTATTGAGAAAGTTTGCCTTGCTGTGGTGTTTGCTTCCCAAAAGTTGTGACACTACATGCTTGCGCACTTAATACATCTCATAGTAAAGATTGATCCTCTTAAGTATTTTCTTGATAAGGCTGCCCTTATAGGTAGACTTGCTAAATGGATGGTGGTTCTTTTAGAATTTGACATAGAGTATGTTGAGTGCAAAGCTATAAAAGGACAAGCCATAGCAGACCAATTGGCTGATTTCCCAATTCAAGATATCGTGCCTATTCAAGTTGAATTTCTAGATGAGCACCTAATGTACATGACTACAATAACATGGAAGATGTTCTTTGATGGCTCTTTTATGCAAAATGGTTCGGGAGCTGGAGTGTTGTTTGTTTCTCCTCATGGGTACACAATTCCTAAGTCCTAAAAACTATTGTTCCCATGTACAAATAACATTGCTGAGTATGAGGCTTTGACAAATGGACTCAAGATGGCTATTGAATGGAATATCATAGAACTGCACATCTATGGGGATTCACAATTGATAGTCAACCAAGTTAATGAACAATATCAAACAAAAGATGACAAACTGATACCTTATAAGAAAATGGTTGATTCATTAAGATAGTATTTCATATTTGTCACATTTCAGCAAGTCCCCAAAGCAGAAAATAAAGTTGTTGATGCTATGGCTACACTTGCTTTGCTCCTTCAGTTAGAGCAGCATGAGTCTAGATTTGAATTCCTAGTGGAAGAGCTACACTATCTGATTTATGACTCCCAAGAAAGCCATGTTATCTGTACCCTTGTTGGTCATGAATCATCCCGCTATGGTGCCATTTACTCATACCTACATGATGGCATCATCCCTAAAACATTTAACCAATTTGAAAGAAGAAACCTTACTTGAAACACCTCTCACCATTCCCTCATCTCTGGTGATTTGTATAGGAGGGGTTTAGATGGGACACTTCTTATGTGCTTAAAAAAGGAGGAATTCGATCAAGCACTAGTTGATATTCATGAGTGCATCTATGGGGGACATTCTAATGGTCTTTCCATGACTCGAAGGTTGCTTAGGGAAGGGTACTATTGTCCTACCATGCAGTTGGATGCAGTAGCTTTTGTGAACTCATGCGAAAAGTGTCAAAAACATGGTAACCTGATACATGCTCTAGGCAGGGAGCTCATTCCTTCCATATCTCATTGGTCATTTCAATGTTGGGCCTTTGATCTTGTTGGGCAGATTCATCCCAACTCATCAGGTGGACATAAATTTATCATCACTGCTATTGACTACTTTACCAAATGGGTAGAAGTTGTTCCACTTTCTATTGCTTTAGGCAAGACAATTTCTCTGTTCATTTTGAACCATATCGTCTGTCAATATGGAGTGCCTTCAGAGATAATCACTGACAATGGAGGTCAGTTTAAAAACAAGGACCTTACACAACTCTGCCAAAAATTCAAGATAAAACAACATTGGTCCTCCATTTACTTCCCACAAGGAAATGGACAAGTAGAGGCTTCAAATAAAACCCTTCTCAAAATTTTACATCAAACAGTTCATAAGAATTGTAGAGATTGGCATCTACAGATAAATCCAGCCTTATGGGCTTATAGAATGAGTATTTGTACTCCAACAGGGGCTACTCCTTTTTCCCTTACTTATGGTGTTGAAGTAGTGTTACCTTTAAAGGTTGAGATTCCTTCACTCAGAGTCTCTCTCAAAGGTCTAGTTACAGATGAAGACTACCGTTCCATGAGACTGCAAGAATTAGAACTTCTAGATGAGAAGTGTAAAGCATCATTTGACCATATGAGGGTCTATCAAAAGTAGATGTCCAAAGCCTTCAACAAAAAGGTTCACCCCAGAGCATTTCAATTGGGAGATATTGTCCTATGAGAAAATCCTAAGAATCGACAACATAGTGAACAAAATGGCAAATTTGAACCTAATTGGCTTGGACCCTACATTATCATAGTAGTTTTGGGACAGGTGCTTACTTATTATCTGATGAAGAGGGAGAGCAGCTCCCTGATCCTATCAATGTCTTGCACCTGAAGAAGTTTTATTCATGATGCCCATTCTGTCTAGGGGCATCCTTTGTAAATATTTATTGATCCTGAAAAAATACCAAAAAAATTCATATATGATGCTGAAAAAATTCTAAAAATTAGGAAATGTCCTTAAAAAAGAGCATCCTAGTGAAAACCTAGCAATAGGCACTTTGATGTCTCACAAAAAAAAATCAAAAAATTCAAAAATTCAAAAAAATAGAAAAAGTGCCTTGGTGAAAACCTAGAAACAAGCGCCTTCGTAGCAAAAAAAAGAAAAAATAAAAATCCAAGTGGTGAAAACATGGAAACAGGAGCTACTTGAGGCCTTTGCACCCCTATTTCTTAGCATGCGTCCTCGACACTTAACCTTTCTCCATCATGCCTTGTCCGTGTTGCCTTGGTTTGGAATTGGTCTTTGTCTTTGTCTAGGGGGCATAACTGTGATTAGCTTTGGTCTCTTGGATGTGTCAGTCTTTAGGACACCTCACGAACGGTGTTTTTCAACACCACCCCAACTGTGTTTTTCAACACAACCCCTGACATCAAGTATTTTTCAACACTTATCAATTTGGTCTTATCTAGTTTTGTCATGAGATTTTACCTGCTTGCAAGCATTTGATCCTTATCCTCAGAACTCAGTATAGTGAACACACTTAAATTTTTAAACACAACACTTAATGCTTGAGATATGTCATTGATTTTTTCTTTGTGTGCTGATTGTTATTGATTTTCATTGAGTGCCCTTGTCTAATAAGTCTCTCCATGATGCATAGCTAGAGGACTTGGGGCATGGGGCATGTTTTTGTTGCTTTCTACTTGTGGGTGTTCTCTCAAAGCTCTTGAGTGTCTCTTGTTATTCCCCCCACACACTTAGAAGATTTGAAACATCATCCTCAATTGTTTTCATACAACCATTCTTATGGTCATCCTGGCATCTATGCCTCGACGAGAGAGTGGTTTTGCTACATTAAATTGGGTAAGCTAACATTGAAGTCATTTTGAACCTTATGTCTTTGATGCTAATGTTAGAATCTTTCCACATTCCAAACTGATATAAATCATATTCATATCTTCATAGTTGTGTTTGTGACTAGTGCTGATTGTATGATTTTCTGATGTCCGTTAATAATCACCCAATGATGAAAATAAGTTATTTACATTCTCTAATGAATGATGAACATAAAATCCTATGTTGCAGTTGCCCTATTGCAAGTACACCTTTGCATTTTCATGTAGCTTTCATTGTTAGACTTCATGATTAATTTGCATTTTTAGGCTACATTATGAGTTTGAGAGGGTTTTCCTTCATCTTTCTTGTGGACTTTTAATCAACTATGATCATGTTTTGATCCTTATTTTCTTTTCTTCTTTTGTGATCTCAATCAAAATTTCCTATCTTAAACAGTTGATTGATTTTGGGGCATCCTCTTTAGTGGGAAAATTCTCTTTCTTCTCTCCATTTCTTTCCATCTCTTCCAAACTTATATCTTCCATTTGCTTTCAAGCCACTTCTTTTCTTCTAATTCAACCTTGGGGCATAATCTTTCTTGATGATCTACCTTGGTTCTGTGATCCTTATATCTTTCATCTTACATCAAGAACCTTATCTTTAGTTTGATTTGATCAAAATTATCAATTCATTCTTTCTCCTCCATCTCATTTCAATTTTGATCACGAGGGGGCAGTACCTATCAAACTTCAATCCTTGATTCAACTTTATCAAACCTATCAATCAAACCTTGCTTGAGACTTGAAAATTACCTATTTATAGGGGTGTTGGCCTTGTCTTTTTCAATCAACTTATCTTTGTCTTGATGTGTTCCCATCCATCGAACACACATCTAGGTTGTTTTGTGATCCCAAATCGATCTCACACTGTAATTCCATTCTTTGGCTACATGTGTTCCTAGAATGATCACACATTACCCAAAGAGGGGCAAATGTATGCACCCTAAAATGGTCACCTAGACTTTGGGCCCCATTTATTAAATTATCAAATTTCCTGAATCAATACTTTGCAAAATTCAAATCAATTTCTTTGATCAATCCTAAATAATTCAATCATTTCAAATTTTCCTAAGGTTTGATCGTTTCATCAATAATTTTATTTAATTAAAAGAAATATTCCCTCTTAAATAAATAAAATAACCTTATTTAATTGAAAGAAATATATTTTAAATGAAATAAATGTATTTAATTAAAATCTCTTTTAAATAAATGATTTTATCTTATTTAGAATAATATCTCTCTTTTAATTAAATAATGTTATCTTATTTAATTAATAGAGAATCATTCTTTTAAATAAATAAAAAATCCTCTTAAAGCTCTTTTGTGATGAAAAAGAGAAATAAAAATAAATAAAATAAAGAAAATTCCTTTTCTCTCCACACTCTCTAAAAATGAGCTTTCTTTCCTCTTTTTTGCCTTTATCCCACATTGCTCTTGGAGATGCATTCTCTTCCACAGTTTCTTATATAAGCAGCCCTCTCCTTCTCATTTCAAATCCAAAATTTTCATGCTATTGTTATGCTGCAAGTTTTCTGAGAGACTTTGGAGCTTTGGAGATCACATAGCATTTAGCTTGCATATTTACATATACATTAACATTCATAGCATCTTAGATTAGTTTCCTTCATTGTTTTAGCTTAGATCTTCACATAGATTAATTAGCAAAGGAGAGTAAAACTTGCATTTCAAAGAGTAGTTTATTTCTTGCATTGCAATCATCTAGATTAGCTTCATCTACATACAATAACTTGAAGATCAATGGAGATTATCACTCTTGCTTCTCATTCTTGAATCTCTCATTTCTTGTTGTACTTGCATGGGTTTAACTCGGTCAATCAGAGGACCTCATAAATAACCCCTGCACTCCATGAATAGAGAGTTGTGAATCACTATTTGAGACCTCATTGTTGAGTGTTCTTAAATGTAATGATTCACAGAAGTGTGACTACTTTTTAGCACACACTAGGTAGTAGATCTAGGTAATAATTTGAGGCTTTGTCCTACAAAATATTGTAAGGGAAAATGCCCATGTGGCTTTGCATATTGTAATTCTAAAATTTGTAATTCCACATTTGTGGAGATAATAAGAAGCCCATTTAGTGTTCTTGCAAATTGTTGTTGTTTCTCTATTTCTGTCATGTGTTAGAGGTATTAAGGGGAGCACCCTTCATCAAGTGGTATCAGAGTAGGAATTCCTATGTGTTTAAAAAGATCATTGACCATGAGGTAGTTTGCACCAAGATCATGGTTTAGGGTTTCAGCGAGCAGTGCAAAAATGCCTCCAAGAAGGGAACGTGGCAGAAGAGCTAGTGGTGTGACACCTGAGGTTAGAGTGCTCCAGAGACAAGTGCGAGTATTGCAAGAAGAAATTCGCAAAGGAATGAATCTTAATGTTAGAGATGAAAGCGAGGATGAAGATGAAGAAGGAAATTTTGATCAAGAAGGAGAAGGTGAAATTATGAACCAAGAGGAAGAAAGGCTTTTTTGGGCCATTTCCAAGATTGGGAAAAGACCTAAGATTGAGGTTCCTGCATTTTTAGGAAATCTTAACCCAGAGGATTTGATCGACTAGATCAATGAATTAGAAGAATATTTTGAGTATCAAGACATCAAGGATCCTAATCGGGTCAAGTTTACGAAGGCCAGACTGAAGGTTCATGTGAAGATCTAGTGGCAAGAGATCCAATTGGAGTAAAATAGAAGAGGAAAGGATAAAATCACAAGATGGCATTGGATGGTGGATAAATTGAAGTGATAATTCATCTCTATTGATTATGAGCTTGACCTACTAAAGAAAATGCAAATTTTGAAGCAAGCAGGAAGATCTATTCAGGAGTATACAGAGGAATTATATCGAATCCTCATCAGAATAGGCCATGCGGAAGCTAATAAGGAGAAATTTTCCCATTACCTTAATGGGTTGAGGCCGATAATTCAATAGGAGTTGAATTTGGTTTGAATAAATAGTATTGAAGAGGCATACTAGTTTGCCCTAAAATTAGAGGAAAAACTGAAGAAGAAGTTTGAGAGCAAACAAAATAGAAGAGGTTGTGGTGGAAGATCTGGTGGATGGTCATATGGAGGCCAAAATGAAGATCTGAAAAAGAAGGATTAGGTAGTAGTAGTCAAAATTAGAGAGGAAGTTTCAATCATTTTCATGATCAGAATAATAGAGATCAGAGAGAAAGAGGACAAGGATCTGGAAGAGGGGGCTTCCGTGGAACATGTTTTCACTATGGGGAAGAAGGTCATAGGGCATTAGAATGTCCTCAATGCCAAGGAAGGACAAATAGGAGAACTAAAAGCTAGGCCATAGTTGCACATGTAGATAAAGATGCTTGATCATCACATTATGAAGATGTTGAAAGAGGAGAAATGCTAATTAATAGAAGAGTCCTACTGAGTGGTGAGAATGAACCTGAGAAAAGGAGGAGCTTGTTTCACACCAGGTGCAAGTGTGAGGATAAGTTTTGTGATGTGATTATTGCTAGTAGAAACACTGACAATTTGGTGTCAGAAGAGATGGTCACAAAGTTGAAGCTCAAGAGACAGAAACACCCACATCCATATTAGATTTCCTGGGTGCAGGATGACCACAAGGTCATGGTCAGTGAATAGTGCCTAGTAAAGTTCAAGATTGGTGGATACCATGATGAGGTACTATGTGATATCATACCTATGGATGCATGTCATATGTTGTTGGGTAGACCTTGGCAGTTTGATAAGCGTTCTGTACATGATGGTCGTGTGAATACCTATTCCTTAACAAAGGATGGAGTGCAACATAAACTAAAGCCATTGAAGGACACTAAAGAAAAGGTATGTGGTAATGCAAGAATAACTTTTGTTGATGGAATAAAATTCCTAGAGGGTATGAGGCATGAGCATGTGTTTTTTTCTTTAATTCCAAAAGTTGGTAAGGAGTAAGTAGAAGATGTACATGTAGAAGTTGCAGATTTGTTGAATGAGTTTCAGGATATTGTATCGAATAATGTACTTGATGGATTACCACCAGTAAGGAAGATCAGTCATCAAATGGACTTGATTCCAGGAGCCAATTTTCCAAATAAGGCAGCACACAGAATGACACCAGTAGAAAGTGAAGAGTTGAACAGACAAGTACATGAGTTGTTACAGAAGGGGTTGATTCAAGAGAGCTTGACTCCATTTTTTGTACTAGCAGTATTAGCACCGAAGAAGAATGGAGAATGGAGGATGTGTACAGATTCTAGGGTAATAAACAAGATCACAATGAAGTACAGGTTTCCATTACCATAGATGGATGATATTATGGACTGTTTGAGTGGAGCTGTGCATTTTTCAAAGATAGATCTAAAGAGTGGATATCACCAGATTTGAATCAAAAAAGGAGATGAATGGAAGACTTCTTTCAAGATAAAGGAAGGACTGTATGAGTGGTTAGTCATGCCTTTTGGGATAACCAATGCATCGAGCACTTTCATGCGGCTCATGAATGAGGTTCTGAAAGAATTTATGGGTACGTTTGTCATTGTTTACCTAGATGATATTTTGATCTTTAGTAAGACATTGGAGGAGCATATGATGCATATTCGTATGGTGTTTGAGAAGTTAAGGGAAGAGAAATTGTTGATTAATTTGAAGAACTAAAGTTTTGTGAAGAAGGAATTAGTGTATCTGAGATTTGTAGTTTCAGCAAAAGGTCTAAAAATAAACCTAGAGAAAGTACAGGCTATCCTTGAATGGCCTACCCCAAGGAGTGTTACTGGGGTAAGATCTTTTCATGGTTTGGCTAGCTTTTATAGAAAATTTATCAGAAGTTTTAACAGTATTTGTGGACCCTGTATTGAAACAATGAGAGGGGATAGAAAAGAGTTTAAGTGGACTACTAGGGCAGACAAGAGTTTTAAACTATTGAAATAGAAATTTACAAAACAACCTATTTCAGCACTTCTAGATTTTAATAAGGTGTTTCAAGTAGACTGTGATGCTAGTGGTACTATAATATGGGTTATTAGGAGCCAAGAAGGTAAACCTGTTGCTTATTTTAGTGAGAAGTTAAATGATGCCAAGAGAAAATATTCTATTTATGATCAGGAATTTTATTTTATAGTTCAAGCATTGAAGAAGTGGACACTATCTTCTTCCTAAGGAGTTTGTTTTGTATACTGATCATCAATCTTTGCAATATTTAAATAGTCAAGGAAAGTTGAATCAAAGGCATTTGAAATGGGTTGAGTTTTTGCAGAATTATATATTTGTTTTGAAAAATAGGAGTGGGAAGTCTAACAGGGTTGCAGATGCACTTAGCAGGTGCGCTTAGGTGAAGCCTGGAAAGCTTGTAAAGAACTTGTTACTCTAGACAGAATGAAGTGGTTGGATTTCATTATCCAGGATGATATGCTATTCAAAGGGAGTTAGTTGTGCATTCCATGAAGTTCTATGAGAGAGAATCTCATCAAGGAGAAGCATAGCGGAGGATTGGATGGACATTTTGGTCATGATAAAACCATTGCTTTGGTTAGTGAGAATTATTATTGGCCATAGTTGTAGCAAGATGTCAATAATTTTATACAGAGTTGCAAAGTATGTCCAATGCAAAAGGGAGTAAAGAAGAGTACAGGGTTGTATCAGCAATTACCTGTTCCAGAGAAGCCATGGGAGGATATCAGTATGGTGGTTGATAGATTTTCAAAGATGGCACATTTCATTCCCTGCAAGAAGACTAATGATGATGTTCATGTAGTAGAATTGTTTTTCAAAGAAGTGGTGAGACTACATGGTTTTCCAAATAGTATAGTTTTAGATTGAGACACTAAGTTTGTTGGATATTTCTGGCACACTGTGGAAGAAGTTGAAGACATAATTGAAGTTCAGTTCATCACATCATCCACAAACTGATGGATAGATAGAGGTGGTGAATATGACTTTGGGGAATTTGTTGAGATGTTTGGTTGGAGATAAGCCAACAGGATAGGATTTGATTTTACCACATGTGGAATTTGCATACAATAATTCTGTCAACAGGAGGACTGGTAAATCACCATTCTAGAATGTATATGGAAGTAGTCCTAGAAATGCATCTGAGTTGAGAAAGTTAAATAGAAGAGAAATAAGTAGTGTTGAAGCTGAGGATTTTGTAGAATATTTGAAGAACATCCATGAGGAGGTGAGGAAGCACATTACTAAGATGAATGTGTAGTATAAGGCTAAGGCAGATGAGAAAAGGAGGCATAAGGAATTTTAGGTTAGGGATGAAGTCATGGTTCATTTGTGGAAGGAGAGATTTCTAGTGGGTACATATAACAAGTTGAAAATGAAGAAGTTTGGGCCAGGTAAGATACTGAAGAAGCATGATTCAGGAAATGCCTATGAGGTAGAATTGCCTATTGAGCTGAATATTTCACTAGTATTTAACATTTTAGATTTGATAGAGTATCATGAAGGGGGTGTTGAAAATGAGATCACAGAAGCAGAGTGGATTATTCTAGCAACTAGTTCAGATACCAAGGAGATTGAGGATATACTAGATAGTCATGTTGGTAGAAGCACAAGGAATATGACATATAAAGAATATCTGGTCAAATGGAAAGGATGACATGTTGAAGATTCATCATGACTGACAAAGGAGGAGGTTAACCATCTTGGTTTTCCCCTTCACACCTGAGTCATGATAGGGTCACTTCTCAAATTTCCCTGGGTGTCTGATGCAGGAGTATCATGGGTGTAAGAGAAATTTTGCATCACCCAAAAATATTTTTGGTTTCTTTTCAATAAGGGATATCTTGTACAAAGTTGTTATTTATGGAAACTTACTTTTTTTAGTAAGTTGGTCATACAATCTTGGAATGTTCTGATTTCACAGGTGGAGGTTCATCTTAGTCATATCAGCCTACCAATTGAGTTTCATTGCCACATCATTTATATTGGTGAAGTTATTGAGGTTTTTGGGTACAAAATATTTCAAGTCTATTTTGAAGGCCTTAGAGGCTCCGGATCACAATCGACCCCCAGCTGACTGGAGCTTGCACAAGTTAGGCACCGTAGATCAGGTCCTTCTATTTCTGAAAAGTGGTTATAATAGAAAAATGGAGCTATGGTTAGAAATTTATGGCCTTCGAAAGTTGGGCTACCTAAAAACATATTTTGTAATTCTTTTGGAGCTGACCCTAATGTAATAATTGTAAAAATAAAATAATTCTAAGAATAGTCGGCCTTAAGGGCTAAATTTTTGGAACCTTCTCCGGTGGTGGAAATTACCTATATAAGAAAGGTCTGTAGTGTTGTCTAGGGCAGTTCTAGGTAGTAGATCTAGGTAATGATTCCATGCTTTGTCCTACAAAATATTGTAATGGAAAATGCCCATGTGGCTTTGCATATTATAATTCTGAAATTTGTAATTCCACATTTGTGGAGATAATAAGAAGCCCATTTTCTATTTTTGCAAATTGTTGTTTTTTCTCTGTTTCTATCATGTGTTAGAGGTATTAAGGGGAGCACCTTTCATCAAATTGTCTGATGCTCATGAGCACATCTGACATAAGAAGAAACATTGTTGGGACTTCCCAATTTCCATAGGGCCCCATTATGTACCAGATATGAAGATTTGTAAGTCTTTGTCCTTCGAATGGGATGAATTCCCTCTACAGAGCTACAACCTTGTAAGGGCCCATTTTGATCCAATTGGTACATATAGTCACATAATGGGAAGGCATTATGTACATGAGCCACATATTGAAGACCATTGGATGAATTGTGTAGATGACTATGAAGTTAGGATCCATGACTAGTAGCAGATGAGTTTGGAGCTGGCACATACCGCTCTACTACTGAAGATTCCCCCAAAGGTGAAGGCAGTTGACTTTAAGGATATTCTAGATCCTATTTACAATCCAAACAAGCTATATACCAGGGCCATTCTGAATGTAGAGGTTAATAGAGATGAAAATGATGATATTGATTTCAAGGCCAGGCATGTCATCAAAGTGACTAAGGCATGGGTTGCCCACCCATTTCCTATGGAGGCCATACCAATGAAGTAGCAACTAGAGCAGCCTTCAAAAGAGAAGAAGAAGAAAGGAGAGAAAGTATTGAAGCCACAATTTAAAGAGTCTACACCACAAAAGCCAAAGATAGTGTATAGGCATGAGCATCCTACAGCATATGTCTTAGCTACTTATTCAAAGACATCTAAAAATAGAATGAAAGGGAGTATAGCACCTTTGGATGTTCCTTCTTCCAGTGGTCCTGAGCCTCCAAATGTACCAAAGAAGGCCCCAAGATTTAAGGTAACTGGACCTAGGCCGACCGAGGTAATCAAAGGGAATGTTTACAAAAGGAAGAAAAGATCAACACCCACTCAGATGAACACCCTATTGGAGGAAGATGAGGAGGATATAGATCAAGTACCCCTTAGCAAGAGAACTCACTCTGCAAGATCCTTGAAAAGGAGGATACTGGAAGATGATCAAGAAGATGTTGAAGGAGCAACCAAAGGAGAGAAAATAAATCTAGACACTCTAGGTGATGATGAGTTTAACATCTTAGATTTCAAGGGTCTTCATGATTTCCAATAATTTGAGCAACAAGATCCAGCCGTGGGACAGTCACTCTCTTTTGAGTCTTTCCCTACACAGTTCACTAGTCCCCTAGATAAAGTGAGAGAGGAAGTCCCACAAGACTTTCAAATATTAGTTGAGGAAGCTATAGTTGAGGTTCAGAAAGAGAACACAGAGTCAGGAAAGGACTTTTCTATAGGTATCACCTCGTAGGAGGAGGTAGCTACACAAATTCCCTTAGCTTCACACCTAGTATAGCCTCCACCTCCTCCACCTATGCATCAAACTCCACTCCCTCCTCTGCATCAAACACCACCTACCACTCCACTTCTACCTCCAGTCCAAACCACTATGTTACCTCCACAACCTCAACCTTCTCGTATTCCCATTCCAACTCCACCACCTCCACCAATGCCTTCACCCACTCCCCTTGTTGCCCCTACTCCACCACTTTTCTAGAATAAAGTAGTAGCACAAGAGTCTCAAGAGCCTGAGAAAGAGACATAGGCAACTTGTGAGATGCTGTCAGAAGAATAGGTTGGGTCAGAAAAGCAATCTGATGAAGAAGAACAAACAAAGGATGAGGAACAGGTGCATGAGGAGGGGGAGCTAAATGTGATGGAAGAGAAAGAAATAGGAGAAGGAGAGGAAGGGACTCATGAGGAAACATAGATAGAATGCCCTATGACTACCTTGACTCTAGCAGCTCCTTATGAACCCCTAAATGCCTTTTAAAAACCCACATGGTTCACAAAGGAGATTCAGCCAAGGACCAGGGTATATATGGATGATGAAATAGATATGGCTGCATTAGGGTGAGCATTCCATCAGGCTAGATCCAGCACCCAAGAAAGGATACTATCATATGTAACACAAGACTAGGTGGGTAGATGGAAGTCTTAGGTGGTTGTCCCTACAATGAATATTAGTATAGCTAAAGTCACCCCAGATGACTACGTATTGGAGGAAGTTTGAAGCATGCTCTAGGCTTCATGGATAAAGATGAAGACAAGATAAAAGAATTGATGGAATAGAACAAGGCTATGAAAAATTTCATTCTTAAGACAGTGAGTCCCATTGACCCTAATAACCCTGAGGCCTCAGTACAGGCCATTTTGGAGAAGAGGGGTGAATAAAATATAGATATTCCACATTATTTTGTACAAGCTTGTGCGGACTGGAAGGCCAATTTTGAGGAGTTTTCCAAGGTGTCCCTCAAGAAGATTTTGAGGCCTTTCTGAGGTATTCTTCAAGGAATCACCTCCCTGGTAGAGATCATGAGTGAAGAGGATGAAATGTAGGAAAATATTCTGAAGTTGCAAAAGGCACTAGATGACCTTATAATAATACAAAAGCAACACTTCCAATTTTTGGTGAGGGTGTATGAAGGCTCAAAGATAGATAATTTTGAGAAGTGGATCTAGGATATAACGGAAGCTCTGACCATTTTTGAAAAGGTACTCAAAAGGATGGATAAGAGGAGAGATGACAGTCTACTTTTTGTAGAAGAAATGCATAAATTATTTGATGGATTGGACTTAGATTTATATGATGAGGATGATGATAAAACAATGCATTCTATAAATGTCATCATCAATTAGTACTTGGGTATATTCAGAGGAGTCAAGACAAAAGAAGACCTCCAACAAATGTTTAATTAGAAGGAGGAGATCCAGAAAATGTTATCTCAGGAAGAGGAGATACATGGGTTTGCAGTAGACTTGGTCACCTTTCAAAAAAGACAATAGGAGTTCCTTGATGGGGTCAAAATGGCTGACTTTGAAGAGGTGCTAGAGATTGTGGATAGGTTCTGCAAGGCTCTTCTAGAAGTACTGCCAAGTCAATAAACATCCAGTTTGGACTTAGCCAAATTTCATGCAGAGAAAAGGCAGTTTTTGTACTTAGCCAATTTTGAGTACCCTATTTTTTAGCCTTTTGGCCCTAGAGAATTTTCGGCCTCTGAAAGTCCAAAGTCTGAAACTTGGAAAAAGAGCATTTGACACTTGGTCAAAGTTGCATTTTTTTGGGTCAATCATCGAGATCCATGATTTCTAGGCACCTCTGCCATTCAACTTCAAGTTATCTCAAACTTGATTTTTTAGTCAACTGGATCACCTTTATGGGATCAAATTTGTATGATTTTGGGGCTTCTTTCAGTTGGATCCACATGGAGTAGCTATAACAAAGGAACAAGGGCAGGATCGTGAAGTTTCATCAAGAGCTTGCATGGGTCCCAACTATGTTTTGAGCCATTTGATGCATTATTTTCTCTAATTTTTGTAATGCATGAGATTTAATTCCATGCTAGGGTAGTTTACCATGTTTTTAGGGGTAGTTTCTTTTATGTAATCTATAGTTTAGATTTATTTTCAAGTTTCATGCAGCTGAAAACCTAGCTACAAAAATAAGAGCCTAGCTCTATAAATTGTAAGAAATCAATGTAATTAGGGTCTAATTTTATCATTAATGCAATACATACAGTTGGTGCATCAATCATAGTGTGATTCTTTTGCTATCTTTGTGAGATTTATGAATGTGTGAATTGCTCATTTATTTATCTCAAAGAGCCAGTTGATTGTGTGGTGGTTTTAAATCTACGCTTCTTAGTTTAGTGTTTGTTAGTGTTATTTTGTTGTGACAAATTTTTGAGAAGATCTTTATTTTAGTGTTTTAAAGATAAACTTGTCTCATGTGTGCACACATTTTTGGTGGCTTCGTGATTCGATGATTTTTGGGTTATCATACATCTGTGTTCATTTCCATCAATGATTGCATCTCCTTAGCTGAAGATTGTGATTTACTCTGATCTTTGTTTTGTGGGTTTCCTCATCTTCTCGGTCTTTTAATTCACAAAGTAGTGTGATGTTGGTTTATGTCCATTAGTTTCATTTAACAATTTCTTTCAAATTCTTGTTACCCTACTTCTTACTTTTCTTTACAAATCAATTATGGTCGATTAATTATATTGACATTGATTTCATTCTAAAATTTGAAAATCCAAAAAAGAGAAATATTGTGGTATTTTGAAGATTGTTTTGCAGCATTCTTTGAGATACAAACCAGCAAAGACCTCCTTGTTAATAGATTCACATTTGTCTTCAGTTGAGCTATCCAAGCGGTTGAGACCCAACCCAGAAGGAACTTTGAGATTGATTCACATCATTCTTCCAAGAGGGGAATTTGCTTGCATAAATTCCTAGCCGTTGTCTCATGTAAAAATGACACTCAACAAATCCTTTGGGTTCATTTTGTGTTACTATGTCAACATGTACTAATATTGGTAAGTCACCCAAAATTTCACTTATTACTGCCTCAGTGGGTGCATTCTCCTTAGTTGTATCTACAATAGTGTTTATGTCTTCATCATTATTTATGTCATCAGGATCTCCGTTTGTGACTTCTTCAATAAGTACATCATTTGTCCTTGTTATTGTTAACTGCTCAAGAGCATCCTTGTATTCCTCTTTGTAACCTGCCAAGTAGAAATCTATTACAATAGTATTATCTTCTACCTCGGTGTTTGATAGATCAATGGGTTCCTTAGTAGAAATATCAACATCATCCAAGTGAATTCCTTTACCTTTCTTCTTATTTTTCTTCTCAGGAATAACTACCAATGCCAATTTATCTACTTCTGATCAAGCTTATAGAATTAAAGTCCATATAAGCTTACTATTCATCTACCTCCTCAATTTTTCCTTCCAGAATGTTCAAGGCTCTACTTTTTACTGGAAATCTCTTGGAATATTGTTTCATTAACTCTTCAATTTTGGGAACTGATAAGGTAGGCATAGCTAATATCAGTGAATGTCCCCTCATCTTCTTTTTAGTGTGCAAGGCATAAGTCCATCTTGCAAATAATTTTCATACAATTCCTTAGCAACATACCTAGAAAACTCAATAGGTACCTTCTTAAATTTAATCATCATTTGTATGATAGCCTCTTCAATATTTTCCTAATCCTTGGTATTCATATGTACATAGCAACTCAATTTAGGGTTACTAAGACCACCAATTTCTTTTATAGACTCAACTAATTCATCAATTGGCTGACTCTTATTTACACCAACTTTAAACTTATCTTGATCTTCCACTTCATCATCATCATCAACATCATCCTTTGATCTTATTAATTTTCTCCTCTTCTTAGGTGGCTCAGAGGTGGCTTGGGCACCTCTATTTTTATTTTGATAAGTCTTGGTGGGAGTTGGCCTTGAAATTTTCACAATACCTTTCTTTGGAGGTGGGGAAGCAGTTGTTGTGGACCTTGTCCTTTCTCTTTTTGGTGCCAATGCTTGCTTTCTTTTCCCTATGGCCTTGACTAGTGTAGATTTAATGTCTTTATTAGAATCGGTCTCCTCCCCATCATGTTCACTATTACCAATTAATAACTGCTCCTCAATTGCCTCTTCAACTAGATTTACCTCATATGCCTCTTCATCTTCATTATCACCGAATTATTTTATCAATGTGTCCATCATTTTCTTTGATTTCCTATTCACTTTAACGACAACAAGATCCATCTTTATTCTTTGTTTGGCCTCTTCATAGGTACCAAACCTACTTTCCTATGGATCTTTGGGCTCAGCTAATAGTGCCTTTATTGACTTGGAGGCTCAACCAATATCAAGTTCATAGCCCATAGGTGGTAACCAAGCAGTTCTTGGTTTAACCACCTTGATAAGAGTGGTTTTGGTATCCACTAAGAAACATATATAATATTTTTATTGTTCAACCAGATAACCTAGTATCTTGCTTCATTGATGCATGCTATCTTTAAATTGTTCAAAGTATGCATCCATAATGCTAACAAAATTATAACCCAAACTTTGAATGTAATCATTGATTTGTAAAATGACCAGTCGGTCAACATCCTAGTCAACATTACCGACTAAGGGATAGAATTTTTTTACATAGAAAAATATGCAAATTGGTAGTGAACCAAAATTACAGGTATTAGTCTTTTCCAACCTGATGGTTCTCATGTTTTTATCCAGCTTTTTGAATAAGAACTCAATGAGATCAAATTGAAAGCCTTTTTTCACAATCTTGTATACAATATCCACTGCTCCACATGGAATACTATTTAGCCTACTAGATTGAAATATCTTATACCTGATTGCATATGCATTAAATCTTGTCTTAGGGTCAACAATAGTGTTGATTCTCATTCCACTATCATCCCATTCAACTCCAATTAATATTTCAATCTCAGCTCTCATTGCACTCCTTAATGCTTTTACCTTATCAATTATGGGGTAACCAATGACTGCATGTATGATATTACTGGTGATTTTGACCAGTTCATCCAGCCATAACTTACCCTTATGCACTTGGCTCAATACTACCCTAATCCATTCATTCTTGAATACCCTCGAGAAATACAGGGCATTCACTAAACCCTTGACCTTCAAGTGTGTATGCTCATCCTTGAGCTTTTCATCAACACATAGCTCCTGATAGGTGGATTGAAGCTCAAAATATCCTATTTCACTGATTTTGCATTGTATGTATGCATGGATTTTCTAAACTAGCAAAACCCTAGGTGGAATGCTTAAAAATGCATTAGTTTTTCAACTTTGTGAAGAAACCTTGGGGTGTAATTTATATTTAGGTTCAGTAAAGGTTGTAGATTTTATCAAAGTGACCTTCTTCTCACTTTTAGTCTTAGATTTCATGACTTTTGATAAGGATTCCATCGTTCTTCAATTTAGGGCTTCATGAAATAACTATGAAATAGCTCGGTGGAAGTAAAACTTACTTTGATCATGAGTACCTAGCTTGGAAATCCTTCAAATCTCTTCTCAAACTGCTTTGGGAATTCTCTACTCAAATCTCGCTCAAAATCGCCTTGATCTTCATAATCACAATGTAAAAAATGATTAAGACCACTATTTATATTTATACCCAAAAATTCAATTTCCCTCTCAAATTTTTAGATTTAATGCTTGACCTACCACATTGTAGTAAAATTAGTTGCGCTCAGTTTATACTTCAAAAGACCTTAAGCTTGGTTAACACTAAGATATCACTCAGTTAATACCACAACTCAGTTAACCTTTCTAGTAGTTACCAACTATACACATTTTAAGCTCTAAACATATAATCCCATGGTGCATCTTATTTCATGTAGATTTGGTATGCAATCACTGGATATAAGGAATTGTTTGTTAGATATAACCGATTTGAAATTCAATTCCATACATACCTTTTATAATTTAGGTGGAGGTGGTGATGTCACCTAATCCAATGGATGAGGTGTCACTGACTGTAGTGATTGATTCAACATTATCACTTGATACTTTTCTCCACATTTGATTCCTTATCCTCATGATTTCCTCAATTGTTTTTACATTTTCATTTGTTTATGTCTCTAGTGCTTGGTCTTTGTAATCCTTACTTAGGTGACCGACCTTGTGATAGTGTAAACAAGCCATGCCAGTATTTATCCAATTGTGATATCTTTCTCTCCAATTCTTTCTCATGTAGTTTACTACTATATGTCCATACCTTCCACAAGTTCTGCAATTAACCTATGTGTTGTAGTTCCACATATATGAATTACCTTTCCTTCTCGGTTGATATGTTTTGTTCTATTCTTTTGGTGTCCAAACTTGCTTCATTTTTGTCCTACATTCTTGTGACATGTGTCCATGCATATTGCAAGTGTGACAATGTTTCTCCATGTAGGGTTTCTTAGGATCCCTATTCAATGTTGATTTGCACTCATGTGCCTGATGTCCATACTGGTTACAGTTATAGAAATGACCATTAAACTTAGGAGTGGGTTTAGGAATAACTTTTTATTTACTCCTGCAAAAATTTGATGTGTGGCCTAGTTTTCCATAATGATAACATAATAGCTTCTTTGTCTTTTGATTAGTGTACACATTCTTTTGTTCAACTTGTCTTGAAGACTCTCCCTACTCAGTGTATTTTAAACTAGTTGTGTTGCCAAGCCTTTTCTAGCTAATTAGAAATTCATCCATTTTTTTAGTACTATCTTCAGCTTTCTTAATCATCTCATTATGTTGTTGTTGCATTTTGACCTCATTATTCAATCTTTCATTTTCCTCTCTTAGTTCACTGATATCTTCTAGTTTCCTTGTAAGCTCACTGTTTACTCGGCTGACTTCCTAACTTATGACAACCATCTAATTGTATATTTCAAAGTGATGCTCAGTGAGTCTCAGTATCTCATATTTCTTCTCTTGTATTGTATCAGTTATTTTTCTCTATCTCTAATAGCCAAGTTTCTTTCTTGTTCTACTTATCTAGCATTGTTCAGAACATCAACCATTTGTGTCTCCTAACCGATCTACAGAGCTTTGACTTGTTTAGTATGATGTAGATTCTTTTCAGATAAATCTGATATGGTTCCTTTAGATACATTAGATATGCTACCAGATCCAGATCTGGATGTCTCAAAAGGGTCATCTATCTCTTCTTCATGATAATCACTCTCATTGCACTGAATTTCCATATCATTTCTTCCCATCAATAACTTCTTCATTTCTTCTTTGGCTTCCTTGAATTTCTCAATAAAGATCTACATCTATAATCTTTGATGCTCAATAGTCTTGTCCAACTTATATCTTTCCATCCTTATATATTTCCTCTTCAGTGATTAAAATTCCTTAACAAGAGATCTAGCTCCGATACCAATTGTTGGGATTATGGAAAGATAAGTACTGAGAGGGGAGGGGTGAATCAATACCCTCAAAAAATTTTAACACTAAAACTTTTCAATTGTAGATCTCAATTAACCAACTGAATCCATTGTTAGAAACATACATTCATGTAACTGAAAATGTAAAGTGCATGTAAACTAAACAATAAATCATCCATGAAAATTCATACTCATGACACAGATATTTTGGTATCATAGAAACCCTTGTAAGAATGTAAAAATTGCAGTGGGGATGACACCCACAAATATTCACTACTACAACAATAAAGTATGCGGGTTATGGCTACAAGTTTTTATCACTTATGGTGATCTTGCCCTATTAGGAGTAACAAAAGATTGACTAGGTCTACCTAGTTATAGGATTTTAACAACATAAAGTATGTCTTTACTCAGCTAAGAGATTTACATAAGAACTATTTGTTAATCTCTATTGAGCATTTAAGGTTGTCATTAGTATCAAAGGATAGTAAACAGGTTGGTCAGTCACTTATATTGAGTTGGTTGGTAACCAGAAGTAAGACAGAGCAGTTGGTAAAGCCTTTACACTGAGCATCACACAGTTTACCGAGCACCTGTGACACCGACCCCGATGGTTAGTAAACAATGAGCATCGCAGTATACACCAAGAAAATTATACAGTGTTTACCGATGATCACAAAAAATGGCATAGTAATCTGAAATGGCACATTCTTCTATGCAGACAGTTGCAATAGATCATAAAATGGTTTACCAAGATCGAGGAGCATTTATTGTAAAATATACTCATTAAATGTAATGTTTATCTTATTGTAATAGTTGATCTAGGTTAATTTTGCACTGTAGATCTTAGGGTTATGATTATTTTTCTAACCTAATTTTTACTAAAGCAGCAAAATAGAACACTATATATTTTGTTTGTTCACACCATTTTGTGAGGTTGGTGAACTAATATATATGAGTCACAGAGCACTTGAAGAAATTGTCTAACTTCAAGACAATCAGTTTACCAAGCAGAACAGAGTACAAAGGATATCAGATTGAGCAGAATCATAGAAGGCTACTGAGCATAACAAAGTAGAGAATCATCATAGATAAGGTGATATTTTGATGAGCACTTATAGATCTATTTCAGACAATTCAGTTGTGAACTAGAAAATAATTTCCTATTACTTTATGACAATTGTAGTAGAGTTTTGATAAAATCTCTTAACAGAGTAGACTTAACAGTCTTATGTAAATCTCTTAACCAAGTACACACTTCATGAGTGTTGTTAAAATCCTATAACTAGGTAGATCTAGCTGATCTAATATGTTACTCCTAATAGGGTAAGATCACCAGAAGTGATCAAAACTTGTAGCTTTAACAGGAAAACCTTTTCTATCTGCAGTAGTGAAGAATTTGTGGGTGTCATCCCCACCGTAGTTTTTACCTTCTTACAAGGGTTTCTACGTTACCAAAATACTTTTGTTATGTGATTGTCATATTGATTTCATGTTTTTCACTTTCTTAAGTGAACTAGATGATTGATTTATGCAATTATGTTCAAGTTATTTTTATTGGTTATTACAGTATACAGTTATAGATCTAAAAGGTTTTACAAGTAAATTTTTAAGTCACTGATTCACCCCTCCCCTCTTAGTACCTATCTCTCCTAATTCCAACAATTGGTATTAGAGCACAGTTCTCTTGTTGAATAGTCTAACCATTGAAGGGTAAAGATCTAAGCCATGGGCAGATACAAGCTTGACAAGACTATTGAGAATCAGAAGATACAAATACAGATGTTTGTGGAATAGTATAAACAAGCCAAGGAAGAACTGAAGAAATTACTAGTTGAAAGGAAGAACCTTGCAATTCAGCTGAATGAAATTAGTTATCATGAAGAACCTATTGATGAAATATTTGATCATATTGGATCAAGATCTGGAAGCATCTCTGACAGATCCGAAAGCATAATCTTTGATTTATTGAAAAAGAATTAGCATCTATCTGAGCAAGTGAAAGCACTTCAAATCGGTCATGAATCTCAAATGGTGAGAATGGTGGAAATCATGAACAATGCTAGACAAGCTGAACAAGATCAGAATCTAGCTATTGAAGACCGAAGAATGATGACTGAACAACTCCAAGAAAAAGAAAGTGAAATACAGAGACTCACTGATCATCACTTCCAAGTATCAAATTAGATGATGACAGTTAATCAATAAATGAACTGAGTAAATGGAGAATTATCAAGAAGACTTGAAGATGTTGCAATAATCAGAGAAGATAATGAAAAACTAAGAAATGAAATAAAGATACAAAAGCAAAACAATGAAATGATGAAGATAGTTGAGGACAGTTCTAAAAAGATTGATGATTTCCTGACTAATCAGAAGAGATTCAGAAGCAGAACCAGTATAGGTTACACCGGTGAAGGAGAATCATCACAACAAGCTGAAAAATTCAACAACAATCAAAGTTAGAAACCTAAAGTGTTGACATGTTATCACTGTGGAAAACCAGGACATACATCTAATGTGTGCAAAAGCAAAGCACAAGGTAAACCTCCTATCATTCCTAAATTCAATGGATATTGTTATTACTGTGGTAAGTTTGGACATCCAGCTTATGAATGTAGAGCTAAGAAGAATGACATTGCTAATAATACTACTAAGGAAAAGATATGCTATACTTGTAACAAGCATGGTCACACTGCAAGGGACTGCAAGGTAAAAATGAAACAAGTCTGGACACTTAAAGAGAAACCACAATGAAAACCATATCAACCGAAGAGACAAGGTAACTCATATGTTTGGGATTATAATACATGACCTAATTGTGTTGTATGTGGTCGGTATGGACATATTACAACAAACTGTTACAAAAAGAGTCAGATTGGACAATCAAGAAATTGGACAAATGCAAGAATGGCATGTATGCACTGTCACAATGTCGGTCATTTAAGCAAGAACTGCAGAGACCAAGCACTTGATGAAAACCATATATTTGACAGTGGATATAACATTGTAGAAATTATGAAGTTAAGGAACACAATGTGGAAGAAGGCATCAAATGAGAATGTTGAGTCAACTAACACTGTTGGTGAAACCTCATCCACTGGATTAGGTGACATCAGTACCTCCACTTGAGATGACAAAGGTATGTATGGAATTGACATTTTTAAATGATCACATTTTACATACAGTTCCTTTTATATGATGTACAAATACCAAATTTGCATGAATAAAGATGCACTATGGCTTATGTGTTATGAGTTCTCAAATGTCACACAATCAGTAAAAGAAGAAACATGAGTTGGTTACCTATCGGTAATCACTATACAAGGTTAACCGACAACAATGCAAACCAATGAAGAAACTCTATGTTAATCAAGAAAAGGAAATTGTAGACATTATCGAGCTAACAGTTGTTTCATACCAAAAGTTAGGTCATGCATTTAATGCACTAAAGTTTGAGTGGGAATATTGAAAAGTCTATATATACATGAAAATAGAGTTCATTGTTACATTGTGATTTCGAAGAAAAGAGATTTTACAGAGAAGAGTTTGAGCTAAAGATTTTTGAAAAGATTCAAAGCTACTGTTGATCGAACCGACAACAATTCTTCGATGATATCAAGTAAGTTCATTTGCATACCAAACACTGGTTATCTATTGCTTGCCAAAACCCTAGAAACAATTTATGGCATCAACATCGACTACAAGAAAATCACAAAACATTGAGGAGGAAGTAGAATTAATTGTAAGGGCACATTTTGTCGAGGAGAAATTCAAATCACATCCCAAGGTTGCAGCACAAACAGACGATATGGTGCATTTTCGAGTATTCCAGATAGGTTTTTGTTAACAGAAGATGTTAGGGCCTATATTCACTGCAAAATTGGTGAAGTATGTGATTTTGAGACCATTGCTTCTTATCAACAAATCTATGGACCAGATGGAAAGATAAAAACTAAATACAAGAAGATTGAGGAGTCAGGGTTACGGTGTTTTACATACTTCCCACAATCCTTCCAAAATGACTGGATAAGAATCATGCTGAGAAGATTTCATGATGGGAAATTCTGGCTTGACAAACCTATTGAGGTAACAAAGAAGATTATCAGTAGGGTTATTGGGTACCCTACAACCGACAAAGCCAAAGCCTTTCAAAGTTCATCTCATCCCGACGTTGAAAAGAACACTGGAGCTCAATGGGATGGTAGGGCACTGAAAATCTCAACCATCAAAGACCCAATGGTAAAATTCACAACTCATGTCATCGGGTACAAGATATTTCAATCTAGCAGACCAAATAGTGTACCCTGCAGCGCTGTGGACATGGCATATAAAATTGTGAAGAAGGATCACCAGGTAGATCTTGTCGAACTACTACTACACCAACTACATGATAATATGAAAACAATAAAAGCAAAGAAGTCCAATACATGTAAGTATGGATCACTGCTTGTCTATAAATTTTTCTATCTACAAAAATTCATACCTGGTATCGGTAAAGTAAACTGGCAATCTGACAAACCGATAACTGCACAAATTGGTGAAATGATGCAAAGTCTAGGAGATAATCTGAATAAGGAATTTAATGCATATTTCAAATAATTTCAAGCAAAAATGCAAAAAAGGAGTAGAATTCCAAGGGACTTAGTGAGTAAATTTCAAGATGACATATGTTTTGTAGTAAGCACAGACCACCCAATGATAAAGGCAGTAGAACCGAGAACAAAATGGTTAGCACCGATGGGATACGAAATGAACCATGATTTTTCTTTGAAATATATTAATGCATTACTAGAATTACCTATTGATATCACTACCAGTAGGTTTGGAGTATATGAGGAAGCTAAGTCATGAATCACTATAGACATAAAGATCGGGAAAATGTCTAGAACTGAGAAGAAAATGAGAAAAGATCTCACAGCAAAATATGGAAATGCATCTGACTCATCTATAGAGTCACCGGTTAAAGGAACAAATGAAGGTCAATTATAGCTAGCTGACAAGCCCTATGATAGCGAGGAGACCAAGTCAGACAAAGAAAAGGATCACACACCAATTCCTCCCATCAATGTTGAACAAGAAATGCAGTTACCAGAACCTGAAGGAGTAAGGACATGTTTGTCAACTGCAGCACAACATTCTGACAAAGAAGTAGTAAAAGTAACAAAAAGAAGAGTAGCTACACCGACGAAGAAATACATAAAGAGAAAGAATGAGAATATAGCTGAGCCACCAAAGAAAAGGAGGAAATACATAAGAAATAAGGAAGATCTAGAGGATACAGAAACTAAAAATGATCCTAATCAATTCAAGTTAGTTCATAGCAAGGAAAGTACAATAGAAGAAATAATTGAAGATATAATTGAGAATGGAAATCTTACAGATCCAGGCATAGGTAAATTTGATAAAATGTCAATTGAGGACAAGACAAAGATAGAACATGCTATCATCCAGATGATGATTAAATTCAAAAGAGTACCAATGGAATTCGCATGTCAATTACCGAATGAACTTGATGAAAAAATAAATGAGAGATGGGTTATTGCACTAGATACAGAGAAAAGGAAAAGAGAACGTTCATTAAGTCATGCAGCCACACACTTTAGCTATTCTATTGTAAGTGAATACATGACAAAGTATTAGGCTAGATTTCTAGTCAAGAATAGAGCTATGCAGATCATGGATGAGAATGTTGGTGATATGGATGTCACATGTGATTCTCTATGGACATCAATTTTGAAAGCAGAAGAGAAAGCTGAAACGGAAGCATTCCTGAAACTGTCTAAGAAGAGACACAATTCAAAAGGTAAGGGTATTTTCATTGATGATAACAAAGGAAAGAAAATAGAGGACACTGGTACATCAGTTACCAAGGTAATTGATATCACCAAGAAAAAGGAAGAAATAATAATCTCACAGGATGCATTGGATCAAGTAAAGATCCACTTGTAGAAGAAAATCGATGACAATGCACTCATTGAGGACATCACTAACGGTGATCCTGATGATGAGGATGATGAAGATGTTAAAATTGCACCAAACAAAGATGAAGCACTAAACACTGATAGTGTGTTCACATCTCTACCAGGTGAACTACCTGTACTTGCAGAGGTAGTTGAAATACTTTCACAAGTACAACTTGATGCCTCTCATCCCAAGAAAAATAAAGATACAACTACGATACAAGCACCTAAGCAACCTATAGATACAAATGAGCCTAACAAAATAGAGGCATAGTCTACAGAAACAAAGGAATCAGAAGAAACAAAGTCGACCGAGGTGAACCCACCTGACACTACAACCGAGACTCCCACACCATCTACCAAGGAGCAGAAGAAGGATGATACAGTGTCAATTGGGAAAGATACTCCAAAAAGTGGAGAAAAAGCTATTGTTATAAGTGAGAAGAAGTCACCTCTTGCACAAAAGAAGAAGAAGAAGAAAGCAAAAGGGCTGGTCACCATTGATGAAGTTATAATTATACTAGAATGTGACCTGAGAACCCTAAGCCCTGAGGAACTAAGTAGATATGGGGAATTATGTTCAAGGAAAGTGGCACAAGAAAAGTTAAGGCAAGAACACAAATGTAAAGAAGTGTTAAATGATGTGAGGGATATTCTGCAACAGATAGTACCAAAGACAAATATTGATGAGAATACTCCCATCATAGATCAACTTGCTACACTCGCTGACAAAATCAATGCCCCTGATATAGATGCAAACAAAAGAATAGAAGAAAGGGCAGAATCAAAGATTCAGGACAAATTGGCAGCAAGGATTAGCATCGAGGTAGCACTGAAAAAGGTAAAATTATTTAAGGTCATTACTGAGGTAAAATCTATCACCTAGATAATCTATCAATTTCTAATCAAGCTTTGTACTTCAAACACCTTCACTGTAGAAGTCAATGAAAAGATAAAAGGTTTAGAAGTAGAGATAAAGTTGAGTACACAAGTAGCTATCGCTGAGCCAACTACTTTCTTAAAGCATATTCACCAAGTTCAGGAACTCTGACCGCTGATAGAAGAATTAAGAAAACAAGAAGCACACATCACCAATCAGGTTACTGAGTTATAGAAAGAACTCATCCCTTACCTAAAAAAATTTTAAACTCATATTGTCAAAGTTGAACAACTTGTAGCCACACTTGAGATTTCGGTGTTGGATAATATCTTTGACATGCATGCACAAGTCAGTCTTGAGCATATTGCTCTTACCAACTTGAAAGAGGAATGGGCAAACCTCTTAGAGTCTGTAAAGAAAATCCATCAAAATATTTTTGATAAGATGTAAGTATACATTGTATTTTTTTTGCATTTGGCATTATTATCAAAAAGGGGGAAACCATGTATATGCCAAATAAGTATAGTTTTTCTATGTATATTACATACTACCGAGAGCATGCACCGAGGGGAGTACTTTGTACTTAGAAATTTTGTTCTAGATATGGATATGGCGGAGACATAAGGAATATATAGAAACATTTTGTCTATATACATTCAAAGTTTTGATACTAATGCCAAAGGGGGAGATTGTTAATCTCTATTGAGCATTTAAGGTTGTCATTAGTATCAAAGGATAGCAAACAGGTCGTTCGGTCACTTATATTGAGTTGGTCGGTAACCAAAAGTAAGATAGAGAAGTCGGTAAAGCCTTTACACCAAGCATCACATAGTTTATCGAGCACCTACGACACTGACACTGATGGTCAGTAAACACCGAGCATCGTAGTATACACCGAGCAGATTATACAGTGTTTACCAATGATCACAGAAAATGGCATAGTAATCTGAAATGGCACATTCTTCTATGCAGATGGTTACAATAGATCATAAAATGGTTTACCAAGATTGAGGAGCATTTATTGTAAAAGATATTCATTAAATGTAATGTTTATCTTATTGTAATAGTTGATCTAGGTTAATTTTGCACCGTAGATCTTAGGGTTATGATTATTTTTGTAACCTAATTTTTGCTAAAGTGGCAAAATAGAACACTATATATTTTATTTGTTCACACCATTTTGTGAGGTTGGTGAACTAATATATATGAGTCACGAAGCACTTGAATAAATTGCTTAACTTCAAGACAATCAGTTTACCGAGTAGAACAGAGTACAGAGGATATCAGATTGAGCAGAATCAGAGAAGGCTACCGAGCAGAACAGAGTAGAGAATCATCATAGATAAGGTGATATTTTGATGAGCACTTATAGATCTATTTCAGACAATTCAGTTGTCAACTAGCAGATAATTTCCTATTACTTTTTGACAATTGTAGTAGAGTTTTGATAAAATCTCTTAACAAAGTAGACTTAACAGTCTTATGTAAATCTCTTAACTGAGTACACACTTCATTAGTGTTGTTAAAATCCTATAACTAGGTAGATCTAGCTGATCTAATATGTTACTCCTAACAGGGTAAGATCACTAGAAGTGATCAAAACTTGTAGCCTTAACAGGCAAACCTTTCCTATCTACAGTAGCGAAGAATTTGTGGGTGTCATCCCCACCGCAGTTTTTACCTTCTTACAAGGGTTTCTGCATTACCAAAATACTTTTTTTATGTGATTACCATATTGATTTCATGTTGTTCACTTTCTTAAGTTAACTAGATGATTGATTTATGCAATTATGTTCAAGTTATTTTGATCGGTTATTACATTATACAGTTATAGATCTGAAAGGTTTTACAAGTAAAGTTTTAAGTCACTAATTCACCCCTCCCCTCTTAGTACCTATCTCTCCTAATTCCAACACTGTTAAGTCCACTCTATTAAGAGATTTAAATTCTGCTACAATAGTTAAAGGGAAAAAGAAAAAGTATCTGTAAATAACAACTCAATCTTGTTTGATTCAGATCTATGAAGTAATAAACAAATATCACCTCAGTGTGATGTATATGTCCTCCTTTCCTACTTGGTAGCCTTGTATGTATTCTAAAAAATTGACTCTTTCTTTCATAAACCTTCTGTCAAAAACTCTTTGTATGATCTCCTGATGTCCTTAAGTGTGGCTACTCCTTTATGATACATGATCATAATGACATCTTTACAAATTTATATCAAACAATCTTGACCTAATTAGGGTTTACAATATCTTAGAAAAACTAAGATCAATGGTGTAATAAAATAACCTAGATCTAACATTACATCAGAATCATCACCAAATTTAAAGGTTACATCCATATTAAATATTGTCTCGATCTTGGTAAACCATAATCCTAATTGGTGTAAATAGTTTGCATAGATGTTTGTGTCATTCCTGACTACTATGTCATTTCCTATTTTACTCAATAATCATTGCATTCATCATTCGGTAAATTACTAGTGCTTGGTTCATATGAATTCTTGGTGATCACTATCTTGGTACTCGATAATTTCCTGTTGCTCAGTGAGTGTGCTCGGTCAAACTTGTATTTGGTTATCTTAGAGATATGCCTTGTTTTTTCTCAGTGTGAAGGCTTTGTATGCTTGACCGACTGACCTATTTGTTTCCTTTACTGACCTTTACCAACTGAATAATTTCTTGATACTAATGACAATCCATTAATGCTCAAATAGAGATAACAAGGGCAAGCCATCTTTTTTTTAATTTTATATCTTTGGCTTATTTTAAATATTTTTTTATATTCAAATATAGGTATGCTAGTTACATCTAGAAAAAGGAATATCTTAACATAATATAATGATTTTGACTTTTTTTTAATGTAATCAAGTGGTGAAGATGGTGCCATCCATCTTTGGAAAGTAAAGGCATGAAAGATTTTATTCACAAAAGTTGGCTTCTCATCACCTATTACTAAAATATGGTTGCCAAAAAATAGAAGTAAGGTTTTTATAATTTTATTGTTCCTATCTAGAAAGACTCTTTGTTTTAGATTTGAGATTTTCTCTTGATTTTGTCCATTATTGTTCCTCCTAGATGTAGAAACAAGGGAATCATAAAAGGAAGATAAGTTTTATAAGGATGCTTCTTTTGAATAGAAGTTTTGTTGGGGTTTGTGGCTTGGACCTTTTGAAAGGGTTGTTGTATATGCATGGAGGTGGTTGATATCACTGTTCTTATCTAACCAAGCTATTTGTAAAGAAAGGTGTATGATACTATTATGGTTAAAATTGTGCTTGAGTCATTTTGTCTTATTTGAGTTTATCAAGAATTTTTTATGTTTTTATTTTGCAAGAATTGGAATCACTTTTCATGTTAAATTGTTTTAGTAAATTGAGGCCATCCTCTTCACTTTGCTTGTACAATGATACAAGCATGACTTTTAATCCCCGACAATGCTTTTTACTAAAATCATTTGCAACAATGCCATATTTTGTAGAACACCCAACCTATAAGACATGTTTCCCAACTTTTCAAAATTTAATTTGGTTCATCATTTCTTAAGGGTTGACAGACTATTTTGTTCTATTCACAAGAATAAAGCAACTCTATGAACCCCACTAATAGAAGTTTCTAATAATTCATAGTTATAATTAAAGAATTTATTCAATTATAATTACATTTTATTTTTTGTATTGATGTTTCTAAATATAATATATAATTTATCATGAAAATGATATAAAAATAATTGTTCAATAAAATAAAATAAAATTCATAAAATAAAAAATGTTAAAAAAAACTAAAATAAAAATAAAACATGCAAAGATCATAATATAAAAATGTTATTAAAATTTATAAATATTTTAACAAAGAAAGAAAAGTTAAACAAAACTTACAAATAATATATTTATCTATGATAAACTAAAATAGTAAAAATCAACATTACTAAAAGATTAACAAAAAAAAAATTCATTAAAAAGTAATATTATTTATTATTTTTTAATTATTGTTATAGATTGAAATATAATTAGAAATTATAAAATAAAGAATAAAAATAATAGTAAATAATATTATAAGAATATTAAATTAGTAGATCAAAGAATAATAAAAATTGATTAACACTTTTATTAGAGTGTTAATGACTAGAAAGAGTAACATAAAAAATTAAAATAATAATATAATTGATAGTTATCTTAAGAAAATAATAAAATTCATAGTTCTATTAACAAATTATATGAATTATTTCTATTTTATAATACTTAACTAAAAATATACTAATATAATAAACATATACTACCAAATTTAAATAATTTATTTACTAAATATATTATTATAAATTCTAAAAGATTTAAAATTAAAGTATAACTCATATAGTATATACATTATCATCAAAATGATATAAAAATAACTGTTCAATTAAATAAAATAAAATAAAATAAAGAAAAAATCATAAAATAGAAAATATTAAAAAAAAATCTAAAATAAAAATAAGGCATGCAAAGATCATAATATAAAAATGTTATTAAAACTTATAAATAAAATAGTAAAAATCAACATTACTAAAAGATTATAAAAAAAAATAATTAAAAAGTAATAATACTTTTAATTTTTAATTATTGGTAAAGATTCAAATATAATTAAAAATTACAAAATAAAGAATTAAAATAATAGTAACTAATATTATAACAATATTAAATTAGTAGATCAAAGAATAATAAAAATTGATTAATAATTTTATTAGAGTGTTAATGACTAGAAAGAGTAAAATGAAAAAATTAAAAATTAAAATGATAATACAATTGACAGTTATCTTAAGAAAATAATAAAATTGATAATTCCATTAACAAATCATATCAATTATTTCTATTTTATAATACTTAACTAAAAATATACTAATATAATAGACATATAATACCAAATTCAAATAATTTATTTACTAAATATATTGTTATAAATTTTAAAAGATTTAAAATTAAAGTACATCTCAAACTAAAAATAAACTAAATGACGTGTCTTAAAATAGAAGAAAAAAGGAAACATTCTTTTTTTAAGCTAAAAATAAAAAAGTAGAGCTGCTCAAAATAGAAGAAAGAAACAATAGGAGGGAATTTTTTTAAAAAAATTCACATTCATTCCCAAATTTTTAACATTCAACATATATGGAGTGAACGTATCCAACTTTTAGGAAGCAATGCAATACTCAATTTTTCAGCAATGGTAGTAACATAAAACCATTTTTGAGATGGATTAGATCCACCGAACTCACCTGAAGTTCTAACTGGCTTGTGAAGAATATTTTGCAACAACGCATGCATCAAAATTGATAATGGTAGAAAAAATTAAGGATTTTCATTAGGAAAGTGTGGGCTCAAAATGTGAAGAAAGAAATTGAATTGATCCAAGTAGTTGCAAAGAAATTTACGTATGTTTCCATCGATACAGAGTTTCCTAGAATAGATGTTGTGAAGGTGTTTGGAAATTTTAGAAGTAGGAAAGAGTATGAACATATAACTATGATAGAAAATGTAAATGTTCTTTCTCTTATCCAACTCGGCCTCACCTTTGCAGATAAGAACATGCCAAATTGTGGCACAAGGCAACCCTGTACCTAACAATTTGATTTTAGGGAATTTGATCCAAAGTATAACCCTCATGCCCCTGACATCATTAAGTTTCTCAAACAAAGTGGATTTGATTTTATGAAAAAAAATGAGATAGGTATTGATGCCACAATATTTGCAAATCTTCTTACGTCATGTAACATAAAATGCAATCAAAAGATTCAGTAGATTTCATTTCATGGTTGTTATGATTTTGGATATTTGATCATGTAAGTTGCTATTCATTGCCCCTCAGTGCAGACCACTTTTTTGGGCTTGGGAGATTCTACTTCCCCAATATTTATGATGTAAATTGTTTTATTAAGTAGTATGATGGCTTGTATGGAGGACTTAACAAACTTGTTGAGGTGGTCAATGTAGAGAGAATTGGTACTTCTCATCAAGATGGGTTTTGATAGTTTTCTTACCTGTTGTGTTTCTATGGAATTTAAAAAGATGGGTCCTCCAAGATATATTAAGAAGTTTGAAAATGCAGTGTACGGATTGGGGTAGGGTAAAAAAAATTCTAGGCTTTCAACTCTTTCTCTTCTATGCAAAGCTTATTGAAGTTAGTTCTCCCCGATTCCATCTCCCTCTTCTGAACATTGTAATTACAAGCTTATTAAATTTGGGTTTGTTGAAGATTATAGTAAATTAAGTGGGTTTGTTGTTAGGAGAAATTTTATAGTTAAATATATTTGAGTTGAGTTACTAAGTTTTCAAGAAACTTCCATAATATCTAAGATAGCTCTCAATAAATTTTAATACTTCACTCTTTATTAGTATTTAGATGCATAAGTGCCAAATGGATCATTCATATTCACTCTCATAAGTTCTTGTCAATTGTTACTCATGAAATATTTGTCAACTCATATTGACTCAAAAATTTAATATTTGAATCCCTTTAAAACATCATACAATTTGATGCACTACAATAAAACACTTAAATTTAAAGTAATCAACTAGAGAGCTCTGTATCGAATGTTTCATAGAGGAAAACATATGTTGAAGGTTTTACAAATGGGATAGTAATCTAAGTGGGCTTGATCTTGGAAGAAACACCATTACTGAGTGTGCTTGAGTTGAAACAAAAAATGGGATGACTAACCTTCTAGTAAATATTGATGCTTCACCATTGTGAACATCACCTACATGCACTAAATGTTAAGCACAACACTCACGTGCTCATAAGAGATGGGTGAATTCTTGTGAATCATTACTTTTGAAATATGGATGAGAAATATTGACTAAAAATTAAATAATGGAGTCTTGATTAAATATTATGTTATATATTGACAAGACATCATTTCTCATATATGCACATATTGCTATATATCTAATAGTTTTAATGCACCTTATTGCCACCCAAATTCAAAAAATTCATTTTTTTTGAATGGACATTACTGGCCACGTGTCTAGGTCAATCCGATGAGTGCAAGATATGTCCCATGCCTATGGATTTAAACTCAACATTTTAAAAGTTCAAATTTAAGGATTGGCCAACTCTAGCCCACTTCTTCCTCATCATGAGTAGACTTGTACATATTTTACACTTATTTATATCTAAAAGATGAAACACTACATTGACACCACCACCATCTATTAGCATTGTAACATTGAGAAACTAAATGAGTTCAACTCACCTACATAGATTTGTGTAAGTGCACCTCATAAGAGCTTAAATTGGAAAACTAGCTACTCATTCTTAATATTATGCTCATTGAAAAAACTATTGATTAATTAAACCATCATGTCTTTAAAAAATCCATCTCACAATAACCCCTATATTCACTCATCTCCTCATCCCCATCTAGTGTGAAACACTAAATACCACCTTGCAATAACCCAATGCGTTCACTCATTCTCTCATTGCCACCAATGAAAAACAATAAAGACTCTATCGACCATATCTTCTTATATCTATGACAATCAACATATTGACCAAAATTTCTTCCATCTAACCAAGATTTTCAAACTAAATTGTTGCAAGAGAAAGAACTTTTTGAGATTATTAAATCTTACAAATATTAACACTATTCCAAGCCTATTGATGTTAATAAAATAATCATCTATAGTTCAAATTTTATCCCTTTACCTTATAAACTTATTGTATTTGAGGAAAAGTAATGTATGTGGAACAAACATTAACATTCAAATGTTAGTTGTACATGTTCATATTTAAATCTAAACTAACAATAAATCATGTTTATTCTAATTCCTATGCTACTCTCTACATAACCTCACATGAGCATGAAGCAAGTGCACCCAAGACTTGCTTGATTTAAGCTCTTAGAGAGGGTGTGTGTCAACTCTCCCAATACAAGTATTGATCCCACTAAGATAGATTGAAAGGACTAAAAAATAGATTAAGATAAAACATTGAAGTACTCAAGGATGATCTATGGAAGCGACCCTCAAGAAATCAATGCAAGAAACCAAAGAGTAGATGAAGCTATTTAATGAAGTAATTCTCGCAACTCTCCCACCACATTACATACTCAATTTTCACTCTTGCATCTATAACATATTCCTGTGTTGTTGTCCATGGCACTAGCTTCATCCCTTTCCCACTGATCCTCACATTATGGAGGTCCACTTCGATCCCCCATACTAACCTAATCACTTTGGAGATGATGGGATGTGGATAGATGTCTAGAATAATATCATGTATAATTCCAAACTATCTATAAACCCATGATGGCATGTACTTGGCTATTTGGAACATCATCCTCCCAATCAGCCAATAGTCTATCTACACATATCCTAGATACTCTACATCTATGCTACCATCCTCTCTACCTTCCTAATCATGTTAGTAACTTCATGCATCATAGCCTCTATACGAGTTCCACTCAAAACATAATAACTCATCCATAATCCTCTTCCACATATCTACTGACCTTACATCTCCATATGATAATGATGGTATGTACCAACATGTGAATGGATCATATCATTGTCATCTCCCCTATCCTCGCAATGGTCATGACATTGCGATGTGATCCCAGACCCATACAAGTAGCAGTGTCACTCTGGGTCCCATTGTATACTAGGTATGGTATGGACACATGTGAAGATCATAGTATAGATGTGCCAATATCATGTACCCCCAACAGTACACTATCCCCTCCTTGTCCTCCTCCAACATCTAGCTTAGTACCCTCACCCATACAATAGGAAACCCATACCCTAAATGGTTAGGAATCATCTTGTTCGATTACAGAGAGGGGGGTGAGTCAGTAATCCTAATAAAAAAATACCTTAAAATACTTTCTCTAGTAAACTTGGTAACTACTCAATAGAAACACAGTTCTCTATTTACCGACAACAGTAAATAAACTATAACTTACAGTAAATCAATCAGACAAATCATTCATAATTTTTTACACAAGTATTTAATGTGGAAACCCAGCTTTGGTAAAAACCATTGTGTTAATTGTCACCCACTAAGAACTATACCCTTCTAAAGCATGCCCGGTTAAGAGCCAATCTAATTAAATATTTAAAAACACATTGTTAGGTGTGACCCGATTAAAGGATTAACCTTAGATTTGTTAGAATCTACACCCTATTAGGAGTGGCATTGTTAGAGGTCTTAAAATACTCTTTTTATAATGTCACTTCTCTCAAGATTTACAAGAAGACGGTTAAGTCCACTCTATTAAGAGATTTGACTATTACAAATGATAGTAAGCAATAGTAATCAAAATGACATGTAGATGTGCAACTATCTTTTCTCAAGTAGATCCTTGTGCACTCATCAATCTTCTCTTTAATTCTTTATCTTCCACTGGCATCAACACTTCATCAAATCATTATTTTCCTGCTTGGAATCTCTTTGTTCCTTCTTCACTATAATAGTCAGTAGCCCTTCAACTATTTATTTTTCCATCTATTTGTCCATATAAGATCATCCTTTATATAGACAAGTTTTGCCTCTTAATCTCCTCTTACATTTTTCTTTAGTCAATCTTGACCGTTCACTTCATTATTGATTAGATCTAGATCTCAATAACATGTTTCCTTTTCACATAGGAACTTGAAATTTCTTGAAACTTGTTCCACTTCTTTTTGCCGCTTAGATCTAGCCATAGATCTCCATCTTGAATTTTCATAACCATAGATCACCTTAACTAACTTTCCTCATCATCATGATCATCTATCTCTATAGATTCCATCCACATTTAATACCTTTTCCTTGCTCGGTGTTCTTCACTTAAAATTTTAGTTACATCACTCAGTGCCTAAACCTTTCTCCTTTATCGAGTGGCAAAATTTTTACCTTTACCTTACCAACTAATTTTTCTATCTCGATAGCCATAACAAATTTACTTAATGAGTTGTCAAATCTTCAATACCATACTCATATTGGGTTGTGTGGACCTTTTTGTGTTGTGTTCTTGGTTTAGCTGTTGGAGATGTTGTTGGAGAGTTGTAGTGTTTCTCTAATATGATTTCAAGAAGGTACTAACAACCTAACTTGATTATATCTTTTGGAGAAGACTACTTATAATCGGTCAGTTGTGATCGCTTAGGAGAGCAGAAAGAAAATGAAGTGAAGAAAAGAGTAGAGCAGAAAGTGCAAATTATGGGGCTAGTAAAGCTATATGTGAAGAAGCAGAGAGTGTATGCTATCCATTGGAACTGATCAAGATAGTAGGTCTAATTCATAGTTCACCAAGATCTAGATATAGTGTGTATCTATTGTGTAGAAGGTTGCAGCCTTCACCATTTGAGCAGTGTGCTCCTAGATAGTGTTTCCTCACCTTTAACAAGGTTAGTTGTAAAAGACTCCTAACAGGGTCTGACCCTTGACCAGGTCACTATACTTCATGCATTGTAAAGATCAAATCCTAACAGGGTTGTAAGATCTTCTAACAAGGATCATTATACTCTAGTGCATTTTATAGTGGGTGCTAATTCCCATTGGGGTTTTTACATAATTGGGTTTCCCCATAACCAAAATTATGGTGTTGTGTTAAGTGTTATCTTATTGTGTCTGTGCCTAATTTTATTATGTACTTAATTGGATAAATAATTGAATCTCAGAGATAACTGATTCACCCCCTCCCCTCTCAATAATCTCTTGGGACTATTCCTAACAATTGGTATCAGATCCAAGTGCCTTGGAGAGAAAGTTTAACAACTTGAGGTTGATCAGGTGGCATTCTTTGGAAAAGAAAGTCCTAAGTTTGATGGAGATAATTATCTAGACTGGAACAAAAAAATTATAATACATCTACAGTGCATTGGTTTTGAGATTTTTGAAGTAGGTACTCAAGATGTTCAGATTCCCTCTCTAAAGGATCTTGCAAAAGATGATGCAACTATTAAACAAAAGGAAATGTTCACTCAAAATTCAATTGCCAAAGAATCCCTTATCAACGCCTTATCTAACAATGAGTTTTCAGAGATCAAGAAAGTAGATAAAGCCTACAAAATATGGAAGTATCTAGAAGACATGTTTGAAGGAGATATCCAAGCCAAGAATGCATGCAGAAAGACATGGAAGAAAATATACAATACTTTGGAGATGCTACTTGAAGAGAACATCAGAGCCTACAATCAAAGAAATGAAGCAGTTGCAGGAATTAGAAAAAATGGTGGAGAAATTTCAAAAGAAGACATAATGGATAAATTGATGACTACTCTGACAGAAGAATATGAGATCAAGATAAACATCCTAGATGAAACTATGTAGTTTTAAAAAGACTTAAAAAGAGAGACCTTAATCAGTAATATTTCAGCATTTGAGATATCAAGATTGAAGAAAAAGCCTAAAAGTGAAACAACATTCAAAGCCTCAGTCCATAGTAAGAAATCTTTGAACACTTCTGGTAATTTTGATGATGAAGATGATGATAAAGAACTAGATGAATTCATTGCTATGATTTCTAAGAAGAAAGAAAAGGAAAAGGAAAATATGAAGGTCAGTTACCATTTAAATGCTTTTTATGTAACAAGATTGGTCATTTTGCATCTAAGTGTCCTACAAGATTCAAGAAGTACAAAACTAATTTCAAGCCTAAGTATACAAAAGAATGTTACTATGCTAGAGATGCAGTATTAGATGAAGATTTAGGAGAAGATGAGATTGGATTTATTACAATTAAAGACATGGAAAAAATGTTTGATGAAATGGATATTGAAGATGAAAAGAAAGCACAAGAGCTAGCATTGATTTCACAAGAAGACATCAAGACAGACTAGATCATTGACAGTGGTTGTTCACATCACATGATAGGAGACAAAGATAGATTTGTACATCTGGATAAGTATAAAGGTGGCATGGTTAGATTTGGAGACAACACTCCTAAACCTATCATAGGTAGAGGAGCTATCACTTTGGATGGAAAGAAAAACACTGATGATGTTCTATATTTTGATGGTTTACAGCACAACTTACTAAGTGTTGGACAGTTTCTTGACAAAGGATATCAGTTGGAATTAAAAAACAATAAGTGCATCATTAATAACAAAGGAGTAATGATTGCATCAAGTTCAAAGACAAAAGGTAATGTTTTTCAGCTTAATTCTAAAGTGAGTTGTTTTGTTGCTAAAGTAGATGACATTTGGTTATGGCACAAAAGACAATGTCACATCAACTTTGACAATATAGTAGAGATAAGCAATGTAAAAGTAGTAAGAGACCTCCCTAGTATTGCAAAACCAATTAATAAAATATGTAGGGAATGTGTGATGGGAAAACATGTAAGGAATTCATTCAGAAGAAAGCATAATTCAAAAGAGAACAAATCGGATTTAGTGCATACAGACTTATGTGGAACAACTCAAACAAGATCATACTATGGTGAAAGTTACTTTATTTTTTTTATTGATGATTATTCTAGAATGATGTGGGTTGTGTTCTTAAGAGATAAATCTGAAGCATTTGAGAATTTCAAGTTATTCAAAGCTAAAGTTGAAAATGAATCTAGATTAAAGATAAAATGTCTTAGACCGGATAGAGGAGGAGAATTCACCACTGACATATTTTATGAGTATTGTGAAGAACATGGGATAAAGAGATGACTAAGTGCACCTAGAACCCCTCAGTAGAATGGAATTGAAGAAAGAAGAAATAGGATCATACTTGACACAAAATGCAATATCATGATTGAAGGAAAAGTTGCACACACCTATTGGAGAGATGTGGTCAATACTGCAGTCTATACTATCAACATAATTCAATTAAGGCCAGGCACATACAAGACACCTTATGAGCTATGGTTTTGGAATGTACCTACAGTAAAATACTTCAGAATATTTGGAAGAAAGTGTTATATCAAGAGAGATGAAGCTATTGGGAAGTTTGATGCAAGAAGTGATGAAGAGAGATATCATGATTATGCACCTATGATTGAAGAAGAACCTAGACCTACCAGTAGAGAAGTAGTTGTTGAAGAAATGTTTGACAGCATTGATGTATTGTTCAATGAACCTAAAACAAGTGAAGAAGAATCATAGAAGAAAGATGAGAGAGTCACACCTAATATTCCAAAATTCACATCTAGATACCATTCAAAAGAAGATATCATTGGAGATCAAAACAAAAAATTCATGACAAGATCAAAAGCAAAAAGTTCAACAATTAATGAAGCGGTATGTTTACTTTCACAAATTGAACCCTTAAGTGTTGAAGATGCATGTAATGATTTAGATTGGCATGAAGCAATGAAAGAAGAATTAGATCAGATAATTAAGAAGGATACATGGGAATTGGTCCCCAGGCCTAGTGACAAAAATGTGATTGGAAACAAGTGGATATTCAGAAACAAGATGAACGAAGATGGACTAGTAGTAAGAAACAAAGAAAGACTAGTATGTAAAGGATATGTGTAGAGAGAAGGAATTGATTGTTCTAATATATTTTCCCCTGTAAGAAGATTGGAAGCCATAAAGTTATTTCTAGCCTATGAAACATTCAAAGACTTTAAGGTATATTGGATGGATGTCAAGTTAGCATTCTTCAATGGAGAGTTGAAGGAAGAAGTCTACATAGAGCAACCTAAACGATTTAGTTTATCAAACAAACCAAATATGGTATGTAGACTAAAGAAAGCCCTCTATGGACTTAAGAAAGCCCCTAGAGCATGGTATGAAAGACTAGATGGTTACTTAATAAAGATCGAATTCAAGAAAGGAGTAGTAGATTGTAACTTATTCATAAGAGAGACACCTAATGGATTATTACTAGTTGCTATTTTTGTTAATGATATTATTTTTGGTGGTAATGACAAGCTTACTGCAGAATTTTCTAAAGAGATGCAAAGAGAATTTGAAATGAGCATGATTGGACCTATCAAGTACTTTTTGGGATTGAATGTGCAGTAGATAGACAAAGGTATTTTTCATTAATCAGTCTAAGTATGTGAAATAAATATTAAAGAAGTTCAAGATGGATCATTGCAAGCCAGTAAGAACCCCCATGATAATAGGAAGAAATCTTTCAAAAGAAGATGATTCTACAACAGTAGACAAAACCCTATATAAGTCTATGATTGGTAAACTCATATATCTTAATCAATCTAGACCAGATATTTCTAATGGAGTTGGTATTGTTGGGAGATTTGTAGAAGAACCTAAACAAAGTTATCTTATGGTAGTAAAGAGGATATTCAGATATTTGAAAGGAACTATAGACTATGGTTTATGGTATCCTAATTCAGAGAATGTAGAACTTCATGTGTATACAAATACAGATTGGGCAGGTTGTGTTGATGATAGAAAGAGCACCTCAGGAGGAGCTATATTTCTTAGAGATAGACTAGTTACTTGGACAAGCAAGAAAAAAAATTGTATTTCTCAGTCCACAATAGAGGTAGAGTATGTAGCAGTAGCATTAAATTATTCCACAATTGTGTGGATCAAGCAGGTGATAAAGGATTTTGGAATCCATATTGATTATCCTATTATTGTTCATTGTGACAACACTAGCACTATCAATATGTCAAAAAACCCTGTGATGCATGCAAAGAGAAAACACATTGAGATAAAATATAACTTCCTCAGAGAAAAATTTGTAGAGAAAGAAGTAAAATTGGATTATGTGAGCACAAAAGAATAGTTAGCAGACATTTTCACAAAGCCTTTACCGAAGGATACATTTGAGCATCTTAGGGAGAAGCTGGGAGCAATTCCCTTCCCTGGATCTGATTAGAGTTTGCAATAGTGCATCAGTCCTCAGTGACTGATGAATGGTTGAATACTCTACTTCAGAAGTAGTACCCATGCTTAATTATTTTTGGTGCCCTTTTCCATTGATGTCAAAGGGGGAGTGTATAGTCATGAAAATCAATATAGTTGAGGAGTATGAAGGGGGAGTATATAGCTAGATAATGTAGCAGCAGATATTTAGAGCATTCAGCAGTAGATGGAGAAATCATTTTTGAGAGAGTTTTTGTTGAGGAAATGGAGAATGTTATAAAATAATTGTAAGTTTGGATTGGTGGTGTTTTTCATTCAATATGTTGCCATCAATGCCAAAGGGGGAGATTGTTGGAGATTTGCCAGCAAGCCAGTGTTGACTGTATGTTGGTCATTGATGAAAATATATGGTAAGCAGTGTGCATTGTAGTTCTATGCAGAGAGCCTTGAGAATATGTTGTATGGACATGTTATCATCATGATATCATAGATGCAAACATTGATTCTGAGTACAGACAATTGTGTAGTTGTTTGTAACAGTAGTGTTCCTTGCAGTATTACAAGTAGAGTTTTGTATGTGATTCTCATTATGGTTATGTTGGAGCCTTGTGCATTTATATTTGTGTTGTAGACATGTTTTTTAAGATATGTCCATGGATGCAAAGTTAGTGGTGCAATTGAAATTAGTTATGATGTTTCTATTCGCCAGTTACAGTTTCCTGAGATTGTTTGTTGGTGCCGAAAGTGTTTATATTATTTCAAAAGTTGTGCCTATCATTTTGATATGCGTGTTTTGTTTATTCTTTGGTTATGAGTTAAGAATGTTTGGTTAAGAGCGCATAACATATTTTAGCTTGTAAGTAAAGTTTCGGTCGATTTGGTGGAGCCGACAGTGTGAAGTGACATGTCTACTCATATTGAGTTACACGGTCCTTTTTGTGTTGTGTGCTTGGTTTAGCTATTGGAGATGTTATTGGAGAGTTGTAGTGTTTCTCTAATATGATGTCAAGAAGGTTCTAATAGGCTGACTTGATTATATCTTTTGGAGAAGACTACTTATAGCTGGTTAGTTGTGATCTCTTAGGAGAGCAAAAATAAAATGAAGTGAAGAAAAGAGCAGAGCAGAAAGTGCGAAGTATTGGGCCAGTAAATCTATATGTGAAGAAGAAGAGAGTGTATGCTATCCATTGGAACTGATCAAGATAATAGGTCTAATTCACAGCTCACCAAGATCTAGATATAATGTGTATCTATTGTATAGAAGGTTCTGTAATACCCCAAAAATGGGCTATAAGTTCATTAATCTCCTACATCTTCAATTCGAATGAAATCGACATCAAAGTCCTAATCTAAGGCACATCTAAACATCATCGAATCATAATTGATTATCTTAAATTCTACATCAGGGAATATTCCTAGTAATATTCCTAATCATCATAATTATCTTTAATTTTATAATTATTTGGCAATAAATCACATTTATCCTAAAATTTGATTAATTAAATATTTTGCATATTTAATTAATTAGATTTAATATTTGCCACTTAATTGTTTAATTAAATTTAATTATATCTATTATTAATTGTATTATTTAATTTTGACAATAAATCAAAATTCCTATGAATAATTGATTAAATTCTTATTTAATTAATTAAAGCATGTTGTCATTATTTAATAATATAATTTTTAATAAAAGTTTGGTAAAATAGTTAATTAACCCATAAATTAATTATTTTATTTCAAAAAGCAGTTAAGTTGAGAATAAATCACTTTATTTATTTATTAAATCATAATTATCCATGTGCACATTCAAGGGCCAGTTAAACTCAAAATTGGAAAATCAATACAAGTTGTTAGCTTTTTGAAACTCAACATCTTTTCGAGTTTTAAAGTTGATCTAAACTTCTAATTTGAGTTAAAACTTAGCTTTTGCATATTTTTGTGAGTTAATTATCCTTTATTTAAAAATAACTCAAAAATCAACCTGAGTTATTTGAGTGATTTATGGCTTTTTTTCCCATGCACCTCCAAAGCCTAGATTTCTATAAAAACAAGGCTCAACTCTTCATAACTCATCTCTCAATCATCTCTCAAATTTGCATCCAAGCATCTCATATTTTTGCACAATCACGCTGGAGAATTGGAGGCTGAGGAATCAACTTGTGAATTCAAAGCTTTGTGAGATCAATTTCAATTGCATAGCTTTTATATCTTAGCATAGAATTTCATAGTTTTCATATCATTGTTAGAATCTTCATTGTTAGATCATTTAGCATCCATAGCATATCAGTTTATCATTCTTATTGCATAGAAAATATAAAAAATATAGATTAATTGCATTCAATCTCATATCTAGATCAATTGCATTCAAATCCTTCATTTAGGTGTCGTCTAGGTCACTGATCTCGATTACAATTTGAGAACATTAATCTCGCACCTACTAGAAGGCAGTAAATTGCTTGGTTAGATAGTTTTCAATTTTGCATGATTTTGATTATAGCTAACCTCTAATGTTTTACTGAAGTGTTGTGTCTACAGATCAGGTACAATTTTCACACACCATTTCTGGCACCCACCGTGAAGCACAGATTTTTTTCAGTTTGAGTTTGATGTTTGATTGCGTTGTTATAGATGCAAAATCCTTTCTGGAGACAAGACTGACTGACTGACTCACATGAAGCTTCAAAGGACTCTGACTAGATATGATCTGTCTAAGATACGGGAGACCATAGGATATGGCATTGATTGCCCCCAAGTGTTAAACATTGATAGGATACAGACGCTTGAGTTGATTGGTGTACAGACTGACTTATTGAAACCAGGATATGTTGAAACAAACCGGGAGATATGTACAAACTAAAGCAAGATTGAAAGCTGGGAAAGACCAAGATTGTGCTGATAGATGGAGCATTTGGAACAAGTGGCACCCGTTTGCCGGGTTTTCACCATCTTGGTAGAGATTCTATTTTTGCTACCAAGGCGCCTGTTTCCAGGTTTTCACCAAGGCACTTTTTCTTCTTTTTCATTTTTTTTTGTATTTTTCATTTTTTTTAATTTTTTTTTGTGAATCATCAAGGTGCCTATTTCTAGGTTTTCACCAAGATGTTCATTTTTTCAGGACTCTTTCTGATTTTTAGGATTTTTTAAGGATATTTAACCATAGACTGAATGCCTTAGGCGTAGAATTTCTTCAGATGGAGAACGTTGATTGGTTCTCAGAGCTTTTCTCCTTCAGTCATTGAGAGTTGATAGGCACTAGAGCCAAAAGTAGCAGTGATTACAAAGGGACCCAGCCAGTTAGGTTTGAACTTCCCCTTGCGTTCTCGATGTGATTGATTTTTAGGATTTTCTCTCAACACTAGATTGCCAACCTAAAATTCTCTATGTCGGACTTTCTTGTTGTAGCCTCTAGACATTCTTTTCTGATACACTCTGAGATGATCATACACTGCTTGCCTGTGCTCATCTAGTAATTCCAGTTCTTGTAACCTAGACACTCTGTAGTCATCATCAGTTACTAGACCATGCATTCTGATTCTGAGTGATGAGATTTCAACCTCAATAGGCAGTACCACTTCAGACCCATAAATTAAAGTGAAAGGTGTAGCCCCTGTAGGTGTTCTGATACTAGTTCTGTATGCCCAAAGAGCTGGATTGATCATGAGATGCCAGTCTCTTCCTATTTTATTCACTGTTCTATGCAAGATTTTCAAGAGATTTTTGTTTGAAGCTTCAGCTTGTCCATTCCCTTGAGGATAGTAGATAGATGACCAATGTCGAGTAATCTTGAATTTGGCACATAAGTCATCTAGGTCCTTGTTTTTGAATTGTCCCCCATTGTCTGTGACTATGGAATGAGGGATCCCATATCTGCAAATGATGTAGTTCAGGATGAACATAGAGATCTATTTTCTCGTTGCTTGTGTTAAAGGAACTGCTTCTACCCATTTTGTAAAATAATCTATAGCTGTGATTATATGGGTATGTCCATTAGAAGAATGCGGATGGATAGCACCTATGAGATCAAATGCCCATTGTTGAAAAGGCCATTGTGTAGTAAAGGGAATCAGATCTCTCCCTAGAGCATGAATCAAGTTGCCATGTACTTGACACTGTTGACAGTTTTTAGCAAATTTAATAGCCTCTTTCTCCATTTCAGGCCAATAGTACCCAACCCTAATAAGTTTTTGAGCTAACGTTAAACCATTCGAGTGTGACCCACATATACCCTCGTGGACTTCCTCTAATGCACGTTGAGACTCTTCCCATTCTAAACATCTAAGTAGTGTACCATCTAGACCTCATTTGTACAGATCATTACCAATGATGACATATCGGGATGCGGATCGGATAAGGTTTCATTTCTCAAAGTGGTTAAAGGACTCAGGGATGATTTGGTCGTGGAGATAGGAGAACAGATTTTTGTAGCGAGATGAGTCATGACCTATAATAGTGCAGATCATGTGGGTTTCAGGGGAGTCATATGCAGGATAGGATAAGGCTTCCACCAGGAACTCATAGCGTAGTTCATGTTCGGGCTGCTATAAGAGACTAGATAATGTCGCCATTGCATCGGCAGCCTTATTCTCCGTTCTGGGTATTTGCTCAAATGTGATAGAGATGAAGTATTTCTTTAAATCATCTACCATTCTCTTGTAAGGAATGAGCTTTTCATCTTTGGTTTGGTACACATCATTGACTTGGTGGATAACAAGTTGTGAGTCTCCATGGATGTGCATCTCTGTAACTCTCCACTGTATTGCCATTTTCATACCATTGAGAAGTGCCTCATATTCAACAATATTGTTTGTGCAAGGAAACTTTAGTCTAAATGCTTTGGGTATCGAGTATCCTTGAGGAGTGATGAACAATATGCCTGCTCCAGATCCATTATGTGTGTAGGAGCCATCAAAGAATAACCGCCATGTTCTAGAAGAGAGGTGCATAATAGATGAGTCTGGAAATTCCATTTGCATTGGTGTGTTATCAAACATGGGTGCATCTGCTAGTTGATCAGCAATAACTTGACCTTTTATAGCTTTTCTTTCAATATATTCAATATCAAATTCGCTTAGAAGCATGACCCATTTAGCCAGTCTACCGGTGAGGGCAGCCTTGCTTAGTAGGTATTTCAGTGGATCAATTTTTGCTACTAGATGTGTGGTATGAGCTAACATATAGTGTCTCAATTTCTGTGATGCAAAGATCATAGCTAGACATGCCTTCTCTATCATTGAGTAGTTTTTCTCATAGGCCACTAAAGTTCTGCTGATATAGTAGATGGCTCTTTCTTTCTTGTCTTCATCATGTTGCACTAGCAATGCCCCTAGTGATGTGGCTGTTGCAGAGACATGCAAGATCAATGGCTTCCCATGAATGGGAGGCATCAAGATAGGTGGATTTGATAGATACTTCTTGATATGGTTAAAGTTGTGCTCGCATTCTTCATTCCATGCAAAGGTCACACCTTTATGTAATGTTTTTGTAAAAGGTTGTGATATGTCAGCTAACTATGATATGAATCTTCTCATGGAATGTACTCTGCCTTGCATCATCCTCATTTGACTGATATTTGTGGGAGGTTGCATCTCTATTATAGCCTTGACTTTAGCTGGATCAACTTCAATGCCTTTCTTTGAAACTATGTATCCTAAGAGCTTTCCAGAAGTGACACCAAAAGCACACTTCTTAGGATTTAGTCGGAGACTAAACTATTCCATTCTGTCTAGGATCATGCTCAGGTCTATTAGATGTTTAGTTCTAATCATGGATTTTTCCAAGGTATCATCCACGTAATCCTCCATTGTTTTATGCATCATATCATAAAAAATAGATTTCATTGCTCTTTGATATGTAGCTCCAGCATTTTTGAGTCTGAATGGCATAACATTCCAACAGAAGGTTCCCCACGCACATGTGAAAGCTATTTTCTCTTGATCTTCTGGAGCAATTTTGATTTGGTTGTACCCAGAAAAGCCATCCATTAAGGAATACATTTCATAGCCCACAGTCATGTCCACTATCATATCAATGTTAGGTAGTGGAAAATCATCCTTAGGGCATGCTCTGTTCACATCTCTAAAGTCCGTGCACACTTTGATTGAACCATTTGGTTTTGAAATAGGTACAATGTTAGAGATCCACTCAGCATAGTCTATGACATAGATGAATCCAGCTTTTAAGAGTTTTTCTAGTTCTGCTTTGACTAAGAGTGCAACATGAGGATGCATCTTTCTCAATTTTTGTTTGATTGGTTTTACTCCAGGAGCAATGGATAGATGGTGTATAATGAGATTGGGATCCAATCCTGGCATATCTGAATATTTCCATGCAAAGTTGATCTTTTTGTCTGATAAGAATGTAGTGAATTTCTGTTTCTCTTCTTCTGATAGAGATTGTGCTACATGTACCAATTTTGGTTCCTCTGTTGTACCCAAATTGATGGATTGAGTTGGCTCAATCAGAACTGGAGATCTATCCTGTAAATGACTCGGAAGGACATCAAATATCTCATCCTTAGGCACCTCGGAGAGGTTTTCACCTTCAAATACGTCTTTTCTTTTTACTTTTGTCAGTTCTGAGACTGCCACAAAGTGGTTTTCACCCTCAGAACTCTTTTTCTTTTTCTTTTTACTCTTGTTTTTCTGACTAAGATATTTGATGTCCGACTTAGTCATGCTGATGCTCGGTTCACTGATGGAAGTACTCATAGGCTCAACTACATTGAGGTAGCAGGCAAGGGCATAGTCATTCGGGAAGGTATAAATACCATGGTTTGGGTTTGTGGAAGTTTGGTCGATAAGATCAGGGCGTTGGATAGTCAAAACGGGAAAGGCTTGGGATATGGTGTTCACAAATATGGATATTTCATCATTGGTCCTAACCTAACACTCAAGTTCAAAGGTGATATTACAGCTCAAAATCTTCAATTCGTGAATAGGCTCAACATCATCATGGGAGTCCTCTTCAGCCATAGGTGGATCAGACACGTTAAGTTCATTGTTTTGCTCTAGACCTACGTTGGGTTGAGATACATATTGGTGAATAACATCAATATATTTCTCTATGATAAGCTCATCTTCTTCTGGAATGGCACCCCATTCATAGTCATTTGACTCAGCTTCTGATTCAGGATCTCTAGGAAATCTTAGAAAATGTGTGAAATCAGGATGAATACCCCAAGAAGGATTACCCTCAGTCTCTGACTTGAATTCATATTCATGGGAATCAGTGTCAAAATAACTATCCCCTTCTTCTTGATCAGTTTGATCACCTTCAAGATTGGCTGGTTCTTGTGGTGCAACCATCTCTTGCGCTACAGTAGGTTCTTGTGTTTCTACTACATTAATTCTTTTGATAGGATCATCTTGATCATCAAGAAGATCTTTGATCTCTTTAGGCAATTTTTCATAGGGGATAAGCTCAAAGCTATCTGAATCATCATCAGAGGGTTCTGTTTCTTCTTTCTTAAGAAGGGGTTCTCCTGGTGCAATTTGTTCTATGACATGAGAACAACCACCTTTGAGATGATAGGGTTTCTTCTTAAAGCCTAAGCCACCAGTATCTTTGTTGGCTCTACCAATATGTGAAATGGGTGTCACAAGACCCTTTCCTCTGATTCCTAGAGGTCCTTAACCGGAATATCCCATCTTGGCTATCAATTTGTTTCCTGGACCATATGAATTAGAAGGGATTTTAGGTGCTATAGATTCACTAGGTTGAACAATTTTAGATTTAGAATCCTCTTTATATAGCCATGCCAGCACAGCTTCATCCTCTTCAAATTCTTGTTTGGATACTTGCTCTGCCACAAAATTTATTTTGTATGCTTCCATAGGTTCCTTAGGTTTTGATTTAGACTGCTTCAAGGATTGTCCATATGACTTAGGTGAGATTGGGAGAGATGTCAGAGACAAGACTGGCTCTATAGTGTATTCTCCCATCCCATTTTCTTTGATATTGATCTCTTTAGCAATGTCATCCATCTTAGATGTGGAATCAACATTTAGCTACTTGATGGAAGATTCTCTGTTATTGGGAACAAGATTATCGACACTTTCCTTCAATATATTGCAAGTTGTACTCAGATCTGCTGGGATAGTAACCTCCACTCCTTCATAGGGAAATTTTAAGCATTGATGGTATGTAGAAGGAATAGCTTGCATTCATGTATCCAGGGTCTCCCTAGAAGGATATTGTAAGCCAATGGTAGATCAAGCACCTGACATGTGGTATCTTTGATGACCGGACCCACTCAGATAGGTAAGACAATGGTGCCTTTAGAAGCTCTTTCTTGTTCATCATAGGCTTTTATGGTGATCTTCTTTTGAGGATCAATAGCTATCTCTAAGAATCCCAACTGTGTGATTAAGTTGTAAGAACAAATGTTGAGGCCTGCACCCCCATCTATCAACACACGTTTGACTCGACATTTTTGGATCAAGACTTCTATGTGCAAGGGCTGATTATGTGGGTGACTTAGGGAGTTGTCATCTTCCTCTAAAAAGGAGATGTATTGTGGAGACATTAGATGACCAACCATAGTCTGGAACTTGTCTAGATCTAGATCATTAGGAACATTAGAGCTGAGGAAAGCTTTGTCCAGGATATCTCTGTGAGCTGGAGATATTCAAAGTAACTCAAACATAGAGATTTTGGCATTGGTATGCTGGAGTTGTTGGACGATGCTGTAAGATGTAGGTCTTGTATCCTTTGGATTGGAAGATTTCGAGGCAACCTTCTGTTTAGAAGCAGATGTGAGATTGAAAGGTATCTTAGGGACATTAGATGAACTTGGTGTTTGTCCTTTCAGATGAGCCTGAGCTTGTGATCTGGTAACCACATTAGCTAAGGAATGATTTATGTCTCTTCGTACAATCATGATGACATTGCAGCTCTCAGAGAGACATGGTTCAACCATATTGATGACAGCATTGTTTCGAGGGTAGGCATAGTTGACTTTTGCCCCCATGTTAGGCTGAGAAGTGGAAACTCCCTTGCCATGTTGTGGAAAAGGTTCTGTAAATGCTGTGTGATCATTATTGCTGGTAGGATTATCGATAGTGATGTCCCCTTGATCTATCAAGTCTTGAATGGTATGCTTCAAGTGGAAGCATCCATTAGTTCTATGGCCTTTAGTCCGATGGAAAGCACAGAATTCATTATCTTTCCACCAATATGGTTTTGGATCTGGATCAGGGTTTCGGATTGGTGGTAAAGGGATCATGTTATCAGCTATCAGGGTTCTTAGGGCAGATTCCAAAGATTCTCCCAGGGGAGTAAACTTTCATTTATTATCCCATCATTTGAATGGCTTCTTTGGAGATGGTTCAGCAGATTTTTGCTCTGAAGCTTCAATGGCTTTGGTGGCAAGGGTGAGATTGTAGGCCAGTGCCTTTGATGGGGCGCAGATAGTGTCAACAACACCATCAAAGATGATACCTTTTTTTCTATTCTAGCTCTTATTTTTATCTTTTGAGCTAGATCCAGATTCAGACTTGTCCTTTTGAAGTGTGATTTCTCCTTTCTTGACAAGTACTTTCTCAATCTTGATTGCATTATCCACCATTTTATCAAAAGATACATGATCTTGCATTTGTAATGGATATTTGAGCTCTAGAACAAGGTTATTGATAAAGATTTTAAGTTTCTCCATTTCGGGAATTGGTCTAGCATATAGAGAAAACTTCTTTCACCACCTCTTGAGAAAAGTTAGGAATGATTCCCCTGGATATTGCTTGAGGTTACAGATATCGATCATGGTAATCGGATGTTGAATATTGTAGGAATATTGTTGATAAAACAATTTAATCAATTCCTCAAAAGTTTTGATCGTAGAAGGTAATCTTGAAAACCACTGAATGGATGCTCCTCCCAAGGATCTAGGAAAAAGATGCATTAGATAAGTCGGTTCATGCATGAATTCCATGGATTGCATACAGAACTCTCTGACATGATCTTGAGGATTAGAGTGTCCATCATATTTGTCATAGTTTGGTATCTCCACTCTTTTTGGGAATGGTGGCATATACAAGTTTTTGTCGAATGGGAAAGGACATAGGGCCTCCATGGAGAACTCCCTGGGTTCCTTCTCCTTCTTAAGATTGTTAAATTTGACTTGTATAGCATGCATCTATTTTGTCATAGCTATGAGTGGAGTTTCTTCCTCATGTGTGATTATATCATCAATGTTAAAGTTGGGAGGAAGCTTAGCCCCTTCCTGGGTTAATTGTAAAAAGTATGCCTCTCTATCCACTTTCAAGAAATGCCTCATCATTCTCTGGAATTCATCATCATTCTGACATCGATGGATTTCAGAGGGGGTAGCTTCTTGGTCGGCATTATGTTGAGAATGGTGTCCTTGGGACCCTCCTCCTAGAGAACCATGGTTTGTCCCTGCTTGAGACATGATAGGAGTTTTTGGGCTCCCTGGAATAGATTGAGGAGGAGTTTGTTGATTACCTCTGTGAGTTGATAAAGGAGGTATGTAACCAATTTTCAATCGAAAGTTACCGAGACCGTCATCTTTGTAGATACCTAACTTGATGAGTTGTTCAAGAGTTGGACCTGGGGTATTGGTCAAAAGTAAGTTCTGAGACGTTTCTTCTGATTTCTTGTCTGAAGAAGCTCTGGTCTCCACCATTAACTTTGAATGAAACAGAAGAAAAGGATGAAGACAACTGAAGAACAATTTGATTCGAGAACAATCTGATGAGATGTGGGTGAAGGAAACTGTGCCTTGGATGTATGGGATAGATTGCCCAAAAGATAGCGGACACGAGTTCTCAACACTTAGTCTGTTTTTGAAGATTGATTGAAGATTGATAGTTATGACAAGGTTTTGACACGAGATAAAAAGGACTCAAATTGATCAAATAGAAGACTAGATCGGATTCAAAAGATCAAACTCAGAAAATGGTAGAATGCTCAATAGCTAATGCTCTATTCCTGACACAATGATATTTTTGACAGATTCTGGAACTAGGCTGGAAACATTGGATATCTTGCAATTTGACAATTTCTGACAACTCTCTCAATTTTTTCCAAATGACACTCTGCAGACTCGTATGACACTGGGTAGTCTATGAAACGACAGTTGCTAAACTCATACGACAGTTGGGTAGCAATGAAATGACAGTTGACAAAACTCGTATGACTTTCTGACCTCCTGAGATGACTTTTGACTCCAGAAAAGAATTTTACTTCAGATTTTGCAAATTTTGAGTTTTCAGATTTGAATTGTTTGCAAATTTGTACTGTCCAGATTTTGAAGGTTATACCAGATTTGATCATTTTTAATAGCCAAGTAGATAAACAAACACGCAAAAAGAAAGCAAGTGATTCCAAGCATGTCTGAAAACAATGAACAAGGGAAAAAGCAACCTTGCACATGAACAATCAAGTGACCAAATTGTGCTAATCCCTAAGAGTACTAATCATGTATATTCTAAAAAGTTTTGCAATAACACACATATACCTGAGAATGAAAAATTGGCCTCTCTAGGATTTTTAGTAATGGTTTGACTCTGCAACTTTTATGATTCAAAGGGGTGAACTCTAATCCTGGTGCACCAAGGTTTTGACACAGTCTGAGAACTTAATCTTCAAGAGCTGCTAGGGAGATCTGACAACCCAACAATGAACCATACCCATGGAGATTTCTTCCACAAGGACATTTATATAGCGGTTGTCACTACCATGGTGAAAATGGCTATTACTGCTTGAGGTTCCATCAATGCAATTTGCCCTGTGAAGGAATTGTCCACTACAGTTAACCCTCTCTAAAGATGACTCACAATAGTATACCACAAGGCGACTTGGCTCCAGATCCAAGGTTTTTGACACCTTTTCACTTTTAACCCAAACAAAGCAAGCAGATTAATCTGACACGCTAAGACAAATTTTTGCTTCACCAAGGTCTATGATGCCAACTCCATGTGATCTATCAACCTCTCCAGGGAGAGAATGTATCAATCAATAAGAGAAGACACACTAACCAATTTTGATTCACCAAAGCTCGTGATGTCAACCCCACGTGATCTATCAACCTCTCCTGGGAGAGAATGTATCGATCAATAAGAGAAGACACACTAACCAAGTTGAATGTGAAACACACTAAGTAGCCTCCCTACCTACAAGGATTCTGTCATCAAGAAAGATTTTTCTAGGAATCCAATCTCTCAAGAATCATGAATAGTGTTCATAGGTCCTAATTACTATGTGAGCACAGATGTATGTTTCCAAAAGCAAATCTACCAAAAGTACCCAAAAAGCAGAAAGAGGAACACTTAACGCTTAAAGCGAATATGAGATGAGTTCACAAGGTGGAACACTTAACACCTCACACAAGCTGAAAATGAGTCCCCAACTTAGAAAATGAGTTCCTAAAAGCACAAAAGGGTTGCCAAGTGGAACATTTAACGCTTATGTCCTGTTGACCCCTCCCCTTTATGGCGCTGAGATTGCAACCACGGGGCGGAAATGAGGGGCCGGCGGATTAGCAAGTCCAATAACCCAAGATAGAAATCAAGATCAATCACAAGTATTCTAAGACTACTTAATGAATCCTTAAGGGTTCACAACCTAGTATCAATTATGCAAGTGTGTAGAAATAGATCAAAAGCATGAAAAGATGCACACAAGCTTGACACATAAGAGATTTATTTTAAGTCCCAAATCAAAATATTATTAGATGAAGGAGAATACCTGGGATCCTCACAATGCGCTTAGTATATTTTACTTGATTTTTAGCAATTTTTGTTGAGCTTTTCCATGCAAGCAAGTGACGAACTCTCCAACAAGCAAACAAGCAAACAAGATATGCAAAATATATTCAACTTATGAAAACCATAGGGTTAGCTCTAAAAATCAATTATTATCAGTAATAATAACCAGAAATTAACCCAAATGACAACTCATATCATTCATTGAACCATGTAAAAAAAAAATAAGTGCATACCCATCACAAAACTTTATTTTTTTTTGCTGCATTTGACCTAGTCAACAAGATCTAATTTTTTTGAGATGATTTTGGCTACAAAAATAGAAATTCAAAATAGAGACCCCTACTAAAAAATAGAGAGCTTTCCAAAAATGCAAAAATTTTAGAAAAATCTCTTCATTTGTGCCCTAGAGACCCGTTTTATCAAAACAGACTAGTTTTTATAAATTGACTATTTGATCCATTATATCATGTCCAAATTTTTAAAAAAAAGAATGGAACCCCTGTATAATTTAAAGAGATTTCCAAAAATATAAAAATTTCTAAAAAATATGGTGATTTGGGTCAGATATTAATTTTTTTTAGAATTTGAAGAAAAAATTATTAAAAATTATAAACATCTTAGAAAATTCTAAATTTTTTACTGTAGCTTTTCTAATATGTCACCAACTTGAAAAAAAAATTTCAGACCAAAACTCTAATCCGTTTGAGAGATAAAATTAAATCTTTGAAACTTTGGGGTTTTAGCTCCCAAAAAAAATCAAAACCAACATGCAAAGGTGGGTTGCCCCACGATGGGTGCCAGAAATGTGTGTGTGAATTTTGTACCTGATCTGTAGACACAACACTCAGTAAAATATTAGAGGTTAGCTATAATCAAAATCATGCAAAATTAAAATCTAATCTAACCAAGTGATTTACTGCCTTCTAATAGGTGCGAGATTAATGTTCTCAGATTGTAATCGAGATCAGTGACCTAGATGACACCTAAATGAAGGATTTGAATGAAATTGATCTAGATATGAGATTGAATGCAATTAATCTATATTTTTTATATTTTCTATGCAATAAGAATGATAAACTGATATGCTATGGATGCTAAATGATCTAACAATGAAGATTCTAACAATGATATGAAAACTATGAAATTCTATGCTAAGATATAAAAGCTATGCAATTGAAATTGATCTCACAAAGCTTTGAATTCACAAGTTGATTCCTCAACCTTCAATTCTCCAGCATGATTGTGCAAAATATGAGATGAATTATGAAGAGCTGAAGCCTTAATTTATAGAAATCCAGGGCTTTGGAGGTGCATGGATAAAATCCATAAATCACTCAAATAACTCAGCTTGATTTTTGAGTTATCTGATAATAATAGATAATCAAGTCACAAAAACATGCAAAAGCTAAGCTTTAACTCAAAATAGAGTTTAGCTTTAATTGATAATTGACAATTGTCTGCTTTTATGATTGTGCATGTTTTAATTATGAATTAATTTAATAATAAAGTGATTTATTTCCAACTTAACTGATTTTTGAAATAAAATAATTAATTTATGGGTTAATTAACTATTTTTTCAAACTTTTATTAAAAACTATATTATTAAATAATGACAACTTGCTTTAATTAATTAAATAAGAATTTAATCAATTATTCATATGATATTAGATTTATTGTCAAAATTAAATAATACAATTAATAATAGATAGAATTAAATTTAATTACATAATTAAATGGCAAATATTAAATCTAATTAATTAAATATGAAAATATTTAATTAATCAAACTTTAGGATAAATGTGATTTATTGCCAAATAATTATAAAATTAAAGATAATTATGATGATTAGGAATATTACTAAGAATATTCCCCGATGTAGAATTTAACATAATCAATTATAATTCGATGATGTTTAGATGTGCCTTAGATTAGGACTTTGATGTCGATTTCATTCGAATTGAAGATGTAGGAGATTAATGAACTTATAGCCCATTTTTGGGGTATTACAGGTTGCAGCCTTCACCATTTGAGAAGTGTGCTCCCAAACAGTGTGTCCTCACCTTTAACAAGGTTACTTGTAAAAGACTCCTAACAGGGTCCGACCCTTGACCAGGTCACTATAATTCATGCATTGTAAAGATCAACTAATAATAGGGTTGTAAGATCTTCTAACAAGGATCATTATACTCTAGTGTAGTTTATAGTGGGTGCTAATTCTCACTGGGGTTTTTACCTATTTGGGTTTCCCCATAACCAAAATTATAGTGTTGTGTTAAGTGTTATCTTATTGTGTATGTGCTTAATGTTATTTTGTACTTAATTGGATAAATAATTGAATCTTGTAGATAACTAATTCACCCCCCCTCTCTCAGTTATCTCTTGGGACTATTCCTAACATATTCTTTATCTTAGAGTGCATCAACTGATTCTTTGATATGTTAATAGCACTGGTGTTATCACAATATATTATAATAGGATCAACTATCTCTTCATGCATACCTTCTAGTAGTTTTTTGATCCATACAATATTAGAAAAATTCATAGCTCTTACCACATACTCAACTTCAGCATTAGATTGAGAAATACAACTTTTTTTCTTGCTTAACCATGTCACTAGTCTTTCTCCCAAAAAGAAACCTCACCCACTAGATCTTTTCCTATCATCAATATTTCCTGCCCAGTCACCATCAGTATAAACTTTAAGATCAAAATCACCTTTTCTTGTGTATAATAGACTAAAATCTTTAGTCTATTTCAAATATCTAAATATCCTTTTAACTGTAGACAAATGTGTCTCCTTGGGGTTTGCAGAAAAAATTGCAACAATACCAACTAAATGTGCAATGTTAGGTCTAATATGTACAACATATTGTAACATACCAATCATAGATCGGTAAAGTGTTTCATTCAGCTCTTTAGTATCATCTTCTTTCAAAAATTTGCAGCCAGTGGCCATTTGTGTTCCAATCGATATTGAATCTTCCATATTAAATGTTTTCAGGATCTCCTTGATATACTTAGATTGAATGATGTAGATCCCATCTTTGACTTGTTGAATTTGAAGTCCAATGAATAATTTGATCTCTCTAATCATAGAAATTTAAATTCCTTTCTCATTTCCTCAACAAATGACTTAGACATTATCTCATTACCTCCAAATATAATGTCATGAAAAAATATTTCAACAATCAAAATTTCATCAGATTTATCATATTTGAAGTATAAATTTATGTTATCACTAGTCCTTTCAAATCCAATCTTAACTAAATAAGAGTTCAATCTTTCATACCATGCTCAAGGAGATTGGTTCAATCCATATAAATTGTTATACAATTTGCCGACCATGTTCTTATTGTTCTTGTCAATAAATCCCTCAAATTTTTTAATGTAGACTTCTTCTTCAAGTATTCCATTCAGAAATGAAAATTTAACATCCATTTGATAAACCTTAAATCTTTTTTAAGCTATATAAGCAAGTAATATTCTAACTCCTAATCTAGCAATAGCAGAAAAATTTTCACCATAGTCAATACCTTCTTCTTGTGCATACCCTTTGTAGGCTAGTCTATCTTTGTTTCTGATCACATCTCCTTTTTCATTAATTTTATATTTGAAAATACATTTAGTTCCTATCACATTTTTATCCTTAGGTCTCGGTACAAGTGACCATGTATTATTCTTTTCAATTTGGTCTATCTCTTCTTTCATAGCATTCATCCAATCTTCATTTTCTAGTGCATCTTTTACCAATCTAGGCTCAAATTCAGAAATCAAACAAGTATTATCTCTTAACTTACTTCTTGTCAATACTCCTACATTCTTGTCTCCAATAATTCTTCTTGGTGAGTGGTGTCTTCTCACATACTTTTCCAATATAGGTTTGGTAGCCTAATCATCATTCTTATCATCTTTCGATAGAGGGTCAACTTGTTCATCAGTTCCTGCTTGTTGTTTCTTAGTTGTGTCAACCAAATTACCATCTTGCACATAAACAAATCTATCATAATCCTTAGGTTCCTTTTTTCTATCCTCATCATTCTTTTTTAGAAAATTCATCAACTCTCACATTTGAACTATCAACTATCTTGTTAGAATCCTTGATTAAACATTTATATGCCTTACTCTTTGAAGAATAACCAATAAATATTCCTTCATCACCTTTAGAATCATTTCTAAAATATTTTAAGATATAACACCTACTTCCAAAATTTTTGAAATAACTTACATTCGGTGTTTTTCCAAACCATAGTTCATAAGGTGTCTTGTTTGTACCTTTCTTCAACTATATTTAGTTAAGAGCATAATCTGCAATACTTATGGCTTCTCTCTAAAATGTTTGTGCAACCTTTTTATCAATCAACAAAGTTCTAGCATAGTCAACAATAAATCTATTTCTTCTTTTAGCTATCCCATTCTATTGTGGAGTCTTTGGTGCAGACACTTTCTTTTTAATTCCATGCCCATTACAAAATATAGTAAATTCATCAGAGATGAATTCACCTCCTCTATTAGATCTCAGACACTTCAGTTGTTTACCTATTTCCTTCTCAATTCTCGCTTTATACCACTTAAACATTTGAAAAGCATCATATTTATAAAAAAAAATATGACTAACATCATTCTTGAATAATTATCCACAAAAAAAATAAAGTACCGATATCCATAATAGCTTTGAACTTTCATAGGACCATAAAGGTCAGTGTGAACCTATTCTAAAATACCATTTTTAGAATAAGATTTCCTTAGAAAACTTGACCTGGTCATCTTACTAACTTGACATTCTTTACACATAGCTTTCTCAGGTTTTTTTAATCTCGGTAGACTTATCACTCTACTTTTCTTACTCACTTTGATCAAGTTGTCAAAATTCACATGACACGGTCTCTTATGCCATAACCATAAATATTCATTTTTATAACAACTCTTTGCATCAGTATCAAGATAAAATAAATTACCTCTTGATTATCCTCCAGTTCCAATTAGATCTCCATCAGCAACATAGATCTTAACTTTTGTGTTCTGAAATTCTAGTTGGTGGCCAATATTGTTCAGTTGTGCAACACTCAAAAGATTATAGTTCAGTCATCTTACCCAATATGCATCATTACATTTCATCTTCTCATTTAGAACAATAGATCCCTTACCTTTCACATGGCCTGGAACATCATTTCCAAATCTGACAAATCCTCCATCATATTCTTCTAGATTCTCAAATAAATCAATATCACTAGTCATATGTTGTGGACAACCACTATCAATAATCCAAGGTTTAATTACATGAGAGAAAAGTGCTTTCTCATCTTCAAACTTTTCTTCATCTGATTATTCCTTTACTACAACAAAAACAACTTCATAACCCTCCTTGGTATCATCAGATTCATCATCAGTTATACCTTCCTCAACTAGGTAGTAAGACTTTTTTCCTTTGTCCCTAAAATCTCTGAATATTTGGTATCGGTTGTCTCTTTTATCATTCTTATCATTTATGTCACTATCGAGACATCTAGATGAAATATGTCCAATCTTGTTATAATTGAGACATTTCAATGGTAATTTACCTTTTTACTTTCCTTTGCCTCTAGGTAGTCGGTTAGCCAGTAGTGCTTCAAATTATTCTTTCTCTCTCTCTCTTCAGTTAGGATACTGTCATATTCACTTCCATGTGAAGTACTATGATTTTCTCTTTCTCTCCTTGATGTTTCAATGCTCATTGATGACTTGAAGGCTATCTCAATAGTCAATACACTATTATCAAAGTTACTTAGCTCAAAAGAAGTCAAATTTCTAATTAGGGACTCAAGATTAACAATATTATTTGGTATAGATCTCAATTCCTAAATTGCAAATACTCTAATAGTATACTTAGAAGAAAAATTTCTCAAGATTTTACTTACCACTTCCTCATTAGTCAATGATCCTCTAGCACCTCTGTTGGCACTCACAACTTCTTTGATTTTGCCACTATATTGTGTGATTTTTGCATCATCTTGCATTCTCATCTCATTATATTTTCCTCTCAAGCTATCAACCTTAGCTTTTTGCACATGTCGATCTCCTCCATAGATAAGTGTGAGACTATCCCACATCTCTTTTGAATTAGTACTATCTTTGATATCATTAAATTCAACATCAGATGGAGAAGAAGCAATCTCTATGATAACCGAGATGTGTTCTTTTTTTTCTTTCAACTCATCAACTGCCATGGGTCCTATGGCCAATGTAGTGTAGTCATTTTGCAGCAATTTTAGGGAATGTTCACCAACCCCAAATAGATACAACTTTATTATGCTTTTCCATGTAGAGAAACTTTCCTTGTTCAACTTAGGTACCTCTCTCCTATACATTTTTAGATCTTTAACTTGAGTCTTTAAACTTATCTCTTTAGAGTACTCAGCTCTGATACCAATTATTGGATTATGGAGAGGGGGGGTGAATCTGTAATCCTGATCACAAAATACCTTAAAATAATTTCTCTGATTAACTCGATAACTACTTGGTAGAAACACATTTCTCTAGTTACCGACATTAGTAAATAAACTATAACTTTCAATAAATCAATCACACAAATCATTCACAATGTTTGACACACGTATTTAACATGGAAACCTAGCTTTGGAAAAAACCACTATGGGAATTGTCACCCACTAAGAAATATACTATTCTGAAGTATGCCCAGTTAAGAACCAATCTAGTTAAAGATTATAAAACACACTATAGGTGTGATCTAGTTAAGGGATTAACCTTAGATCTATTAGGATCTTCACCTTGTTAGGAGTGGCCTTGTTAGAGGTCTTAAAACACTCTTTTTGTAATGTCACCTTTCTTAGGATTTATAATAAGACTATTAAGTATACTTTTTTAAGAGATTTGACTATTACAAATGCTAGTAACCAACAATAATAAAAATGACTTGTAGATGGGTAACTATCTTTTCTCAATCATATCCTTGTGTGCTCTTTAATATTCTCTTTAATTCTTCATCTTCCACTAGCATCAACACTAAGTCAAATCACTATTTTCCCACTCTGAATCTCTCTATTCCTTCTTCACTATAATAGTTGATAGCCCTTCAACTATTTAATTTTCTAGCTACTTGTTCATATAAGATCAACCTTTTTATAGAAAATTTTTGTCTCTTAATCTCCTCTATTATGTTTTCCTTTAGTCAATCTTTGACCATTCACTTCATTATTCATTAAATCTAGATCTCAGTAACATGTTTCCTTTTCACCTAGGAACTTGAAATTTTCTTGAAACTCATTCCACTTCTTTTTTCTTCTTAGATCTATCCATAGATCTCCATCTTGAATTTTCATAATCGTAGATCACTGTAACTAACTTTCCTCGTCATAATGATCATCCATCTCATCATAGCTAATCATTAAATATAGATTCCATCCACATTTAATACCATTTCCTTTCTTGGTGTTCTTCACTTAAAATTTTGATTACATCGCTCAGTGCCTAAACCTTTCTTCTTTATCAAGTGATCAACTTTTTACCTTTACCTTACCGAGTGATTTTTCCATCTCAGTAGCCATAACAACTTTACTTACTGAGTTGTCACATATTCAATACCATACTTTATCAACTGAACATAATCATATGTTACATAGAAATAATCATACCAATATAATCAAATCATTGTCCAATATGCATTAGTTCCCCATTTAAGTTATACAACTTCTCAACTTCTCATTTCCTTTTCTTCTTAATCTCATTCATCTTATATCATTTATCGAATGATATGGAAACATCATATAAATTAGAAATCAATTTCTTGACATCAATGAAAATATTATAAATGATATAATCTTTCTACTAAAATCATGTATACCTCTGATCTTGGTCGGTCTTCTATTAGGAATAGTCCCAAGAGATAATTGAGAGGGGGGGGGGGGGGGGGTGGTGAATTAGTTATCGACAAGTTTCAATTCTTTATCCAATTAAGTATACTTAAACATAAAGCATAAACACAATGAAAGAAAAATTGAACACAATACAATATTTTTGTTATGGGGAAACCCAAATAGGTAAAAACCCTGATGGGAATCGACACCCTATAATATTTTGCACTAGTGTATAATGATCCTTGTTAGAAGATCCTTAACCCTGTTAGGAGTTGCTTTACAATATGTTTAGTACAGTAGACCTGGCCAAGCATCGGACCCTGTTAGGAGTCTTTGATAATTTTCCCTATTAGGGGAGAGGACGCATTATCCGAGAGCTCACCGCTCAAAGGGGCGAAGGCTACAACCTTCTGAATAACAGATACACACTATATCTGGATCTTGGTGAACTGCGCTTAGACCTTCTGTCTGGATTAGTTCCAATGTATAGCACAAATACTTTACTTGGTCACATAGACCTTCTTCTGATGGCCCAACACTTCACACACTCTGCTCTACTCTGCTTAATCAACCATGAACCACACTCAAGCAATAAAAATTAACTGCCTATAAATATCTATCCTCTAAATGATATAATCAAGTCAGCCTATTAGAACCACCTTGAAATCATATTAGAGAAACCATAAAAAAACTCCAATAAACATTATGTTGGCTCTACTATGCACGCAACACATTCTGGGACCTGTCCAATAAGATAATTATAGATGCACATAACACACTATCGGCTCTACCAAAATAATTGGATCTTTCTCTGTAAGCTGAATTAACTCATGTGCTCTTAATCAAACATCAATAACTCTTCTCTAAGCTTAACTCCAAGGGTGCATACCCTAAATATAGGTGTAACTTAAGAACCAATAAAATCTCTGTCGGCTCTTTTGAATAAACATAGGAAACCGCTACTAGCAAATAGAGACTTCATAACTTCACTTCTACTAAATATCAAACTATGCGTCCATAACTAAAACATCACTAACATGTCTTCAATATATATCCAAGTGTGCAAGGCTTCATGACAACTGTACGAAAAACCATACATAGAACACTACTTGTTACTCTGTCAGGAACACTGCTGATACAAGCTGTTATATAATTGTCTATACTAACAGTTAACCTCTATGCCCATGATATCATGTTGATATCATGTCCATGCTACATATACTAAAATCTTACTACATAAGACTTCAACACATGCTACTTTCCATATGTTGTCATCAATGAAAAACATACAGTCAGTACTGCCCTGCTGGAAAATCTCCAACAATCTCCCCCTTTGGCATTGAAGGCAACATGTGGAATGAAAAACTACCACCAACCCAAATGAACATTTATTTTATAACATTCTCCATTTCCTCATCAAAACTCCCCCAAAGATGAATCCTCCATCTGCTGCAATATTTTCTAATATTCTCCATTTCCTCAACTGAACTGTTGTCATAACTGAATACTTCTCCCCTTTAGTATATTACTCCTCCTTTTACTTATATTTTTCATGACTCTATATATTACTCCCCTTTGACATCAATGGAGAAGGGCGCCATTCATTTTAAGCACTGATACTACTCTTGAGGTAGAGTATCCAACCTTCCATCAGTCCCTACGGACTGATGCCTTTCCTTCTTTCTTATAAGAAGAATCAGGGAAGGGAGTTACTCCCAACTTCTCCCTAAGATACTCAAAAGTATCCTTAGGCAAGGGCTTTGTGAATATATCTACCAACTGATCTTTAGTACTCACATAGTCCAACTTGACTTGTTTCTCTTCCACTTTCTCTCTTAGGTAGTGATACTTGATCTCAATGTGCTTTTTCTTTGCATGCATCACAAGGTTCTTTGACATATTGATAGTGCTAGTGTTATCACAGTGAATAACAATAGGATAATCAATCTGAATTCCAAAATCCTTTATCATCTACTTGATCCATACAATTTTAGAACAATTCAAGGTTGCTACAACATACTCTGCTTCTGCTCTTGACTGAGAAATACAATTTTGTTTCTTGCTTGTCCAAGTGACAAGTCTATCACCAAGAAACACTGCTCCACCTGATGTACTCTTTTTTTCATCAACACATCCTGCCCAATCTGCATCAGTGTACACATGGATCTTAACATTTTTTGAATTAGGATACCATAGACCATAATCTATAGTGCCTTACAGGTATCTAAATATCCTTTTTACTACCATGAGGTGACTTTGTTTAGGTTCTGCTACAAATCTTCCAACTATGCCAACTGCATTTGAAATATCAGGTCTAGTCTGAGTAAGATAAATAAGTTTTCCAATCATAGACTTGTACAATGTTATATCTATTACTGGTGAGTCATCTTCTTTTGTAAGCTTACATCCAGTGATCATAGGGGTTCCTACTAGCTTGCAATCATCCATCTTGAATTTATTTAGTATATCTTTCACATACTTAGACTGATTAATGAAAATACATTTCTCTATTTGCTGCATATTTAGTCCCAAAAAGTATTTGATAGGACCAATCATACTCATCTCAAACTCATTCTAAATTTCTTTGGTAAATTCTGCACTTATTTTGTCATTACCTCCAAAGATAATGTCATCAACAAATATAGCTACAAGTAGTTAACCTTTAGATGCCTCTCTTATGAATAGATTACAATCTGATGCTCCTTTCTTGAATCCAATCTTTGTTAAGTATCCATCTAGTCTCTCATACCATGCTCTAGGGGCTTGCTTAAGTCCATAGAGGGCCTTCTTCAATCTGCATACCATATCAGGTTTGTCTGATAAGGTGAATCCTTCTAGATGCTCAATGTATACTTCTTCTTTCAAATCTCCATTCAGGAATGCTGACTTGACATACATCTAATAAACTTTGAAGTTTTTGACTATAGCATAAGCTAGAAACAACTTAATAGCTTCTAATCTTCTCACAGGTGCAAATGTTTTTGAATAATCAATGCCTTCTCTTTGCACATATCCTTTACATACTAATCTTGCTTTACTTCTTACTATTGTACCATCTTCATTCATCTTATTTCTCAATATCCACTTTTTTCCAATCACATTCTTATCACCAGGTCTTGGGACCAATTCCCAACTATCATTCTTAATAATCTGATCAAGTTCTTATTTCATAGCATCATGCCAATCTAAATCATTACAAGCATCTTCAACACTTAAAGCTTCAATCTGAGATAGTAAACATACTGCTTCACTACTAGCTGAGTTCTTTGCTTGTGATCTTGTCAAGACTTTGTCGCTCTGATCTCCAATGATGTCTTTTTTGGAATTATTTCTAGATGTAAACTTTGGAAATTTAGGTGATGTTGACTCATCAGCCTTAGGAGTACTTTCTTCACTTGTCTCAAGGTCATTGAATAATACATCAATACTGTCAAACATTTCATCAAGAACTATCTCACTAGTGGAGGGTCTGGGTTCTTCTTCAATTATGGGTAAGTAATCATGATATCTTTCTTGAACCATAAACTTTTCATCAATCTTAACATGATCACTTTCTATGATCTTTTTCAATCTTAAATTGAAACATCTATAAGCTTTACTTTTAGTAGAGTAACCAAGAAAAATACCTTCATATCTTCTTGCATCAAACTTGCCTACTGCTTCATCCCTCTTGATGTAGCACTTGCTTCTAAAGATTCTAAAGTATTTTACTATGGGAACATTACCAAACCATAGCTCATATGGTGTTTTTTTAGCGCCAAGCCTTAATTGAATTCTATTGATGGTATAGACTGTTGTATTGACCACATCTCTCCAATAGGTGTGTACAACTTTTCCTTCTATCATAATGGTGCGTACTGTATCAAGAATGATCATATTCCTTCTCTCTGCAATTCCATTCTACTGAGGGGTTCTAGGTGCACTCAACTGTCTCTTTATGCCATGTTCTTTGTAGTACTCATAGAATATATCAGAAGTGAATTCTCCTCCTCTATATGATCTCAAACATTTTATCTTTAGTCTAGATTCATTCTCAACCTTAGCTTTGAATATTTTGAACTTCTCAAATTCTTCTGACTTATCTTTCAAGAATGAAACCCACATCATCCTAGTATAATCATCAATAAACAAAATGAAATACCTTTCACCATAGTATGATCTTGTTTGAGTGGGACCACATAGGTTTGTATGAATCAGATCCAACTTGTTCTCTGCTAAATTTTGCTTGCTCTTGAATGAATTTCTCACATGCTTTCCCATCACACATTCCCTGCATATAGTATCAACTAGCTTTTCTATGCTAGGTAGATCTCTTACTGCCTTTACATTGCTTATCTTTACTATGTTATCAAAATTGATATGACAGTCTTTTATGCCACAACCAACTGTCATCAACTTTAGCAACAAAACAACTTGCTTCTAAATTGAGCTGAAAAAAATTACCTCTTGTCTTTGAGCCTGATGTAATCATAACACCATCCTTGTAGTTAATGATGCATTTTTCATCTTTGAACTCCAACTAATATCCTTTTCCAAGTAACTATCCAACACTGAGAAGGTTATGTTTCAAACCATCAACATAAAGAACATCATTAGTACTATTCTTTCCATCCAAGGTGATGGCTCCTCTACCAACTATTGGTTTAGGAGTTTTGTCTCCAAATCTAACCATCCCACCATTGTATTTTTCCAAATGAACAAACCTACCTTTATCACCTGTCATGTGGTGTGAACAACCACTATCTATAATCCATTATGTCTTATTGTCAGCTTGTGAAATCAATGCTAGCTCTTGATTCTCTTTCTTATCTTCATGAACTGTCTTATTATTCATTTTTTCTACAATAGAAATGAATCCAATTTCTTCTTCACCTGATTCATCATCTAAAACTCCATCTCCAGCATAGTAGCATTCCTTAGAGTACTTAGGCTTGTAATCCTTTTTTAACTTTCTAGCTCTAGTAGGACACTTAGATGCAAAGTGACCAATCTTATTACATGAAAAGAACTTAAATGGTAATTGACCTTCATATTTTCCTTTTCCTTTCTTTTCTCTTTTTGCAATCATAGCACTAAAATCATCTAATGTTTTCTCTTCATCATCATCATCCAAATTACTAGAAGTGTTTGTAGATTTCTTACCATGAACTATTGCTTTGAAGGCTATCTCACTCTTTGGGTCTATCTTCAATCTTGAAATATCAAAAGCTGAGATTTTGTTGATCAAGGTCTCTCTCTTGAAATTAGATTTAAGCTGCATGGTCTCATCAAGGATTTTTATCTTCCTTTCATATTCAGGAGTGAGAGTAGTCATTAACTTGTCCATAATGTCCTCCTCTGAAATCTCTCCACCATTGTTCCTGATTCCAATAACTGCTTCATTTATTCTTTGATTGTAAGCTCTGATATTTTCCTCAGGCATCATCTCTAATGCATTATATTTTCTTCCATGTCTTTCTACGTGCATCCTTTTCTTGTTTGTCTCCTTCAAATATGTCTTCTAGGTGCTTCCATATTTTGTGGGTTGTATCTATCTTTTTTATTTCTGAAAACTCACCATCAGATAGGGCACTGCTAAGAGATTCTTTAGCTATAGCATTTTGATGAAACAATTCCTTTTTCTTATCAATAGCATCATCCTTTGCAAGGTATTCTAAGGTGGGAATATTATCATCTTTGATAGTTACATCAAAAACTTCAAAAGCAATGCACTGCAAATGGGTCACCATCTTGTTCTTCCAATCAAGATAATTCTCTCCATCAAACTTAGGACTTTCTTTCCTGAAGTATGCCATCTGATCAACCTCAAGCTATTAAAATTTATCTCTGAGGCACTTGGCTCTAATAGCAATTGTTAGGAATAGTCCCAAGAGATAACTGAGATTGGGGGGGGGGGGGGGGGGGGGGGGGTGAATCAGTTATCTACAAGTTTCAATTCTTTATCCAATTAAGTATACTTAAACATAAAGCATAAACACAATGAAAGAAAAATTGAACACAACACAATATTTTGGTTATGGGGAAACCCAAATAGGTAAAAACCCCAGTGGGAATTGACACCTACTAATATTCTACACTCGTGTATAATGATCCTTGTTAGAAGATCCTTAACCCTGTTAGGAGTTGCTTTACAATATGTTTAGTACAGTAGACATGGTCAAGGGTTGGACCTTGTTAGGAGTCTTTTATAATTGTCTCTCTTAGGGGAGAGGATGCACTTTCTAAGAGCTCACTGCTCAAAGGGGTGAAGGCTACAACCTTTTGAATAAAAGATACACACTATATCTAGATCTTGGTGAACTGTGCTTAGACCTAATGTCTGGATCAGTTCCAATGTATAGCACAAATACTTTACTTGGTCACATAGACCTTATTCTAGTGGCCCAACACTTTGCACACTCTGCTCTGCTTTGCTTAATCAACCATGAACCACACTCAAGCAATCACAAATGACTGCATATAAATATCTATCCTCTAAATGATATAATCAAGTCAGCCTATTAGAACCACCTTGAAATCATATTAGAGAAACTATAAAAAACTCCAATAAACATTATGTCAGCTCTACTATGCATGCAACACATTATGGGACCTATCCAATAAGATAATTGTAGACGCACACAACAAACTATCGGATCTACCAAAATAATTGGATCTTTCTCTGTAAGCTGAATTAACTCATGTACTCTTAACCGAACATCAATAACTCTTCTCTAAGCTTAACTCCAAGGGTGCATACCCTAAAGATAGGTGCAACTCAAGAACCAATAAAATCTCTATCGGCTCTTCTAGATAACATGAGAAACTTCTAATAGTGAATAGCGACTTCATAACTTCACTTCTACTAAATATCAAACTATGTGTCCATAACTAAAACATCACTAACATGTCTTCAACACATATCCAAGCGCACAAGGCTTCATGACAACTTTACAAAAAACCATACACAGAACACTGCATGTTACTCTGTCAGGAACAATGTTGACACAAACGGCTATATAACTATCTGTACTAATAGTTAACCTCTGTGCCCATGATATCATGCTAATATCATGTCCATGCTACATATACTAAAAGCTTACTGCATAAGACTTCCACACATGCTACTTTCCATATGTTGTCATCAATGACAAACATACAGTCAATACTGGCCTACTGGAAAAACTCCAACATATTCATCATCATCTCCATGAGATAATTAATCATCAACATTATTGTCAGTTATGATAACACATCCTCCTTCCAATCACTTCAGTTAAGTATAGTGCTAGTCAAGGTAGTTTCACCTCCATCCCCCTTGCCATGATATCCACTATCAATCAATAGGATTCTAGTCTACCTGCCTCCTAAAGCTCTCCTCTAAGAATCTCTCCACCCCCTCCATCCAATACGCAGGCATCTCTCCCCTAATAGGTACCCATAAAATCCTCCATACATCTAGTAATGTTATTGTGCCCTCTCTAATAGATAAGTGGAAGTTTGATGCATCTCAGTGCCACCTCTCAATCAGAGATTTTGTTGGGTATATTCTTAATTTTCTAAGGTGTGTATCCAGATTTTGGGTTAAGTCTCCTTACAGGTGTTTTTCTTGGTCTAGGGTTTGGAAAATTCATAAAAATTGTCATAGCCAAGTTCAAAAATCCTTACCCTAGGTTTTGTTTTTGAAAAATGTTGAATTCATGAAAAAACCCTCGTGTTAGCCCTAATTCTTCTATTTCATTGTTACCTTTTAGTCACTTAAGCGGATTAATCGTGCATGTGCTTAATTATCCCAAGTGTTCACTAAATCAGAAAATGTCATAGCATGTCCCGTATAGTATTCGGTGAATCAGTGAACAAGTCAATCTTATGCTAAGTTTCATTTTAGTCACGTGGTCTCTAAGTCTCCCAGTGGATACCTCAACCATTCAGCGAATTGGCGAATGTGTTTGAACCTTGTCATATGTTTTTCCTTGTCGCTGAGTCTCCAAATGTTTTGGTGGTTATTTTACCCTTTGTGAGAACTAGCAAACAAAGGTTATCTCTAGTTTTCTTAGTCCTTGGCAGTCATGTGTTAACACTTAGTGACCTAGCGAAAGTAGTATTCGCTCATTCTCTGAATCCAGTGGTCAAGGGTTATATCAAGTGGAGAACTAGTGAATACCATGGATTGGTTTCAAGATCAACAGCTCTATTTTAATCTCAAGTATCTTTTGGGTCCTACATGTTTACTTGGTGAATAAGTGACTGAGTACTTGTGATATGAGTCTCCAAATGTTCCAACGGTTTTGACAGTTTTGACCAAATAACTTTAGCGAAAGTAAGATTTCTTGTGTTCACTTATTCTCGGAATGAGTTAGTGAAATGCTAAATGATCTAATGATTCAGCAAATCATGTGGTTGTGTGTTCTCTAAAAATAAAGGTGAAGGCTAGAAGTATTTGGTGAATGGGCGAATCAAAGGATTAGCAAGGTTTTAAGTCTTCAATCGCTTAATCGCGTAATGAAGTATTCAATGTTTGAAATATTGTGAGATTCTATGAACCCTTTGTTCACTGAGTCTCATAATCAAATGACTAAAGATCATATGTTTCAGTGAAATGGTCAACTAACTGCATTCACCAAGTCGCGTGATGTTGGCAGTCAAAGCTACATGATTTAGCAATTCAGAGATAAGTTGTTTGCCAAGTCGCCATGTATCTGGGTAGTTAGCACTAACATCTACCGAATGAGTGAAGCATTCAGTCGATAAGTCTTAGAATGAAGGTGATGGTTAAGAAAAGATTCAATGATTCAGAGAGTAAAGGCTTCACCAGTTCTATAAATAATTAGGTGGTTAAGTGTTTCATCATGCGAATGCATGAACCCTTTGTTCACCAAATCTCCAAGAAGATTCACAGTTAACCAGGACATTAAGAGAATGGGAGATGGCCTTATTTGCTAGTTCTCCAAATGATAACTACAGTCAAGTGCTCGAAGGTGATCACTTTAGTCACTGATTCGCTAAGTGGATGAAGAGTTAAGAATTGTATTGCGAGAACCTCTGAAGGCTTTGGTCACTAGTTCTCTAAATATGAGCTAGGGTTAACATTGTATTAAGTGATCACGAGAGGCTTTCAGTCGTTGATTCGCTGAATGGGCTCAATTGGAAAAGGTAATAAAAGAAAATAAAAAGACCATTGCCTGCATGGATAAAGTACAGTGTCAAGTTGGAAAGTAAACTAATAAGCCATCCAATCAGTTTCAAAGAAGGATTTCATGACGTAAACAGGATGTTAAAGTATAGAGTACTAATCATTCCCTTTTTGCCTTATTTTTGAGTTTTTAAATCTATCTGTCAACATCTTTGCATCGGTTAGCTCTGATTTGAAAACTGGTGATATGTGAAATTGAATGCAGGAGCAATTAAGAATTGATTTTCCATGATTGTGGTAGCTGTACACTTTTGATCTATATTGATAAATAAGCTAAGCTCATAGTTTCTTGTGTCCAAAATCAGTCAAAGAGAATTGTGTCTTTCTGAAGTAGTTGTTGAGTGCCAATAAATCCATTATTGCAGAAGTTGAAGGTAATTCTATAGCAAGATGAGTCAACTTGAGAGGAGTGTGGCATCTTCCAGCAATGAAGCCAAGTCTAAAAGTGGTGAAGACAAAGGCAAGCCTAACTATTTAGATGAATTTATGAAATTGCTGCCGAGATCTAGTTAGAACAAAAGAGCTCCCGATGATGTTTTTGAAGATGTGTTGGGGCTCTACAGGGATCCTATCATACCAAATAGTACAGGTTATACTATTTTCAACTTCTTTTATGGAAATAGAGATAGGCATGTTCCTGTGTGTAATGGTTGGGCTTTGGGTTTGGGAAAATTAGTTGTTCCTGATGTATTTTTAGATGTGGATCTAATTGTTGCACTAGCTAGGCATTATGACCCTATTTCTAAAATAATTAGAAAAGAGGACCAGTCACCTTTGGTTACTCTTGATAGGGGTTCATTCATGAAAGCTTTCAATTTCTATACGTCTTCCTCCACTGAAATTGACCTGAACAAAGAAAGGGAGAGGTACAAGAATAACATAGGGACAATAAAGGACCAAATGATGAAGCACATCCCAAAATAGGAAAAATATATAGCTCCCCTCCCTACTCATATGAATGCCCCTTACCAATTTAAATCCCTCCAGCATTATATGAAACAGACTTGTTATGGGTTGTGTAGGGTTTTGGGAATTGATGGAGATGTAGAGCTCTTGCCAACTGATTTGTTGATGATAATCTTGGACATCCAGAATTCCTTGGTAAATACTGACTATGATTACATTTAGTATATAATTGATAGAATGCATGAGGGTTTGATTTCTATCAAAGAAAGTAAGGGTCCAATTAAGTTCATGCATTATTCATTGTTAATGCACTTAATTTTGTTCTTGAACATCAATAGCTTTGATTGGAACATGCTAAAACCAAGGTTTAACTTTGAAGGCCAGTATAATCTAGTACAATTATGGGTGAGGTTATGGAATTCTACTTCCAATGAAGGGGATTTTTGTGTTTTTTAGAATTTCATTGTCTTTCCAATTATAAAGATGTTAGGCATCAATGTCACAAGGCTATCCCCAAGGGTCCTTAGGCTCCTAAGACCATTGCAGTTTGTGGATAAGTGGGAGGGAGACCATAATTGGGGTGATTTTTACTTAGGGGAGAATTCTAAAATTATTAGGGTTTACGGTTGCCCCCAACCCCCACATCTATTACAAAAATTTGTGCCTCCAAGAGTTGCTTGTTTGGAATTTGTTTGGCAGTTGATGTGCACAGATAGAGAACTTCTAGCCCCTCATAGGAAGGGTACATTCACACCTAGGCAATTCAAGATAGGTGACTTCCTGGTGGGAAAGAGGGCATTTCCTCAAATCATTGCATGGTTAAATTAATTCAAGATGGTTACTGGTGCTTGTAGACATGTAGATCCTGAGGACTTTATCAAAACTGCCAAGATGGTCTATATTCCAAACATTGGTGTGATTAAGGAACATGAAGGTTTAGATGAGGAAGATGTAATTAGAAATATTATAGAAAGTGATGAGGTTAAAAGAAGATGGAACAGGTACTTTGATTTGATAGATTTATCAAAACAAGTGACGGCAGCCCAACTTCCTTTTGAGGGTTTCTTCCCTAACCTTCCTTATCTGAAAAGAATTGACAAGATGATAGAGATGCATGACACTCTATCAAATCAGTTGGAGAAATTGATTGACTAGAAGCAGCCAAAGAAAAGGAAAGATTATTCATCTTCTAATCAAGAGGAATCTTCTGATGAGTCCCCAGAGGGGAATAGCCCACCACAAGTTGGGGATGTACAGATTCTTGAGTCTATTGAAGACCAGCCAGAAATAGAGAATGTTCAAGAGCCACCTTTGAAGAAGCAAAGGCTTGAGGAAGGAGAGCCTTCAGGGCAGGGAAAAAAAAAGAGAATAATTGACAGAGCATCTTCTCTAGTGCCAGGTGATAGGGCTTACCATCACCAATTGAGAAAAATAATAAGAGCAGGCAAGAAGGTGGCCACTGATGAAACAGATAAGGAACAATCCCTGTGGTTAAAAAAGGATATCAGAGAATTTTATCAGGAGGAATTTTTGAGTGATGACCAATTTATTAAAACTGATGAATTCAAGAGTTTTCTTATTTGGAACAAGCAACAAGAGGTGAAGAAGGCTATGCCTGAAGGTGTGGAGCCAAGTGCAGAAACATTGAGAGCTTTAGCTTCTTATGATCCTAGCCTGGATCCTATAACTACAGATGAAGCTAGACAATTGGTTAAGGCAAGTGGAATGCTATTAACTCTAGGGTGGGATCTGACTTCTGCATTCATCATAGATCAAATAAGGAAACAACCATAGGGTAGCCTATCATATGAGGTTCACATTGGTGACATGATAAGAGGAAGTGGCTATGACCCTAAATCTCAAGCTGTTGCAATGTGGTCTATGGCCCCTAGGACCTAAAAGCCATCTCTATTAAGTATAGAGGATAAGATGGAAGGGAATAAGATCATATGGACTATGCAAAATACAACTAACCTTGAAGTCTCCAAGGCAGTAACTCATTGGGCTAACCTGAATGAAGCAAAGATAGTTCAATTGTCTAAAAGGTATTCAAAGTTGTTTGAAAGCGCAAACCTGGTGGCCAAGGATAGAGACTTGAAAATGATGAAGATCAAATAATTAGAGGATAAGTTGGTAGAAGTAAAAGTTAAGCTTGAAGAAGCCTCAAAGGTAGTTCCTCCTCCTTCTATGCAAATTGAGGCCCCTGTTTAGATAGATGTGGAAGTGCCTAAAAGACCTACTAAGGATTTGGAAAAGATAAGAATAGATGCATCCCTGGATATTATAGTAAGAATTGTGCAATATAGGGAGGGTAAGATAAAGGATAGAATGGAATCAGTCCATAAATCATTCAGCTTATTGCATCAGACTAATGAAAAGGTGAATGAGAATTTAATCACCTTGGAGCCACTTTTTAGTACATTGTCAGGAAGGAGTATATTATTTGACAAACTTGATGATTTGCAAGAATACAGGGCAGATGTTCCTAAAGTAGTAAGTGAGGTTTTTGAGAAGATTGGGTTAATAAGTGCTGCCTCAAAGTTTTTCAAAGGAAAGTCAAACCAAATAAAGGCCAAGCTGGCCATGTTTGATAAAGATTATAGCAAGTATTTGCCTTTGATTTATGATGACAATAGAAATGTGGTTAAGTTGGAAGAATGGAAGTTGTCAATGGATCAGCTGGTGATTAAACAGGATGCCTTCCTAAAGGATGATAATGCTTTAGACCTGGATAGATGTAATAATATCATTGATAGTCTTTTCAAGATTGAAAATGATTGCATACAGTTTGTGGTTGAAGCCAAATATATAACTGATTCTACATGGGAGCAATAGATCAGATCACTTCAAGAGCTATAGAATTACAATTGGCCATCTGATGATGATGTGGCAGCTTGGGAGAAGTTAACAATAAAGAAGAAGAAGAAGAAGCCAGTTGTCCAACTTATAGAGGAAGAAGAAGAATAGAATGCACTTGGCACCTGATCCAGAGTTCGAGGGAGGGCATGTCCAAACAAAGGATGATGTAGGTTAGCCTATAATGGTGGTCATCATTCATGCAACAAATTTAGCAACTGCTCTAAAATATCCTTAGACAAAGGTGCCACCTACAAGATTGTTGGAAATAGATATTTGTAATCTGTTGTAGCAATCAAATTTTGTCAGTTTGTAATCATGTTTTTAGTGCAAGATCTTTTAACAGCCATCTGAAGCTTGTTGCATCCTTCCGAGGATTCCAAGATGGCTGACTAGTATATATAGCAAGTTTTTCTCATTTTAGGGGGTGGTTGAAAATACTCTGTAAGAGAGGTTCTAAATACAAAACCTTATTTTTCTAAAAGTAAGAGGATAATGTATCAATGCATTTTGACCATTAATACAAAATATTGGAGCTCTGTTACTACTATTTTATTGTCTTTATGTATGGAATGTTTTAGTTTTCTTATGTATTTAAAATGCAAGGCTTCTTAAATGCATTATTCACAAGGTGAATATAGGGGTTGAGCTTAAGTTTCTTTCAAGGAAAGAGTAAAATCTTAGGGGAGATCTCTGGGAACAAATAATCCATGTATGAATTTGATGACAGTAGTAGGAATTAAAAGGATGGTATGTTAGGTATGTCATTTGAGTTTCAGTATCATTGTTTTGATAATTATATGCAGAGGTAGGGTTTGACTCTATCGCCCAAGTGGATAAGGCACTGGTTTTGGATCCATTTACACTAATTTTCCACCCAAAATATAAATAACTATTTCATTTTACTTTACTTGTACAATCATAATCTGAATCATTCTATGACAAGTTCATAGATGTGTTTTGTAATGCTTTGTAGAAGCACTGAATGAGGTTAGCCTTCCTTGAGTTCAACTCTAAAAAGAAGGATGAATATCCTTAAACCATTTTTCATGTTGCTTCTTTCATGATTTCTATCATAATATTGTGTATCAGGATAATTTGGGCCATACTCAAAGTTCTCTCATCCTATTAAGCTAAGTTAGAAAGCAAGGATAGAGCAGTGAAGGAGCTAGTTCACAATTTAGAGCTCAATCAAACAGTGAATTGATATAGGTACACCTACCTGAGTATTCATACTTGAAGTGAAGAAGTTTTTCTAACCTTAATACTTTAGTGTTTGCATTTTGCTAGATTATGTCCATTGGGATTATATGAGTATTTCATAATCTACAGATTTGAGCACTAACAGATTCCATGAGTGCATTATGCACTCTTAGCTATGGCCACTCATGCACATGGTGTAGGCCACATAATGTCATGTGCTCCCACTCTAGGTCAGTCAACTAGAATCATAGCACCATTATATCCAACCATCACTCCTTCGATCTAACCAAGTAGTTTAGTTCCTACATCTAGTCAAACTCATCAATTATGTCATCATTCATGGTGTTTTCCCTAGTCTATTTGTCTCCCCCTTTTCATCCAATGTAAACCCGCATTCCTCTCCTTTCTTTTGTCCCTACCACCCCATCCCTAGGTAGCTTCACCCTAGTGAATGTGCCACTCCATCTTTCCCTTTTCCTTCCAGCCAGCCCAATGCCCATCTATGGATGGGAAGCTACGCCACCCTTGGGTGCTGCTCATGGGTGGAAAAAGACTCTCATCCCTTGACAGTGGCTCCTCCCCCTTGGGCCTCACCCATAGGTGGGTAGAGGGACTTGTCTAGTGATGAATGGCTCCTTCCCCTTGGGCACCACCTATAGGGAGGCGGAGATGCCTGCCCCTTGATGGGCAACTCTGTGATGCCTCTCAGTGGGCAGAGGCACCTATTGGATTATGAGTGACTCTCTGACACCATTTGGTAGGAGATTACACCTATCAGGAGATAAGCCTTTCTACCAAATCCCCCCCTCCCCATTTTTCCTATCATCTAACCCCCCCAAAAAAAATAATAATAATAATAATAATAAATAAATAAATAATTTTTTAATCTACGCATATTAAAAAATTAAGTAAACATACAAGTGGGTATTCAAACTCATCAGATCACCCATGTTTGCTACCCTCCAGTAGACCTGTACTCACTCTCCCAACTGTTGCTTATCTCGCTCACTTGTCATCTCACTCTTTCCTTCTCCTTTCCTATGGTAATAAATGAGCTTTATGAACCCCTTTTTCCCTTTTATAAGGGGCCTTTTAGTGGGTTTTATTTTTCTTTTCTTTTACCCTCCCCTTTTTAAGTCATGCAAAAGTCATTTCTTTTCCCCTATTTTTTCTTCTTTTTGTGAAAATTGGCTAAAAATTTTCTTTTTCACTATTTTCTCGAGGGGCCACATCCTCCTACTATGTTTTCTTTTGCACATCCCTTAGGTCCCTTTTCTTCCTTCGGGGCATCTATGTTTTCTTTTCTTTGACGAGATGTCATTTTCAACACCGCATCAAAGAGGGGGAAAATATAGACACCCATATTTGTCTATTCTAACACTTAACATTAATTTAATTTAATTTAATTAATTTCCCTAGTAATGTTATAGTTAATTTTAATTAATTATATTTATTATATTCATTTATCCATTTAATTATATAGATTCATTGCCTATAGTATTTAAATTAAAATTAAATACTACCCCCTAATGTACTAAATTCAATTTATTACATGTTTCTCCATATGCCCCTTTTAAATGAAATTTTTAATTTATTTATTCTTCCACATGCTTTACTTCTAGTAAACCACAATTAAGTTAAAATTTATTTAATTTAATCTTAAACCTAACCTATATGCTACCCTACACACATCACTTTCTACCTAATGAGCCTATTTACTAATTGACTAAGGTTAATTACGTTAATTTTCATCTTCCTACAAAATTAATCCTCTTACACTTTCCAAAAGTGTGAAAATTGACTTTCTCTTGCACATTTCTTACACACACACGTGTATTTGGAGTACACATTGACCCATCACATCCCAAATTGCTCACACATGTGTGAGAAAGCCTTGGACTATGCATGGCTTATGTGTCTCCTTGGTGGCACATATGTGGATGCCACATAGATGTCGCCTCACCATAGCCATCCAAAATGCTATAAATAAGACCATTGTCTCAACCAAATGATCCTATTTTTTTATTGCATCCATTTTTTCATTCTAGAGATATTATGCTAGTTATTGCATCCATTGTAGTATTTATTTCTAACTCTTTGGTAGCTATTTGCATTCATGGTACACTTCTATTTTAAAACTTAGATAGTTTCTATTGATTTCTAATCATAGTTTCAATCAATAGCTTCATCTACTGTTTGGTTTTTTGCATTGATTGCTTGAGGGTTGTTTCCTTAGCTCCTCCTTGAGTACTTCAAACTTTTATCTTAATCTAGTTTTCATTAATTTCAATATATCTTAGTGGGATCAATACTTGTGTTGTGATAGCACACCCACATCCTCTCTAAGAGCTTAAACCAAGCAAGTCTTGGGTGCACTTGCTTCATGCTCATCTGAGATTATGTGGAGAGTATTGTAGAAATTAGAATAAAGATGATTTCTTTTTAGTTTATATTTGAATATGAACATGTACAACTAATGTTTGAATGTTTATACTTGTTCCACATAAATTACTTTTCCTCATATACATTTTGGCACACCCAGTGGGACCCATATCCTGATAAATCTACATTATTTCTTGATTTTATGAAGGTTTTGCATGAAACTTACAGATAGCCATCTCTGCACGTAGAGAGGCATCCCTTCCTGTAGATAGGCATCTCCTTCTAGTAGATAGGTGTCTCCACTTACAGAGGTGACTCTGCTAGAAAGGGATTTTCTCTTTCTCTTTGGCTTTTTTTGATCAGTAAACTTACATTTTCAGTCATATTAAGGGTAATACTTGTAGTATTTCATCATTAAAACCCTTTTATTACATTTACAAGTTAAAAGAAACACACAATCTTAAGAAAATTATTGGTAACATTTCCTTGTTGTGTAGATAGGAATCTATGTCTGTACATAAGCATCTCTTCCAAAAAGGGAGTTTCTCTTTCATATTAGCCTTCTTGGTTGTTAAACTAAAAAAATTAGAAGTATTAAGGTTAAAACTTATTTTGTTTCATTATTAAGACTTTTTTATGCATTTTCAAGTTAATAGGAATATAAAATCTTAGGAAAATTGTAGTTGACATATCCTTACTGTGCAAATAGGCATCTCTTTCTATACACATGCATCTCTATCTATACACATGCATCTTTGCATAGGTGCCTCTTCCTATGCATAGGCATCTCTTCATAAGCATCTCTTCCTATAAACACGCATCTTTGACAGGCAGACATATTTTTCTGTACACAGGCATCTCTACTTGTTTTCAGCATTTTCTATTGTATATTGCATTTTTAAAGTTGTTGATCTAAATTTTTTGGAGGTTTCTAACATTTTATACCTTCTAATAGTGAATTTGCATAACAATTGACCAAGACTTGAACATTTTGAGACTACTAATTTTTTTGTTTTGTAGGATATTTTTAGAAGACCAAACACATTGAACTACCCACTAAGGTTATTTTGCAGGTTGCCATGGAGATCTAGCTAAATGTTTTGTTTTCTCAATGATTTCTTATGCACATAGCATTAAGTAGGAAGTTTATTTTTTATAGTGACTCATTGGCTAGGGGAGTATTCTCTTTTCTCCAATTGGTAAAAATAGAAACCTAGAACCTTTTGAATTGTTATTTTAAGGAAACTTGAAATTGATAACTTGTTTGGTGTGTTTGGGAGAAAACCTCATTGGATAGGAGAGTATGATCTTTTCCCTTTGAGGAAAACTAATAAATCCATACTCCTTCCATGGCCAATCCACATGCTTTGTCATTAAACCTTTAGAGAGACTACCAGTTGAGGAAAAAATGTCCCGAGAATGACTCAAAGTGGGGACAAGTAGACACCAACTCTTCCTCCCACTATAAATATATGCTTCCTTGGGATTAAATTCTCAGAAGACATGTTTAGATTTATGTCTACACTTTTGTGTTTACATATGCTTCATCACATGTAGGGTCAAGAAGCCTCAATCTTTCTTGTGGGACTAGGTTTTTTGGAGTACTTGTAGGGATATATGCCTCAATCTTGCAAGATGAGACTATAGGGGATGATCATGAATGGATGCCTTGACTAAAATCTATAAAGTAGTCACCACCTGGTTCACCTTTGAAAGGCTAATAATCTTCATATGAGGAGAGTAGTAATCTCCCCAAGAAACTTACCATATCAATCCCTCATTAATGTTAACACTTTGATACTACAACATAATGATTGGAGCCATTGCATGCTTGGTGATGACCATATTCTAAGGATTTTTTGGGTGTGTTCCTAAGTTGGTGAGAAAATATTTTCAATCTCAACCAATATCCTTCTAGGGATAAAAGGTGTTCTTGTTACTTTTCATTGCAAAACAAACCCATACACTTGAATCCAACAAGGTTTCTTTGTCCCTTGTAGGTGTTTTCAATAAATGTTCTTGTAATCCAAAGATTTGATGTATGCATGAAATTGGTTCTTTCCAAGAACATCCTTTGAGAGAAACAATTAGATCTTTCAAATTTGATATATTGTCTTCCCGATTTTGTCTTCACAAGTCTTCTATTAAACCTATATCATGCTTACTTATCTTTAATCCATGACTGATAGTGTGAAACATAAGAAGGTAAAAATTCTATTTTCACAACTTTATAAAGAGAAGACCATTAATAGAAAGGATAGAGTTGACAAATTCTATTCTAAATCTATCCAAAAGAATCTAGAAGCTAGTCAAAATTTTGATAAACTCACCTATAACAATCAGGTTTCTAATTTTGTTTCCAAGAGAAAAGTGAACATGGCCTTTTTCACTTGGTAATCCTATGATTAAGTACCTTTGACCATCATTCTTTAATAACTTATCATTCCCTCATCTTTAATCAAATCTTTCTTCACTCACCATTCAAAATATTAGGAGCATTAATCAAAACCTTGGGCTTCAAATCAAAATCAAATCAATCCATCTTTCACATCACAATCAAGAAATAGGTTGAAATAATCAATCCAATAGTGTCACATACACCTTTAATAAAATAAAACATTAACCCCTTGAAACTTTGATAATTGAGTCTTTCTCAAGTAGTTTTAATCTAGTCCTCTTTTTTTTGTAGATCATTTAGTCCATCACCCAAATAAGAGAAGATTTTTTAAATCAAATCCAATCTTTTTTTTGCACAATCACAATGTCTTGTTTCACCTAGGTTTGTTCCAAACCTATAAATCCAATCTTTGAGGCTCAGTTCCTCTGTAATACAACCGATCAAATCAATCCCAAATCAAATCAAATCAATAATTGAGGCTTAGTTCCTCTCAAATAAATCCAATCAATCATCAAGGCTTAGTTCCTCTCAAATCAAATAAAATTAATCATCAAGGCTTAGTTCCTCTCAAATCAAATAAAATTAATCATCAAGGCTTAGTTCCTCTCAAATCAAATCTAATCAATCCTTGAGGCTTAGTCCTCTTAATCTAATCCAAATCTTAGTCCAAGTTTCTCCGAGTTCATCAAATCCTTTCTTCATCTCATCTTCTTCCATCAATCTTCCAACGTTCTTCAATCTAACCATTTTAAGGTCACCCTTGCATGGTATTTACCCAATCTCAAGCTAAGATAAGACAAGAATTTATCACCATGGATAATGATCAAGAAACTGTCTATCAAGAATACTTTATAGAAGATGAGGAACCACACATGGAATCTCACATAGTCATACCTAAAAGTATCAATGAAAATCTGTGAGATAAAGAGTTCTTCAAAGATCCTAACAACATGAGATTAGTGGAATATCTAATCCAATAAAATAAGTCTAATAGCCTCTTGAACCTTATTCAAAGGGGTATCATGCTTCCTAATAATTTTGATTAGACCTTTCTTGAGAAAAATCTAATTCAAACCAAAAAAGGCAAGGTTTCTTCTGCTATGCCTTCAACATTTGATAACATGAATCAACCTCCCAACAATACGCTTGAACAAATCTGACAACTCCTAGGCATGCCCAACTCAAATGATAACACAAATATCAATGGATTGAGGAAAACTGACTCAAACTTGGGTCACAAACTTGAACATCCACCAGGATCATCAGGACAACGTTCCACTTTGATTTTCTCAAATCCTAGTGGAGTCTTTAGGAATCAAAATTATTCACATACAAACAACACCAACCTCCCTCTCGATGGACACAACGTGAATCCTCTACCTCTAACATGACATAAAACACCATTTGGAGGAGGAAAAAATCAAGACCATACAATCACTAACAACAATCCTCCCGAGTGGTTGCAAAAAATCAATGAGATTAAGAGAATGGTGACAACTATACAAAAAGGTGGGAAGAAGAAACTCTCTTCAAAAATACATGTCCTTGTCCATTTGATAAATCAATCATTATTCAACCATTCCTCACCAACTTTAAGATTCCTAAATTTGATAAATACAAGGGAGAATCATACCCTGTAAAAAAATCTCAAATAATTCTATGTATCAACTCAAGAAGTCACCCACAATGATAATTTCCTTAAAAGACTCTTCACTAGGATTCTTGGTTGTCCTGCCCTTGAGTGGCTAATGAGTCTTGTTCCCAGCTCCATATCAACATTCCTTAATCTCAATGAGAAGTTTTTTACCCAGTACTCTTACATCATTGAACATCAAGCATCACTTAGTGACTTATGCAACACAAAAAAAAGAAATGGGGAAACCTTTTCTAGCTTTCTTCAAAGGTCGTGAAACCTTGCAAATCATATGCCTTCAAAAATACTAGATTCACATCTTGTAGATATCTTCACTAATAATTTGGTTACAAAAATGTCATTCCAAATGAAAATGGCTTCTCCAAACTCATTTGAGACACTCATTAAGAAGGTAAAATCTATCAAAGATGGAATTTTGATGAAAGGGGCCATTAAAAATTATCCCTCTAATTCATCTAGAAACACCAATGACAAACCCAAGTTCTATTCCAAAAACAAAGGTGTTGTTAATGATGGAGTGACACATGATAAGCATGTCCAAAATGTTCAAGCATCCAAAAATAACAACCAAGGTAATCAAAATAGAATTAATCAAAACAACCACAATCAAAAAATTAACTAGAATAGTCAAGGTAATCAAACTAATCCAAAAATTTAGAATCAAGGATCTAGTAATTGCAATTCTCTGTTCTCCTGGTACAATGGAAACAACAAAAATAAAAATAGTCAACTACCATAGTGATGATAATTCTCACCGCTAGCAGTCTCCCTTGATGTCATCTTTTGATGTTTAGTCAATCAAGGAATGATGATCTATCCTAACACAAGGTATTACAATGACAACAAACCAAAACCAAATTGGTACAAGGATAATGAATACTATGATTATCATCACATTAAAGGACATGAATTTAGGAAATACATGAAATTTTTCCATTTTTTCCAAGATTTGATTGACGATCGAAAAATAGAGGTAGAAGATCAAGATGCCTTTTCCTCCAATGCCAAATTGAAAATGTATTCTAATCCTTTTCCTGAACAAAATCAAAACAATGCATCACCATCTAAAGGATTCACCTATGATTATACCACAAACAATATCTCAAGAGATGAACACACTTGTAGAAACATAGAGGAAAATGACGCTTGTGGATTTAATTCAATGTATGACCACATTGACCAATTTGAAACCCATGTGAACACACTAACTCTAAAGAGTGTTGATTTTAATGTTACCACCCACCATCCTTGAGTCACTGTAGAAGCCACTACAAATCCACCTATTGTAGATCCACTTGTGGCACCATCAACATCTACACACCCTATGTCATATTATGACCTTCTTTCCTATTCAAAGAAGAACCTTGCATAGATATCCTTCCTATATCTTCTTCATACATCTCCTATCCATAAAGAGGTCCTTGAGAATGTCTTGACTAAGTCACATGTTATAAAAAATATCAATGCATCCCAGTTCCAAGAAATGATCATAAATTTAGCTACCCAACAACACCTGGTGTTTACTAACAAATATTTCCAAGATCTTTATCCTCACCACAATAAACCTCTTCATATCCAAGTCACAATTCATAACACCTGAATCAAAAGATTCCTCATAGACAACAAATCTAGTTTGAATTTGTGCACTTTAATCATGATCCACAACATCAGTCTTTCTAAGGAACTTATTCATGTGAAAAAGAGAATCACAATAAAATCATATGATAATATAGAAAGGGTGAGTAAAGGTCTCATTTCACTCCCCTTACAAGTGGTCCCAACCCTTATTAAATTATTATGTCAGGTGATGGACCTAGATCTACCCTATAACATTCTTTTGGGTAGACTATGGATACACTCTATCTCAAGTGTCCCATTCATGTTTCATCGATGTTTGAAGTTCCTATACCATGGGTGCAAAATAATAATCTCTAGAGATCATGAACCCTTTCAATATTGCAAAACACTAGAAGGTAAGAAAGCTAACTAATGCCCACTGAACATGTATGTTTGTTCCTTTGAACAAGAAACTCCTATCTAGCCTACTTTTTTTGAAGATAAGGAAAAGATGTCTGACTAGACCAAAGGAAAGGAAAAAGTTACTCAAGAGAAGAGCATTGAGTCCAAAAAGAAGGATAGATTCATAGATCGAGGTATGGGGGTGTTTAAATTTTAAAATTCCATGTGTATTGGTCAGCTTCCCCTCTCCCCTAAGTCTTATGGTAAACCTTCACAACTCTTCCCTAAGGGAGGTAAGGAAACTATGAAATTCAAGAAGACCACATTTCAACATTGGGGATCCATTTTAGATGAGCACATGGAACATAATGCCCTATGCTAGCTATTTGATGATGAAGAAGATAAACTTGTGGACATCCCAAAGGGAAAGTATGTTAAAGCCACTCCTATTTTTGAAATAATGGGATATCATGGTACTAGCCTTGGAGAAAAATAAATTGGAAGGAAAATTATCATCAATAAACTAGGTATCCCCACAAAAAAGGATTAGGTTCCATAGCGACTAAGATAAAAAATTTTGAGGACTATTTTGTGAATGAATTTGATTTAGACACTAAGAAAGAGTTCTTTGAAGTCCCTTTCTAGTACATTGAAGATTATCTTGATACCTGTGTCCTCCATATCACCAAATCATATCTATTCTCACCTAATCTTCCCCTTACCAACCTTGAGCTAATCAATTGGGACCAACAAGATTCACCACCTACCTTAGATATATGCAATTTGGATAAGGTTGTTCTAGAAATTTTTGAATTAAGGAATAGCCAATAAAATGAGCATAAAATCTATTACAATGAGAAAGCCTACTTTGTTAGCCAAGTCAACTCCCTTAGTCACAAAAGTGAAAAAGAAGATAAAAATCCAAAAGATGATAAAACATTCTTGGGTGAAAACCTTTCTGAGGCATTCCTAGATGAGGAGAAAGATAAAATAAAGGATGTTTCCTCTAATGAAAACCTTTCTAAGGAACTAGAGGAAGGGGAAGATGACTTTCCTTTTATGTCATTACCATCATAAAAATATTCTATTATCATCAAAGATACTATAGCAGTTGATCTTGGCACTGAAGAGAATCCAAAGATCACATACATTGTAGCTTCCCTCAATGAACAAGAACAAGAATCCATGAGTGTATTTTTTAAGAATGCACAAATCAACTTTGTATGGAATTAAAAATATATGCCTAGACTAGATACTGATCTATTTGTACATCATCTTGTCGTGGATCCAAAAATCAAACTTGTAAAGTAAACATTACGCAAGATGCATCCACAAGTGGAACTCTTAGTAAAAAGATGAATTATAAAATATGCTTGAATTAGAATTCATTAGGCCTATAGATTATCCTGAGTGGGTCTCCAACATTGTACCAGTGGGTAATCCTACTGGGGGCATCCAAATTTTTTTATGATTTCAGATATCTCAATCTCGCATGTCCTAAGGATGATTTTCCACTTCCCATTATTGATATCATAGTGGATCTAAGTGCTAGGCATGCGATGTTGTGCAAGTCATGGATGGATTTTTTGGATACAATTAGATTCATACACTACAACATTTGGGGTCAAATTTCAATGCCAATTTGTGATGCCACTACAATTTATGTTTGTTTTTTGTGTTTTTTTTTTCAAGTGCCCCTGAAGATGTCATAATAGCGATGCTATCATTGTAATTGCGACACCCATTTGGTTATAAACAAAGAAAAAGAAAAAGAAAGTGTCATTTGTAATTTGTGAATTTGAAGAGCTACCATGAAGATGACACTGCACTTCTACATGGCATCAAGAGGGCATTCAAGTTTGGAATGCGTGAAGAGGCTGACATCGTGTGGGAAGAGGGCACTGGCACTTGAGGTAGGAATTCGAGCTTTGTCTTCTCATTAAATCAATTTCAATGGCATTGTTTACATCTTATAGCATTGTTAATAGTGGCATTATTTACATCTTAGCATTTGGAATGCTCGATGACCCGTGAGGTTTGAGAACTAGGGCATCATTACTATTACCTTCAAGGCATTGTGTGAAGTGTTTAATCTCTCTTTATTTGTTTTGCTATTGATATTCACTATGTGCGTACTCCCCATTTATGATCATTTCATGAGGAAATGTCTTTATGGCTTGCAGGTTGCAAGCTAGGGCATGATACATTGTTCAAGAGCTCATTATTTAATACTAACATTGTTTACATCTTTTCATTTGGAATGCTTGATGACCTGTGAGATTTGAGAGCTAGGGCATCATTTCTATTACCTTCAAGGCATTGTGTGAAGTGTTTGATCTCTCTTTATTTGTTTTGCTATTGATATTCACTATGTGCATACTCCCCATTTATGATCATTTCATGAGGAAATGTCTTGATGGCTCACAGGCTACAAGCTAGGGCATTATACATTGTTCATGAGCTCAATGTTTAATACTGGCATTTTTTACATATTTTCATTTGGAATGCTTGATGACCTGCAAGCTTTGAGAGCTAGGGCATCATTTCTATTACCTTCAAGGCATTGTGTGAAGTGTTTGATCTCTCTTTATTTATTTTGGTGCTGATATTCACTATGTGGTACTCCCCATTTATGATCATTTCATAAGGAAATGTCTTGATGGCTCTCGGGTTGCAAGCTAGGGCATCATACATTATTCATGAGCTCACTATTTAATACTGGCATTGTTCATGAGCTCACTGTTTAATATTTGGCCAGGCCACGTAAATGGTACCAGGCCAACCCAATTAGCCCAACAAAATGTGTCATGTTTATCTTTGTCAAATACACTCGTTCACCATTTTGTTTTTGTTCTTGTTCTTCACACAAATATTGCATCAAAAGTAATTGTAAACAATGATTCAAAGAAAAAAGAAACAACTATAATAGATCAGACCCCAAAAGTATACAGTCAACTACAATAGCTCACAGTCTCAGTGAAATAAATAGTGTATAAAAAAAAATATGGTGCACAATAGAAACAAGCATGCAATGACAACAATAACATTGCATGATAAAATTCAATACTCTTAGTTTTTATTCAAATCTATTCGAAACTCATATCAGCTCATTATCCAATAGTTAAACTAACCTATGACTTCAAAGGAGGAATTATGAAATATAGTTATAGGTAGTTATCTTGTCTATAATAATGGAGGATTCAAAGGTAATGATCAATATAACAAATAGAGCACCAACCAATCAAATAGGGACATGAGGTGCTCAAACAGTGAGCTCATAAAACAATATATTTAGTCTTAATAAAATCTTATAAAATAACATATATTGTGTGAGGTGTTTGATCTCTCTTTATTTGTTTTGGTGTTGATATTCACTATGTGGTACACCCCTTTTATGATTATTTCATGAGGAAATATCTTGAGGGCTTGTGGGCTGCAAGCTAGTGCATCATACATTGTTCATGAGCTCACTATTTAATACTGGCATTATTTACATCTTTTCATTTTGAATGTTTGATGACCCGTGAGCTTTGAGAGCTAGGGCATCATTTCTATTACCTTCAAGGCATTGTGTGAAGTGTTTAATCTCTCTTTATTTGTTTTTTTGTTGATATTCACTATGTGGTACTCCCTGTTTCTGATTATTTCATGAAGAAATATCTTGATGGCTTGCGGGCTACAAGCTAGGGCATCATGCATTGTTTTTGAGCACTTCATGTCCCTATTTTATTACTTGGTAATCAAACAGTGAGCTCATAAACAATGCATGATGTCTGAGCTCAAATTCAAAATAGTAAGTGTATTAATTTATTAAGACTAAATATATTGTTTTATTAAGATTTTATTAAGACAAAGTATTTTGGGTTAGTTTTATGTTGTTCTATAAGATTTTATTAAGACTAAATATATGATGTAAACTCATCATTATACTTGATATATATATACTTCAAAGGAGGAATTTTAAAATATAGTTGTAGGTAGTTATCTCTTCTATAATTATGGAGTGAAAGGTAATGATCAATGAGGTTGTTGCTATTAGATCATACATTAACACACTTACTATTTTGAATTTGAGCTCGGGCATCATGCAATGTTATTGTTGTCATTGCATGCTTTATGTTGTTGTACACCATATATTGTTTTATACACTATTTATTTCATTGAGACTGTGAGCTTGGTTTTTCTTTCAAAAGTGTATGGCTTGACTATGCACATGCATAATTGTAGATGAGGATCAGTAATAGGATTCCATTCATTGCTTAGATATTTTTTATCTAACCCCCATCTCTCTTTTCTTTGCAGGTTATGGATCACACAGGGGCACACTATATTCATACCCAGGTCAAAAATTCATCACTTCAGGCAATGTCTGGCACCCTTATATTTATGTCCATCCTCTTATGTATGTATTTACTCTTGCATTTTCTTCTCAAAGTTATTTTCCTTGTATAGTATATACAAGTTATTTTTAATATATATACATGTAATCTTTAGATGAAAAAATTTATTTTCCTTTACATGTATCTTTGCATGAAATGAACACAAATTAAACAAGATCATCTAATAATGAAAATTAGGGTACTTAATGTTACATAGACCTTGCTATAACTTTGTCCTAGGCCCTCCTAGAATCAAAGAGGCTAATCTCCTAGCCTTAAGGGTGTTAGCATATTCCCCTTCTAAGAAGTTTCAAACTCCTCCTTTCTCCATTCAGTCTATGACACCATGAATATGATAAAGTTCACTGTTCTAGGAACCTCTATGTCCCTTCTAAAAAGTTTTGTTTGCTGTCTGGCCTAAAAAGGCTATTAGGTTTAGTAGGCCTAATTGACCTTTTTCTGCTAATAACTCAAAACTTCTCTGAGAAAAGTATCCAACTAATTATGGATTTGAATACCCTTTTGGGAGGGCTTTAAGATTCTTTTAGTCTCCTTTTCCCATACTATCCGTACAGGGCATGCTGAAAATGGGGCTCTAAATGAGGGTTTGGTAACTCACTGTCTGTAACAGTGAGGGTTTAGTATTTTCCCTTGTATCCACAATCTCCCAAGCTCTCTCTGCATTGGAGATTCTTGATCATGCATCTAACCTCCCCTCTACATCATTTTATTGAGGCTTTGAGCACCCTCAATCACTCCATTTGCTCTGCAACAGCACACTGACCCCTAACCAAACACTGATAACTTGCCTAGGGCATTAGTTTATAGATACATCCTGAACTTTCTAGGGCCCCTCCTTTGAACAACATATATTATAGGGAGTCTAGACACAAATCCCATAGACCTGTATAGATTTTATGGTGGGAGAGTGCTCTAACACTCCATTATTCAAAGCTCTATCAGTAGTAACCAGAGATAGGCCAAAATAAAGAAAACTATGAAGACTAACTCAAAACTTAAATGAAATGCTAAATAACTATCCTAGGAATTCAAAAAAACTAACAATCATCACATGCAAACATTACAGTCAGATATTCAATCCATTTCTTATCTCTGTCAACACAAAAAATTATATCTCTCTCAAAGGAAAACTAGTTACACAGTCTAACTGCAACCAAAAGTTTTCTCTTCCTACTGCACTCTTCCCTATGCCTCAAATTATGGTTTTCAAATCTTAAATATCTCCCTCCTTGGTGTTATGGTCCATGGATTGGGCTAGCTATCTCTTGAGCTGGTTACATGCTTTTGCAAGAAAAACCGTCATGACAACTTTCAAAGTTGTCAAGAAAATTTTGGTGGATAGACAAACCACCTACACACACCTCAAAAGAACTCAATCCTTGATTGAGTAAGGGTCATAAAGGCCATTTTCAAACCTCTAAAACATTAAAGAGGCCATTCTTTCAACTTTAGAACATTGTCCTATGACAGGCAACCTAGAAAAGTTGGCTAAGACTGCTACAGCTAGGCTCCAAAAGACACACCAAGGACTCAAAAGAACAAAGATGAAAAAACACTAGCTAGCACACCTAGAGAGACCAAATAGGCTTCTCCCTAACCTAGTGGCTTGGCTAAGGCCACTACAAGCCAAAATTTAGGAACACTAGGTACCAAACAGCCCTACCTAGGTGCCCTCACTAGTACTATAGTCCTTTTGAATCTTAGGATGACATAGGCAAACCAAAACCTTTCATAGACCAATAACAACCAATGCATGTGGGTGCTCTTATGTTGTACAGTTATACTTATAAAATATATGTACGGTTATAAATTTTAATTCCTTGAAATTTTATAACATAGTTCCTCTTCATCAAAATAGAATGGAAGTGGTGATTGAGAATCAATGCATCTACCCACATTCTATGTGCTTTGAGCCAATGAAATTTTTATCATCATGATGAAGTAATAATGCATTAAATGTAGGACACCCATTTGGTTATAAACAAAAAAGAAAAGAAAAAGAAAGTGTCATTTGTAATTTGTGAATTCGAGGAGCTGCCGCGAAGACAGCACTGCACTTTTGTGTGGTGCAAAGAGGGCATTCAAGTTTGGCATGCATGAAGAGGTTGGCACCATGTGGGAAGAGGGCACTGACACTTGAGGTAGGCATTCAAGCTTTATCTATTTGATCATAAATGGGGAGTGCCACATCAAATAGGTACATCAGTAATATTATTACCATTTCACTCAAATTTACATGACATTAAAGCCAAGCCCAAAATGTATACATATGTGTAAGTATAGGAGAAGCTGGATTCTACAACTATTGAAAAAAAAAACTATACCAATAGCAGCTTACAAGAAACTATACTTGTGCTTACCACACCATACCTTAGCATCATAATACTTATCATTTTCAAGCTTCAGAGAGGTTTTGTACCACACAGCATCCACAGATTAGTATGCAACATTGATTTAGGCTGGAGGTAAACTACATGTGCCATGTAAACAACATGGTTGAATTCAATCTCTTTTGCACATTTTCGAGAGATTTCCCACCAATACAAGTGTAAATAATGCATTGAACGTAATCTACGAACACTGCGGGATATAAAATCTCCCTGAAGCTTCAAATATATCACTCCTTGTGTTATTGTCAAAATTAAATTCAAATATTTCTCAAAATAGTTATTCTTGTAGAATTAAGATATCCTTATCTCAATAATAAAATAATCTTGCATAATAGCTTTTGAATCACATTAACACACACCCATGTTCTGTAGCATAGTTTGTTTTAGAAGTGTAGGGCTTGACTATGCACATGCATAGTTATAGATGAGGATTAGTAATAGGGTGCTAGGCATACTAGATTGAACTCCAGTCAACACTTCATTACATCAGGCAATGTCTGGTACCTTCATTATTTATGTTCATCCACTTATGTATGTTTGCATTCATTCATATTCTTCTGAAAGCTGGCTATTAGCGACAATATATGATTATTCTTGATGTTTTTGGGTCATTTGATGAAAAGATGTAAAAGTTTCTTAAAGGTAGGCATTTGAGCTTTGTTTTCTCATTAAATCAATTTTATTTTGATGGAATTTGTTGATTTAATGGAAAAATATGAATGTTAATACTAGCATTGTTTACATCTTTGCATTTGGAATGCTCGATGACCTGCGAGCTTTGAGAGCTAGTCCATCATTGCTATTACCTTCAAGGCATTGTGTGAAGTGTTTAATCTCTCTTTATTTTATTTTTTGTTGATATTCACTATGTGGTACTTCCTGTTTATGATCCTTTCATGAGGAAATATCTTGATGGCTCACGGGCTGCAAGCTAGGGCATTATGCATTGTTCATGAGCTCATTGTTTAATACTAGCATTGTTTACATCTTTTCATTTGGAATGCTCAATGACCTGTGATCTTTGAGAGCTAGGGCATCATTTCTATTACCTTCAAGGCATTGTGTGAAGTGTTTGATCTCTCTTTATTTATTTTGTTGTTGATATTCACTATGTGGTACTCCCTATTTATGATCATTTCATGAGGAAATGTCTTGATGGCTCGCAAGCTGCAAGCTAGGGCATCATACATTTTTTATGAGCTCATTGTTTAATACTAGCATTGTTTACATCTTTTCATTTGGAATGCTTAATGATCCATGAGCTTTGAGAGCTAGGGCATCATTGCTATTACCTTCAAGGCATTGTGTGAAGTGTTTGATCTCTCTCTATTTGTTTTGTTGTTGATATTGACTATGTGGTACTCCCTGTTTATGATCATTTCATAAGGAAATGTCTTGATGGCTCATGGGATGCAAGCTAGGGTGTCATACATTGTTTATGAGCTCACTATTTAATACTGGCATTGTTGACATCTTTTCATTTGGAATGCTTGATGACCCGCAAGCTTTTAGAGCTAGGGCATCATTGCTATTACCTTTAAGGCATTGTGTGAAGTGTTTGATCTCTCTCTATTTGTTTTGTTGTTGATACTCACTATGTGGTACTCCCTGTTTATGATCATTTCATGAGGAAATGCCTTGATGGCTTGCGGGTTGCAAGCTAGGGCATCATACATTGTTTATGAGCTCACTGTTAAATACTGGCATTGTTTACATCTTTTCATTTGGAATGCTTGATGACCCATGAGATTTGAGAGCTAGGCCATCGTTTCTATTACCTTTAAGGCATTGTGTGAAGTGTTTGATCTCTCTCTATTTGTTTTGCTATTGATATTCACTATGTGGTACTCCCTGTTTATGATCATTTCGTGAGGAAATGTCTTGATGGCTCATGGGCTGCAAGCTAGGGCATCATACATTATTCATGAGCTCACTGTTTAATACTAGCATTGTTTACATCTTTTCATTTGGAAGGTAGGCATTCAAGCTTTTTCTTCTCATTAAATCAATTTTAGTGGCATTGTTTACATCTTAGCATTGTTAATAGTGGCATTGTTTACATGTTAGCATTTGGAATGCTCGATGACCCATGAGCTTTGAGAGCTATGGCATCATTTCTATTACCTTCAAGGCATTGTGTGAAGTGTTTGATCTCTCTTTATTTGTTTTTCTATTGATATTCACTATGTGGTACTCCCCGTTTATGATCATTTCATGAGGAAATGTCTTAATGGCTCCCGGGCTGCAAGCTAGGGCATCATACATTGTTCATGAGCTCACTATTTAATACTGGCATTGTTCATGAGCTCACTATTTAATATCTGGCATCATGCAAACATACATTAATACACTTACTGTTTAATTTTGAATTTGAGTTTGGGCATCATGCAATGTTATTGTTGTCATTGCATGCTTGCTACTATTGTGCACCATATATTGTTTTATACACTGTTTATTTCATTGAGACTGTGAGCTTTGCATTTGTAATGTATTTTCTATTATTGGATCAATACTACCATGTTGTTGAGTTTGTGTAAGACTTGCAAGGTTTTACCCTAAAATTTAGCAATAATAAAATAGGGACATCAGTAATAAAATAATACACTTACTATTTTGAATTTGAGCTCAAGCATTATGCAATGTTATTCTTGTCATTGCATGATTTTTGTTGTTGTGCACTATAACATCAACAAGAATGAAATGTTATGAAATTTTAGGATTAAATTGGTGAGTTTGTATACTTTCTCCATTTTAAACTAACCTATGAATTCAAAGGAGGAATTATGAAATATAGTTGTAGGTGGTTATCTCTTCTATAATGATGAAATATTTCATGTCTCGCTGAAGCTTGAAATATATCACTCCTCATGTTATTGTCAAAATTAAATTCAAATATTTCTCAAAACATTTATTCTTGGAGAATTAAGATATCCTTATCTCAATAAATAAAATAATCTTGCATAATAGCTTTTGAATCACATTAACACACACCCATGTTCTATAGCATAGTTCATTTTAGAAGTGTATGGCTTGACTATGCACATGCATAATTGTAGATGAGGATCACTAATAGGGTGCCAGGCATTGCTTAGATCCTTTGGATCTAACCCCATATTTTCCTTCCTTGCAAGTTTTGGATCATACAAGAGCATACTGGATTGAACCCTAGGTCAACACTTTATTACTTCAGGCAATGTTTGGTACCTTCATTATTTATGTTCATCCACTTATGTATGTTTGCAATCATTCATATTCTTCTGTAAGTTGGCTATTAGTGACCATATAGGACCATTCTTGATGTTTTTTGGTCATTTGATGAAAAGATGTAAATAGGGACATCAGTAATAAAATTTGTTTTTTGTGCATATACCTTCTCTGATCAACTATGTTATGCACAGGTGATGAACATTCATATTTTCCTAAGCAGTATTGTGAGCTTTCCTTCCAACACATGTACTATTGTGAAAATCATCACAAGTCCATTTGTTGTAGGAAAGCTCACAGTACACATGTCTAGATGTCTACATATTTTTCACATGTTCATATACAAATGATGAATGCTCAATTGTTGTAATAGAAAAGCATTAGAGCCATCCATATAGGACCATTATTTATGTTCATCCACTTATGTATGTTTGCATTCATTTATATTCTTCTAAAAGTTGGCTATTAGCGACCAATATAGGACCATTCTTGATGTTTTTGGGTCATTTGATGAAAAAATGTAAATAGGGACATCAGTAATAAAATAGGGATTGTTGTCATTACATGCTTGTTGCTGTTGTGCACCATATATTGTTTTATACACTGTTTATTTCATTGAGACTGTGAGCTTGGTTTTTCTTTCAGAAGTGTATGGCTTGACTATGCACATGCATAATTGTAGATGAGGATCAGTAATAGGATGCAATTCATTGCTTAGATATTTTTTATCTAACCCCCATCTCTCTTTTCTTTCCAGTTTCTGGATCACACAGGGGCACATTAGATTCATACATGGGTCAAAAATTCATCACTTCAGGCAATGTCTGGCACCCTTATTATTTATGTTCATCCTCTTATGTATACCTGTACTCTTGCATTTTCTTCTAAAAGTTATTTTCCTTGTATAGTATATACAATTTATTTTTCATATATATACATGTAATCTTTAGATGCAAAAATTTATTTTCCTTTACATGTATCTTTGCATGAAATGAACACAAATTAAACAAGATCATCTAATAATGCAAACTAGGGTACTATAGTCACTCATCTAGTAATTAGATCCCCAAACCATTACTAAGGATTGAACATAATTCTAATTCCCCAAATCTATTATTCTATGCGTATAAAATAATATATGGTGCACAACAGCAGCAATCATGTAATGACATCAATAACATTGCATGATGCCTAACCTCAAATTCAAAACAATAAGTGTATTAATATATGATCTAATAGTAGCAATATCATTAATTACTAATCCAAAGGGGTTTTTTGATTCAAAAGACTTAGCAACCTCCAAGGTCATTTTCTTTTCTATTGAGTTAACAGGACGTCTGCTAGAAACATTATGACTGTGCATCCCTTTGCTCATCTCTTCAGTTTTTTTTTGTAGATTTCACCATCTGATGCTCCTTTTCAATAAGAGATGGCTGTGAAAAAGATATTTTTATTTTTCATTCTGAGAAGATCCAGAGTGATTTTGAGTCATAGAGGAAATGCCCTGATCCTTCCACAAGTGTTATTCTGACAAGTTCTGATCACTTGACGAACATAAAATTATCTATTGAGTTGAAAATTAAATCAATACAAGACACTGAAAATGAAGTGAAAAAACATAAGGTTTCTTCTCAACATAAGTAAAATCCTTTCCCTCAATGAAAGATTGAAGTCTTTCCAAACTCGTTTCTCCCAAATTATGGGAAACTTTGAACTTACCATTTGAATAACCACAAGTTTTTATTTGTATGCAGGCCATTTTTCTAAGAGTCGTGAACATTTCCATCCATCTCTTACTGAAAAGGAACGTCAGATGGTGAAATCTACAAAAACAAAAACTGAAGAGATGAGCAGAGGGATGCTCAGTCATAAATGTAGATATCACAACAGCTGAGAAACATAAATGTAGATATCCAAAAAATTGTGACCATGATGCCTACATTTATGTTTCTCAGCTGTTGTGTCCTAGGACCCCTTATTTGATTGGCCGGTGCTATGTTTGTTATATTGGTGCTATTAGATAAAATAGGGACATCAGTAATAAAATAATACACTTACTATTTTGAATTTGAGCTCTAGCATCATGCAATATTATTGTTGTCAAAATAGTATGTGTATTAATGTATGATCTAATAGCAGCAACCTCATTGATCATTACCTTTGACTCCTCCATCATTATAGAAGAGATAACTTCCTACAACTATATTTCATAATTCCTCCTTTGAAGTCATAGGTTAGTTTAACTATTGGACAATGAGCTGATAGGAGTTTCGAATAGATTTGAATAAAAACTAAGAGTATTTAATTTTATCATGCAATGTTATTTTTGTCATTGCATGCTTGCTACTGTTGTGCACCATATATTGTTTTATACATTGTTTATTTCATTGAGACTATGAGCTATTGTAGTTAACTATATTCTTTTGGGGTCTGATCTATTGTAGTTGTTTCTTTTTTCTTTGAATCATTGTTTACAATTACTTTTGATGCAATATTTGTGTGAAGATCAAGAACAAAATGGTGAATGAGTGTATTTGACAAAGATAAACATGACACATTTTGTTGGGCTGATTGGGTTGGCCTGGTACCATTTACATGGCCTGGCTAGATATTAAATAGTGAGCTCATGAACAATCATCCTACTAATTACACTACAATTTCTATGTCCATTTACAATAATAAATTATATATTTTCATTGCAATTTCTATGTCCATTGCCATTAAAATATATCACTCCTCTTGTTATATAGGCATAATAAAACAATCTTGCATAATAGCTTTTGAATCACATTAACACACACTCATGTTCTGTAGCATAGTTCATTTTAGAAGTGTATGGCTTGACTATGCACATGCATAATTGTAGATGATGATTAGTAATAGGGTGCAAGACATTACTTAGATCCTTTGGATCTAACCCCATATTTTCCTTCCTTGCAAGTTTTGGATCATACAAGAGCATACTAGATTGAAGCCTGGGTCAACACTTCATTACTTCAGGCAATGTTTGGTACCTTCATTATTTATGTTCATCCACTTATGTATGTTTGCATTAATTCATATTCTTCTGAAAGTTAATCTTTATGAGCTCAAATTCAAAATAGTAAGTGTATTATTTTATTACTAATGTCCCTATATATTGTGTGAAGTGTTTGATCTTTCTCAGTAATAAGATGCCATTCATTGCTTAGATATTTTTTTATCTGACCCCCATCTCTCTTTTCTTTGCAAGTTCTAGATCACATAGGGGCACACTAGATTTATACCCAGGTAAAAAATTCATCACTTCAGGCAATGTCTGGCACCCTTATTATTTATGTTCATCCTCTTATGTATGCCTATACTCTTGCATTTTCTTCTAAAATTTATTTTCTTTTTTATAGTATATACAAGTTATTTTTCATATATATACATGTAATCTTTGGATGCAAAAATTTATTTTCCTTTACATGTATCTTTGCATGAAATGAACACAAATTAAACAAGATCATCTAATAATGCAAACTAGGGTACTGTAGTCACTCATCTAGTAATTAGTTCCCCAAACCATTACTCATTCAAAACTATGGAAAAAATGGTAGACGATCCCAGCGATCCATCACAACCCGATCTCAACAACAGTGCAAAGAGTAGCTTGATTCCATCTTCAAGCCGATCAATGCATAGTCTACTCAAACTCCAAGTCAAGTCACTGCTACACCCCATAGGAGCAAAGCACATCAAATTTGGACCAAAGAAGTCAAGAAGTCACTCGAATCATATCCAAATGGAATCAGATCCGCATATATCCCATGAACACATCAGGAAGAATGCATCTCTGATCACCGCACTAGCTTCTTGTGCTGGAGCTGTTGCTATCACAAGTCTTGATTCAGTAGGATCCATTCAAAATCCAAACCTCTAGACTCAACTCAATAATCCATGACCTGCCACTAAATCTACTACAAAGTTATCTCTGAATGATCCATAACCAAATCATGAGCAGGAACTAGATCTGCAAGAACACAGTTCTAAATCGACAAATATATATATTAAATTGATTGGCATCGTAACTATGATGGAATTACAATAGCGATGGGTATCTGTCACAAACATCTAACATACAGCCATCACATTAACAACATCGATGTCAAAAAAAATCATAAATGATGAATATCCATCATAAATTTCCAATGCATGTCCGTCATATGTACAACATAGTCATCATTACAAACCATAAATGATGCACATCTATCATAATCTTGCAACATAAATCCATTGCACTAATAGAATTTCCATCGGCTATTGGTTACTAACGATGGCTACCCGTCAGAAATTTTGACGGGTCACCATTGTTTCTATTTGTTGCGATGGTTAGGCATCGCAATGTGGACGGCCGCAAATAGGTGTGATGACAGTTCACTTTTTTGGCACCCACTTTTTGAGATGGCTAAGGCTATCATAATTATGACACCTAACAAAACCATCATTTTTTCTTACTGCAAAACTGTGACATCGGGTAGTGTCACTCAATCGACAATATATTGTCTAAATTTAGATGTTCAGCCATTAGAAAAAGGTCTCAAATGTACTAGTGGTATAAAAATATAGGATCAACACAAAACTATATTCATTGCACCTTGGGGTATATTTTGTTATCAATTCATTCCATTTAGTCTAAAAAATTTAGGCGCCACATATTAGAGAGACATGAAAACTATATTCCATGACCTCCGTCATGTGATTATGGAAGATTGTGTGGATGATATCCTAGACAAGTCAAAGACACAAGAATCACATACTACTATCCTTACCACAATTGTTGAATTATATGAGAAGTACAAGATTTTATTGATTCCCAAGAAATGTGTCTTTCTTGTATGATTAGGCAAGTTATTAGGTTGTATTGTCTCTCACAGAGGAATATAAATGGATCCTAAGAAAGTGAAAACCATCTTGGATATTCCACCTCCTAAGACTCTAAAACAAAAATGTAGCTTACAAGGAAGAGTTCAGTCCATCTGAATATTTGTGTCAAAATTGGTGGACAAAGTGCATCCTTTCTCCCACCTACTAAGAAAGGATATCAAATTCATTTGGGATTGTTTGTGCCAAAAGGCCTTTGAAAAACTCAAGGAATATCTAGCTAATCCACCAATGTTGGTCACACCTATTCCAAGATGACCTTTAGTCCTATACATCTCATAAACTACAATAGTATTGGGTGCTCACCTAGCACAACTAGACGACAATGGAAAGGAGTGTGCCATCTACTACCTCAAAGAACTTTAGTGGGTTACATGATTAACTATATATCTATTGAGAGATATTTCCTTACTGTAGTATTTTGCACTAGAAGATATGTAATTAAATGCTCAATCATAAGATCTAGTTGATAGAAAAGATTGACCCACTCAAGTATTTTTTATCTAAAGATGGTATGACAAGCCGCACAACAAAATGGGTTATGATATTTAGTGATTTTAATTTTCAACAATGAATGCAAAGAAATCAAAGGGAAAAAATCACATATCAACTTGTAGAATCTCCCATTCTAGGAGATCATCCTATTGTCACACATTTTCTAAATAAAACCATCAAGACTTTTACCCCTAGCATTAAGTGGAAGCTCTATTTTGATAGATATTTCACTCAAAAAGGATCGGGGGTAGGTATTCTATTTTTTATACAATAAGGGGATCAAATCCATAAATCATACAAATTAACATTTGTGTGTACCAAAAACATAGCATGATATGATGCCTTGGTCATAGGGCTTCACCAAGCTGTCAGATGGAAGATCACAAGTCTTCTTATTTTTGGTGACTCCCAACTGGTTATCAAACAAGAAACCAATGATTATTAGACAAAGGATGATAAGCTACTTACATATTGTCACATGGTCAAAGATCTTAAGAAATATTTTATAGATACCTTTTTCTAGCAGATCCCTAGAGAAAATAATAAAGTAGCAAATGCAATGGCTACTATTGGCTCCTTGATATCTATGCAAGAGATAAGTACATGATGCAAATTTATTGTAAATAATACCATGGTTCTTGTTGATGACCAACTTCATTCTAAGATGGTGTTTGAAATTGTTGGTCCTGAATCACCATGGCACCAAGAAATATTTACCTACCTACATGATAAGATCACCCCCCTCACCCTTATGCCTAACCAATAGAAAACCTTCATCTGTCATATATCCTACTACACAATCCTTGGAGACACCTTCTTCTAGAAATACTTTGATGAAACTCTTCTTCAATGTCTAAATTTAGAGGAAGAACAAACAACCTTGGAAGAGGTACATCAAGAAATTTGTGGAGCCCATTCCAATAGCCTCACCTTAGCAAAGAATTTTCTATGCACTAGATACTACTAGCTAACAATGGAGAAGGATGCTTATCACTATGTAAAGAAATGTGTTCCCTGTCAGTAGCATGATGATTTGACACACAAACTTGTTCAATCCCTCTAACCCACTATCACACCTTTACCTTTCTCTCACTAGGGTTTTGATCTTGTGGGCCATATATTCCCCAACTCTTTTGGTGGCCACAAGTACATTATAGTTACCATAGAGTATTTTACCAAGTGGATCAAATAAATTCCCCTCACCTATACTACTAGAAAATAGATTTCTAGGTTCATCCTAAACTATATCATTTGTCAATATGGCATCCTAAAAGACCTCCATATTGATAATGGATCACCCTTAAAGAATAAAGATGTCACAAAACTTTGTAAGAAATTTGGCATTACCCAAAATTTCTCATCCAAGTACTTCTCAAAGGGAAATGGTCAAGCTGAGGCTACAAATAAAACCATATTGAAAATCCTCAAGAAGACCGTTGATGACACTAGTCACGATTGGCACTTGCAATTCAATCCTTCCCTCGAGGCCTACCGCACCACCATCCATACTCCCACTAGTGCCACTCTATTTTCCCTTGTATATTATACTGAGGTTTTCCTCGACATCTGATGCAGTGGCATTCTTTGGTATTCAACAAATCTGCATAGTGGTATGTTAAGGTGGTTTTGTGTTACTCAGTTCTAGCTTTAACTGATGATCTCAGTTATTGAAGAGGCTCAGTCGCTAAGGGAACTTGGTAAAACCTCTGGCACTCGATGGAACTTGTACTCGATGATGTTTGTGGTGCTTGGTCGACATGCTTTCTCAGTGATGCCTGGCATGCTCAGTTGTTTTACTCGTGCTCAGTACTTCTATTTTACCAACTAGAGTTCTTGGTGTTTTGATTGGCCGACTTGGTGTATTTAATGTTGGTAGCTTGTGTTGTATTCTCCTATGTGGATCTAGAGGCTGACATGGGGAATTAATTATTTATAAGGCTATTTATGAGATGACTATTGTTGCATGTAATATTTGTTTGTAGTAGAAGCCAACTTGGCTTAGGAGTTAATTATTTCTTCCAGCCAACTTGTGGTTGAGGAAATGTATTTGAGTGTTTGGGTATATTTTTAGGGGCTCAATTAGTGGAAGTAGCTGAGAAGGATAGAAATTGGATCCCACGAGATCTTGAAGATCAGATTGTTTATCTGATAATTGCAATAGTAGAGCTAGTGGTTTGCATGCATAGGAACAAGGAGATTGTCTGGAGGCTTGCAAGCTCAAGTTTAGATCTACCTTAGGGTTTCCATCATTTGTTGATGTGTTTTAGAGTTGGAATAGATAGGAGATTGTAGAAATACTTTTTTAATTGATTGTATTTGGCCCTAACCCAGAAGGCCTTACAGTTGGGCATGTTGAATAAAATTCTATTTCAAGCATTATTGTTGTGTTTCATTGTGGTTGTTGTTATTGTTGTTGGTGTAGAATTGGATTGTCCATTTTGGAATTATCTAGATCTGCCCTATGTTAGGTAGTATCAGAGCTTGAAGTTCTTGAGTGTGTAAACCAATCTCTAAGTTGAGACAATTTGCACCAGGACCTCAGTTGGTGATTTATTGCCTTGGGTTTTCAAAGATCTTGAAGGATGCCTCTGAGAATATTGGATCCTAGGGTGATTGTAGATCTCTGTGATGCTATGGAATCAAAGATTATAGAGAAGGTTAAAGTTGATTTCAGATCTGAGATGGAATTGATGAAGAATGACATGATCCCTAAGGCATGAGAGCTATTGTTGGTATGCTGAGGAATCTTTGTATTGAAGATGGTTATGAGGAAGTTGCTAAAGACTTTGAAGTTGCTGGATCTAGTGGAGATTATCGAAGGGACAGATCTGGTGAAGACAAAACTGGTCAGTTGCATAGATCTAGAGCTTTGTTAAGTATTAGTTACTGAATAGAATTTTCTACTTTCTCTAGTAGTCTGAGACCCAAGGATTTGATTCGTTGGATTGGTGAATTAGAATATTTGTTTGAGCTTCACTAAATTGAAGATCCTCTTAGAGTAAGATTGGCCCAGACTAAGTTGAAAGGACATGATGTTCTTTCATGGAAATAATTACAAAGAGATAGAGAAGATGAAGGTGAAATGAAGATCAATCAGTGGAGGTTGATGGTAACTAAATTGAAAGCTAATTTCATACCTGCTGACTATGAACTTGACCCATTTAAGAAGTTACAGAATTTGAAGAAAAAATATTTGACTATGGAAGACTATACCGAGGAGCTCTATAAGTTAACTATTTGGTCTGGATATAGACAACTTGGTAAAGAAAAGGTAGTTTAGTATGTGAATGGTTTGAGATTCAATATTTAGGATGAGCTTGGTATGCTGAAGATTGATTCGGTTGAGGACTCTTATTAGTATGCTCTTAAGGCAGAAGATAAGTTGAAAAGGAGACACCATGGTAATTCCTAAGGGAAGGAGAAGCATGATGACTAGGTGAAGGATAAACTGACTATTGAAGATGAACTAAAACCCGTGGAGCCAAAAAAGAAGATAGGTAGGGTTATCTTTAAGGGAACTTGTTAGAATTGTTGTGAAGAAGGAAATAGATCTTTTGAGTGTACACAAAAGAATTTTAGTGATCAAAGGAATGTTGTGGTGAATGAGAACATTCAGAATGAACCTGAATCTGAGAACTTGCTAGTTTGGAGAACATTGCTTGGTACAAAGGTAGAACCTTGTCAAAGAAGTAATTTGTTCAGAACTCGGTGCAAGTTAGGAGATAAACTTTGTAATATTATTGTGGATAGTGGTAGTACTGATAACCTTGTCAGATAGGAGATGGTTCAGAAACTTGGTTTGAAGAGAGTGAGACATCCTTATCCTTATAGGATTGGATGATTGCAAGATGTTCATGCTCTAGAAGTGAGGGAGCAATGTCTTGTTGATTTTTAGATTGGCCGGTATAAGGATCAAGTGTTGTGTAATATTTTGGAGATGAGTAGTTGTCACATACTTCTCAGTAGACCTTGGATGTATGATTTTAAAGTTATGTATGATTGTGTCAAGAATGTATTTATTGTTGAGAAGAATGACAAGAAGCTTTCCTTGATGCCTTTGCTAGATATAACACTCAGTAGGAGAAACCTGAGCTTTGGTAGCTGAGACAAGTTGAATAATTTTGAAAGGATTGATCAGTATGGGGGACAAACCTATGTGTTATCAAGGAAATATTTGAAAAGATAGAGGAAGCAGAAGTGGAAGAGTGTTCAAGGTGGAGACTTGAAGAACTTTTATGTGAAGAACTAGTTTGGGGTTTATTTGCTGAATCTCAAAAGATTTTCTTCCAGCCTATGAGAACATATTTTTGAACTTGGGGTGTCTGATGTAGTGGCATTCTTGGGTATTCAACAAATCTGCATAGTGGTGTGTTAAGGTGGTTTTGTGTTAAGGTGGTTCTGTGTTAGTTTTGAAGAAAATAAAAAAAATCTGAAAGTCAGAAAATTCCAAAAATAATACATATGATTTGGAAAAAAATCCTAAAAATTAGAAAGCAGAGAAATCATGAAAATAATACAAAATAATCAAAACTATTGAAAAAGTTCCTGAAAAAATCATTCACTTGGTGAAAACTTGACAATTAGGTGTCTTGACAAAAATAAAGAGTAAAGAGAAATAAATTTGTCTAGTAGTGAAAACTTGGCAAACAAGCACTTTGGGGATTTACCATGGTCAAAACCTATTCCAAGCACCATGTGTAGAAGATTTGGATCCATTACCTTTTCTCTCATGGTTTACACATCTTCATCCTTCGTTTCCTTTCCATATCCATGTAGCACATCCTCATCCTTGTCCTCATCCTCATCTTATTCCTAGTCTTGTTGTGCACGTTGCAATAAAGATCCAAGAAAAATCCCAGCAAACAAAGCATAACCCTATCACACTAAGCTTTTCCAAGCCATGGTAACCTTAAAAATGCTTATCAAAATCAACATCAAGAGAAAATTTCTGAGTTATTGTTCCTTTTACATCTATTTCTAATGAATATTCCTCTTTATTAATCAATCAATATTTTCCTTGCACAATGCATCCTTCATCAATTTACTCAAATAAAATCTATCAATCCCATCTCGTTCATAAAGAGAATAATGGACCGAATGACTATTTGGTCATGAGGCCTTCTTTGTTTATTTTATCCTTTTATGTTAGTGGATCCTACACATCATTGCATCGATCTTTCATATCTTGGTAAATTATGAATGGAACAACTTGATACATGTGTCATCTGTAGTATGATCTATTTGTTGATACTTTAAGAGTATTATTGTTAGTTTCTAAGTTATAATTATGTGTATATTACTGGGGGCAATAGGTTATCACACTTACATGACATGGGTGTTCCCAGACCTCTCCAATAAGTATATGTCATTGATTCCATCATAACTATGAAATCCACATCTATGTTCCTAAAGCTATCTAGTGTGTCTGAGAGTCTAGTCCACGCAAATGAACAATGTCATATATTACTTTTATAACACATGATGCATACCTCCTTTTACAAAATTAAACTAGGGTGTGCTCTCCAACATCAACACAAGTGGTTCCACTAAATCATGTATTTAGGTTTCATTGTATTCTAGTTGTATGTTATTAGTTTATTTTTTGCATTTTTATTTGAGTCAAGGGTCCTATTTATTCACCCTTCCTTAGTGGTTAGTTGGTCCTATTGGTTATGTCTGATACACACAAAAAGATGGTTGCATCCCATTGCATTAAACCTCAGATAGTTGCATTCATCCATTTAAAAGGTCTTGATTATGTTACTGACATTTATCATGTTAGATTTCATAAATTTTTATTGATGAGTTGAAGTATAGACTTCAAATCTAATGTAATAGTTTTCCTCCTTTGCTACATTAGATGTATTAGGTTCATTAAACAAATGGTTAATCCATTAAGTTCATTCCATCTTTCTAGATGCATTCATTAATTCATTTAGTCAATTAATGGAATTTTATTACATTAACGTTCATCCACCTCCTAGTTACTATATAGCTTCATTTATTAATCACATGCCAAATATATACAGTACTCATTAAGTATGCATTGCATATAAAATATATCTAATTTACCACCATTAATCATTATTCATTAACTCATTAAACATACTTTGCATCAATATATCCATCCATTCATCTATGCATTGCATATCTACTAAATAACCATCCATAAACATCATACATCCATAAATAAATCAATGCATCACATGCACATACTCCACGTAGGACTTGCATCATAAACATATTAGAACATCATGTAGTATAAATCTTGCATAATCACACACATCCTACATCACACATGTCAGTAATATAATCCAAATCCAGCACATACATAACACATCATAAATTCTCATAATCACCATGGTCATAACTATATCACTAAAATATCCATAGTATCCATATGCATAAATAATAACAGTCCATCATAGTCCATCAAATAAGTTCATAAAATGTCCAAATAAAATCTTTATACATTGTCATCATAGTACATCAAGAAATGATACATCATGCACCTAAGTTTTTCTATACATATGCATCTCATCCAAAACCTACATAAATGTGTATCCTATATAATAAACTAGATTAGGTGGCCCCTAGGAGGATGTCCCTATAGTCCCAGCCTCCTCCTAGGAACCTCATGTAGTTGGTCCCCATCCTCGTCTCACACTATCACCTCCTATATCCCTATCTCTCAATGGTCTCAAGCCTACATAAATGTTTATCCTATATAATCAAATGGATGAAGTGGCTCCTAGGAGGATATCCCTACTATCTTAGCCTCCCCTACAAACCTCATATAGAAAGTCCCCCTCCTTCTCTAGTACTGTCAACTCCTATGTCCCTATCTCTCATCAATCTCATGGCTACTAACCTTGATGGTCTACCTTTGATACTATCTGATACACCACTTTGTATAGGGTGGTTGTTTGGAGGTAAAACCTAATGAAAGAGGGCCATATAGTAGGTCACTTCTCTCCCTACCCTCATTGCCTCTCTTTATGCATCCATACTAGCTATTATTATCTATACTACCCCTGGTAGGATTGCTAATTTTCTTGCTGGCTCTCACTCCCCTTGGTATGTCTCTACTCATCTCCACCATGTATCCCTATCAACTATCATAATATACATCTATTGGGTGAGTTGGTCTTTCTATCTCTACATCTCCATCATCTATCCATGTAATTGAGCTATCTCCCCCTATGCCTCCTCTGTACCTGTATAGGTCTCTATCATGGTGAACTCTCTTGAGTCCACTCTTCCCTATAGTATGGATAGGTCTCACTGCATACTCTCTTCCTGGGACTCACCCTTGTCTTCTATGTCCCTCTATATTACCACTAATTCCTCCAACAATATCACCTCAGCCTAAAGGATGGATATATTCTCATGATCCCCTTGTCTCTCATTCCCTCCTAGTCCTCCTAGTCCCATATCCTCTATTGGAAATATAATATGGGAAAGTAAGACACTGAGAGGGGGGGTGAATCAGATATCTACTATTAATTCCACTTTGACATAAATTCAAATTACTTATCATAAACATAAAATTTAATACTAAAATATATCTAACAATCTAATCTTCATCCATGAAATTGAAACATAACACAAATATTTTGGTTACACAAAAACCCTTGAGATGTAAAACTGGGGTGGGGATAACACCCACAAATCTTAACTTACAATATTAAAGTTTGTCTATTAGGGCTACAAAATTTGATCATAAAATGATGATCTACCCTGTGAGGGATCTTCCCTATTAAGAGCTTATAGACTTATTCAATCTACCTTGGTTAAAGGATTTAAAACTTACAAAAAAGTAAGCACTCACTTAAGAGATTTGCATAGGCCTTTGAGGACCACTCTATTAAGATATTTAAACTGATTCACCTACTCAAATATCTCACTACCTAATCATTCAGTTTGCACTGTGATTGCTGATAATAGATCTTCTCCTTCCAGTACTTATTTTATCTCCTCAATCAAATATGTCTTTGTTCTTCCCTTCACTTCTTTTCTCAGTCACTCTGACTGATCTCTACCTATATCAAAATACTTCTCTATCCTTTATATGAGATCCCCTTCATTCCATTCATACATGTGCATACTACATTTTAGGTTTTAAGATATCATCTTATATAGAGAACAAAACAACTTCCTAGATCAAGATCAATGATCTAGATTTTCTACTTATACCACTTAAGTATTCCCTAAATATGATTGGATACATAGATTACATAGATATTAATGATTAAAAATGTAAGCCATAGTTACCTCCATTATTTCCTCAACAAACAATAAATATTGTATAGATGTTGGCCAAAATGGTTTACCTAAGTGTTTGTGCTATTACAAACACATATGTTAAATTTGGCTTTCTTGGCATATGAAGTCTCTAGCACTCAACATTATCTTTTATTCATATACTGGTGCTCGACACTCACAAATCCATACAAATTGACATAAACTTCTTGGCTATTACTGAATTACTCAGTGACCACTGGCTTGCTCGACAGTAACTACTACTCAATAATTGTACAAGATACAAGTATAGACATAACTTGGTGGCCTTAACATGATGACTTGGTCGTAGTGATGACTGACCAACATTTCCTATAAAATGACTAAGTTCTAGACACTAATGGACAAAAAAACTTAGGTATTAACAATCTCCCCCTTTGACATTAGTCACAAAAACACTTTGTCGTGACATTTAAATTTCAACAAGAGCACTTAGTAATATGATTACTCCCCCTAATACTTTGACTCGATCTTCAAAAGATTCTACACATATATATACATAAGACTCTTTGACATACAACTGAATATATACATTATAGTGCGTCATGCCTAAATCATACCTCACTGTATTTTCTCTTTTGTATGTGACATTTCATTTCCTTTATTCATTTCATGTTGTTTCCTCATGTCATTTCCCCTATTTCTTCTTTTACTATCATGGCATGTCATGTCCCCCTTGTTTTTGTCACTTGAAGTTGTTGGGGTGTAGGGGTTTTAAAATATTTATCCAAAAATGGTTTATGGAGCTGCATTATCATACCTAATGCATTGTCCCTTCCTGACCTAATAGACTCTAAAACCTATATCTTTATTTCTAATTGGGAAGCTAGATCAACTAAGCTCTTGGAAATAGAGAGATGAGGGTCTCTCTATAATAACTCATTTTCCATTGCTAATTCCTTCTGCATAACCTCCAAATGAGGTGTTAACATAATTTGTATGTAAATTATCCTTTCTCTTATTCTTCCATCATTATCCATCAACTCGGCTAAGCTTCCTTGTGCATGTAGTAACCTAGTGAAGTGAATGGAGCTAGAACTTGCATCCATGCTCAGTGAATGGTCAATAGACTTTAAGTCTAGTTGCACTTTATCAATGAAATCTTGATTGTCCTTAGTGAGCTCTTCTACATTATATAGCTTCTTGTATAAAGAATGAACATTCTGTGCAACTTCCTCTAAGTTAGTTACTAAGATAGAAAGTTCTACCTATTTGACTACAATTTTGGTGGAGAGCTTTTCAAGTACCTTGGTCTCGAACTTTCTCTCAAACCACTGCATGAGTTTATCATTTGCCTCTTGTTCCTTAGGCTTTGGCTTTTCCTCTGATATCTCTTCTTTAGTCTTCTTATTTTCCTCCACATGAGGACTTGTTGTTACTAATATAGAATTATATTCTTGATCTTTGTGACTCTCCTCTACTTGTTCTTTCTTTTCCTCCTCGGCTGGTGCATTCTAAGTTTTGATTGCCAAATTTTCATGTTTCTCAACACTGGTACTCTATGAGACTTGTGGCTCAACTATGACCATATGAGAGCTTATAGGTGTTGTGTCCATAGTTGATGTACTCTCAATCCTTGGAAATTCATGTACCTAAATTGATATGGGATTGGTGCTCGATAGAAACTTATCTAAGGCTACCTTGGCAAGTATTTGACTCTTACTTTCTTCCTCAATTAATAAATTTGTTTTGATTGGTGTATCCTTAGTGATATCCACAATTTTGATCACATCCTATGAGTCACTCACTTCTACCCTCTTTCCTTCTTCTTCCTCTAAATTATGAGCTTCATTAATGTCCTTCATATTGTCTAGCTCCACTTTATTGGATGTACCTTCACCTAGTTGTGAACTCTTGTCAATTATCAAGCCAAAAATGATTTTCCACAACCTAGTGCTTTTTTTAACAAAATCTTCAACTTTATGCTGCAAAATAGAATAAGACTAGAGCTTGGGTACAAACCTATTCCTATACTTCTCCATATATTTCTTTATGTACACTAGGGATAGATCTAGCATGACTTAAGCTAGTGTACTCTCCCTTATATATTTTTAGGTCATCATGGCATACGACCATTTCTGATCAATTCTTTTGTATAGCTCTTCAGGAATGAGATTCCCCATCTGTAGAGGTGTCATCTTGAATGTACACAAAATCTCAAGCATTTCATCTTCTACTTTCTCTTTATCCTTATTTTTAAGATTTTTAAATTTTATTTTCTTAAAGCTTGCTAATCCAGCAATGCTCTTGATATTTTCGCATATTTCATCCATAGTCAATTGGCTTATTTGTGATGATTCTTTCACCTTTGTATTCTCATCATTATCCATATCTTCATCATCATCATATTTCTCCAAGAATAACTTTCTTCTTGGTCTCTTCCTGAGATTGCTCGATATGACCTTAGTTTAAACCGGTTTCCTCTTTCCTGATGTAGGTGTCTTTTTATGTGGCTCACAAGTTGTGACAGTAGAAGCTACCTTGGTTCTCAGTCTAAGTACTACAAGAGGAGTGGGATTTATTTTCTTTCTAAGCTAAACAACTAATTCCTTCTTTCCTTTCTTTGGAATTTCAGTCTCCTCCTCATTACTACCTTTAGACTCACTAGTCTTGTCCTCTCCTAGCCCTTGTGCCAGTTCAAGAGGTGCATTTTCCTCTTCTACTTCTCCTAGCATCTTTTCTAGGTTCTTAACTAATTTATTTCTCTTTCTCTCCATAGTTTTCAACTTTAATCCCATAGTTATCTTATACTTATCTTCATCATAAGTCACAAAAGGTTTAGCTTTACTATCAACTCTTCAACTAATAAGGTGCTTATGCATTTGTTTGTCTCATCTATATTGACCTCATAGGGTAGTGGCCTAAGCTATGATACCCTCGATATAACAACCTGAGCATATGTATAATTGGTATCCACTAGGAAACATATGTCATTGTAGTACTTTTCTACTAGTGATACATGGATCCTACTCCTCTTTCTCATTTTATTTTTGAATTCTACAAACTAACTATCCATAAAAATTTCAAAATTCTCTCCTAATTGATCAACAAATTCATTTATCTGTTGGGTGATTGGTCGATCCTTATTCCATACAATGTCTCCAATGGTAGGAAAACTATTCTGAACATAGAAGAATAGAAAAGTGAGAAAAGAACCGAATTTACACATTGAATTCTTGGCTTTCCTAATTGAAGTAAGGTTCTTGAAAAGTTGGGTCAATTATAGTTCAGCAAGATCATAAGTGTGATCTTTCTTCACCATCTTCTATGTTTGGTCAACCACAATACAGGGAACACTATCTAGTCTACTAGACTGGTAGAATTTGTGAGCAATCACTCTCACTAAAAAATATATTTTCGGATCACTAATAGTGGATATAGTCATCCCTCTCTTATTCCACATTGCCAAAGTGTTTGTTTGTATAATTTATTTACTCTGACATCTCATTGTCTTCTTCCCTGTTAGACTAGGGTAATTGATTACTCGGTGTATCATATCCTTATTAATCTTGACCAGTTTACCCTCCATCCATATCTTCATGTTGTGAACTCTTCTTAACATAATTTTGATCCGTTCCACCTTAAAGTTCCATGGGAAATCAAGGGTTGCACTAACCCTTTCTCAAAAATTTGTTGATGTTCAGCCTTCAATACTCTATTTTTGCATAACTTTTTGTATGCCTCCCTTATCTCATAGTCTCCTATTTCTCCAATTTTGCACATGTAGCATGAACGTACATCATTGATCATTAAGACCTTGGGAGGAATTGATGACAAGGCACCTATGAGATCTCCCTTCACCGCACTTTCCAGAACTACCTAGAATTTATGTTGTTTACATGTGGCATTCCTTACAAGTTGAAGATTTAAAACTTCCTTCCCATGCTTCTTAGCTGCAATAGATGAGGTAGATGCCATATCTCTAAAATCTAGGGTTCCAATTATGAATTCAAGTTACGCGGTAAATACCTTGTTCCAATCAGTTCTTTGATGTTTGCTAATAGCACGCTGTAAATATCTTCACAAATTTTACTTAGCACAAATAACTCTGGTTAATCACCTTAGAATCGCTCTGAAATCTCTAAAATCATTGGTGAAATGAGAATAAATGGTAAAATTCTTCTTTATAGACACCAAACGGTTGGATTGGGGCTTCATTAAATGATTTGTACATTGGCTAGGTGATTATAGTTATCTCAGCCTTCTTATGTCAACTCGTTTAACATGTTCTCAATCAATGCCACCATGTAGTTTATGCTTGGTAGATATCACATCTCAGCTAACATAGGAGCTTGGCATACACTAAGTGACTCAATTATTATGTACTTAAATTATGATGCTAAACATCAAATGTGAAATACAACTTCTTTCTCAGATTTTTCCTAATGCATCTTACTTCATGCAGATATGGACTTTAACATATTAAATGTAAGGAACTAATGTAAAATAGATCATTGGAAAATTCAGTTCCTCACATACCTTATTTTCTTAGTTTGATGTAGTGTGATCACCTGATCCATTGGATTGGGTGACCTCAGGTTCACTGACTCTAGTACTACTTTCTTCTTCTTCCTTTTGCCATGTCTTATTCATCTAGTTCCTTATTTGTTCAAAAGTTTCTTCATTTCTTATTTATTCATTGCTTGGTACATGTGCTCTGTAGTCTCTTTTTATGTGACCAATATTGTTGCATTTGTAATAAACTAGACTTCCACTCATCCAACTCTTGGATTTACCTCTAAAATGTGTCTTCAAATAGTTTAATCCAATATGACCATATTCTCCAATATAATGACAATTGTACCATCTGTTGTAGTCCCAATTGAATGTGTTACCTTTCCTAGATGCTTTATTCTACTTATTGGATGTCCATTTAACTTTGGATCTATATTCTTGTTCTTTATGACCATATTTCTGATAGTTAAAACAATGTCCTTAATATCTAGATGAGGTAGGTGGATTACTAACCTTTGACCTACATTCATGTGCCTGATGTCCATGTCTCTTACAATTAAAACAATAGTATTAGAAACCTAGAGCAATGGACTGCCTATTTCAGGATTGGACACCCCAAATGATTCCTAAATGCATTATTTGGTCTCATTTAATTATCGACCAGGGACGTAAACTTGGAATGGTATCTGTAAAGTATATGCTTCAAACCTCCTCTTCTAAGTCTATCTAAGGAATTCAAGTGCTTATGATTCACGAAAACTATACTAAAAATGGTAAACAAATGTATTCTAATCAAAGCAGGAAATCACAGTTAGGAACTACTCCAACTAACTGTGTTGCAGGAATAGGCTACTGATTCTAGTATCAGTAGCTACAGGAACAAAAGAGTTCTAAAACATATAAATGAATAGGAAAATGAACTCTATACTAACAAAGCAATTCACTCATCAAGTGGGCCCCCTTGAATGATTGAATGAGAAGTACAATCAAGATGAAAGTTGCAAACTTGAACTAAACATTCTATTCATCCATAAAATGATTACACTTGATTGAAATAGTATGCAAAAGCTCTATTAAAAACCAGTTTGTTTGACTAACTCCAAAAGAGTCACAACAGTTGATTATTTAAAAGAAAGCAACAACTAACTCCTAAATCTACGATCACTTCATAATTGAGGAACGGTTACAACTCATAAATTTTCATAACAAAAACATTATTGACTATAAACATTCCCAAAATATAGCACACACTAAATCTACGCATTGCATGCAATAGAAAGTATTGACTTGCTTGCAAAGATTCTACAATCTTCAGTTGGCTTTGATGACTCCTACACTAGTATGCTGGTCTTTGAATATCCACGGTCAACTCCTACAAAACAATCAATGTGCACATATCCAAGCATATACATATATATCCACATCATCAATATTAGGAAAAGGTGTAAGTCTTAATTATCACTCTTGCAAATCCTATGGCTACAGGAGGTAACTACCCAAAATATAGCTTAGGAGAGAAAACATCCATTAACATGTATAACTATTATATTCACCATTCTTGTCCATGAATTTAAGTAGATATTATGTCTTTAGAGGTATCCACATTTCCAACTTATGTTCACACACACATATATAACATATACATAGAAACCATAAGTTCATATGCTTAAAACCATAAATTCATGTCTATGTGCAATCAACTTGTTCTAGAAAGAGCATAAAAAGTAGTGAAAAAGATGGCTATTTAGGAGCCCATCATTCCCCCCAACTGAACTATTGCTAGTCTCCAACAATCATAAAGTTCAGAATCCTGGCACGGACCCTCAAATCACTAGTTGTTCTCTGTCTAGACTCATCATGAACATAATCAAAGTATCCATGAGTCTCTTTGAATTTTTCCCAACACAGAACTTCAAAGGCCATGTCATAATCTATTGCACTATCATTCATTGCCAGCAATGGCTGAAGGAAGAGTGGAGGTTGAAACCTTAATGGAAACCAATGGTTAAGGAGTGTCCTTCCCAACATAATGTACCATGGAGCCCTTCTTGTGGCAAGGGTCAGATTCTATGGTGAATGAGGTTCCATTTTCTTTAGATCCTGCGACATCCTTATCCACCTCTTCCTAGAGGCATTAAATGTTGTAGCAACATCTCATGAGGAATGTTGGTCCTAGTCTACAAAGGCTTGTTCTCACACTGGATAGATCTTATTGGCTCCACTAGTGTTTTCTATGATAGAAAGCCAGTCAAAATATGTCCACCTAGAGTGTTGAACTTCAAGCCTCATCATCAAAGGAGCTGACATTTCTTTTTCTTTGTATGGCACAGCCTGGTGTTCTCTACTTATCTCATTCTACATCCATGACATGACTGCTCGTAACTATACATCCTAAAGGAGTGAATTCCACTCTGTGTCATCAGGTACTACCAGGTTATGCAAGTATAATTCACACAATAGGTTTTTCAGAGTCATTGGAGTAGACTGAAAGGCATAGTAAAATTCATGGGGAGTTGATATGGATGGATTGAGGCCTTCTACAATTCTTGTTAATTTAAAATTAACAAGTTTCTCTTGAAGGAATATTGCATACACCGGTGAGGGTGATCTACATTCCATCAGCTGTGGAATTAACCCTTTAATCTTATCAATCCTCTGTTTCAATATCTCAATCTCATCTAATTTCTACTCCAACTGAGAATTCTACTCACTTATGACTCATTTCAATTTTTCCTTTTCTAAATTTCATTGTGTCTTTTCCCATAACAATTGCTGGTATAAATTGATCCCTGCAGCAAGGGGTGTAGATAAATCTGGTGGGGGTAAAGGTTCTTGATTGAGTATGTCCACCCATCCAGATGAAAATTGAGGAGTTTTAATTGTTTTATTTGGTGCAGAGGACTTCCCCTTCCATAAAACAATTGCCTTTATTACATTGGTTTCCTCACTAACATCAGCTGCCACTTTAGCCAACATTTCTAACTTATCTTGACTGCCCTGCTGGGGTACTTCTTCAATAATTTCAGTTCCAAAGTCAGAAATTTCTTCGGAATTCATACTAGTGTCCTATTCAAAAGTATTATCCTCAAATTCCTCTGTGCCCTCAAAGTCCTTGTCACTATTAGTCAGAATGTAGTTAACTCCAACTCCAAGATTGACCTCTATTTTTGGACTCTACTCTCTTAATGTACTTCTTCTCTTAGGGGGTATAGATGAGCTCGAAGGACTCTTCCATTTCTTTTTCTTAATGACTACCTCCTCTACCACTGCTTCAAGAGGGTTTTTAGAATGCTCTTCAGGAGGGTTCTTAGAATTCTCTTCAAGAGGGAATTCATGATTTTCTTCCCTAGGGTTCTTAGAATTCTCTTCAGGAGGGAATTCAGGATGCTCTTCCCTAGGGGAATGTAGGGTTTCTTCCATATTATCAGTATTATCACCAAGCTGAGGTTCTAATATTTCCTCTTCTGGTTCCGTTATTTTTCCCTTACCCTTCCTAGATGTAGACTTTGTCCTTACAGATGGTGAAGATTTAGGAATATTAGGAGCTTCTGCCTTTTTTTTTTTCTTCCTCTGAGAAGTAGAGGCTCCAGTATTGAAAATTCTTTTTCTAGGTAACCTAGAAATGGAAGGAGAGACTTCAAGATCATTCTCAATTCTTTAAACAATTTTACGAACCCCAGAAGATGTTTTCTCTCTACAACCAATACCATGACCTCTAGGGCCGACTATACTAGGTTCAACTTCATTCATCTATAAAAATTCCTCCCATCTCCCAACCTTTTGTTTATTCAATTCCCTTTCTACAATTAATTTTATTAAGCAATGATGTGAAATAGACTGGTTTCTTCCTAACTGGACTAATAATGCTTGTTTTTTCACAATGTTAAATAAGAAGCTGGGAAGATTTATCAGTCTATTATCATCCCGAGGATGACTGAGAATTTTGAAGTGCAAAGCATGCAGGTATTTGTAGCGTCCCTCGCAAGTGAACTACTGAATAACAAATGTGGTTGGCTGAATGAACTCCAGAGGCAAAGATAATCACTATGTTCCTTGATTCCTATCGACATCTAACTGGGGATCACCATGCAAAGTGAATTGTGCTCTTTCTAAACCCAGGTCGAAATCTTTCACCCATTGTTCACCTTCCTGAGGTAAACCAGTTACTTCAACTACTACATCTTCTATGAACTCAATTTTCAAACCTTTAACTTCTGCAAACCTGTCCTTCAAGGTGGACATAAATTGTAGAGCAACTTCCTCGTTAAACCCTTTTAGGCTTAGATAATACTCCAACCATCCTCTCCTTCTAAACATTTCACAGGTGAGCGCATCATTTAATAAAACCCTGTGGTCTACTGGTTCATGCCTTTGAAGGTCACCCCCCATTACTACTCTGAAACAAATTTTTGAATATGAAGAACTACAATTCTCGCAGAGTTCAACAATGGCAAGTCACGGACCTCAATGCATTACAGAACAAAATGTTGTAGAAGAAAAGATGACGTACAAACTGCAACTTGATTCATAAAATTAAAGATTTGTTTGCACGAAATCTAATGATATGAGTTCTACATAACATCTCAATAAAGCTAGCACATGCCAAGGCTGCCATCTTGAACACGTCATAGCGTATCATTAGAAATTAAGATCAATTTTTAATATCTTTAATTCACTTTAAATGAGATGATGCAATCACAAAAGGACAGGTCATCAAGTCATGTCGCAAACATAATTCAAAGACATGATCTTTAATTTTACATGCTAAATTGAGATTTTGAAAATAGAATAATTCCCCCCCCCCCAACTAAGTAATGGCATGGGTCCCACCAAGCTAGGTTAAGCAATAGTGAAAAATTAAAATGACACAAAATCCTAAAAATTAATGAATAAATAATATATGTACGAGTATTGTGGCACAAACTTGGAAGCACTGTAGGAAGAGTTGTTCGAAAAACTGCATGTGCATGTGAAGTGATGGGATGGGGTGGATGGGTGGAAAAAGAGAGAAGGTGAGATGAAAAATTTATTATGGAGAAAGTATTCCACAAGATGTGAAATTTTTATTATGGTGCTCTTGAATGGAATCAAGAATCGGTAGAATCCTGGGTGGAAGACCCAGATTCTTCGACTATAGGATCACTTACTTCAGTTTTGCTTTGGAACTACTTTAGGAACTCATCACGGCTAATAGGTTTGTGGAAAAGTTTTAAATGGTGCCCATTGACAAGTAATTTAAATTGAACAGGATCAATTGTTGAAAGTTGCACTACTCCATTGTCAAATACTAATATTATCTCATAAGGCCCAAGCCATCTGGTGTGAAATTTCCTGGGTGTGTGCTGGTATCTAGAATCATATAGCAGTGCCCAATCTCCTACAAAAAATTTATTATCACGGATGAACTTATAATGCCATTTTTTTCTTTGTTGTTGTATCAACTTTGTATTGTGGAGAGCAGACTTCCTATATTCATCCAATCCATTTAATTGTAGTAATCTATCTTGTTTTTCTTTGGTGATATCTATATCGAGTTCCAAAGCAGTGCGAAGTGTTTTATGTTGGAATTCAATTGGCATAGAGGTAGATTTTCCATATACCAACTCAAAAGGAGTAAACCCTTTGGTGGTTTTCCATGTGGTGCGGTAAGCCCATATGGATTCAGGAAGACAGGTAGCCCAATCCTTTTTATGCATAGCTAATATTTTTGTGAGAATGGATTCGATCTCCCAGTTTGTGATTTTTGCCTATCCATTAGCCTGAGGATGGTAGGGTGAAGATTTTCTATGACGCACCATGTACTCCTGCATCAGCTTTGTGATAAGGTTAGAGGTGAATTGTGCTCCTTGATCTATGACAATTTCCCTTGGTATTCCAAATCTGGTGAATATGCATTCATAAAGAAACTTAGTAACTTTGTGATATCTAGCATGTCTCATAGCTTTGGCTTCAACCCATTTTGTTGCATAATCAGTACATACTAAGATGTAAGACTTTCCATGAGAAGAGGGCTCAATAGGTCCAATGAATTCAATACCCCACTTGTCAAAGGGTGTGACAACTACTTGTCGCTATAGGGGCATTTCATTAGTCTTTGTAGGTCATCCCATAAGTTGGCACCTATCATAGTGTCAAGTATGTTTTGTTGCATCCTTATGCAATGTAGGCCAGTAATACCTAGTTTTCAAAATCTTGTAGGTTGTTCTCTTTGCGGCAAAGTGCCCTCTGCAAGGCTCATCATGGCATGCCTGAAGGATGTCATAAGTTTCATCCTCTCAAACACATTGCTTTGTGACTTGGTCTGGTCCTGTATAAAACATGAAGCCTAAAATCCAAGAGAAGTTAAAGCTATTTTCAACTAACAAATGATGCTATTTAGGAGAAAAGTGAGGTGGCGTTCTCCCTGTAGCAAGGTAGTTGGCTAAGTCTGCATACCATGGATTAAAAGAATCAATAGAAAAAAAGTGCTCATTAGGGAAACTATCATCAATTATTGCAGGATCATCTGGCACTTATAGTCGTGACAAGAAATTGGCCACTACATTTGCCTTTCCTGGTTTGTCTATGATCTTTACATCAAACTCCTGCATGAGGAGTAACCAGCGTACTAGTCTACCACTAATGGCAGGTTTATTCATTAAGTACTTGATAGATGAATGATCAGTATAAACAAATACTTCATAGCTTGTGATGTAATGCCTAAATTTATTTAGTGCATAAACAACTGCTAGCAACTCTTTTTCAGTAACAGTATAATTCAATTCTGCTCCTTGCAAATTTTTACTAATGTAGTAAATTGCATGTTCAATAATACCTTCTTTTTGTCCCAGAACTGCTCCAATAGCATAGTTAGATGCATCTATGTGGATATGGAATGGAAGCTTCCAATCAGGTCCTCTGAGAATAGGTGTTGTTGTTAACACATCTTTCAACTTCTGGAATGATGCTTCACATTCCTCTGTCCATGTAAATTCAGCTTCTTTCTTCAACAAATTATATAGTGGTGCTGCAATTTGGCTAAAGTCTTTTATGAATCTTCTGTAGTAACTGGCATGACCAAGGATACTTCAAACATCCTTTTGCTTAACTGGTGTGGGGAGTGTGTTGATAACTACAATTTTTGCAGGGTCAACCTGAATTCCAAAAGATGAAAGGTAGTGTCCTAGGACTACTCCTTCCTCCATCATCATGTAACACTTCTCACTGTTAAGAGAGAGATTATAATCTTGACATCTCTTAAGAACCTTTTCCAAATTTTCTTGTGCTTCTTCAAATGTTGTGCCATGAGTTGTAAAGTCATCCATATAGACTACAACACAATCAGTAGCTATGTCAGAGAAAATACCAAGCACTGTTCTCTGGAAAGTAGCAAGAGCATTACATAGTCCAAATGGTAAGACTAAATAAGCAAAGGTTCCCCAAGGGTAGGTAAATGTTTTTTTTTCCTGGTCTTCTGGTGATATTTGTATCTGATTATACCCACTAAAGCCATCTAGAAATGAAAAGTACTTTTTACCCCCAAGATTGTCAAGTACTTGGTCAATGAAAGGTAGTGGAAAGTGATCCTTTTTAGTGGCTTTATTAAGTTCTCTATAGTCAACACAAACTCTCCACTTTCCTCCTTTCTTTGGAACAATTACAAGAGGAGAAACCCACTGACTGTTAGAAGTAAGATAAATGAAACTTGCACTAAGAAGCTTCTGCAACTCGGTCTTAACTATATCTCTTAAAGCAGGGTTAATTCTTCTTTGAGCTTGTCTCACTAGCTTGTATTCTAGGCTTATGTATATTCTATGAGTACATAGTTTGGGATCCAGCCCTTTCATGTCATTGTAATCCCATGCAAAGGCTTCCTGACTATCCTGTAAAATCTTGAAAAATGTATCATGTCGCCATGGTATTGACATTTGCTACATATTTTGATAAAGTGACAAGCATCTTTCTCTAAGGTTTTCTAGAAGTACCCCATACGAAGGATCTTCTTGGCTAGGTTTAATCCGCTTGAATGCGACCCGCAAATGCTCTTGTGAACCTCACTTAAAGCTAACTTAAACTCCTCTTCCTCTAGACATCTAAGTAACATCCTATCAAGACCCTTACGATATAATGTTTCAGAAAGGATTATGTAACAGGCTGATTGTCGGATGAAATTTTGTTTTTGGGCTCATGATTGGTCTATAGGTAACACTTGATCTTTGATATATGTATAAATAGGGCCGTACCAAGGTGAGTCATGTTCATTGAGTAGGGAAATAATTTAGGTTTCAGGAAGGTCAAATGCTAGTTTTGCCAACTCTTCCACCAAGAATTCATACTTCTCATTCTGATCTAGTTTTTGAAGTAAGGAAGCCAAGGTCGCCATTGCATCAGCTTCTCTATTATTCTCTCTTGGAATTTTCTCAAAGGTTATCAAAGAAAAGTACTTTTTCCAAGCATTTATCATTGTTTTTTATGGCATGAGTTTCTCATCTTTGGTATTGTATTCATCATTGATCTGATTGATTATTAACTGAGAGTTTCCATATACTTGTAGTTTGGTGATGTTCCATTCTAAAGCCATCTTAATCCCAATGACTAAAGCTTCATATTCTGCTATGTTGTTTGTACATGAGAACAAAAGCTTGTATGACTTAGGAATAATATACCCTTGAGGGGTAATCAATAGTATGCCGACCCCGGAACCTCCTTGGGTATATGATCCGTTGAAATACAACTTCCATGTCTTGGCCTCTATGTTGACAATTGCTAAATCTGGAAACTCCACTTGAATGGTTTGCGTAGAAATCAATGGGTTTTCTGCTAAGTGATTTGATATCACTTGTCCTTTTATGGATTTTCTATCTACATACTCAATGTCGAACTCACTTAATATCATGACCCATTTTACTATTCTACCTGTTAAGGCAATTTTGCTTAGCAAGTATTTTAGAGGATCAATTTTTGCAATAAGTTTCACCTTGTGCATCAACATGTAATGCCTCAATTTTTGTGATGTAAAGACAACCCCTAGACAAGCTCTCTCCATGAATGTATAGTTAAGTTCATACTTGATCAAAGTTCTACTCAAATAGTAGATTGCTCTTTCTTTCCCTTGCTCATCTTCTTGTGCCAAAATAACTCCTAGAGATCTCTCGGTAGTGGATATGTACATCAGCAATGGTTTTCCCTTAATTTTTGGCATTAGGATTGGCAGATTTATTAGATAATTCTTCAATAAAGTGAAGGCTTTGTCTCATTCTTCATCCCACATGAAAATAGTGTCTTTGTGTAGCAACCTTGTGAATGAATGACATTTTTTCGCCAGTTGAGAGATAAATCTCCTTATTGATTGAATCTTGCCTTGAAGGGACCTCATTTGGCTTATGTTCTTTGGAATCTCCATATCCATTATTGCTTGAACTTTTTCCAGATCCACTTCAATGCCTTTAGTGGAAACTATGTAGCCTAATAACTTACCGGATTGGACACCGAAGGAACATTTTTTTGGGTTAAGCCTCACTTTGAATTGCTCCAACCGAGTGAATATCTTTTCCAGAATTTGTAGGTGATCTTCTCTTTTGTGTGACTTTGCCAATATGTCATCCACATAATCTTCTAGAAAGGTGTGCATCATATCATGTAAAATAGTTATCATTGCCCTTTGGTATGTGGCTCTGGTATTTTTAAGGCTGAAGGGCATGACGTTCCAACAAAAGGTACCCCAAGGACATGTAAAGGCTATCTTCTCTTGGTCTTCAGGTGTAATTTTTATCTAATTGTAGCCGCTAAAACCATCCATTAATGAGTACATAGAGTGACCCACTATCAAATGTGGGAAGTCATCCTTAGGACATGCAAGATTCAAGTCTCTAAAATCGGTGCATACATGAATGGATTTATTGTGTTTGGTGACCGGTACAATATTAGATATCCATTCAGCATATGCAATTTCTCTTGTAAATCCCACCTTCAACAATTTCTCCAATTTGGCTTTTACTAGGAGAGCTATATGTGGGTGCATCTTTCTCAACTTTTGCTTGACAGGCTTAACCCCTAGTTTAACATTAAAATGGTGCATAATGAAGTTGGGATCCAATCCTAGCATTTCAGCATAGGACCATGCAAAGTTCACTTGTTTTTCTTGACAAAACTTGATAAAATCCTTTCTTTCTAAAGGTGTAAGTGATGTTGCTAGGTGTATAAATATAGGATCCAATTCTATTTCGATGTTGACCTTTTCTATCATCTCTATGAGAATCGGTGACCTTTCTTCCTCATGTTCGGGTAGGGTATCCAACCTCTCTTCCTTTGGTGCCACAGTTAGGTTTTCACCATAAGAAACATCCTTTATCTTTACTTTTTTTGGTTCTTGTGTTGCCACATAGTGGTTTTCATCACTAGAACTTTTCATTTTTCTATTTTTTTCATTTTTTTCTTTGGATTAAGAGATTGGATCCCTGCTTCTCTCATCATGTTCAGTTCAAATTCGTTGGTGAAAGAGGGCTCAACCGCATTAAGGTATTGGGTCATTGCTTGGTCATTTGGGAAATAGAGTAAGTCACTTGGCTCATTTAGGTCCCAATCAATAAGGTCAGGATGCATCAAGGATAGGGATTCATTTGGAAAAGTGTCATTGGCTGGAGTTATGGACATGACCTCATTGGAGGGTTCGTACATTGTATCATTAAGGTCTATCACGTGAGCTTCCTCGAGATGGTCCATGGAAGAAGGATCAAAGTCCTCTTCACTTGATTCCTCAAGGACTTCTACGGGAAATAGCATGGGAAATAAAACATGAATTAATCCTAACGTTTGGAATCATCCTCCTATGAGGGTTTTGAAAATTCCTCTATCCATGGTCGATTAATGGGTGCTTGTCTTATATTAAGTTCTTGTATGATAGGTTCTTCATTCCTTGGAGTTTGTTGCCTTGGAACATTAGCATAAGCATGTATGGTGACAACCTCTTTATCATTGTATGAGTCATCAAACAAATTATCCCACTCATAGTCTCAAGAATCATCGCTATCCACATCAGATTCCACCCTATTCACTTGAGGATATGAATCATGCATGGGGCTGGAGCTTTCTCCTTTGTGCTGGTAGCCTACCCCTGATCTTTCTTCTTTTGACCTCCAAGAGGGTTCAATAGGCTCTAGCAAGCCTCTATTTATTTTTCCTAAGGGTCCTCTTCCCTTGTACCCCATTTTTTGCATTATCTCAAATCCTTTCCCATATTGCTCGGTTTGAATGTTAATGTGCTGAATTCTCTCTACGGGAGTATTTGAGGTATCATCTTCATCATGATAAAGCCATTGGAGAACTTCATCTTATTCTTTATCAAATGTTGCTTTGTCACTTTCCCTTACAAAATAATAGTTATATTTATGAGGAAGATGTTCTTTGGACGGTTTCCCATGTGTTCTTAGATATGTGGGTAAATCGAATAAGGAAATAGAATATTCCCCTACTCCCTTGGACTAGATTTTACATTGTTTTTCAAATGTATGCATCATTTCACTCATTTTTTTTTAGTGGTCCTCTTTAGCTTTATCTTTCTCTTCTTTGGTAGGTTTGAAAAGTTCTACTTCTAGTTTAGATGCTTTGTCTAAATTTTCATTTGACGTTGGACCCTCGTAACTCACTTTCTCCTTTCCTTTAGTTGATGTAGTTGAGTTAGCTTGAGGAGGGTTTGAAGAAGCACTTAATGTTAACTTAGGATCATCCTCTTTGATGTCTTCAATGGTGGCCCTTTGGATAATTCCTTCTCTGTTATGGGGAATAAATAGTTCATGGAGAGGTTTTAATGCATTGCAATACTGGAAAGGATTTGAATCCCCTCCAACTGTGATTTCCTCACCCATGTATGGAAATTTTATGCATTGATGATACATGGATGGAACCGCTTGCATCTCATGTATCCACGGCCTCCCCAATAAGATATTATAAGTTAGTTTCATATCTAAGACTTGGTATTTTGTGTCCTTTTTTATAGGTCCAACTTGAATGGGTAATACAATCATGCCTTTTGAGGCTCTTTCAACTTCATCATAAGCCTTTATGGTAATTATTTTTGTAGGATCAATGCATAACTCAGATAATCCTAGAGATTTGAGAAGACTCAAAATGCAGATGTTAAGACCAACTCCCCCGTCTATGAGATCTCTCTTGACCCTGTGTCTTTCAATCAAGACTTCTATATGCAATGGAAGATTTTGGGGATGAGTAATGGACATGTCATCATGGTCTAAAAATGAAAGGAAATGGGGCACAATGAGATGTCCTACCATATTCTGAAACTTCTCCTCATCCAAGTTGGTAGGAACATTAGTTTCCACTAAAGCTCTCTCTAGAATTTCCTTGTGATTTGGCGATAACTTTAATAACTCCAAGATAGAAATTTGTGCTGGAGTCTTTTGTAGTTGATCCACCAAACTGTATGGTTTTTCTGTTGTAGCCAATTGTTTTTCCAAAATGTTGGATTGTAGAGGGCCAATAGGTCTAGGATCAACCCCTTGCAAGGTAATCCTTGAAGCCTGCCCCCTAGTGATAACATTAGATGTTTCTTTTCAAGGGGTTGTTCTTTGATCACTATAGTATTTACAACATGTTCACTTTTGGACAATGTATTGACAACGTTATCATAGGGAGGTGCAAAATTGATATTGTTGCTTCTTTATTTATTCCCATTGGATGACTCACCTTTTTCATGGTTATAAAAAGGTTTTTTAAACATTGTGTGATCTTCATTACCTTGAGGTCCTTCAATAGTGATTGTACCAAGTTATCAATCAAGTCTTGCACCACGTTCTTCAATTGTAAGCACTCATTGGTCTTATGCTCTCTAATTCTATGATATTCACAATGACTATTTGTGCTCCACCAGCTGGGCTTATTCTGTGGCTCATAGGGTTGAATGCTAGGTAAATTAATGATATTGTTAGCCATGAGAGTCTTCAATGCTTTCTCGAGAGGTTCACCCAAAGGTGTGAAGTTACTCTTGGGAGTTGGTACCGAGAATTTGTTAGATTTATTGCCTCCTTGGTTGTTCCCAAAATTGCCACTATTGGTATTGTTGTTGTAAGACACTTTGGGAGCCTGATTTGCATTGTTCTCCTGATTAGGTGTTCTTGTGAGAGAAAATGGAGTCACTTTCAAATTACTAGAATTGACAACACCATCATTGACCACTCCTTTATTGTTGTTCTTCAACCCAAACCAATTATAATTGTTAGAGAAGTTCTTATTCTGGTTGTTATGGTTGTTGTTGGAGGTATTGTTATTGTAATTCATATTGCCTTTGTAGAGTTTTAACTCTCCACTCTTAACTAATACCTCTTCCATGGTTACTCCATTTTCGATAAGATCTTGGAAGGTCTTAGGACATTGCATTCTCAAGCGGTAATTCATCTCATTGCTCAAGCTATTGATGAAGATATCCATCTTCTCTTTTTCAGGTACACTTCTAGGATATCTAGAAAATATCATCCTCCATCTTTGTAGGAAAATGAGGAATCATTCTCCATCCTTTTTCTTGGTATTACATAAAGTGATCATTGTGACTTCGTGCTTGATATTATATGAGTAGTGTGCCACAAATTTGGAGGCCAGCTCTTTGAAAGTTTTAATGCCGGAAGGTAATTTTGATAACCTTTCCATGGCCATACCTCCCAAACTCCTAGGAAATAATCTCATTAAATAAGTGGTATCGTGCATGAATTCCAATCTCAATGCACAAAATTCCCGTAGATGATCTTGAGGATCCGATGTTCCTTCATATTTATCATACTTAGGAAATACTACGTTGATAGGGAATGGTACCATGACTAGACTTTTGTCAAATGGAAATGGACATAATGCTTCTATAGAAAAGGGCTTTAGAGCCCCGCTTTGCTTTATCATATCCAATTGCATTTGAAATAACTTAAATTGTTTATTCATTATATCGAGCGGGCCCTCTTCAACTTCTGGTGTTCTAAGTCGATTAACATTATAATCACGAGGGATTTTAAGACCCTTTCGGGCTAGATCCATAAAGTGCTTTTATTTGTCTCTTTCCATTGCTTTCTCCGTAAGTTTCAAGAAATAAGGACTTTGTCTAGCCTCACTAACCCTTTCATCAGTGGCATCTTCAATAGTTGGTTCACCATTAGCCTTAGGGTTAGTGTTATCAATTCCTTGAGTGTTAGAGTCTATTCCTCCATTATTGGTGTTACCCTGATTGTTTGGGTCAGTACTGCCATTGTTGTTATTACCCAAGATACCAGAGTACATCATGTTGGTTTTACGCTTCTTGAATGGGTTGTTCTTGTGGTATTTTTGGGGCATTAGATGTATCACTTGGGAAAGGAAGCTCTTGTCTCAGATAAGTTATGTCTGCTTGCAAGGTTTTCTTTACGTAATATGATCAAGTAAAAGCAGGCATGAACATAAACCGTTTGAAAAAAGACTTTATCTTGTTGGCTTATGATCGAATCCTTGTGAAATTTTTAAAATTGCTCAAAACCAGGATTTCTGACCAAGCAGGGTACTGGAACAAATAAAACAGCCAAAAGGGTATCTGAATTTGGAACCAAAAAATTTTGAAACCCTCAGGAAATGCTCACTGTTTACCTTTTCTATTTCTAGGCATCACTTGCCTGTGTGTAGACATGACTTAAAGATTGATTCGCATCGACTAGAATTGATTTAGGCAGCACTCTGCAGATGTGCAGGCGGCATTTTACTGTTCATAGGCATTTTTCTAGTTTTTACAAGTGTCACTTAATATTTCTCAAGCATGACTTTACTACTGATAGGCATTTTTTGAACAGTCACATGCATGACTTTACTGCTAACACACAGTATTTCTCTATGCACAAGCGGCACTTTGCTGACTAGGTTGTAAATTTTAGATTTTAAAAATTGTAAGATCGGGTTTATAGAATTTTCTTGTTTGAAAATGGAACACAGTCACAACACACACATCAAATTTTAATCATGTCCCTAAAACCACACTAAAGTGTATGTTCTCGACCATTTTTCACAAGTATTGAACAAGAAATTATTCCACACAATCTACCTATAGTCAAATTTGGCTTTTAACATGTTTGGCTCTATAAGGTAGCTTACTAATTTATCAAGGATTTAATGAATAATCCATTATAAACTATGCCAAGTTCTTTTTCCAACTTGCAGGCTTCCCACACACACAAAAGCACGATTTGGCGCAATCCTTGAAAGGACTACTAGAGGAAGTGAAGCAACTTGCACACAATCTAGCTAGTTCCCTTTTAAGGAAAAGTGTGTTTGATTATAGTGGGTTGGAAAGTACCGCGACAAAAGTGGTTGTCTCCCACTTGGGTCATTCCCTCTCACTGGCCTCGTTAAGGCAATTTCTTAGGAGGCGGGCCCTATAATGTTCTAGCATGTTTTCCAATCCCAAGCAAAATTCTAGTGAGGATATAGTATCCTGAACCCATGGCACAAAAATGTTAAAAGCATAAGGAGGCTTATGGTTCTCACCCAATAAAGGCTTTGCCTCTATAACTATTAGACCCTTTATAAATGAATCTTTTTTGTTTGGCACGACTGCCTCATATTGCTCTTCCAACAATCCCGAGTCAATATGGACATTACAATTTTTTCGATCAAACCCTAGGTCTAGCAAACTAAGAAATTCTTCCTGGGTTATTAATAAAATTTGTTCTTGATTATTTTTATTCACAATTGTTGTTCTTTCTTCATCATAATTTTCTGCACAAATCAAGATAATTTATGAGCAAGGAAAAACTTCAGGTAATAGCATGCGACCCAAACCAACATCCCACGATGCAACTTTATTCATTTTTGCACCTATCATTGGATTAAATTTAATAAATTCACACCTCTTTGGCACATTTGCCTTACTACACAATGTATGTTTAATTACTATAATTCTCCTTTCACCATGGATAGAAGGATAATAAATATCATGATACTCATCAATGAAACCAGGGATTTCTACTAGTTTTCTCAAGTCTATTAAATTTTTTCCATCTTCTTTCCCTTGGCCTTGAGTTTTCTCTTGCCCCATTGTTCTTCAAAAGAATGCAAAATCACAGAATCACATATATTTACTAACAAAATCATAGATAATAACTAACTAATTTAAGAAAACCCCAATTGGAGACTGGCTTTGTACTTGCAAGAATTAAAATTTTAAAATCAAGTTAAACTAAATTTTTTACATTACAAAATTGAGATGCATCAGGGTAGATATCTTACCCGAAATTAAATTTTGAAATCTGGATAGATAGAAGTTAGAAAGGTTGAGGCTCTCACAAGTTACAATCTCAAAATCTTCGGTGACAGTTCAATAGTTATTTTTAGCTTTCTGCTACTACGAGTCGATAGGTTTTTAAAAAAGAAATGTTAAAAACCTTTTGTTAAATGTATCATTTAAACCAAAATTTAGGAATCCATTTATGTTTTACCTTCACATGATACGTAATCTTTTTGACAAATTACACATGTCACATTTCCAGAACAAGTTTGCAAAAAAGGTTTTTGAAACCCACAATACTTTTGAAATACAACTTCAACCGTTCATCTCTCGTAATCTAGCGATTGTCATGATTTTAAAATATTAATACACACTAATGAATATAATCATTAATTATATTCACATAGAATTCATGCATTCGAGAATACATTATCCAGGAAGCTTGAACTAGTCACCATTACATGATAAAGTTTAGAAACATTTAATTATTACATGAAACAAAAGTGCAACGCAAAGTTTTTATATTATATTAGGCAAAATTTCATTATAATTCAATGATGCCTGGATATCTATTAACGATTCTTATAATCAAAACAAAAAAATAAAAGCACTTGGAATTTCTTAAAACATTTTCATATCTTTTTTTAAACATACATGATTACAATGTACATCATTACAAAAACCTTGGTAAGCTACTAGCACCAGAGGGAGGAACACTAGAGTCTAGGTAGACTTAGGGACTATTCGGCTCCCTTCCTTCTATGTGGAACTTTGAAGAGAGGATAATCTCAAAGAATTCTTCTAGTCATTGATAATCCTCAATTTCCTCCAGTAGGTGCAACTTCGAAAGGAAATACCTCCCAATCTGTGCCCACTTCTGATGACGCATGAGGTGCTCAACATCAAGGTTGAGTAGAAATGGTTTCCTGGGCACATTTACTTGCTCCCCTGGTTGTAGAAGCCTAGGAAAATCATTTGCCCAAGGAATTCCAAACTTAATTTTTGCAAGTACAACAACATTCACATCATCGTCGAGGTACTGTTCTCTAAAAACTTTCCTCAGTAGCATGAGGATATCCACCTTTTCCCCCCAGGTCCAACAAAGATGCCAAGAACTGAGACAAAATGTCGGTGTTAACTCTATACCTACTTTCATTGTCCAAAAATTTACGTCCCAAGACCATCCTTATAGCCTCCTTAGTGAAGGCTCCCAACTCTATAGAAATAGACACCAGGATTGGGTCTGTGACCAAGCCCAAAAAGGCCTTCTGATCCTCCAAGGAAGTGCATCTTAAATGAATTGGAGTGTCAATTGAAAATTAAAATTTGACAAACTGATACTAGTATTCTAATTTTTGAGAAAACTCAAAGAGAGCCTATGACTCGCAGACTATTTTCATAAAATATGCTTTGACAATCATAAATTAATGAGTGTAGATCATCTATTTATAAGCCCCGGGGCCCAGGCCTGGGCCCTGACCCCTGATTGAAATTCTTTCTTTGCCCTAAACATCTAATTAATTCATTAGTAAAATGGTAATTGTCCTTCAAAAATTTCCAAATCTTTCATATTTAATGCAACAGTTGGTGAAATTGGAAACGAGACTTATGATAAGACATTTTCTAACTTGGGAATAATGAAGGCCAAAAGGATCGCATGATGCAGGTGTACATAAAAATTCTTTAATATAAAAAACTTGAAACATGTGCCCACTCTACAAAAACAATGAGCAAAGTACGTTAGCTATGAAATGGCGGTAGGAAATGAAGCTTTACCATTGATGTAAGATCATTGAACAGTCAGAAAACAATGTGCTTACATGAAATGATGTTTTCAATTAAGCCTTAAGGCATTAATCTATCGAGGTAATGAATTTAATGAAGTGACATGTATCTGTCATTGAAAATTGAAAGGTACCATCTAAGAAGCTATTAATTGATAGTTAAACATTACTTTAATTGATGTTATCTACTTATCACCATTAATTAATAATTTTATCTAATATTACCGAAGATTGCCAGTAGAATTCTGCTTTTTTGGTGTCAAAAAATGAGGTCATGGACTCACACGTTTGTTGGATTACAACATATCAACAACCAAAGGTGAATTTTGGGTCTATTGTTGGTCTTCATAACCTCTACGAAAAACTCTTGGTGGATTCATGACATGTGGTATGATTGATCGTCAGCTTATTGGATGAGGATCATAGTGATGGGACCTGCTGCACCCACTAGTGCAACTTCAACATCAAATAAAAACTATTAGATTAAGAGAGATGAACAATGGAAGGTTCATTTCAGACGGAATGTGGTGGGATAGCTCCTTTACTGAAAACTTTCACCAGAATCGTCACACATGTCATTCTTCGAGAATGAAAACTTAGCACCAAACTAATTAAATTTAAGTTAAAAACTTAAATCGCCTGGAATGTTAAATTTAATAATTATTTCCAATTATTAAATTGCCATACCAACTATACAACTATTGTATTAAATTGCCAAGTTTATATGCATTTTCGAAAAACATTCACCATGACAAATAAATTAATTAAAATATTTGGAAAATAGTTTTGCCATAATTTATCAGTATAAGGAAGTCTGATTCGCCAATTAAATTAATAATTTTCTTATAAAAAAATTTAGAGTTGCCATATTTTTATGAAAATGGTATACGTTATTAAAAAATTTGCCACCAAATATCCATATTTTGAAACATAATTCGCCATCAATATTAAAAATTTTCCCTCCAAAAAATATGTGATTCGCCCAGGGATAACTTTAAGAAACCCCTCCCGAAAAAAAAGCCTAAAATGCTGGCGAATCCAACATCTTGTGGGCAGGAAAATTTTAATATCGAGGGCGATTTTTTTGTTCCATATAGGGAAATAAAATATTATATGTTGGCGATTTTTTTCTTGCCCTAGCAAAAATCATTTTAAATGTGGTGAATTAATGTTTTTTTTCACTGACGGATATATAAATGATGGCTATTTTTTCCCTTGCCAAAAATGAATTAATAATTTCAGAGGCGAATTACTTGTTTTGTAGGAAAATGAATAATAATGGTCTTGGCTAATCTTCAGTGGTAAACTGAAAAATTGTTTAATCTGGGCAGATGGGAAAAGATTCCCCAAATCGGCCCGAAATTCATCCCGGGCTGTCGATCTATCAGATTGTATTACTGTTACATGGTTATATTTATATTTTATTAATAATTATATGGCTATGATTATATCATATGGCTATAATTATATTATAGTATAAATAATTATATTATATGTTCTATTATATAATAAATAATTATAAATAAAAATAATATTATTTTTATAATAATAATAAATCTGGTGACGGGTCGTCGATCTATCAGATTGTATTACTGTTACATGGTTATATTTATATTTTATTAATAATTATATGGTTATGATTATATCATATGGCTATAATTATATTATAGTATAAATAATTATATTATATGTTCTATTATATAATAAATAATTATAAATAAAAATAATATTATTTTTATAATAATAATAAATCTTAAATGATTACATAATATAAGTAATATTATTTTTAATTGAATGCCAAAAAAACATATTATAATTTATAAAAAATACATTATTAAAATATAAAATATAAACCAATGCAGTTACATTAAAAAAAATTAAAAATATTTAAAAACAATAATAATTTAATAATTTAATTAAAAATAATAGAACATATGATATAATTATTTATACTATAATATAATATAATATAATTACAACCATATGATACATTGATATAATCATAACCATATAATATAATATAATTATAACCATATAATATTTATATAATATAATAATAATTAATAATAATAATAATAATGACCATCGAGTCTGAGTCATTGACGGCCCGGGATGAATTTCGGACCGATTTGGGGAATCTTTTCCCATCTGCCCAGTTTCATCCGGAATCGTGACACGTGTCACGATTCCGGATGAATCTGGGCAGATGGGAAAAGATTCCCCAAATCGGCCCGAAATTCATCCCGGGCCGTCGATCTATCAGTCTTCAGATTGTATTATATTATATTATATTATATGGTTATGAACTTATGATTATTATTATTATTATTATTATTATTATATTATATTATTTATGTATTATTTAATATATTATATTATTTATGTAATATAATATAATAATAATAATGTTAGTATTATATTATATTATTTAATATTATTTATGTAAATATATATTACATAAATAATATATTATTTATGTAATAATTATTATTATATTATATTATTTAATATTATTTATATGTAATAATATATTACATATAAATAATATTAAATAATACAATATAATAATAATATAATTATTATTATTATTATATTATAGGTTATGATTATTATTATTATTATGTTGTATTATTTAATATTATATTATATTATATTATATGGTTATAAATTATAATTATATTATATTATATTATAGGTTATGATTATTATTATTATATTGTATTATTTAATATTATTTATAATATTAAATAATAAAATATAATAATAATAATAATAATAAATTTAATAAACATTTGATAGTCTATAGATCGACGGCCCAAGATGAATTTCGGGCCGATTTGGGGAATGCTTTCCCATCTGCCAATATTCATCCGGAATCGTGACACGTGTAACTTATGTACATTATTGAGTCTTGACAATTTATTACTGTTAGATGTACATTGTACATTAAAGTTAAAACCATTAATTACTTATTACTTTCGTTTTAACTATAACTTCAAGTATTTACGAGAGTCCGATACGATAGCCATAGGGTTTTCAAATTTTAAATTTTCAAAGACTGGCAAAATTCCATTTTGTGTTCTGATTTCTGAAGACTGAAGTCTGAAAGTGTGACACTGTGAAACTTTGTTATCAGTCGACAACACCAATTATCCAATCTCAATTCCAGGTATTTAATTTTTTTCAAAAAAATTCCATTGCAATTTGCAGCAATAGAAATCTTGATTTTAATTGTCTTAGGTTTGCACTTTAAAATTATTTTGAATAGGGCCTGAAGTCTAATAACCAGTAGCGCCAGGCATGGGCAAAACAAAGTCAAAAACCTCCCAAACGAGTGCACCCATAAAGGAAAAGAACACCATTATAGAACTCAGACGAGTGCTACAAACCCCAGGTTTCACCGATGAGTGTCATGATATTTTTGATCCTGTTATCCATGGAGATTCTGAAATCATGGCAATTAGACATTCATTATTTAGTAAGTGGAAAGATCCACAGAAGGGGAGAATTTATTACAAATATAACAGCAGTATTGGGGCATATACAAATAAACTAGCTGTTGTGGTTACTGGATTAGCAAACCTCGCTGTACCCGAACTATTCCCTTGCCCTGAAATTGTAATGCTATGCGCTCAGAATTATGATGAAAATAGAAAGGCAATTGTAAACCAAAACACTCAGGAGGAAATTTTATCAATAACTGAGAGTGAATTTCTGACTCTGTTAGACCTAGGGTTAGGGTTTAGAACAGAAAGCTCTAAGGAGCGCATTGACTTGGATAAACTAGCTCAGGCTTATGACAAGCTGGAAAGATCTTTTCAAGATTCATATATTAAGGGTTTAATACCCTCAGAGTCCACTACTAGTGTTACACTGGACAAAGACCATAAGCCTCCTTATCAGTATGATATTTTTGTGCCATGGGTTCAGAATACTATTTCTTTGTTATCATTTTGTCTGGGATTGGACAGTAACAAGGAAGTGGGGGCCAGTGTTCTTGAAATGATTTATAATATCCATTGTCGAGGGCAGTCAGTTGAGCAGGTAGATGTAAGATATAATTTTGTTCAGCACATTGTTGAATCTATGCAACAACAATTACTGATGATTAAACAAAGTACAACTACAGGCAAGACCAAGACATTTAGGTTCACAAGTTACTTGTGCTACCTTCTTTTAGCAAAGCATCGCCCAATATTTGAGACAGAGAACAACAAGCTTGGTATTGAGGTCTATAAGTTTGATGAGAGAACCCAGAAGAAATCAGAGACTCCAAGTCCAGTATATGAGTGGACACATAAGATGAGGATGACTGCTGCAAATAAAAACTACAACCATTTTGTAGACTTCTTTTTGGCACCTATTTACCAAAAAATCATAGGCACTTCGATGCCTAGATTTCCTGTGTCTTGTAAAGATTGCATTCAACTGGGAAGTCAGATTCAATTGGCTGACTGGTTCTTTATGGAAGAGTACACTCTCTTAAGGTTTTACGGTTCAGCGGTTGAACCCTGCAAACTTCCAATGCATGTTACAGAAAGGGTTTTTACACTGGAATATGTACGGCAGATGGAGAGCGCAGATGAACTTTTCAATGGACAACAAAAGAAAATGATATTTCCTTCCTTGCCTTTCGCAATTGGAGGCCTCACATTTGAGAGAAAGGCTTTCAAACTGGAAAATGAATTGGTAACTTTTTTTGGCTTTGATTTTTTCAGTCACTGGAATTATGATCCACTGAACATAATACAAACGAGACTTATTGCCAATGGGAACTCTACGAGCAAATATCAACATCAGGAGATGCCATTGATAGAAAAGTTTAAAAACAAGGATTCATGGGATGAGGTTAAGAAAGAGATGGAGAAACATGCAACAGAGAATAATATTTCAATGCAAGAATTGTCATCCCAAATTATGACATTGCACAAATCAGAGCCTCTGACATACTTAAATTTCTACAAGAAAGCATCTCAACCTTCTACGAGGTCTATGCCTAAAGAAATTAAAGTGGCATGCAAAGCTGAAATGTGGTGTCAAACCAAGATGACTGATTTCTGGAAAATGAGGCAAAATTTGGGTGAACCAAAGACATCAGCTGTTTTTGATGAAATTGAGGAGGATGAAATTTTCAGCAATTATTGGAATAAAGAGCATCCAACTGTACTATATGATTTTGGCAGTGACGGTGATAATGAAAGGCAGAAGGACCTCCAGTCTGATGCTGACATTCAAGGTATTCAGGATTCCGGGTCAACCAGGGGCAGAGATATTGTTACACTTCAAATGAGTGATTCTGTTAAACAAACGTATGGTAGAGGGGCAACTATGATACAAAAAATGGGTTATGCAGGTCTAGGGCCCATTGGTGCAAGTGGTGAAGGGATTTGGAATCCACTTCCAGTACCAGAGCCACCCAAAAGAGGATGTAAACCAATCATTGGACTCTCTGACAATGAAGATGATTCATCTAGAAAGGGCAAAAAACATTATGTCTCTGCTTCTGAAGGTCATCCCAAAACATTATTTGTTAAATCTTCGAATCCAGTTGTAGTTGATCCCACTGGCACTGGCACTGGCACTGGCACTAGCATGGATGAACCTTGTGCAAAAAAGCAAAAAGTTATGACAATTACACTGCCAACAATGTCAGCGGTTACTTCACCAATGTATGCACCAGTAGCTTCTGTACAAAACCCAGAAAACAGTCCTAAAACGCCAGGATTTGGAATGGGCCATCTTCAGTCTGTTGGCAATCCTCAAAATACAATTGTAGGTGGAGTAAGTTCAACTGGAGTTGGAGGAGCACACAAGGATACAACTGATAATTCACCTTTCAAACACTCAATTCTGTCAGCAAACCCAGATTTTAGTTTGAAAGAATTTGCATCAAAGTTTGAACAGACAAGCGAAAGAAATAGGCAAATTATGAAGACTTTGAAAAGTGATGCAGTTGCTAAATGTCAGGGATCTACTAACAGAATATTTTCAACATATGATCCAAACAATGAAATGATGAACTTCATGGCTGTTATGCCCCTGGGTAGAGATAATATTCCACCACAAAATGTAATAAATCCTAACGATATACAAGTTACCAGTCTTCAAATGGATTTGTCAAAAGTGAAAAATATTGACAAAATCAATATATCTAAAGAGAGCAACAAAATGGTCTACTCTACACTTCTGAAAGCGGAGAGGGAAAACAAAAGGCTTACAAAGCAAATAGAAAAGTTACAGGCAGACCTTGATAATGTGAAGGCGAAGGAGAAAGCAGCAGACAATAAGTTCAAAGATTTGCAAAATAGGATAAAGAAATCTTCTCCTACAGAGGCAATTGTCCAGCAAGAAAAGATGAATGAACAAGTGGAAAAATTGACTAAAGAATTGGATGAGTGCCAAAAAAGACTTCAGGATGAACAAGCCTCTAGTGCACAGTTGTTCAAGTCTTTAGAGAGTAGTGCATAGGTCAACAATAAATTGAAAACTGACCTGGACTATGCTGTCAAGGGAAATAATATTTTGAAGACTAAATTGGAGAATGAAAAGAAACAGTCGATGTCTAGGGCAAATATGATTTTTAATTTGCAAAAGGAATTGGGGAATGAGAAGAAAAAAGAGGAGTCTAGTGCAAAAACAATCAACAATTTGAATAAGCAATTGGAGAACATGAAACAAAAAGAGGAGTCAACTGCAAAAACTATCAGTAATTTGGAGAAGGAATTGGAGAATGTGAAGAAAACAGAGTCTAGTGCTACTGCAAACACTAACATAATCCACCAAATGAGGAGGGAATTGGAGAATGCAAAGAAAAAAGAAGAGTCAGCTGCAAAGAAAATCTTCAATTTGAGAAAGGAATTGGAGAACACAAAGAAAGAGGAGTCTACTGACTCTACTCAAAGACTCCATGATTTGAAGAAGGAATTGGACAATGCGAAGAAAAAGGAGGAGTCCACTGCAAAGGCAATCCATGATTTGAAAAGGGAACTCGGGGATGAGAAGAAAAAAGAGGTAACTGCTGCAAATACAATCCAAGATTTGAAGAAGAAATTGGAGGATGAGAGGAAGAGAGCAACTAATTTGCAAGGGCAAGTAGAGGAAATACATAAAAAGAGTGAAAAAGAGATGTCTCAAATGAAGAAAAAGATGGAGAATGTAATGGTAGAAAATAGAGCGACCTCTTCCGAAGACCATCATGTGAAGGATACTATAATAAACATGGTTAAGCTTATCAAACAAGAAAATTGGGACAAAATAATGAAGAACACTGATAGTTTGTTTGAATGGCTTGATTTAAATAGCAATATCAGACTTCTCTTTGAAAATGTAAAAAGTGATTTTTTTGGTAAAAGACAAATCTTCACCAAATCCTTAAAAAATGTTTCTGACCAAATTTTGAGTAAAGTAAAGATATCCAGTGATAGGGATTTGGCAAAGCATGGAATAAACAGCCGCTTGGATGCCTCTGTAATGACCATTGATGTCGGTCACCATTGTGAACAACTAACGGAAATGGGTGAAGCTCTCAAATCTGTTTCCAAAGAATTGAAGAAGATGAATAACATCATACTGAACTTGCTGAATGCTGGATTACCAAATCCAGCTGACTCAAATGCCAGATTCATTGGAAATGAAAATTACATGAAAAGGTTGCAGGAGAGCATGAATCATGATTTAGGCAACTTGCCTGAGGATACCACTCCAGAAGGAATTGCAAGTTGCATCAAACCACTGTCAACAATGAATGAAGTTGTAGATAAATTCCTCGATTCATTTAAAAATATCTCTCAGAAGTATTTATTGTTGACGAGGTTACAACTATTTAGCTACAACCTCAAACAAATGGAGCCACCAAATGATGCAGAATGGAGCGCCCTAAAGAAATTCTTAGAAGCTGGGTCATCTTCTGAAACTGAAGCTGTTACTGTTGCTGTCATTGGCAGTCATGACTCATAGCTGATAGCACTAAGAAGTAACAACTCAGTAAGTGATAGTACTATAATCATTTTGTTACTTGTTTCTCTTTAATTTCAAATTTTGGATTTAATTTCAACTTTGTTTAATGTTAATTGTTACAGGAATCAAGAGCCAGCATATCAGGATAGTTGGGCAGCCAGGCACTGGCATACTATTACTACACAGCAGATGGAAAAAATTTCCATACTAGAAAAAATTGTACAATTGGCAATGTGATTGTACACACATAATGTATTATGTAGTAATAATCTGATTATATATACAATTACAAACCGACCTACAGCTATTGTTGCTCCCTTGTATCTGCAAAAGGGAATTCAGGGTCATTTCAATTTGACGTTGAGTCATTTGCAAAGGGTTGTAATTGTTTGTAATTGACAATTGTTAAATGTATTATGTTACAGGCTGATTTATAATTATAAATTATAATACAATTTTTTTTAAATAGAGCTTATTCTGTTAAATGCATTATGTTACAATTTCTTAAAGAAACTAGAATCAATGAAAATCTCAACATGTTACAAAAATACAATCAATGAAAATCTCAACATGTAAGTTTGTATTATCAACATGTTCAAAAAAAACATTTAAGCATCTATAAAAGGACAGTGAAACTGTGAATGAAGGCTATAAATTGACTTCTACAAACATAATAAATTAGTAGATAGAGTCTTAGATCAGAGCTACTACTTCTAGCCTACTACTTGACTCACAGAAGTTAGAACTTGAGGTTGAGAAGCTGCTATAGTTGCCATTCCGCCTGGACCGGCTCAGCATCACTATCATCAGAATCCTCCTCATTTATTGCATACAACATTTGATTGTTCGTTGTGTTTTCTTCAGATTCACTGTCAGCGTCAGACTCACTATGCATGCCAAAGTCAACATCATCTTCATTGCTTCCAATATCAGGATATGAACCATTGCCACTACCATTGCCACCACCACTACCACTGCCACTTGGGTTTGAAATGTTGGCAATCCCTCTTCTTTGACATCGTTTTCTCCAAATGCTGACAGCCCTGTCATAAGGGAAATTTTCTACCTTATACCTAGAATTATAGAGCCTCAGACAATTATCCAAATTTTTGTCTAATTTGTTTCTAACCTTTGACTTCAGGAAGCCCAAAGTACTAAAAACTCTCTCATCCTCCACTGAACCCAATATCATTGTCAAACATAAATCGGTAAGCTTGAAATATTCTGGTATTGCCTCTCTCAACTGATTGCTCTCACCAAGGTTTTTCCAAAGCTTTGTTACCGCTCCCTCTTCATTTGGGTTCTCCATAAGAGCATATTGTTCCCTCATTATGTTTGCAAAAGAATATGATTGATCTCTCAGTCGAGATTCATCTAAAATTCCATTTATAGTGATTCCATTGATTACTTTAGGTTTGCAAAAATGCTGAATCAGAGTCGTCATCCTTCTTCGAAAATCAGTCGGACAGTTTAGAGACCAATATTGTGGAAAAACAATTGACATTGCTTCGAGCAGTTCCTCTGGAGGGAATCTGTCTTTGATTTCTGATGAAAGATTGTAGCAAACTCGCTTGACAGAGTCAAGCACAGAGTCTTTGATCTTCTTGAAGTCTTCACTTGTAACACGTGAAAGTACCTTCTCTGGTTTTGATTCAACTTCACTTCCTGCTTCGTCGAGGTTGACGCGGGCATAGTACTGCATTGGTATGTCAACTCCATGTACCCTGGCATATACCTCATCGTTTGCACCAATATGTAAAAAGTTCCCAGGATTGTTCAAATCTGTGATTTCTATCCACTTTGCAAACTTTGATTCATCTAATGGTAGTAATCGATACAGAGTATCCAGGCTACTACATGTCATTTTACATAGCTTATTATACTCTGCAATGTACATACCTCTTTGTTGAACCTTTTTTATAATATTTCTCATGTCCTGTAGCATGGGGAGAATAGCTGCTAAAGTTAAGAGTACCTTAACATTAGTTAGGCTTGAATATAGCCGAGGGAATCTGTCTCGCACAGAGTGGATTAGTCCAAGCAATGACGGGTATTCAGACATTACTCGATGTGCCGGTCCATCCAAAGAGATCCATCTGGTATCATTGTCTTTAAGAAGCTTCTTCCCATCAATAAGTCCTTGAGAAAAGTGTTGAAATTCCCGGACTCATTTTGGACTTCGACAGAAGTATTGGTAAATCTCTTTGATTAGAGATTCCACTTTACTTACACAACCAAAATTGCTAACAATTCCAAAAGCTAGATTCATTCGATGGGCCATGCAATGAATGGGAATAGCGTAGGGTGCCAAATCATCCTTGATCTTTTTGCAAAGACCACCTTTATGACCTTGCATAACCGAAGCTCCATCTGCTCCAACACACACCAACTTTTTGGCAACCTCCATGCTATCCAAACCTCCAGATTCAATTAGAGTAGTCTTTTAATAATTCATATAAATTTTCAGCTGTCGCACTACAATTCAATTTAGCAACAGATAGTATAAATGGTTGACGACAAAGATTGTTTACAGTATAAACATGCATGCACACCCAGGAAGTATTATCAATTGCTGTAACTTCATCTAGAGACAATGCAAAGAAATTTGAGTCTTTTATTTTTTCCTTCATATCTTCTTTTTCAACCTGTGCAAGACATCTAGCCCATTCCCATCCGCTGTTTACTGACCAGTGACTGTTCGGATAGTTTTGAGTTTTCAAAAAGTGCAATAAGGCAGGAATTGAAGGGTAGTCTGTCATAGGACGTCCTCTACTCAATAAATAAAAGACCACACTTAATTGAACTACTTTTCCCATATTTTGCACTTCCGTTGCTTTCCCAATGAAATCTTCAATGGAACCTTTTACTGCAGAACGCTTATCCCGTAATTGCTGGTGTAACTCATATTTTTCGGCATTCCTGATATGCAGACAGTTGTCCTTTGTTTTCCAAGTTAGCACGGATTTTTCAACTCCATCTATAATTTCCTTCTTGTAAACTTTACCGACATACTTTTCTATGGTATCAATTTTAAGCTGCAACCTCTTCTCCTTCTTTGTTATCTCTGTGCAAATGTTACATCTGCATTCAGTAGGAGGCGCACCATCAATTGGACTGGGCACTGGTTCAATGAACCAGTACTTTTCCACCCATTCTAACTGAAAACTCCTTTGGGACAGATCCCAGCGAGATCGATCTTTCGTCGATCCCAATTTTCTTTTCCCCTTTTGTGCATGAGCATGATTTATGGAATCAGTTTTGGTTTTCTCACCCGACTGGTCCAGGACCGACTCCAACTCTATAATCTCAGTTTGTGACTCCCTACTCAGGGGAAGTGCCTCCAAATCGTGTTCAAGTTCATCCTCGACTGAGATATCAGGTTCACCAACTTGAACTTCAATATGGTCTGAGGGTCCAACTTGTGATGAATCTCCTTTTTCAACTGGAGATCTAACTTGTGAATCTTGTAGCTTGCCAACATTTCCACCACCAAAATATGCTGCTATGGTTCTGCGTTTTGGTAATGGTGGCTTCTCTTGGCATTCAGGGATCCTACCGGAACCCCTATTACCCCTCTTATTTGACATGGCAAACCGATAAAGGCTGCAAAAAATATATCAACTTAGTTGTTGAACAAAAGACTCAACTACTTAGACTACATATAATAACAATAATATGATTCATTCTCAAAAAATGGGTTCTACTGCTACGGTACTACAGTCTACGGTACTACCCAAGGGCCAATATAATTCGCAAACCTATAGGCTATCTTAGCATTACACTGGACAGTAAAACTAAAAAAATAACCAGTACCACTGTACCAGTGGTCCAGTACCACTGTTGACATAAAAAATAAATTAAAAAGCACTTGCCTTTTAAAAAAACCAGGGTCCACGAGTCAATGGCCAATGCACTCAGCACTCTGAAAGTTCGGCAGCAATAAGAAATGCCAGTCTCCAGACCAGAAAAGAGCGAACTGTGTAGAATAATAATATTTTATAGTCCAATCTAGGTTGGCGAATTAGGCGGGATTAACAAGCGGGAATTTCAAATGCAGGCGAAACGCACCTTCCTATGCAAGCCCACAGTAGGAAACAGTTGGCTAAACGGGGCTGGTGGTCGACACACGTCCAGAAAATGGTTGGCGACGCCCAACCCAAGGGAAAATTATTTGGTTGTAGTAATGGCGAAAGAACGTGGGCCAATAAGAAACAGCATGCAAAAGCTGGCGATATGTTTAAAATAAATGTATCCAAAACGTATATTGCATTGGCGATTGCACCGATAGTTTTGACCAATCATTTGATAACTAATGGGCGACTACCCCGGGCGTTGGACCCAAATCTAATAAATATCCGGCGATGTAGTTGACCTGCGTTGCGTGCTCTATTCGCCAAATGACGATTGACCCGTCAAACGGGATCGCCAAAAGGCAAAGATTCGCCACTAAAGTTATCTCTGGATTCGCCATGATTTTATACTTTTCAGGAGGGGGGGTTTCTTAAAGTTATCCTTGATATGGGAGCGCAAGCCTTTTGTTGAAACCTTTTTGGCTAAGAATAAAGGACTTAGGGGTATCCATTCTGCCAAACTTGGGAGGGGCACAATCCCAACCTCATCCCTTGTGATGTCATCCTTGTACATAACAAGACTTGATCCCTAGTAGGCTCATTAAGAACCATTCAACTTCATGATACACCAAATACTTATTGAAAATATTCAAATTTTAACTATTACATATACAAATTAACAACTATTAATTTATGATTCTAAATTGACTTTTTAATGAATCATTTCCCTATGTGAAGCGAGGAAAGAATATGATAAAAAAATGATTTAGTTTAATAAACTCTAATGCTGGAGGCCTCGACAATCCATAGTACAGGTTACGAAGGCAATGTTGTAAATATGTCTAAAAAATATAAATACAAAGCAAATAAAAAAACAATAGACGTGACTAGGCCTAGAATTTGACAGTCAACCCTACCTGTCATATGATTTTTTTATGACAGGTTAGTAATTTTAATGCCTTTTATTTTACATTTTTACAAAATATTGATTGTTAAAATTTATATAGTAATTAATAATAATATATAATAAACCATATAGAAATTTTTATTTGTGATAGAAAGAATATGATACTTGAAAATAATTATAAATTAGCAGTATAGGAAAAAATCTCGAATTAACTAAGTTTCTAAGTTTATATTCTTTATTTTAAAAATATTTAAATATATATAATACATAATAAATAATATTAAAGTATATAATATTTCTCTCGGACCCCTTCCCCTTAGTAGATCTATTCGTCAAGGTTTCCCCCTTGCCCCTGCCCTCTTTGTGATTGTGTATGATGCTCTTTCCTACATTCTTAGAGATAACTCTCTTTCTCCAAGCATCAAAGGCATCTCTTTACCTGACAACTCTGAGCTTATTCAATGTCAACTTTCTGATGACACTGCTCTTTTCTTCGAAATTGACGAGGAAAACTTTGAAATTTTGCACAATAAACTTATTTTTTTCTGCACTATCTCTGGTGCCCGGTTGTCTCATGCTAAATCTATTATGCTTGGATGGGACGCTAGCCCACGGGATTGTATCTGTACTTGTATGACTATCAGTGGGATGGCCCTCAAAAAATTGTTCGTTACCTTGGTATTCCTTTCTCTATTGAGTCATGTCTAAAGGAGATGTGGCTTTGGATAAAAGAAAAAATTAACAAGAAGCTCAATAAATGGCATAATAGGTCTCTTTCTTTGGCTGGAAGAATGCAAGTGTGTCAAAAAATCCTCTCATCTTACAATATCTATTACTCTTCTCCTTGGATGTTTAGTAACTACCAAATCCTTGAGATTCAAAAGGCTATTCAAAAATTTCTCTGGTCTAATGGTACAAGGGAAATAAAAATCTTCACGCCGTCAAGTGGGAATGGCGTCATACTGACAAGGCCCTTGGGGGGCTGGGGTTAAAAGACCTTAGATTACAAGGGATTTCCCTTGCTGCCAAGTGAATTTTTCACTCCTTAGAAGGTTCTAAACCATGGAAAGTCCTGGTTAGGAATAATATTCAGAGGGGCTTCCCTAAAAATGCCAAAACTTGGAAGAATCTTCATCTTAGTGATCTTATTGAAGGAAACTTTACTGTCAATGTTAATGGTTATGTTGTTTTTAATCCATCTAGAGAGCTTGGGAACATGTTAGAAATTTCCTTCCTTCCAGGGTTTTCCATGATAACAACCTCCTATTTGGTGAACGATCCATTTGGTGGAATCTTACTCTATCAAGTAAACCCCTTGCTCTTTCCTAAGGTTGCTCTGCCATGTTGTGGGCGGGATTGGGAATCTTGCGGCTAATAAATCTATTTAAGCATGACAAACTTATTAGTTGGGAGACTCTCAGCTCCACGCGTGCAACATTCCCCATTCTTAGAAGAAGACATAATATGATTGTCAAAGCTTGCCAAGATATTCCTACCATTTGTCATGTTGATTCTCGCATGTATCTTAATATTAAATGGCCAAATGGTTCTATTGTGACTAAGATCAAAGCTAAAAATAAATTTATAATGTTCTTGCTTATAACAACTCTATTATCAAACATGTGAATAATCTCTGGTATTTTGATTTAGATGACTCTTCTTGGAAGAAATTATTTAATATCTTGTGGAAGTGTCCTATTGATCTCAAGATCAAATGTTTTAAATGGATGATGTTTCTTGACCGGATGCCTTTGAGAAAAGATCCTAATTGCATTGAAATTTGTGAAATATGTAGACTTCTTGATACTAGTAGACATATTCTTTTAGACTGTACTATGGCTAAGGAGATATGGCTTATGTTTAGAATTCATTATCCTCAAATTGTTACTATATTTGAAATCATTATTGGTTATATTCATGGGATTAAAAAGGATCATGCTAACTTTTTTGGGGGTATCATCTCTTCTAACATTCTTTGATAGATTTGGAAAATCAGAAATGAAGACAGGTATCAAAATATTCCCAGAACCCTTACTAAGTATTTTCGTAAGCTCATTTACTTAAAAAATTTCTTGCAAGTTATGATTAACATGATGATTGATCGGGAAAAGCTAAAAAGATTCCTAAAAGTTGGGCATCCTACGATGCATGTCTTTGATATGAAGGATGGCTATGACTGGAGAAGAAACATGGACAATCTTGTTGCTTTTGAGGAGATTGTTAAGAAGCTCAACCAGGAAATTAAGAAGAACAAGAAGGCCACTGATGATGACAAGATTCTCATGTTGAATCAAACTCAAGAAAGGATGAACATCGTATGGATGGAAGGCCCTAAGGGATGGACTACTTGGGCAAAATCATATAATGATCTACTTCATTAGTTGTGTTGTTCGACTGTTATCTTTTTGTATTTCATGTTTTTTATAGATGTATCTATGACTTTTTGATACTTTTGGTGTGAGGCCTTGCCTCCTGTTTTAATATTGTAAATGTCTCTTTTTTATCTCCTTATACTTAATATATAAAAAAATTTACAAAAATCACAAATAAACTAATAAGCAAGTTTCTAAAATTCACAATTCTATTTTAAAAAGATTCTAAGTTAATATGAATAGATAATAAGAAAAATAGAAAAATATATATTACATACTAATATAAATGATAATCTAACAATTATTAATAAGTTTCTAAATTCATATTTATATATTTTAAAATTTAGAAACATTCATATTATAAAATAGTATATATTTATATATTAAATAACATTCATATTATAAAATAACATATATTTATATATTAAATAAAATATTATATTGTCTATAATAGTTTTTCACCATTTATAAATAAATTAAAATGTCATTTTGACAGTTTTATAAAAATTTAACATATCAATTCTTATTATCTAAACATTTTTTTTTTGGCTGTCATATGCGTTCCAGTTGTAGAAAAACGGTCATTACCTCAATCAAATTTCAGGCCTGGACGTGACTAAGGTTCTCATGTACCAAGTGATCGACCACTTTAAGATGACAGCTTTTTTTGGCGTTGACTTTATAATGATCTGTAACAACGTTTTCTAGTGTGAACAGAAAAAATATGGATTATAGTCTTGGTTGATATCATGATCAGAATTCCACTAAGATCCCAAAGATCAAAAACTTTTCTCACCGCGTGTTTAAAAATAGTTCCCTGCATTCAACCAAAGTGATTAAAAAGTAATTTTTAAAAAAAACAAAGGAAAACAGATAAAATTCAAGATATTAGAACAGCTTTAAGATATTAGAATAGCTTTAAGATATTATAATAATTTTAAGATATTAGAACAATTTTAAGAAATGAAATTTTCACAGTTCATTATGTTGTGTAAGAATATTTTTAGATTTGATTGTATATAATTTTTCTATTAATATTTTTTACGTTATATTTAATGATTTCTGTCATTAGAAAATAGATATAAAGAGATTAGAAACTCCATGGATGATATTTATCATAATTTATAAATCGTCACTGAATATATCATCTTCAATAGAAAAATCTAATTCTATCAAACCACTACAAGAGTGAAAGACACCCGCAGATTAAAATTCATTGGATCAAATTATATAATATTCTATTCGATATTCTAATCTAATATGTTTATTTTATATTTTTACTTGTATTCTAAAATCTTAATGATAAATTATGAGTACGATCTCAAATATTAGCATAAAAAATATACAATATAATCCAGAAACAGCTGATTTCAACCACAGATTATAGAATTATTCCATGTTCTAGCCACTGAAAATGGATGGGCACAGAATTTAGGAATCTACATTAAAAAACCCAAAAAAGTGTTATTCATCCAGGAATCTGAGGCCGGTTTCTGTGGATCTGAAAAACATGTTCTTCTCCAGTCTGGCTATCAATCTGAACAATCCAACGCTTCTTCATCTGAACAAAACCCTTCTTAATTCTGGTAACCTGAAGATTATCCCCAATATGGTGGGTTTGCCATACATTGCACCCACATCTTTCATAGCTACTTTTATTGAAAAGATTATTAGTGCTAAGAATCGCTCCCTTGGGGTTAAATTTCAGCATCTTGAAAAGTCCCACAAGTTTATCATTACTGCAATCCACAAGGGCAAAATCAATGCTGGAGAATGGAGAAATGAGATCCTTGGCCTCTCCTACTAAGAATTCCACATCACCCAAAAGATCAACGGCCTTCATTCTCTCCAAGGATTCAGGAAGGCTATCTGGTCTGGATAAAATGCAAACAAAGCGGCCGCCAGTTTGTCTGGAAGCAGCCGCCAGAGCTATTGTGGTGCACGTCATGCTACTGCATATTTCAATTATGAGCTGTGAATTTGTACCAGCCGCCAAAGCCGCTATGAGCTCACTGTTTTGCAGCCCTGGATTCCAAAACGAACAACACCTTCTTTCATGATCTAGCTTGCACTGAACACAACAAGATCCATTACAGATGATCAGAAAACAAGAAACCCATCAAATGGAAACAAAGGAAATGGAAAATTTTATAATGTTTGTTTTTTAATTTGATTATGTAAATTTTTTTGAGCATTAATGTTTGGGATCACATTTCAGGATCTATTATCGGAATGTTGATGGATCCATCATCATGATATTGGAGAGCTTAAACAAATTAAAAATGTTGTGATCTATCATCGAGATGTTGGAAAGTTTACTTCATGATCCATCATTTAGATGTTGGAGAGCTTGAGAAAGTAAGAAAACATTGTGAAATCATGATGTTGGAGAGCTTAATCTGTAATCGGAATGTTAGAGAGCTTACTCCGTGATCTATCATCGGGATGTTCAAGAACTTAAGGAAGTAAGAAACGTTGTAATCTATCATAAGGATGTTGGAGAGCTTATCTCATGATCTATGATCAGGATTTTAGAGAGCTTAAGGAAGAAAGAAAACATTGTGATCTACCATCACGATGTTGGAGAGTTTAAGAAAGTGAGAAAATGTTGATCCCAAACGTTGATGATCAAAAAAGCTTACACAATCAAATTAGAAAACGAATAACACAATTTTATAGATTGTAGAAACTTCAAAAATCTTACACAATCAAATTCAAAGACGAGCAACATAATTTCATATATTGTAAAAACTTAATCACATCTCAAAGGCCTTTTTTATTCACACCAGCTTTACGGTTTCAAGGTATGCCTTGATTGCACTCTCTTTGTACCACTCCATGACTGGAAATTCCTGCTTCTTTTCACATTGCCTACAGAGAAGGAATGTATGTAGAAATAGGTCATGTAAGCTTTGCCATTTATAGACGGGGAAAACCGCTTGTTTATCTAAACCGGCTGCTGTAATACCGCCCAAAACATGTCACTATCTGTCACGCGGGAAAGTTGACAATTTCGTTGAGCCACTAAAAATGTTTGCAATTTGCATGTCTGAATACAATGTACCGAGACGTACAGAACTTTGTCGTCTTCTGGAAAAAAAACGTGTACTTATCTTGTGCGCTAAATCTTAAGAGGTTACGTGTACGGTCGACATGGCTCACAGCTTACGTCATCACACTCATCACGGGGCCCACCTACGTTTTTTTGGGCGGCGGACTTGGGTTACTAAGCTAACGTCAACTACATGTTTATTTGTTTAAGAGTTGATTTAGGTTTTTCTATGTTCTTAGGATAAGAACTTAATACACTTGCACTAAATAATGAATTTCAAAGGCATTTTGTTTAAGACGGGGCTTTTTTTAATTATTATGTTTTAATTATTTAGTGTTGAAATTTGGAGTGCATAAGCTAATGTCCATTTTGATGAGATGACTTGATATAAGTCAGATATTTCAATTAAAATGGAGATATTTTGATATTGAGTTTGGTTTATGATTTGATGGTTATTTTTGTTTTATTTCATAATTTTTTATTTTTTATTTTAGTTATTTAATGGTGAAATTTGCAATGTATATGTTAATGTTCATTTTCATGAAATGACTTAATATAAGTGAGATATTTTGATGAAATTGGAGATATCTTGATATTGAGTTTGGTTGATGATTTGATAGTTATTTTTGTTTTACATATTTTTTATATATGAATTTAGTTTTCAATAGTTGAGATAAAGATGTAATATATTGATATTAAATAATAGTCTTTAAAATCATTTTAATATTGTTATGGTATAAGTTATTTCTTTTATGTCAATTGTCATTTTAGTTTTCAGTGTATTTTAAGAAATTAATTTAATACAATTAGATATTAATAAAATAACCAATGTTATTTTAAGTTTGGTCAATGATCTTATACTTATCATTGTACACATACTCTCATATGTTAATCATTACTAATCACTTACTACACTTAATTTGTGTCACATATTTGATTCTTTCCTTAAAACAAATAATTTAGTCTTCTAAATCAATCCTAAGTGCCTTAGAATTAACCTCATATTTCACAATATTAAATTAGAAAATGAAAAACCTCACTCTTTTCTAATAGTTGGTATGAATAAACAAGATACACATGTGCGTGACCAATTGATGGTGCCCTAATAATCAAAGATATTTGATGTGTACTTGTGATCATGATTGTTAGACAAAGAGCATCCGCTCTAAAAACATTTAAATTTATAACTTAAAAAGAACATATCTACCTAAAAGTCAAAAAGGAAATCTATATAGTTGTGTCCACTAAATTTAGTATTTATTTAAAGTTGTATGGCAATCCAAAAAAGGGTTTGGCATGGGAATTCTTGACCATAATGATCTAGAAACTTCCTAAAAGGTAAGTTTTGAATATTTTTGTTCTTATAAGTATTCATGTACTAGAGATCATGGTGAACTAGTTTATAAGACTATGTTTTTCTAGGTTAATCTTCTAAGTTATAAATCATTTACACTTGGGATTAATCCCACACACTTGTGTAGTCAAATTATTGAGGTTCAAGAATTGTGTGTTGTAAATTTTTGGGTTCTCTGATTGTTATAGTCATCAATGACGGAGCATTAAATTATTGCATCTATATGATTGGATCTTATATGACATCAATGTTAATTCTTAATCATTGTTCCCAAAGCTAAGTATGTTATCCAATTGTATTTAGTTCAAAAATAGTGTTTGAATTTTTCATTTAGCTCATAGCTAAATCAAGGTTAATTTGTGTGATTGTGTTGTTAATATAAATATTTTATCACCCTAGATTATTTATAAAAGAAAATTATTTCTTAAAAATAATCAAGGGTAAGTAGAAATATGAACATACAAGATGAATAAACATAATACTATTGTATTAAGAGTATCATATAAAGAAGTTTTATTATTATTATTATTATTATTATTATTATTATATGTGTCTTATTAATAGAATTATATTTGTATAGAAAAGTGCATACCCACACATTTTCTCCACTACTTGTATGTCATTTTGCATGGATATCTTTAACGGGTGGTAATATTTAATTGATTACTTTTGGCACACTATCTAACCAAAAACTAAAATATAAAGTCACTTTTTATGTCATATCACGCAATTCAAAATATTATTGATCTAATTCTAATATCATTTCTCATCTTAAGGTTGATTTGTAATGGAATAACTTGCACAAGAGAATAATATAGTAGAAAATATACTTTAAAATTTTGATAACACTTTAGAATAATAAGTGAGTTTGTGTTATGTCAACTTTTAATTTTTTTCACTTACTATTTATATTAAGTTTGATTATCTAAAAATAGTAAGTCATGACCTGCAAATAAACTAGGAAAGTCTATAGTTATTAAAATGAAATAATCAAATCAAAATTAGTTGCATGTTTATAAATATTATCTGAAATGTTGCTAAGTCCAAAAGATGGCATGAGTTTTGAAATAAAAACTATTTTTTGTGAAGTCAAAATTGAAGTTTTTAAATAAGGTAAGAAACTTGGCAGTTTTAGAATAAAATGTCAAGAGTTGGTTGACAAATGAAAAGTGAATGTTTCTTACTCGAAATAAAAGAATGTTTCCTCCATAGGAATTGAATTTAAGCAGCCATGATTGAGTTTGAGCATATTTACATTCATCCATTCTATCTCATTATTGTAAACAAGCATATGTTTTTTTTTGGAGGGTGATAAACCAATGAAGAATTTATCTCCAAGGCTGATAAACTAAGGAGATTAGAGACTCAAGGGAATTTGGTTTGAGATTTCTCAAGCAAAAATCTCACTCAGAGGTTGCATTTGTATTTCAAGTTCTACTATTGTAATTTTTTTGTAATAGCTTGTAGGTGTTTGTTGCAAGATTTGGAGTGAATATTGTAGAAGTGATTTTCAACTTGTTTTGTAGATTATAAAAGAATACATTGTTGTTCATTTCTATTATAAGAACTTTTGAGATTTGAAGTTTCAATAACATTTCAATTTGGTGTGTTTGATGAACTTTTTGGTTTATCTAGTTTGCAAGTTTTTTTCCCTTTTTATAAATATGAAATAAAACATTAAAGAGTTCTTTATTTGATTTAATAATTTAATCAAGGGTATTATAGTGGTATCAAAGTTAAGATCTTTCAAGCCTCTAGGATTCAAAGTTGCAAATCATATGAGAAGTAGCTACCAGATGGAATGATGATTATGTTAATCAATTTGATGTTTTAAAAGCAATTTTTCCATTTGAGAAAATTATGAAAATCTATGAAAAGGATCCAAGGTGAAGAGAAAAAATAAAGAATTAATGTCATACAACCTTTCTAGCACAAAAGAATACAAGTCTAACCCACGACCCCTACCTGATCCCAAAATAATAGAAAATTAGGTGGGGGCACCCATCAACCCAAAATTCTTACAATAAAGAAATATTTACATATAAACAAATCCCCCAGCCTAACTGATCATCTAAATTTTCCAGTATCTGATATACAATTATGAAAATGAAGGATCATGCCAAATAAAACTGAATTATAACAATCTCCCAAAATGAAGCTAGCAAAATCATCACCAAGTATAGAGAAGCAACCGGTACGAAAATAAACCCAGGTGTCTGGAAGAACCTGTGACACACCAAAAAAGAGAGACCGAAGCTTCACAAAAATAAGAGATAAACAAGGATGAAATGAAGTTATTCCAGAGACTGCTTAGTGGCATCAAAAATTTGAGCTGGATGAGAGAAAAATAGTGAGCTCCAAATCCTATCGACCTCCACATGAATTGAAGGGACATCAGCAAAATTATCCGCAGAATGCCGAGAAGGAGAAAGATTTCCTCTAGCCAGTTCCAAATTAGGGTTCATCAAAGGGACTGATGAACTGACTAGAGCCAACGTAGAGGGTCTACCCTCAACAACAGAGGAGGCATCCTAAGGAGAGATTCTAGCATGAGAAATTACATCTGAATGAGCCATAAGACCCAAAATGACATAAGTTTTTGCAAATGCCTTCCCATGATAAGCAATGTCCATAGAGTTCATGTGATAATAAAATCCAAAGGATTGATAGAGGAAGAAGCAATGGAATCCTTTATTGCCCCATATATCAAAACAAACTTGTCCAAAGATAGTAGCCAATGATGTGGAAAAATATCACCCACGCATGCTTCTCCTTCCCATAAATTATACCCTTGAACGGCAGCTAATAATTTGTCATTCTGAATAAACTTAGGCCAAATAATAGCATTAGCCACATGAAACAATAACAACCAAGATTGAGAAAGATCCAAAAATATAAAATAATAAATAGAGACTATCTATGAGGGAAAGAAAATTCTCTTTGAGCTTGGAGACAAAATAAACTCCGCAATTAATCGATGGATGCACCTTCAACATTTTGTACAGTGAACACGGAACATAGAATCAAGTAGTTCATCTAAGATTTTACCTTCAAACGGTAACTCCAATTCATCAATGGGTAGGGAGACCCTTAAATTGAGAGGCTTGAATTTGTTCGCATATCTTGAAGGATCCATTGCCCGATAAAAGACTTACCCACAAAAAACACAATATATAAAAGAAAGCATGACATAACATTAATATATAGGAGGGCACAGATAAAATGAGAAGGAGGATAAATGCTAAAAATACCAAAGAAGTATGGGATCGTACACATCCTTTAAACCATACCCGATAGCATATTTTAAAAAATCTACAGGACGTGTGATGGAGCTAAGAAAAAATAAACATGTCATCAACTGATGAATTTGAGGCATCACAACTGATAATAAGTAGTCAAATCAAAATCCATCGAGGCACAAAGTGGTTAGTAGAATAATAATGAAATAAACATCCCAATTAATAAGATGACATAAACAGATTTCCAAATCAAAGTTACGAACTTAGAATACAAACCTTGCTCATGCCATGAAACCTGTTTACAAAGTACAAAGCATGACCAACAATCATGACAAAAAACATCATAGAAATGACAGGCGCAAATCACTATAAGGAGAATATTAGAGCAAACCAAACCAATTAGCCAATACAATATCAAATTACATAGAAGATGAAGAATTTGACTCAAAGTCTATAATTTTGAAAATAGATGGATGAAATTCAGAAGAGACTAAGGCAGAGGGGAATAATAAAGTGCATCCCTCAGATCCAATTTTAGAAAGAGCATCTGCTAGGTTGTTTCCCTCTCTAACAATATGAGATATATAACACGCAGATAAGGAATCTAGCAGGGATCAGATTTTTTCTAAAACATAGAGAATTTTCCGTGAAAAAACATGCCTAGAGATACAAGCATTAATAATCACTAAGGAGTCTCCTTTAATATGGAGAAAATTATATTTCAATTTTTGTTGCAGCAGAGAGACCATACAACAATGCCAGAGCCTCTGCTAGATTGTTTGTCCTAGGGGGAATTGGTCAGGCCTCAAAACATATAATAGATCCAGAGGAGTCCCGAAGAGAAAAACCAATACCTGAATTTCCTGGATTACCTTTAGATGCCCCATCAAAATTAAGCTTAATATAGTCCTGTTGAGGAGGGGTCCACTTGATTTTGGATCTAACAGAAGATATATCCTTAGGGCACAAGGGAAAGGGGAGAGATGGAAACAATAACCCCTTAAAAAAGTTCACCACATAGTTATCCCATGATGAGAATATTTGGCCACCCTTAAATTTGCAAGAATAAGCATTAACCACTTCCACAATAGATCTTTCTAGGGACAAGAGAACAGATTCAAAGGATGAAGGATGACTGCGAAAAATCCTTTTATTTCTTTCCCACCATAAAGACCACAGAACCAATGATGGAATAACAATCCAAATACATGAAAACATTGATTTATGACACAAAATAGGCTAGGACTGAAAGAGATCCCAAATTCCAAATGGGAGAGGCATAGGAAAAATTAGTTTCCGTAACACAAATTGCCAACAGAGTTGGGCCAGTGGGAAATTTAAAAAAAGATGATCAACTGACTCTATTTCTTGGTTGCAAATGACACATTGAAAGGGGGTTGCAATATTAAGTCTAGATAATCTATCACTAGTAAGGACTCTTTTCTTCAAAACTAACCATGAGAAACAACCTACTTTAGGAAGGATAGCAGAATGCCAACAAAAGGAAAAAGCTCTATGTTTAATAGCATTAGTTTGCACTGATTGTAATAGCTCATATCCTTGCTTAACATAATATGATCCATTCTCTGACAGAGTCCAAAAAATTTGATCCGGACTCTTGGATAAAAAGACCACCATTTCTAATAGCAATTGATTTGTAGTAGAAGCCTTTTGTTCATCGATTGGAAGTTCATGAAAATCCTTCCAAATAACAAGCCCAGAATGAATGTGAACTGCAGAAACATAATTAATTAAAAAAATCCCCATTAGCAGAAGTAATCTCCCAGACATCATTAAAAAGCTCCAAAGATACTAAAGGAGGACATCCATTCCATGAATCAAGCCAGAATCTAACAGATTCTCCATTATGAACTTCCCACGAAACTTGTGATGTGATGATATGTCTAGACTTCATCATAAAATTCCAAACGGTAGACCCCTTTGGGGGATCTAGAGTAGAGATAATCCTGGCAAGATCTAAATTATCTAAATATTTTTGTTGCATCAGCTGACACCACTTAATGTGAGGATGATCTAATACATCTTCCACACCAATTTACCACCAAAGGTGAAATTCCTGTTAGAAAGGTCATGAAGACCAACCCCACCAGTAGAAGGAGTCAAAGACATGTTAGATAAAGAAACAAGGGGGATCTTCTTCTGCCCTGTCATATTAGCAGGCCAAAGGAATTCCCTAATAAGACTTTCAATTTGAGTGAGAACTGATTTGGGAGCTTACAGGACTAAGAAATAATAATTCAGAATGGCTGATAGAACTGATTTAATAAGCAAGATCCTACCTAAGAGAGACAACCATCTAGCCTTCCAGGCAAGAAGATGGGCTTTGATGCGATTAATAACTCCCTACAAAAGGAGGGTTTATTTTATCCCATAAAAAAAGGAATACCTAGATATGTAGAAGGAATATCATCATGGGAGAAGCCTAACACATTAACAATCTTATCTGACAACTTAGGATCCATATGAAAGGTATAGACTTTTGATTTTTGAGCATTAATTCTCTGACCTGAAACATGAGTATACACATCAAGTACCTTCTTAACTTGCTTTGCTTCAGAAATGGAAGCTGATCCAAACAGTAACATGTCATCAGCAAAGAGGGAGTGAGTAATTGAAATAGTTGTATTTTGAATTTTTACACCCAGCCATAAATTGGAAACATGATAATTATTAATAAAGCGACTAAGAGCTTCAGCCATTAACATGAAAAGGCATGGTGAAAGGGGATCACCTTGCCTTACACCTTGAGAAGATGGGAAGTAGCCAGTAGGAACCCCGTTGATTATGACAGAGAAATGAGCACTAGAAATACAAGCTTCAACCCATTTACACCACTTCTTAGAGAAGCCAAACTTAAGCAAGACCTTAATAAGGAAGGCCCAATTCAATTTTTCATAAGCTTTCATCATATCTAACTTAACAATAAAAGACAGAATAGAAAACTCATGAATGGAATGAAGATTTTCATGAGCCAAAATGGCCCCATCCATAGTTTCCTGACCCGGGACAAAACCCCCTTGCTCAGAAGAAATAATCTTGGGAATAAGATGTTGCAACCTTAAATAGATTGATTTCGTAATAATTTTGTAAATAGTATTACACAATGAAATGGGCCTGAATTCTGCAAAAGACTGGGGGTCATCATTTTTAGGAATTAGGACAATATTCATGGCATTAAATTTTTTCAACATAATTGTATTTTTTCTAGACTCTTCAAGAACAGCTAGAAGATCATGGCAAATAACATCCCAAGTTTTTTGGAAGAAAAGAGTCGTAAACCCATCAGGCCCTGGAGCCTTATCTGGTGAAAGAGAGAAAACAACCAACCTAACTTCCAATAATGTAAAGGGAGCCATTAGAGATAAATTATCAACAGGAGTAATCAAAGTGGGAATAACATTAAGAACAGAATCAACTTTATCCTCATCAATAGGAAAAGAAGAAGGAGGACAAAGGAGGTTTGAGAAAAACCTAACACCTTCCTCCTAAATACCTTTTTCATCAGATATTAAATTTCCCAGGCCATCCTTAACAGAGAAAATGGATCTAGCCGCCTTCCTCTACTTAGCTGAAGCATGAAAAAAAATTTTGTTATGGTCACCTGCTTGCAACCATAATTCCTGAGACTTCTGTCTCCAATATTCTTCCTCCCTTGCACACAATTCAGCCCAGGATTCCTGAAGATTCTTCTAATTGATATAGGTTTGTGGATCTAGGCCATTAGCAAATATTTGTTGGTTTATGTCCGCTAACTCATTTTCAACCTAGACTTTCTCTTGAAAAATGTTTTTAAATACATTCACATTCCAGGATTTAATCAGATTCTTAATGTACGACAATTTATTATAAAATCTGAACATCATTGACCCATCCTCTACTGGAGCTTCCAACCACCACTGATTAAGAAGAGATTGAAATGAAGGATGCCTAAACCAAACTGATTCAAACTTAAAAGAGGATCTAAAAGAAATGGGGGCTGGATTAGACGATAAATCAAATGAAAGTTGAATTGGAAAATGATCAAAATCTAAAAAAGGAATGACTTCTACCCGCAAAGAAGTATGGTCTAATTTCCAATTTTGAGAACAAAGAAATCTATCTAATCTGACAGCTATCTGAGAAAAGCCAATCCTACGGTTAGTCCAAGTAAAAGCACCATTGTCTGGAAAAACATCAAAAAGGGCATTATCCAACACAAAATTATTGAAATCAGTGATTGAATGAATAGGAGGAGAGATTCCCTCTTTTTTATCATCAGCTCCTAAAATGGCATTAAAGTCACCTGCAATGATGAATTTACAATCAGGATATTGTTGAATAATAGAAGTGAGAGATTGCCATAAGTGATACTTATCCAAGGTGGGGGTAGGTCCATAAACATTCATGAGAAAAAATGATTGGTTGAAGAATCTGACATTAACAAACTGCCAATTTGATCCACTCTGCAAGGATTGAACAGAAATTGCAGTATTATTCCATAAAATGGCCAATCCACCTAAAGCCCCAACAGTAGATACACAAATGCTTTTCCATCCAGACTACTTACCCATAGTCAAATTGAAAGAATCCAAAGACAACTTAGTTTATTGTAGAAGTATAATATCTACACACACAGAATTAAGGCTGGCCTTAATCCTATGCCTTTTGTCAAAGGCATTAATGCCTCTGACATTCCATGATAGGATCTTCATTGAGGACAAGGAGAACCTTTAGTTCTCCTCGTCGAACATCTTCTAGATGTAACTAAATTTTTATCCAAAGTAGATTGGAGACCAGCCTGAATCTCCTCCAAAGCTTTAGTTTCCTTAGACTTCTTGCCTCTAGTCTTAGGAGTTTTAACAACATGATTATGGGAAAGTGGTGTCTGAACAATTGAAGATTTATCAACTTGAACGAAATTAACATAATGCAAAGAGGGATGTTGCTCAAGCTGTTGGGATAAGGGAGAATATTCCCACACTTGCATTGACTTGGACTGCCCATTAATGTCATCAGAACAACCATCAGAGGCATCATCATATGAAAGAATAGAATGGTGAGAGGCCTGAGCTAAAGTAGGAGGAAGCAACTGAACATCCAATAAATTCCCTAACTCATGCAATGGATTCAACTGAGCAACAGAGTTACCACAATAATGACTTCCCTGCTGCAAACTATCACTTGGCAAATCAGGCATTAAATCATGAGGTTGAGAAGAAACAGTAGACATTACCTCTGCAGACATTATTACTGCATGTTCTTTAGTTACTTTTTTAAGCTTTAGAGGGGCATTCAAAAATATTAAGAATTTAATTATGGATTCAAAAATTGACAAATCCATAAACTTAAATTCTGAACTAGCTTTTGAAACAACAACTTGAGAAATATGAATAGTCGAGAGGAACGCAATAATAGGTGGGAGATAAATTTTTAACATATTAGCAAAAGCTACTAGTAATTGTGGAGGGATAATAGGTGGTAGAGAAGGAAGGAATTAAATAATAGCTGAGGACAAGCTATCCTTAAATGGTTTCTCCAATTCCACTACACACTCACAATTAATAACAATAGGGGGGGCTTGGTTTGACAGATCTTCCTGATTAGAAATTTCAGCAGCATTACCCAAATTGCCACTAGTATGGGAAAAATCTTCCTTTTGAGAAAAAGGGGCATTGAAAGAAGTCAAATGATCCAAAAGATTAGAAACCATAGAACATTTAGCAGGAAAAGAAGTATGATCCTTACAAATAATCAGATTGGAACAATTAGGGTCTTTACACTGATTTGTAAAGTGACCTAACAAATTTGCATAAGCAGAAACAATCTGCACATCCTGAATAATAATTTTCTGCCTCCAAGAGCCCCATTTAGATTGAAGAGTAATAAAATTAGGAAAAGGCTTAAGGACATCTAAGAAAAGACAAACCCTAATGGCTCAATGCAATTCCTCATGAGGGGTCAAATCATGGTGAATGAATTTACCAATCTTATTAGGAATAGCTTCAACAATATCTAAATCTCTATATTCCAAAGGCAAAGCAGGTAACTCCACCCAAAATGGCATAAAAGAACATATAGAATCATTCAGATTGAAATTCGGAGTCCATTTTGTTAAACAAATACCAATACCATTACAAAACCACTAATTGAGGCAAAGGACATCATTACAAGCAACTGAAGAATCAAAAATTGTGACAAAGAAATTTGAAGCATGATCCAAATAGAACAAATCCAAAAGCCCTAGCCAATTGTTACTAGCCCAAGATCGAAAAACATTAATAGGTAAAAAAGACCAGATCTTACCAATGAGTGCTTTTTCACTCATAGACAATACCTGCAATTCCAAGATGCCATCCGTAAACTGGAGAATGGGCTGAGACCTTTGCAAAGGAATTTTCCTCAAACCATCCATTTTCAGAGAATTAGGGTTTTCCTGTTGATTACCAAAACCCCAATTGACCTGAATAGGGATATTATTTGGCATTGTCAAAAATGGTGGCTGCGAAGAGTGAACATGTGGATTTTGAAGAGGGATATTATTCAGTGAAGTGACAAATTTTGGGGACCGAATAGGCAAAGTATTCGGTCAGGAAACAAAGGGAGGTAGCTTTGGGTCAAAATTCCCAATCAAAGAACCATCAAAAGCCCAAATAGGGTTTGGAAAAAGAGGACTTGAACAAATATCAAAATAAGAGTGCAACCTAGGGTGATGAGCATCAGCCAAAGACTTTGGAAGGGGTAGGAAATGCTTGGAATAATGATTCAAGTAACGGAACTCCCGATTGAAACCCTGATACCGACCTCCCAAATTTCCCAAATGAGAAACCCTAGGATTAAACCCAAATCCTCTTGCCGAAGCAAAAAAATTTCCTTGTTGACCCTACTTCCATCCATGACCTCTCTGAAACTGTTGGCCATGAAAATCCAGATTCCACATTCCTTTCGCCTGATGCCCCTTTCCCGACGTTCCATTTACCTACTCTTCTTTCCCTCCTTTTGCCTGCTCAAATTTCACTATGATCACCATTACAAAGATGAAAGAAGACATCAAAATGATCTCAAAAGAAAAAGAATTTGTTTTACATATAAGGAATATTGGGAACCAAGTCATAGATGTGAGGGAAATGTAGAACAAAAAGGAGAAGCATGAATAAATGAGATGAAGGAACTAGAAAGGATGATGGATACATCATTTAAATTTGTAGCTCAAAAAATTATGTCTAAATAAAAATCATAAAGGACATGTACATAATTATGCTTACTAAATTTAAGTATTTCAACTTAAAGATGTATGAAAATACAAACAAGGGTTTAACATACAAGAAATTGACCATAGTGGTCTAGAATATTTTCCAACGGCAATTTTTGAAAACTTTTATCCTTATAAGTAAATCATGTACTAGATATCATGATAAACTAGTTTTTAATCCAATCTACATTGTTCTATGTTAGTCTTCTAAGTTACAAATCATCTATTTACTTGAGATTAATCCCACACACTTACCTAGTTAAACTATTAAGGCTCGAGATTGGCCCATTGTAAATTTTAGGGTTCTTCTGAGAGTTACATTCATCAATATATAAGAATTTAATTCTTTCATCTACATGATTGAATCTTTTATGACATGAATACTAGTTCACCATAATTAATCCCAAAACTAAGTATTACTCTTGATTGCATTTAATTTCAAAAATAGTGTTTAAATTTTTCCTTTAGCTCATAGGTAAATATAGGTTAATTTTCATGTGAGTGTGTTGTTAATATTTATTTAATAATCCTAGGTTATCTATGAAAAAATTATTTATTAAAAAATATCAAGGCTAACAAAAAGTACAAACACTATACACTTTTGAAAAGATTAATAAATATAACACTATTGTAATAAGAGTATCATTAAGAAGTTCATTTTTCTATTATATATTATGTATGTCTTATTAATAGAATTTTTTTGTATAGAAAAGCACATATACCTACACATTTTCTCCACTAGTTGTATCTCATTATACATATGGATATCTTTAACGAATGTTGATATCTAATTGGTTACTTTAGGAACACCATCTAACCTAAAACTAAAATATAAAATCTCATTTTTATGTCATAGATAACCCAATTCAAAACTTTCTTGGTCTAATTCTAATATCATTTTCCATCTTGGACTCGATTTGTAATGAAATAAATTGCACAATAAAATAATATAGTAGGAAATATACTTCTAAACTTGATAACACTTTAGACTAATAGGTGATTTTCAAGAGGAACCTTTGAGATTCACTAATAAGAATATAAGTCAAAAGATAATGTTGATAAACTAACCACTACATGTCTTATATATATTGTACTTATGGAATGGATGCCACCCATACTAGCTTAACTTCCTATACCAAATAATATTAATAATCATATAACTTAATTAAGACCTATACAAGTAAAAAATAAATTACACATATTCCTATGCACACTGTAGGTTAGGGGGATAACATGTTCACCCTTCTTTATACTCAACACTAATCATGGATCCTTCAATATAAAATATTCATCTTCCCATGTAGAATATTTAAAAGGAAAATTATTACATTCATGAGGTACTATGGGTTTGAAGAATTAACTCTAGATCCAAGATTATTCATCCCTCTTCATTGAGCTATATTATATGTAGAGCCTAGAAATGTAGAAGGTAAAAATTGCCTTGATTTGATTTGCAACAAACTAAAAATTGAAAAGAACTTCACTCTTAGATCTGAGAACCTATGCATAGTAGAGATAACAATGATGTTTTATGTTGTATAGGGGTTTTCATGAGTCAAGCCTCAAGAGGATTCAACCTTTCCTACAACAATAATGTCTACAATAAACCTTCAATCTAAAGTAGAGAATGTTGAATCACAATGATATACCTTCTTCCAATGCATTCTCCTTGCATTGCAGCCTTCATGATTTAGGTAGATGATGCTAGGAATGGAGCTCATGTATATGTCTTCACTCATTGAGGAAACATTTGAACTTTACCATGGATTCCATATTCAATGCTCGAAGTCTTCAATGCTAAATATCCTCCTTTGCTACCTTAGAAATGACTAAAATACTTGCTTTAATGCTTGATGAGAGATGATGTATGATTGATGGATGCTAAAAATTATAGGGGGGGGCTTCTTTTATAGTGAACCTCAATTAAATGTGGAAAACCCCAAAATTAGGATGACATGGATAAAATTTCCCATTCACCATTTTTTGACTGTTAACATATTTAAAATCGGGCCTTTTTTTGCTATACACTAGTGCTTAGAATCATAGTCCAAGGGGACTATGGTACCTAGCACCATAATCCTATCTTGGAAGGATGGAAAAGAGGTTGGGGGAACCAAAAATATATTATTCTAGACATTTCAATCCTAGGATGAGCAATATTAGTTAAATTAGGGTGCATGAAAATATGAGCACCAAAGTGAGGCCTAAGTGAGCATGTAATCATACGAGAATATAGTTTACAACACTACAATATTAAACTAGAGAGCCATGGAGCTAATATAGAATTTTTATTTAAGGTTTTAATTATTTCATATGCATGTAATCTATATTTATACCACAAGGAACTTCCCTTTCAAAAAAATCTTATTTTTAATTCTCCTAGAGCATTATGTGTTCATTGTACGAGATTCCGTATAGTAGCTTTATTCTACCACTCTATTTCTTCTTCTTTAGATCCCAATCTATTATTGATATTATAATGGAATATAGTAATACCTCTTCCTTCTCATCCTTTTTGTATAATGTATCGATCACTTCACTCTCCTTCCCTTTCTCAAAGTCATATCCCAACATTATTGATCCATTTTCAATGTTCTTTAAAGGATAAGGCTTTTGCTCCATAAGATATTTTAGGCTATCATGATCTACTTTTACTTTGATCCAACCACTATCTATATGGCCTTAACTCTTTAAATACATGAATAATAACTAGCAAATCCTTCTCATAAATAGGTTTGAGTTTATTCGTACCCCTTAATTGATGAATTTTAAAAGTTGTGGGTCTACCTTTCTACATGATAATTATCCATATAACATTCTTAAAAAGCATGTGACACTTTATAATAAAATTCTTTGTGAAATTTAAAGTTATAATTAGAGTGGCATAGACAGCATCCTTCAATATCTCAAATGCTATATATTAGCTATCCCATTTCATGATAGATAATCCTTTTTAAAAAAATTATGTGGGGTTTTTCTATATGACCATAGTTATTTACAAATTTTCTATAGCACATGCATTTAGTCTAAGGAAAACATCAAACTATTAATGGTTTTAGGAGTCAACCACTCTATCATAGCCTTGATTTTGTTTAAATAAGATTTTAATCCTATGTGAGACACAATGCAGTGAGATATTGTCTATTTGAGTATAAAATTAATCTTATAAGTTATAGCATAAAGCCAAGGATATTTGACAATTTTTAATTCTTGATCATTTTGATATGAATGGTTTGTCCATGTCTTTATGTAAATCAATATACTATCAAAGGAAACTAATATAAGATTTCTCAAAATGGATTAAATATGGAATTTTTAAAACTTTTAAATGTATAAGGAACATAAGTAAAACAAAATGGCATCATGATAAACTTATAGTGGCTCTCATGAATCCTATATTTTATCTTGGGAATATCTTCTTTCATAACTCTAATTGGAGATAAATTCCAATCTAAGATTGAGTTTTTAAAAATATGGTGTCATTTAGTTCATCTAATAAATCACCAATGCCTAAAATAAGAAACTTATCTTTGATGTTATACTTGTTGGTTTTAATATAGTCCATGTACACATGCACTAATTTTCATCCTTCTTATATGTCATCGCCAATAAAGTGGAATAGACATTCTAACTATGATAGACAATACCTACTTCTAAAATATCCTATACCACTTCTCAAATTCACTCTTTTAGACATATAGGCACCTATAAGGCCTATTGTAAAGAGTTGACATCCTAACATAAGTTGAATGACAAGATCATTACCTCTTTTTTTATATCTCATAAACTATCGAGTAATTCTCCAAATTAATTGAGCTACTAACCCATCCACATCATTTCTATGAATCTTCTACAATTAATTAGAACTCAATAAGTGTAATTTATGGTGATATAGCACGTAGCCCAAAGAGTTTAATTATTTCCTCTTTAAATATAGACACATGAAAATATCTTAGAGATTTATCACATTTATTTCCAAGGCATTTAGTCAATGGACTCCCAAAATAATTCCAAATCTCTTTAGGAGTGGAAAATGTAGGACTCTCTAGTTTATATTCTATATCCTATCAACATCTTATATTATGGAATTTTCTAGAGTGTGTGCCTATTCACCATCTATAATCACAAATTGAAAATTTAAACTTGTTGAAAGAAAAAATTGTTTAAGCATATAGCTAACAATCTATTAATGAAGCTATTTAGATTCAAGTAATATTGTCGCATTTTTTTTAAAATCCCACTACTTTGAGGGTTTATTGAGTGTTGATGCTTGAAAGTTCCTAGAAAGAAATGGTTGAATGTGATTCTTTCATTTCAAGATTGTTAATATGATTTAGAACAATAGAGAGGTGGGGTGAATTAGTTTTTCTCAGGTCTAGATGTATAAAATAAACTTTCAAACTCTTCAACAAATCAGATCTAATAGCCAACAGCTACTCGGTCATTACTGAATACTTAACAAAAACATATAACATTGTAGTCCACTATCCAATAGTATTTAACTTGCAAAACACAAAAATGTTCAAACCAAAACATTCACACAAGCATTAACACCAGGATTTATAGTGGAAACCCAATTTGGGAAAAACCACTTTGTAACATGTTACTAATATTTTCACTCTTCTGAAGTGAGATATGTGAAAAGCCAACCCTATCAAAGGTTACAAACACACTGTCAGGTGTGACCCTATTAAAGGATTTCAACCACTCTGTTAAAAGTGCACTTTGTTATAGGACTTACATTCCATTAGAATGCAACCTTGTTCAAAGGATTTATACATATGACTGTTAGGTCAACCTTGATTAAAGGATTTCAAACTGATACAATTGTTAGAAATTAATAGCAGTGTTTGATCTAAAAACATACAACTCACTTTGCAAATATCAGATCCACTTCCGTACACATATGCTAGCTTACTGACTGTGGTCCATTTCCATCTCCATCACTGGTCTACTCAAAAATCCCTTCAAGCAATCACAACTCCTTCTCCTTCAGCCTTTTCTTCTTATACAGTCAATAACAACAACTCTAGCATTCTCCTCTATTCAACCTCACACTTAGGTTTCCTTAATACCTCTTCATTTATGTCAATCCAACTTTTTCTGCTTAATCTCCTCTGTAGATATTAGGGTTAGGTCAGATTCATCAAATCCTTCCAACTTTATGTTCTTCATCCATCCTTCTAGAAACATCTCAAATCTCTTTATGGAATCAAAATAAAATGGTTTACAGTGCATTAAATGCTTCCATACAATCAATAAATAAAGTCAACACATTTTACATAATCCAAGAATTCAACTTTGTCGGCTAGGAATCTGAATTCTTCCTCAAATGTAAATTACTGACACTCGATCAATACTGTGTTCAACTCTTCAGTCTTCATTGGGTAGCCCGGTCACCACTAAAATTATTTCCTCAGCTAATATTGTCTTCCTTGGCAATTAACTGATGTTCGTCAACACTAAATTTACTTGGCATATACTGGCTCGGTCGACACTAATATCACTCGGCTTAAACTAGATTTCTTCACTTTTGCTCGATTAAGCCTACATGTTTAGTCTTCCTTCTTACTTAGATAAGCAATACATTATCTTATCATTGTGCCACATAATCAAGTACTCATTGAAGTATCAAGATAACTCAACCTTTCCTTAGGTGCTATTGTTATCAACATTGCCCTAATCCTTCTCAACAATCAAATAGATATAGTACTTTCTTAGATAGCAACAGTCTTACTAGTTAAGGTTTGACATCAATGACAATACAACAATTGCTTCAATTGTAGTTTCCAACAATCTCCCTCTTTGGCATTGATGGCAATACCATATGAATAACACATGAATTACCAACCAATCCAAAACTTATCTGTCCATCAGAAATATTTATAATATCCTTAGCTTCATTCTGATTCAGAATCAATTATCCTTGCTTACATGATCATCCACACAGTAACATTTAGTTGATCTCTTCTTGTTCCTTTCCTCTAAATTTCTCCCTCTTTCATGATCTTCCATGAAATCTCACCATGTGTTTTCATCTTATTCATCTCCCTCTTTGACAATAATTCCAAAGAGCAACTAAAACATACATCCTTCAGATGTAGATGTAATCTAGTCAGTTTAGTAGCAATATTTTGATGTAGGAGCATCTTGGGTCTTTGGCAATCTTGCATCAACCAAAAACATTTTCTAATTTTTGTACCTGTTTGCTGTAGTTTTCTTTATAATATTTGAATTTGATAGTTTCATGGTGTGTGAATCTTACATCATGTCGGAGACCTATTTTGGAACCTTCTCCTATGAGCACATCAATTTTGGATGGACTGTTTCAAAGTTACAGCTATTTTCCTTGTCGTCAGAACAGTGTTTTCTTGTAGTTTTGGTTCTGATTGTTCATGTTGGTTCTCTTGATCCATAAGGAATATTATTTTTCACACTTAATGGCTTCAAGGGGACCTAAATTACTATCATTCCCCAAGAGCGCAGCTTCCAATTCATTATGAGTCAAAAGTTATGGCCTTTTTGGCACAGGACCTATTTTCTGTCAGCTTTCACATCTGAGCTGTTACTGCAGTTTTGGTGCTGATTGTTTATGTTGGAGACCTTGATCTATAAGGAATTTTATTTTTTTCACTTAATTACTTAAATTGGACCTAAATTACTATCATTTCCCAAGAGCACAAACTCCAATTCATTATGAGTAAAAAGTTATGCCTATTTTGCCTCAGGACCTATTTCCTACCAGTTTTTGGGTGAAACATGTGGTATTTCTTCTTGCGATGTTCCGTGTGCTCATATGGGACCTTTCACACTTAAATTCATGTTCTTTGGTCAAGTTAGGACCTAAATCCAAAGGTGCATCAATTTATATTCATTCTAGCATTAGTTTTGGTTTAAATCTTGAGACTGGACCTATATTGTAATTAAATGCCTGACTGGCCGACCTGTGGCTTAGCTGGCTATATAAGGGGTCTAGATTGATGTATTAGAGCATCATGGATGAGATATAGGAAGTATTATCAAGATACATCATTGGATAAAAAGATAGGATGCAAGCTGTAATTCTGAATTCATAATTCTCATTGTATAATGTCGAAACCTGGAAGGCCTCACAACCGGGCATGTTGAAAGAAATAATATAATTCTTTGTTGTTGCTTCCAGTTGATTGTCTCATATCCATTGTGTTTCCATTGATTTCATGTGATATTATATTTCTTCCATTGTGTAACTTTGAGCAAGGGCTTGTTGTGGATTCAAGTGGACTCAATTCTGCTTGATTGTGCTTGTATCTACCCTGCCCCTGCGTCATATTTCTCCCTCTGTCATCTTTTCTTATGAATGATTATCAACTTTGTTGTACTTGTCACAACTCTAGGTTGTTCCTAAAGTATGACCTTTCTCTGAATCAATTTTTTAGATACTCTTTGTAGCACATTTGATGCAGTGCTCCTAGCTTGACTAGGCAGCCTCAATTAGGGGAAGAACCCCTAATTGTCCTCTCAGATATTCATGAGCTTCTTTAGGTAAAGCTTTAGTGAATATGTCTGCTAATTATTCTTTTGTATTCACATATTCCATTCTAACCTCCTTATCTTGTACCAATTCCCTCAAGTAATGATACTTGATGGCGATGTGTTTGGTATTTGTGTGCATTACTAGGTTCTTAGATATGTTGATAGCACTTGTGTTGTCACAGTAAATGACAACTAGTTTAGTGATCTCTTCTTTCATGCCTACCAACAATTGCTTTATCCATACCAAGTTTGAATAGTTTACTTTTGCAGCCACATACTCAACTTCAATTGTAGATTGGGAAATGCAATTTTGTTTCTTGCTTGTCCAGGAAACTAATCTATGTCCAAGAAAGAAAGCTCCACCACTAGTACTCTTTCTGTCATCCACATTTCCTACCCAATCAGCATCAGTATACACTCTTAGTTCAAATCTTTCATGCTTCTTGTAGTACAATCCATAATCTGTAGTTCCTTTCAAATATCTAATTATCCTTTTGATAGCCATCATGTGAGTTTCCATAGGATTGGCAGAGAATCTTGCCACAATCCCAACTACTAGAGCAATATCTGGTGGGCTGTGAATAGCATACTGCAATTTTCCAATCATGGATCTATACAAAGTCTGGTTTACTTCAGCAGCATCATCATTTTTAGACAATTTTTGTCCAATAGCCATGGGAGTACTTACTGGCCTTGAATCTTCCATACCAAAGGTTTTCAATATCTCATGAACATATTTAGACTAGGTGATGAAAATACCTCTCTCCATCTAATATACTTGTAAACCAACAAAGAATTTGATCTCCCTAAACATACTCATTTCAAATTTAGTTTGCATTTCATTTGAAAATTTCTTACACATGGCATCTTGTCCACCAAATATAATATCATCTAAAAAAATCTTAGCCAACAAGATTCCTTTACCTTCTTCATCTTTCATGTACAGATTGCTGGTGTCATTTGTCCTTGAGAATCCAATCTGTATCAGGTAGTTGTGCAGCCTCTCATACCATGCTCTGGGGGCTTGCTTTAATCCATACAGTGCCTTATTCAATTTGCAAACCATGTGTCTCTTGTTTGGATCAACAAATGCTTCAGGTTTTTCAATGTACACTTCTTCTTCTAATATACCATTTAAAAATACAGACTTGACATCCATTTGGTATACCTTGAAATCTTTGTAGGCAGCATATGCAAGTAGAGAGTTCTTACTCCTTCTAATCTTTCTACAGTGGCAAATGTCTCCCCATAATCTATTCCTTCTTCTTGTGTGTAGCCTTTGCATACCAGCCTTGCTTTGTTCCTTTTGATTTGTCCATGTTCATTTAGCTTATTTCTGAACACCCACTTAGTTCCAATGACATTTTTTTTTCTGGTCTCAGCACTAGAGTCCAGGTATCATTCTTCTCTATTTCGTCTATCTCCTCATTCATGGCTAGGATCCAATCTTCATTTTCTAATGCCTCCCTTGTTGTCTTAGGCTCAAATTCACATAGTAAACATGTAGGGTCTCTTATCTTGCTTCTGGTCAAAACTCCAGTTTCTTTGTCTCCAATGATTTGTTCAAGCTTGTGATGTCTCCTTACATATTGTGCCAAAATAGGTTCTACTCTCCTTTCTTCTTGCTCTTCAAGTTCACCAACAAGATTGTCAGATTCGGCTTCTGAACGCTCGGCAACCTCTTCTTGATACTCGGTAGCTTCCTCATGTCACTTGGCATGTTCTTCTTGTCACTCAGCATTATTTCCCTGATGCTCAGCATTGCTTACCTAAGACTCTACATCAGGTGCAAGTTTGTCACTTGCCTCTCCTTCTTCTATATATACAAAAGATCTGTAATCTTTTGGTTCTCTCTTGCCTTCCTATTCATTTTTCTCTGCATACTCATCAACTTTGACATTTACACTTTCCACAATTTTGTTAGTGTTAGAGTTCAAACACTTGTAAGCTTTGCTTTTTGTGGAATAACCTAGGAATATGCCCTCATCACTTTTAGCATTAAACTTTTCATTCCTATTATCTTTTAGTATATAACTTTTTCTCCCAAAAATTTTAAAGTACTTTACATTAGGTGCATACCCGTGCCATAACTCATAAGGTGCAATATTTGTACCTTTTTTTAATCTGTACTTAGTTAAGGGTATAAATAGCTATACTTACAGCTTCTCTCCATTATTTTTGTGCAACATTCTTCTCGATCATCAATGTCCTTGCACAATCCATGATAGATCTATTCCTTCTCTCTGTTATACCATTCTGTGGTGTTCTAGGTGCAAACATCTATCTCTTGATTCCTCTATCATTGCAAAATAGATTGAACTCATTGGATATGAATTCTCCACCTCGGTCAAATCTCAAACACTTCAGGTTCCTACCTGTCTCCTTTTCAACCTTAGCCAAATACCACATAAAAATTTGAAAAGCATCAGATTTTTCTTTTAAGAACATAACAGTCATCATTCTGGTGTAAACATCAACAAAAAGAATAAAATATCTAGCACCACAATAGCTTTGTACACCCATAGGTCCATAAAGGTCAGTATGAACCAAATCTAAAGCATTCTTAGAAGTAAAAGTCTTGCTCTTGAAACTAGACTTTGTCATATTACCCAACTAACACTATTTGCACATTACATTCTCAAGTTTCTTCAATCTCGTCAGTCCTCTCACTTTCTTCTTTTTACTGATTTCTACCAGATTATCAAAGCTAACATGACATAGCCGCTTATGCCATTACCATATATCATCAAGTTGTGCAATCATACATGTCTCTTCAGATAGGTCTAGATAGAATAAATTACCTCTTGTTTGTTCTCCACTTCCAATCAGTTCACCAGTGGCATCAAATATTTTAGCCTTCCTGTGATGAAATTCCACTCGATAGCCAGTGCTATTAAGTTGTGCAATACTTAGCAGATTATAGTTAAGACCTTCAACCCAATAAGCATTTTCACAAATGATCTTATCAGTCAGCTTAATCAATCACTTTCCCCTAATAGGACATGGTGCATCATTACCAAATTTAACACTTCTACCTTTGTAATGATCTAAGGTATCAAACTTACTTTTGTCACCAGTCATGTGGTGTGAGCAACCACTATCAATAATCCACTTATCATTTTTGTTCACATAGGATACCAGTGCAGTTTTCTCATCCTCGTTAGACTCATCTTTCATAGCAACATAGACTACTTCAATTTCAAAATCATCACTATCAGTATCAGTTTCTTCTTCAACAATATAGCAGGATTTCTTACCTTTCCCTTTGCAGTCCTTGTACCTTCAGTAACCTTTGTCTTCTCTTTTGTCTTTATGCTTGCTATCTCTTTCCTCATCCTTGTCATCCCTGTCAGGACATCTTGCAGCTATATGACCAACTTTATTACATTAGAAACATATGATAGGGAGTTTACCTTTATACTTTCCTTTTCCCCTTTTCAATCTTCTGGCCATAAGAGCTTCAAGATCCTCTAGTTCTTCATCAAATGTGTCACTTTCACTTTCACTCTTACTGATGCATCTTTCCTTTTCTTTATTTGACTTGCTCAAAACCATTTGTGACTTAAATGCAGATTCAACATTAGCAATAGTGAAGTTATCAAAATTAGAAAGCTCAAAAGCAGTAAGTTTACCAACAAGACTTTCCAAAGTAAGAGTATTATTAGGGTTACATCTAGATTCTTGAATTGCTAAAATTTTGATGGCATAAATAGGACACAAAGTTCTCAAAAATTTTCCAATAATAGTTTCATCATCAATAGTTCCATTGGCTCCTCTAATAGCATTTACAACTTCTTTTAGTCTTCCACAATATTGTGCAATATTCTCACCTTCTTGCATTTTCATTTCATCAAATTTACCTCTTAGGCTTTCAACTTTTGCCCTTAGTAAATTTATGTTGCCACCATAGATTTTTGCAAGAGTGTCCCACATTTGCTTTGCATTTGTGCAATCTTTGATGTCTTCAAATTCTAGATAGCTTAAGGCAGAAGCAATCTCCAACATTGCTTCATTGTGATCTTGTTTAGCTCTCATCTCCTCGGAAGTCAAAGTTGCAACAAGTGTAACATAGTCATGCTCAATGTAATACTTTATTGAATCACCAATACCGGCTACATGTAGTTTCATCAGACTCTGCCATGCAGGGAAGTTCTCCTTATTTAGCTTCGGTACCTCCTTCTTATACATCCTGATCATTTACTTCAAGTACCTTTAAACGTGTTCTCTATAATCACAAACAGCTCTGATACCGATTATTAATATGATTTAGAACAACAAAGAGGGGGGTTGAATCAGTTGTTCTCAGGTCCAGATGTATAAAATAAACTTTCAAACTCTTCAACAAATCAGATCTAATAGCCAATAGCTACTCGGTCATTACTAAATACTTAATAGAAACATATAATAGTGCAGTCCACTATCCAATAGTATTTAACTTGCAAAACACAAAAATTTTCAAACCAAAACATTCACACAAGAATTAACACCGAGATTTATAGTGGAAACTCAATTTGGGAAAAACCACTTTGTAACATGTTACTGATATTTTCACTCTTCTGAAGTGAGCTTTGTGAAAAGCCAACCCTGTCAAAGGTTACAAACACACTATCAGGTGTGACCCTATTAAAGGATTTCAACCACTCTGTTAAAAGTCCACCTTGTTATAGGACTTACATACATTCCATTAGAATGCAACCTTGTTCAAAGGATTTATACATATGATTGTTAGGTCAACCTTGATTAAAGGATTTCAAACTGATACAATTGTTAGAAAGTAATAGCAGTGTTTGATCTGAAAACATACAACTCACTTTACAAATATCAAATCCAATTTCGTACACATATGTTGGCTTACTAACTATGTTCTATTTCCATCTCCATCACTGATCTACTCGAAAATCCCTTCAAGCAATCACAACTCCTTCTCCTTCAGCCTTTTCTGCTTATACAATCAATAACAACAACTCCAGCATTCTCCTCTATTCAACCTCACACTTAGGTTTCCTTAATACCTCTTCGTTTAGGTTGATCCAACTTTTTCCGCTTAATCTCCTCCGTAGATCTTAGGGTTAGGTCAGATTCATCAAATCCATCCAACTTTATGTTCTTCATCCATCCTTCTAGAAACATCTCAAATCTCTTTATGGAATCACAATAAAATAGTTTACAGTGCATTAAATGCTTCCATACAATCAATAAATAAAGTCAACATGTTTTACATAATCCAAGAATTCAACTTTGTCGGCTAGGAATCTGAATTCTTCCTCAAATGTAAATTACTGACGCTTGGTCAATACTATGTTCAACTCCTTAGTCTTCACTGGGTAGCCCGGTCACCACTAAAAAAATTTCCTCAGCTAATACTGTCTTCCTCGGCAATTAACTAATCTTCGGTCAACACTAAATTTACTCGGCATATACTGGCTCGGTCAACACTAACATCACTCAACTTAAACTATATTTCTTCACTTTTTCTTGGTTAAGTCTACTTGTTTAGTCTTCCTTCTTACTTAGATAAGAAATACATTATCTTATCATTGTGCCACATAATCAAGTACTCATTGAAGTATCAAGATAACTCAACCTTTCCTTAGGTGCTATTGTTATCAACCTTGCCCTAATCCTCCTCAACAATCAAATAGATATAGTACTTTCTTAGATAGCAACAATCTTACCAGTTAAGGTTTGACATCAATGACAATACAACAATTGCTTCAATTGAAGTTTCCAACAAAGATATCCAACTTATATCAACATGGTTCCAAGGAAGGAGGAGATCCTTATCAAGAATGCATACCTATAAGAAATGAGGAGATCCTAATAAAGGATAAATACACCTCCAAGGAAGGAGGATATTATCATAAAAGATACATCTCCAATAAGGGAGATATCCTCATCAAGGATGCACCCTCTCAAGAAAGGAAAAGATTCTTATGAAGGATAAATCTTACAACAAGGGGACAAGCGACCCTTATTAGGGACACTCACCTCCCAAAAAGTGAGAAGAGGGGATCCATGAGTAAGAATACACAACTCCAAAATACTATTTATCTATATCCCCAATACATGTACACAAGAGTATCTACACCATAGAATATTATGTTTCTATCTAATAAGAAATATGATTGCACATAAAATTGTACCATCATTAATGATAATGAGCCCCAAAATGAAGAGCTACTAATGTTACATAGTGAGTAGAAACATAATTGATAACATGTAACATGTTATTCAAATATGATAGGGATATAAAAAAGAAGAAACTTAATGTTACTTTCCATATGAATGGTCACACTAAATTAATGATTTCCTGAACTTCTCTCTTAAAGGCCCTACAATCACTTGTGTATGGCCAAACATGCCAAGATATTTTCATGAAAATAAGTTTGTGTGATCATGAAAACAATTTTATGTGGTCATATTTTTGGTATCAATATATTTTAGAGGGGGGAGATTAATCAAGTTATTTTAAGAGCCTCAACAAGGTTTTGTCTTACCTAGATAAAGAAAATGTTTTAGGCATTACTCCTAGATCTCATGTGAAGGAGACATTAGTCCTATATCACATGAAGGAGGTTTTTTTATTTTTTAGGAGGTAATATAGGGAGGGGTGGAGGAAAATGAGGAGGGAACCCTACACCTTCCATATAATAGTTTGGTATATAAGGTTCATCAGGACCTTAATGAAAACATGTGGAAAATATCTCCTACTTATCAATTGATGAGCTTAAAGAGATTTCTGACACTTGCTAAAGGTTTTACAAATGGGGTTGCAAGAAAAGTGGGCTTAACCATGGAGGAAATGTTTTAGTTAAGTGTGATTGAGATGGAGTAGTACTAGAATGGGTTTGTTAGAAATAAGGAAACACACACAACTGATAGGGGGGGTGAACCAGTTGTGTCCAAAATAGTTGTGTCAAAACCAAAACTTATTAATACTTAACTTCCTTACTAGGTGTGAGCATTAAAGAACTGAACCACAATCACAAAAACACATAACACCAAAATTTTTGTGAAGAAACTTGATTAAGGGAAAACCTACAGGGGGGATCAAACCCACAAGATGATGTACTAGAACATATAACCCTGTTAAAGGTACAATATAGGAATGTACATGCATTTAGACTCACTTCCTAGAGCTCACTACTCAAATACAATTGAGAGAAACAATCCCAAGGGAAACAACCCAAGGTGGACTACAATCCATTGTGGACAACAATCCATTGATTTATGAACTAACTAATAGAATATTTGATATTCCAATACAGCTCCAATGAAGTACAACTCTGTTCTAAATTTATTTTAGATTCCACTCATACCTCTTTGTACATCCACTGATATCTTAATTCATCTCTCTCTCTCTCTCTTACAATAAAAAATATTGCATCTTTAAATATATTACAACATATTGTAACAGGGTCAGACAGGGACCTAATTAGAATATATTACAAAGAGTAATACACAATCCTTGATGCAATCCAAGACATGTCGTTAAAGACGTAGCTAGGACCCAAACTTTCATTCACGAACACACTTTGATCCATAGATCACTCCACAAATATTCACAATAATGTTATCCATCAACTTAGCTAAGAACACCAACACGCCATAGGAAAATCACTTAATTTGATCACTTAACCCAATGTGATCCACCAACACGAATCGGATATGATCTATGTCTTAGAATTCCCAACTGTCTTTGTTGTTCAACAAGAACACTAAACATCAACATCTTTCACTCAATAAAAATAGCTTTCCAGCATCCAAAACATGAACCATCTTAGCTGAGAACATACATCCATGTCCTTAATTAACTCACCACCAGGTTAGCAACTAAAAATATCGCATAACTAATCCTCACCGAATCAAAAATCGTAGCACTTTTATCTCCAGAATAACCAAAAAATTGTCCTCTAATAAATCACTCATAACATCCTCAATTCTCAATGATAACCTCTACATATTGAATAAGATCAAGTACAAAAATTCAACAATACTTCTATAGCTTCGCAGCAGCTGATCTTCAATATACTATTCATACCATTCAGGACTTCTCACTGAACAAACTAGGGAATAAAGAAATATGTTGACATCAATGTCAAAACACTACAGTGTTTCTTAACACTACCAATCTAGACATCACTATGTTTCTTAACACATATCAAATTTTGCACAATCCATTATGCACTTGCACTTTGACACAAGTACAAAGGTGTTTCTTGAACACCCAGCACATACTACATCGTAGAAAACTAAAAATGACTAAGATATGTTGAACTATTTTCTTGTGTGTTGTCTCTTATCATTGATTTTTGCTTACTATGTCTTCTAAGGTCGCTCGACAATGTCTACTTGACTAGAGATTCACGACTGGGGGAATAATAATTCTTTCTTTGATTTATGTTTGTGGTGTGATTTCAATGATCCTAAGTGGTCTAATAAACTAGTTTTATGTGGTAAGAGCCTCCATCACGATTGGAATGCCACACATACCTTTACCCTCTTTATTTGGACACTTAAGTGAGGTTGGAATTATCTCCTTGTTTTTTGCTTGTGTGTGACATGTACGATGATACTCCTACTTATCTTGGCATCTAGTAAATGTTCTACACATATGATGATACTCCTACTTATATTGGCATCTAGTATATGTTCTGATACGTACAATGATACTCCTACTATGTCTTCTAAGGTCACTCGACAATGTCTACTTGACTAGAGATTCATGACTGGGGGAATAACAATTCTTTCTTTGATTTATGTTTGTGGTGTGATTTCAATGATCCTAAGTGGTCTAATAAACTGGGTGTCTTTGGTAAGAGCATCCATCACGATTGGAACACCACACATACCTTGACCCTATTTATTTGGTCACTTAAGTGAGGTTGGAATTATCTCCTTGTTTTTTTCTTGTGTGTGACACGTACGATGATACTCCTACTTATCTTGGCATCTAGTAGGTGTGTGACACGTATGATGATACTCTTACATTTTAGTGATACTCCAACATATATACGCTACAATGAGAGTATAGACTTCATAGGGGTTTTTAGGGGAAGAAATGATTACAGGTTGTTCTTCATATATGAACCACAATGAGAGACTTTGAATGTGGAAAATTACTGAATGTCAACTCAATATGCAAACAACAATGACATAGAACATCGATACTAATACTAAGAGCAGTGAATATTAATAATATCAATAGAAATATGGATTATGGTGAGCATGTCAAATTATCAAATTTGCTAGACTAGTCAATGACTACTAAGGATAATCGATATCCTCTCTTAAGACTATCGTTATCACAAAATGTCGATAATGATATAAAGAGCTTACAAAGAGGGATCATCAGTTGGCATCAAAGGGATAACCAATGATTATATCTAATCAATAAAATGGAAACTTGAAGACAATCATTAACAGTGATCCATCACTTTAAAGAGGCACATTCTCAACTAATTAGCAATTGCTAAATTATATTAAGTAATAGAAATGGCCAAGAATATCTAATCAATAAATAGAGAAGATATCATAGTAAATGTTCTACACAGTGGTGATTAGTTATCAAAAGGCACTATTTAGTAAAGATAGTCAACTAATCACATCTTTAAGGAAATGATTACTATTAAATAATTGGGATGAAGTGATTAATAATGAAAAGGTTCATTTAGCACTAATCAAAATTCTAAGGAGACGTGCCTTTTGGCACCATGCCTCATCATTCTTATTCCAAGATATAAGAAGGCTTCCACAATCCCTCAAGAAGATGTCATCGAATTATACATTATAATATATATATATTGGGTACTGAGCAGTTGGATTTAGATCAAGAAACAAATATAAAAGAATGTATATATTAAAGGAATGAATCCTTAACGTGGTTGGTAGCATTGTGTGACAGCAGTTAAGCTGTAACACATATATGAGTTTATAAAGGAATCAATAATATTACAAGTCTTAGCGATACCCCAAACAATACAATTAATAGTTAAAGGATATGGGAAATATCTCTTTTCCAAAGGTTCAACACATCATATAAGGAGGTGGATTCCTCTACTCATTGCGGTAATGTGTGTGTGAAAATTGTACCTAGCTGCGGACACAACACTTCAATAAAACATTAGAGGTTAGCAAAATTGAAATCTGCAAATAAATAAAACTAAGCTAACCAGGCAATTTACTTCCTTCTAGTAGGTGCGAGTATGGTATTCTCATATTAGACTGACATCAGTGACAATGCAACACCTAAATGAAGGATTTAATGCTAAAAGATGAATGTAAAATGAATGCAAATTAATCTCTTTTTTTTTGGATTTTTGATGCAATAAGGTGAAAAAATGTATGAATCTAATCTAGAATTGAATTGAAACAATATGCAGATTATTCTAACAATGATATGAATTGATATGAAAAACTATGAATGATCTCACAAAGTCGCCTATTCGCAAAAGCTTGATTCTTCGGATGCAATTTCGCCAGAGTAATTGTGTAAATTTGAGAGATATCCCATTATGAAGAGTTGAGCCTTGTTTTAATAGAAATCCAGGGCTAGAGGATGCATTGAGAAAAGCCATAAATCACTCTTGATAAACTCAGGTTGATTTTTGAGTTAACAAGAAATCAGAATTAATTAACTCACAAAATCATGCAAAAATAGCTTTTTGACTCAAATCAAAAGTTTAGATCAACTTTCAACTCAAAATAGATGTTGAGTTTTAAAAAGATAACAACTTGAATTGATTTTTTGATTTTAACTTCAACTACTCCTTCAAATGTGTATAGATAATTATGAATTAATTAAATAAATAAAGTGATTTATCTTCAACTTAACTGATTTTTGAATTAAAATAATTGATTTATGGGTTAATCAATTATTAAATCAAACTGATATTCAAAAACTATATCAGTAGATATTGACAATTGACACTAATTAATTAAATAAGAATTTAATCAATTAGTCATAAGATTTTTTATTTATTGTCAAAATTAAATAATACAATTTAGGAATAAATGTAACTAAATATAGTTAAACAATTAAGTGGTAGAATTAAACTTAATTAATTAAATATTCAGAATATTCAATTAATCAAATTTTAGGATAAATAATGATATTTATCACCAAATAATATTTAATTAAAGATAATTAGGATAAATTAGGAATATTCAAGGAATATTCCCCTATGCAGAATTAAGATAATCAATTAGATTTTTGATAAATTGGTGTGCAGATGTGCCTTTGGTTAGGACTTTTGTGTTGATTTTGATCGATTTGAGGATGTAGGAGGTTAATGAACCTATAGCCCATTTTTGGGGTATTACATTTTGCCCCTCTTTGAATCACTATGCGAAGCATAGTGGTTCAAAGATTAGTCTATTTTTTATGTTTGAAACTGATTTGAGAGATGAACCGATTCTGAGACAAAAACCGATTGAAAGATTGGAAAAAGTTGATTCAGGTCCTAGTTGACCAAGAATCGTGATGATGTCAACTATAGCAACAATGAATCGATGATTACGAAAAAGTATCAAAACACCTAATTCTAAACCTTATGATTATGAAGAAGTGAGTGACCTGATTCCAGACCTGATTGTCCAAAGGAATCGAAATGGTATCACATCTGAACCCTTCAGTTACATAGAACCAAGGAAATAACACTAATGAACTGATGGTTACAAAAAGTTGATATAGTTTACAAGATAGATTAGGATACCAGATTGACATGGATCTTGATGAATCTGATATGCCCCAAGTGATGTGCCCCAAGCGACGAGGTCTTTAGATGAATCAGCAACTAGACGTGGTTGTTGTCTTGATCACTGAAAGAAAGATTTGATTTACAAACTTGAATGATGTGCAATACCATGCCCCCTTCAGGATTAAAATTGAAATCTGACAAGAAAATTCAGTGTTGAATGGTTTAGAAGCATGTTAATTGATTTGAGGATTCATTGTACACGTCTGAAAACACGTTTTGCATCGTTTAGAGGTCCTGGAGACCAAGTATGACTAGGCTTGACCATGGGTGACCAAGTTGACATTTTGATAGTTTGATGTAAGATAATCAGTTAAGTTGAATTCTAGATTTTTGTGATGATTGAAGGTCGATTATGCAAGCATTCGGCCATCCTGGGTCTGAAAATTTGAAATCACAATTTTGACAAAGTAAACAATCTCAGATTTTAATTTTGATCCCAAAAATGGATTCTACTTGCTATTTCATTGGAGGGACCTTCATACAATGCTCAGTCCTTGTGTCATGTTTAGCATAGTTTTGGAGAATCATTAAGCATCAAGCTGATTTGGAAATCATGAGATAAATGAAATCATGCAAAGTGCAAAGTGAAATGCAGAATGAAATGCAGACCGAGGACCTAGGACTTAGTCACTGATCATGTGTCGGTCTTTTTCATCATTGAATTTTTATTAGGTAACCAAATAAATCAATACAACATCCACTAGTTAGGAAACTATGAATATATGAATATTGATTTTTGCGCCAAAGTCAATACAACACCCACTTGCTAGACAACCATTGACATATGAATATTGATTTTGTTTTTGGAATGTCGGATTAGATATAAGCACCAAGGTACAAACACTAGGATGACCTAAATATCATGTCTATTTTGATATAGAAATTTGTATAAGCATCAGAACATGAACGTTGTGATGACCTGAATACACCTTACAGAAAAAACATACCAAACAGTTTGCAAAAATCATTCTTGTCTCCAATGTGAATTACCCGTAGTGACCCTTTATCGTTCACATCCTTGGGTAAGATCATGTTTCATAGTAGGAGTAAGAACTCACTCAAAAGATAAAGTTAGATCAAACCTCCTTGAATTTTCCAGGTATCAATGGTCGAGGTACTCATGGCCATCCAACACGTGATGGAGGCTCTTACAGACGAACACCATTTCAATCCAGAATTTCTAAAGTTATTAGATTTTCACTCAAAGTAGAAAACAAAGAAAAGATTATGCCCCCAATCATCACTCTCTAAATCATGTAAAGGACATCATCGAAGAGCTCTAAAGGACACAATATGCAAAAATCTCAATGCGAAATAGTAAGCATACAAGGAGATAAAAGCATGTGAAGCATAGATTGTTTTTCGTTTGTGTTGATGTTTGATTGCATTGTTGTAGATGCAAAATCCTTTCTGGAGAGGAGACTGACTGACTGACTCGGATGTAGCTTCAAAGGACCCTAACTGGATATGACTCGTCTGAGGTATATTGGAGACCATAGGATATGACATTGATTGCCCCCAAGTTTGAAACATTGATAGGATACAAATGCTTTGTTGATTGGTGTACAGACTGACTTTATTGAAAACAGGAATGCGGAAACAAATCGAGAGGTATGTACAAACTAAAGAAAGATTGAAAGCTATGAAAGACCAAGATTGCGCTGATAGATGGAGCATTTTGAACAAGTGGTGTCTGTTTGCCGGCTTTTCACCATCTTGGCAGAGATTCTATTTTTGCTACCAAGGCGCCTATTTCCAGGTTTTCACCAAGGCACTTTTTCTTTTTCTCATTTTTTCACATTTTTCATTTTTTTTAATTTTTTAATAATTTTTCATTTTTTCAAATTTTTTTTGTGATACATCAAGGCTCCTATTTTTAGGTTTTCACTAGAATGATCATTTTTTCAGCACTTTTTCTAATTTTTTTTATTTTTTCAGGACATTTTTTAATACTGAATGCCTTAGGCATAGAATTTCTTTAGATGGAGAACGTTGATTGGTTCTTGGAGTTTTTCTCCTTCATTCATTGAGAGTTGATAGGCACTAGAGCCAAAAGTAGCAATGACAACAAAGGGACCCAGCCAGTTGGGTTCAAACTTCCCCTTGTATTCTTGATGTGATTGATTTTAGGATTCTCTCTCAAGACTAGATCGCCAACCTGAAATTCTCTGTGTCTGACTTTCTTGTTGTAGCCTCTAGACATTCTTTTCTAATGTACTCTAAGATGATCATATGTTGCTTGTTTGCACTCATCTAGTAGTTCAAGTTCTTGCAACCTAGACACTTTGTAGTCATCATCAGTTACTAGACCATGCATTCTAATTCAGACCCATAAACTAAAGTGAATGGTGTATCCCCAGTGGGTGTTCTGATACTTGTTTTGTAGGCCAGAGAGTTGGATTGATCATGAGATGCCAGTCTCTTCCTATTTTATTAACTGTGTGATGTAAGATTTTCAATAGATTCTTGTTTGAAGCTTCTACTTGTCCATTCCCCGGGGATAGTAGATTGATGACCAATGTTGTGTAATCTTGAATTTAGCACATAAATCATCTAAGTCTCTATTCTTGAATTGACCACCATTATCTGTGACTATTGAATGTGGGATACCATACTGACATATGATGTATTTGAGGATAAACATAGAGATTTTCTTGCTGGTTGCTTGAATCAAAGGAACTGCTTCGACCCATTTTGTGAAATAGTCTGTAGTTGTAATGATATGGATATGTCCATTAGAAGAATGAGGATGTATGGCTCCTATAAGATCAAATGACCATTGTTGAAAAGGCCATTATGTAGTAAAGGGAATTAGATCTCTCTTTGGTGCATGAATTAAGTTTCCATGAACTTGACACTTTTGACAGTTCTTAGCAAACTTGATTGCATCTTTTTCCATTTCAGGCCAATAGTACCCAGCCCTAATAAGTTTTCAAGCTAGTGTTAAACCGTTGGAATGTGATCCACATATACCCTCGTGGACTTCCTCTAATGCACGTTGAGACTCTTCCCTTTATAAACATCTAAGGAGTGTACCATCTAGACCTTGTTTCTACAAATCATTACCAATGATGACATACTGGGATGCATTGCGAATAAGGTATCATTTCTCATGGCGGTTGAAGGTATCGGGAATGATTTGGTCTTGGAGATAGGAGAAAAGGTTTTTGTATTTGGATGAATCATGACGGAAAATAGTGCAGATCATGTGGGTTTTGGGGGAATCATATGCAGGATAAGATAGTGCTTCCACTAGGAACTCATAGCATAACTCATGTTCAGGCTGCTGTAATAAAGTAGATAGTGTTGCTATAGCATCAACATCTTTTTTCTCCAATCTAGGAATTTTCTCAAATGTGATTAATATGAAATATTTGTTAAGGTCATCGACCATTCTCTTGTATGGAACTAGCTTTTCATCTTTCATTTGATACACATCATTGACTTGGTGTATTACAAGTTATGAGTCTCCATGAATGTGTAGCTCTATTACCCTCCATTCAATTTCTATCTTCATTCCATTAAGAAGGGCTTCATATTCAGCAATATTGTTTGTGCAAGGAAACTTGATTCTGAATGCTTTAGGTATTGAGTATCCTTGAGGTGTGATGAACAATATGCCTGTTCCAAATCCATTATGTGTATAGGAGTCATCAAAGAATAACTTCCATGCTCTAGAAGAAAGATTCATGATAGAGGAATCTAGGAATTCCATTTGCATTGGTGTATCATCAAACAATGGTGCTTCAACCAGTTGATCTACAATTACTTATCCTTTGATAGCTTTTCTTTCAACATATTCAATGTTGAATTCACTTAATAGCATCACCCATTTAGCTAATCTACCTGTGAGGGAAGCTTTTCTTAGTAGGTACTTTAGTGGATCAATCTTAGCTACCAAATGTGCAGTATGAGCTAACATGTAGTGTCTCATCAATGTTCTATTGATATAGTATATAGCTCTTTCCTTATTATTCTCATCATGTTGTGCTAGCAATGCCCCCAATGATGTATCTATGGCAGAGACATATAAGATCAATGGCTTCCCTTGAATAGGAGGCATCAAAATAGGAGGATTTGATAGATATTTCTTGATATGATTAAAGTTCTTTTCACATTCCTCATTCCATGCAAAAGTCACACCTTTATGTAATGTCTTTGTGAAAGGTTGTGATATGTCTGCTAGCTGAGATATGAAGCATCTAATAGATTGTACTCTCCATTGTAATGTTCTTGGGAGGTTTCATCTCCATGATAGCTTTGACCTTTGTTGGATCTACTTCAATTCCTTTCTTTGAAACAATGTGACCTAAGAGTTTTCCAGAAATAATGCCAAAAGCACACTTCTTAGGGTTCAGCCTGAGACTACAATTCTCCATTCTATCTAGTATTTTTCTCAAGTCATTCAGATGTTCAGATCTTATCATTGATTTAGCCAAGGTGTCATCAACATAATCTTCCATAGTTCAATGCATCATGTCATGGAAAATAGACGTCATAGCTCTTTGATATGTAGCACCTGCATTCTTCAAGCCAAATGGCATGATGTTCCAATAGAAGGTACCCTATGCACATGTGAAAGAATTTTTCTCTTGATCCTCTGGAGCAATTTTTATTTGGTTGTATCCAGAAAAACCATCCATTAAAGAATACATCTCAAATCCTGCAGTCATGTCCACTATCATATCGATATTTGGTAATGGAAAATCATCCTTAGGGCATACTTTGTTTACATCACTAAAATCTATGCATACTCTTATAGATTTTTATGGTTTTGATACTGGAACAATGTTAGAGATCCATTCAGCATAATCAATAACTCGGATAAATCCGGCTTTCAATAGTTTTTCTAATTCAGCTTTGACCAAGAGTGCAACATGTGGACGCATCTTTCTCAATTTTTTCTTAACAGGTTTGACTACTGGAGCTATAGATAAATGGTGCATTATAAGATCAAGATCTAATCCAGGCATATCTGAATATTTCCATGCAAATTTGATCTTCTTCTCTATTAGGAATGTAGTAAATGTTTGTTTCTCTTCTTCTGATAAGGATTGTGCTACATGGATCAACTGTGGTTCTTCTGTTGTTCCCAAGTTGATAGATTGAGTGGGCTCAATCAGTACTGAGATCTGTCCTATAAATGACTCAGAAGGACATCAAATATCTCATCCTTAGGCACCTCAAAGAGGTTTTCACCTTCAGATACATCTTTTATTTTTACTTTTGTAGGTTCTGAGACTGCCACAAAGTGGTTTTCACCCTCAGAACTCTTTTTCTTTTTATTTTTATTCTTATTCTTTTGACTAAGATACTTGATGTCTGACTCCATCATACTAACACTCGGTTCACTGATGGAAGTCATCATAGGCTCCACTACATTGAGGTAGCAAGCAAGGGCATAGTCATTTGGAAAGGTATAGATACCTTGGATCAGATTCGTGGAGGTTTGGTCAAGAAGTTTGATATGTTGGATAGTCAAAGTGGGGAAGGATTGAGAAATGGTGTTTACAGATATAGATCTTTCATCATTGGTCCCAACCCGACTCTCGATTTTAAGGGTGATATTACAACTTAAAATGTTCAATTCATGAATAGGCTCAATGTCATTGTGGGAGTCTACTTCAAGCATAGGTGGATCAGACTCGCTAAGTTCATCATTTTGCTCTAGACTTACATTGGGTTTATGTGCATATTGGTGAATAACATCAATATGTTTTTCTGTGATAAGCTCATCTTCCTCTGGAATGACTCCCCATTCATAGTCATTTGATTCCTCATTTATGCCTCTAGGAAACCTGAGAATACATGTGAAATCAGGGTGGATTCCCCAAGAAGGGTTTCCTTCTAATTTTGGTTTGAATTCATACTCATGAGAGTCTGTCTCGGAATCGCTATGTTGTTCCAATTGTTCAACTATTTGGATAGTTTCAATTGATTCCTCTTGTTTGATTCCATTAGTAGGTTATTGTGTTTCTACTACATTAATATTCTCCTTAGGTTTCAATTCATCTTTAAGGAGGTCTAGTATTTCTTTAGGTAAATGCTCATAAGGAATGAGCTCATCAGTGGTGTCTAAATCATCACTATTAGATTGTTGTGTTTCTTCCTTTAATTGAATTGTTGGTGATGGTTCAATCTATTCTAAGACATGTGGAGAGTTTTTGCTAAGATAAAAAGGCTTCTTCTGATATCCTAGACCTGTTGTATTCTTATTTGTTCAGCCACGGTGGTCAAGAGGTGATATAAGACCTTTTCCTTGTAGTCCTAGAGGTCATTTTCCAATGTATCCCATTTTAGCAATCAGTTTATCCCTTGGTCCATATGACTTTGAAAGAACTTTTGGTGTTATAGAGTCACATTTCTGGATTAATTGGGATTGAGATTCAACCTTGTATAACCATGCAAGCATGGCTTCTTCTTCCTCAAACTCTTGTTTAGATACTTTCTCTGTGACAAAGCTTCCATTGAATATGAGCTGGGACTCTTTAGCATTGGATTTCACTTTGTCTGAAGGTTGTCCATAAGATTTTGGAGACAACGGGAGAGAGGTGAGAGATTAAACTAGTTCCATTGTGTATTCTCCCATACCATTGTCTTTGATTTTGACCTCTTGTGCAATGTCTTCCATCTTGGATGTAGACGCCATGTCTATCTGCTTAGTGGAATATTCTCTATTAATAGGAACAAGTTTGTCAGCGCTTTCTTTCAATGCATTGTAAGTTGTAGATATGTCAGCTAGAATCGTTACCTCTACTCCTTCATAAGTAAATTTCACACATTGATGGTATGTGGAAGGAATATCTCACATTTCATGTATCCGGGGTCTCCCTAGAAGGATGTTATAAGCCAAAGGTATATCAAGAACTTGACATGTGATATCTCTGATAACTAGACTTGTTCTGATAGGTAAGACAATTGTTCCTTTGGAAGATCTTTTTTGTTCATCATATACCTTGATAGTTATCTTCTTTTTAGGATCAATGGCATCTTCTGATAATCCCAATTGTATGATCAATTTTTAAGAACAAATGTTTAGAACAACGCCTCCATCTATCAACATGCATTTGACTCGACAGTTTTGGATCAAGACCTCAATGTGCAAGGGCTGGTTATGCGGATGACTTAGTGAGTTGTCATCTTCCTCTAAAAAGGAGATATACTGGGGTGATGTCAAGTGACCAACCATAATCTAGAATCTATCTAGATCAAGATTGTCAAGAAAATTGGAACCGAGCAGAGCATTATCTAGAATAGCCCTATGAGCAAGAGATATCTGAAGCAACTCAAACATGGATATTTTTACATTGGTATGCTGGAGTTGTTGGACAATATTGTATGACATTGGCCTCGTGTCTTTAGGATTTGATGATTTAGAGGCAGCCCTCTATTTAGAAGAAAATGAAAGATTAAAAGGAATCTTAGGGACATTTGATGAATCTAAGTTTTGTCCTTGTAGATGCGCCTGAGCTTGTGATCGAGTAACTGCATTTGCTGATTGACTATCTCTATCTTTTTGCACAATAGTGGTGACATTGCAATGTTCAGATAAGCAAGGTTCCACCATGTTTATGACAGCATTGTTTCCAGAGTAAGCATAATTGACTTTAGCACCCATGTTAGGCTGAGAAGGTGAATCTCCTTGACCATGTTTCAGAAATGGTTTCGTGAATGCCCTATGATCATTATTGCTCTTATGATTGTCAATTAGAATTTCTCCATTATCAATCTTGTCTTGTATGAGATGCTTCAAGCATATGCAGTTATTGGTTTTATGACCCTTATTTTGATGGAAATCACAGAAATCGGTCTCTTTCCACCATTTGGGTTTAGTTTCAAGATCAAATGGTCGGATCTCAGGCAATGTGATGATTTTGTTGGCTAGAAGAGTTTTCATGGCAGATTCTAAGGACTCTCCAAGAGGAGTAAATTTGCATTTAGGATTTGTGGCGCAAGGTTTGTAGTCAGATGGCTTCTTGTTTGATTCTGTCACTTTTACCTATGAGGCTTTGATGGCTTGAGTACCAATAGTAAGATTGAAAGCGGGTGCCTTAGATGGGTTACGGACATTGTCAACAATGCCATCCATGATGATGCCTTTATTCTTGTTCCAATTTTTGTTCTTGTCTTTGGACTTAGATCCAGATTCATACTTCTCTTTTTGGAGTGATATGTCTCCCTTTTCACAAGGACTTTCTCAATTTTGATTTCATTATCTACCATCTTATCGAAGGATGTATGATCTTGCATTTGTAAAGGGTAGTTGATTTCTAGAACAAGATTGTTGATGAAAATTTCTAGCTTCTCTGTTTTTGGAATGGGTCTAGCATATAAATTTCTAGCTTCTCTGTGTCAGGAATGGTTCTCTTGGGTATTGTTTCAGATTACAAATGTCGATTATGGTGACCAGATGTTTGATGTTGTAGGAGTATTGTTGATAGAATATCTTGATTAACTCCTCAAAATTTTTGATTGTTGGAGGCATTTTTTAGAACTAATGAATGGTTGCTCCTCCCAGAGATCAAGGGAAGAGATGCATTAGGTAGGTTGGTTCATGCATGAACTCCATGGATTGAGTACATAATTCTCTGACATGGTCTTGGGGATCAGAGTTTCCATCATATTTGTCATACTTAGGCATTTCCACTCTCTTCGGGAATGGTGGCATGTAAAAGTCTTTATCAAATGGAAAAGGACATAGAGCCTCCATCAAGAACTCTTTAGGTTCCTTCTCTTTTTCAAGTTTGTTGAGCTTGACTTGCATGGCATGCATTTGTTTCATCATAGTCATGATAGGAGTTTCTTCCTCTTGAGTAACGATATCTTCGACATTAAATTTTGGAGGAAGTTTAGCTCCTTATTGAGCTAACTCTAGAAAGTATGCTTCTTTGTCTTCCCTCAAGAAGTGTCTCATCATTCTCTTGAAGTTATCATCATTCTGATATCAGGCAATTTTAGAGGGTGTTGGTTCAGAATCTCTACCATGATTAGAGTGATGACCTTGGGAGCCTTGCTTAGCTCCACCTTGAGACATAGTGTTGTTGTGAGGACTATGGGGAATTGATTTAGGTGGGGTCAATTGATGACCTGCGTGAATCGATGCAGGGGGTGATGTAACCACCTTTCAAGAAAAGATTGCCAAGAGCATCTTCTCCAAAGAGATTTGTATCGTAGGGTTGATGAAATGTCTAAGAAATCACAGAAGATGTTGCTTAAGAGAATTTGGGTTGTTCTCCTTGTTTTCTTTGTGAGGAATCTCTAGTCTCCACCATTAACTTCGAGTGAAGCAAAAGAGAAAGATTAAGACAACTAAAGAATGACTTGATTCAAAAAGATCGAATGACACAACCTTGTCAAGATTGGATTGATTGAAGATAGATTGGACGTAAATGAAGGATATTGTGCCCTAGAGGTATGGGTAGACACCCAAAAGATGGCGGACATGAGCTCGCAACACTTAGCCATTTTTTATGAAGATTGAATTGAAGATGATTGACAAGGTTTTGACATAAGATGGAAAAGATTCAAATCGATAGATTAGAAGGCTAAATCAGACTCAAGAGACCACTTTTTGGAAAATAATTGGATTCTTTCTAGTTTCTACTCTGTTCCTGACACAATGATTTTTTTGACAGAATCTGGAAGTAGGCTGTAAAAATTGGATTTCTAGCAATTTGGCAAGTTTCTGGCAACTTTTCAAAATTTTCATACGATTTTCTCCAGGCTCGTACGAGTCTAGGTAAGCTCTGGCATGACAATTGACAAGACTCATATGACAATTGACACCAGGGTTTGATTTTCTTTGAATTTTCCTAACAAAACTCTTACGACAATATACAAACTCCCCTACGACAATCTGGGGGTTCTGATATGACTTTTGGAAAAACTCGTACAACTTTCTAAGACTATGGGATGACTTTTGGACTCCAAAAAAGAATTTTGCTTCAGATTTTGTAATTTTTCAATTTATTTATTTTTTGAATCAGTTTGTTTGTAAGATTTTCTCTATCTAGGTTTGCAGATTCATGTAACAGTTCGGGATTGTTCATTTCCAAAGGACCAAGTAGATAGCAAACACGTAGAACAGCAAGCAAAGGGAAGCAATCAATCATCTCAAAACAATGAGCAAGGAAAAAAGCAACCTTGCACATGAACAAGCAATAATGACTTATTGTGCTAATCCCTAGGAATTCTACTTGTGTATGTTCTCAAAAGTTTTTCAATAACGCACATAGTCCTAGAAAATGAAAAATTTGGCCTCGCTAGGGTTTTTAGTAATGGTTTGACTCTGCAACTTTTATGATCTCAAGAGGGTGAACTCCAATTCAGGTGCATCAGGGTTTTGACACAGTCTGAGAATTTAATCAATCGGGAGCTGCTAGGGAGATCTGACAACCCAAAAAGAGACCACACTTGTGGAGATTTCTTCCACATAGACATTTATATAGCAGTTGTTGCTACCATGGAAAAAATGCCTATTACCGCTTGAGGTTCCATCCACGTGGTTGACCTAATAAGAGAATGTCCACTATGGTTAACCCTCTCTAAAGGTGACTCACAAAAGATACCACATGGGGACTTGGTCCAAATCCAAGGATTTGAGTTTCTAATACTACCCAAAAAGGGAGTAGAGCATAATCCTCTAGCCTTATCACTTTTACCCAAACACAGCAAACAAATAAATCTGACACGCTAAATTGAAATCACCTCACCAAGGCTTGTGATGTCAACAACGATGTCTACCAAGCTCTCTAAGAGGGACCAAGAGAAAACGTATCGATCAAAGTTGAGGACCAAACCAAGTAGAATGTGAGATAATCACAGTAACCTCCCTACCTACAAGGGGATTTGTCATCAAGAAGAGCTTCACATGAAAAACAAGTGAATGAAGCCCATTCTCTCAAGATCATCCGCAAATAGTGTTCATAGGGCCTATTTACTATGTGTAACAGATATGCAAAAAGAAAATCTATGTTCATTTTATAGCCCAAAACTGAAGTTTGTGGTATGAAAACAAGAAAAGTCACACAATCTTGACACATGAGAGTTTGTTTTATGTCCCAAAATAAAGTGTTATCAGATTCAATAGAATACCTGAGTTCCTCGCAACGCGCTAAGTAGATTTTACCTATTTTGCAATTTTTGTTGTGCTTTTCCAATCAGAATCAGCAAGTACCAATCAAAAACAAAATATCTCAATTGTTAGGGTTAGCTATTAATCCAAATCCAAAAATCAAAACTAGAAAATTGTTTGAAAATTTGAAATGACAATTGAATTCTGATGCCAAAACTCGTACGATAATCAGTTACCTCACGTACGACAATCCAAACCTAGTACGACAGTGGGTCTCTGCGCACATGACAAAGTAGCCTCCAAATGACAATGTGTAAGAATAGGGATGAGTCTCAAAAACACTAACTATCATACAATAGTCAGAGGGTCCTAGTATGACTTTTTGACAAAACTCGTATGAAAAATGTACGGACATAAAATAAAGATCACAGTTTTGGCCAAAAAATGATAGAAAATTGATAGAAATTGTTAGAAATGAAATGGAAACCCATTTCAGGGCCCCACGATGGGTGCCAAAAATGTGTGTGTGAAAATTGTACCTAGCTGCAGACACAACACTTCAGTAAAACATTAGAGGTTAGCAAAATCAAAATCTGCAAATAAATAAAACTAAGCTAACCAGGTGATTTACTACCTTCTAGTAGGTGCGAATATGGTATTCTCAGATTAGATTGAGATCAGTGACAATGCAACACCTAAATGAAGGATTTAATGCTAAAAGATGAATGTAGAATGAATGCAAATTAATCTCTTTTTTTTGGATTTTTGATGCAATAAGGTGAAAAGTTGTATGAATCTAATCTAGAATTGAATTGAAATGATATGCAAATTATTCTAACAATGATATGAATTGATATGAAAAAGTATGAATGATCTCACAAAGTCAAATATTCACAAAAGCTTGATTCTTCAGATGCAATTTCGCCAGAGTAATTGTGCAAATTCAAGAGATATCCCATTATGAAGAGCTAAGCCTTGTTTTTATAGAAATTCAAGGCTGGAGGATGCATTGAGAAAAGCCATAAATCACTCTTGATAAACTCAGGTTGATTTTTGAGTTAACAAGAAATCAGAATTAATTAACTCACAAAATCATGCAAAAATAACTTTTTGACTCAAATCAAAAGTTTAGATCATCTTTCAACTCGAAATAGATGTTGAGTTTTAAAAAGATAACAACTTGAATTGATTTTCTAATTTTAAGTTCAACTACTCCTTCAAATGTGCATAGATAATTATGAATGAATTAAATAAATAAAGTGATTTTTCTTCAACTTAACTGATTTTTGAATTAAAATAACTGATTTATGGGTTAATCAATTATTAAATCAAACTGATATTCAAAAACTATATCATTAGATATTGACAATTGACATTAATTAATTAAATAAGAATTTAATCAATTATTCATAAGATTTTTTATTTATTGTCAAAATTAAATAATACAATTTAGGAATAAAAGTAATTAAATCTAATTAAACAATTAAGTGGCAGAATTAAACTTAATTAATTAAATATTTAGAATATTCAATTAATCAAATTTTAGGATAAATAATGACATTTATCGCCAAATAATATTTAATTAAAGATAATTAGGATAGATTAGTAATATTCAAGGAATATTCCCCGATGCAAAATTAAGATAATCAATTAGGTTTTTGATAAACTGATGTGCAGATGTGCCTTTGGTTAGGACTTTTGTGTCGATTTCGATCAATTTGAGGATGTAGGAGGTTAATGAACCTATAGCCCATTTTTGGGGTATTACAGGTAAGGGAAAAAGAAGGATAGAGTTGGTGGTTATCATGAGAAATAGAGAACAAGATATTCTAAGAGAATATGATGAAAAAGGAAAGGAATTATATATATATTACTGCTTTTTAGTAGAGAACATTACAAAGATTAGTTAAGTCATCATTCTCAAGTGCAATCCAACTCTTAATTGGGAATATTATGATAAAGTTCTAATTGGAGATATTTCAGTGGCACTGGTATAGCCCCCTCAAATTGTGTTGCAAACTATAAGTATGAGGATGCCCTCACCCTAGCTGGTACCGCACCAATGTATAACGTATAATAGTATGTTGCACAGAGGCCTGGTATGTGGTCGTCTGCTATAGTTGGTCTCTCTTACTCTAGAGATCATGAATCTATCGATCCCTATCCCACTCCACTAGCTATAGTTGTGCCTCTACTACTTCTCTCTGAGTCTTGGCCTCTGCCAAGTCTTCTCTAAGCTGTGCTATAATATCCCCAGTACCAACTTTCTCTCCCTCTATTGCCTCTGCAAGTGGATCCTACAATGTTGTCTCCTCTCAGGATCTTGTATCTTGTCCCACTAGTCTGCCCTTCTTTTCTCTCCTGAGGAGGTGGCCTCTATCCACCTTCCTCCTAACCAGTCGCTCCCACTCATCCTCCTCCATCTCCTCCTCAGCTACCACTACCACCCCCATAACTCCCAGTGAACGCCTCTCTCCCCTTGGCCTATGCTACCCTGAATTGCTCGTGCTAGCATCTTCTCATGGCCTCCCACCCTCTCCCTTATGTGCCCCTCCCCTTGATGGCTCATCAGCTAGATCATCCTCATCATCTCTAGGTGCTCTCTCTGTCAGATCTGTGACGTGAGGGAAGGGATGGTCAATAGGATGTTGGCGGAAGGTCAGTGTCAACCCTACATCTATAATGGTTGGGAGGTAGTCCCAGTCCACTCTAACCAAATCCCTCAACTCCTAAAATAGGACTGCATACATGAGACAAGGCCCCCAATCGGCCTCCTCAATAAAAAAATGGGCGTAGGTCACGAACTCAGTGAGTGTATCCTGACACCACCCAAACTAGCGCTAGACACAGCTAATGCAAATTCAATCCACTATGGGAGGACTCCTACAAATTAGATGGTATATGTCAAAAATTGGAAGGAACACAGATACATCAAGAAAGGAAATGCAGTATTGATAAAGCATCAAAAATCACAAGGTCTTACCTTCCAATTAGTGGTCGGCTTCTGAACATAAATGTGTACTCACGGGTTGAGCCCATCCACCTCTCACAGACTATGTATAGTCGCCACACTACTACAGTTAGATCATTAAAATGTCACCTCCAAAATGTAGTCTTTCCCAAATTGGCCTAGTGGATATACCCTATATACTTTAAAAATGTAAGGCATACACGCTCCTCAGGCAGCCTGTGCGATAGGTCATGCAATGAGAATGTGCTCTCATGCCTAGATCTATAAGACAATGACACCTACCACCATGTTCATGCCTCACTGATATACTATCTCATGAAGCTCTCTATACATGTGGCAGAGTAGGAAGGCTCTCTAGCTGAACCTATGAGGATGAGTAATCATATCATATAAAATGCGGCCCATCTGCACTAGAAGCCCTACTGGATCTGATCAGAGACCGCAATGCAACCTATCAAACTAGCCAAAATACACATAAGTGGGTACTCATCACCACAATGATAGATCATGTAGTCCCACGTGATGTGGCTCTCCATGATTGTATCATCAGGGAATATCTTTCGCATAGCTGCAATGCCCGCAGACTAATCCTGGTCATAATATACAAGATCCCCAGCAACTGGAAGGTGCAAGATTTGATGCACGTCCTTAGGAGTCAAAATGATCTCCTTTGTCGAAAGATGAAAGGTATTATGCTCTGAATGAAAACACTCTGCCAGTATTTTTAACAATGTGTGGTTTACATAGATATCGGGTAATGTAAGGAGCTTACCCAACCAGCACTGATCAAGTATGACTAGGTTTGTAGGTGACTGTAATCAAGCTAAATGCAATGCCTATGGATAGGCACATTTGAATATTGGGTCAGGTAGATGAATCTACAAAATAGAAAATAAGGAAAGGCATTAGTAATTGATCTCAAATGAACATCGAGCTATCAAAATCAACTGCTAAAGCATCTTTGGAAAGCTAGAAAGTTACAAAGAATGACAAAGGTCAACTGCAAAATTCAAACACTCAAATTTTGGATCATACGATGAAAGAGCTAACCCACAATTATCGCAAGATGAAACTGTTAGGAATGAATGTTGAATATATCCTATGGGGGAGTATTCGCAACCATTCTCTAGCATTTGTATCTTGCATTCATGATTGTGGTTGTCATTGATGTCAACACAGTGATCTACTCGAGATTAGCAGAGAAGCAGACAATGTTTGAACTAGCGCACGTAGAGTATTGAAGATCAAGATATGTGGATTTGAGGACTTACTCTATGTTGTGTCCTGAGATCATGGTCAAGAGCGCATATGGGAATTCAATTATTCATGATAGATATATGTAATTCAGTGGAAGCAGTATTTAGGAAGTGTTCATGAGAAGTGGCTTGTGGTAACTGGATGATATCTCTTAATCGGGATAAAATTTGGGCATGTGAAGTTGTACAGTTGATGAAGACATAGTGATAGTGACAAGGACGTGACAGAATGGTCAGGGGTCGCATGGGTGAAGATTTATTTTTTTTGGAAGCTGACAATTTTATGTAATTGTGAAATATTGTGTAACGTGTGGTAGTTTATATTTTGTAATTGGTTAAGCCTTGTTGGATAACTCATTTGTAATTATTTGAGTGTGGTATAAAGAAAGGATTTTTTTCCTTATTGTAAGAAATATGGTATAGAGCTGAATTGTGGAATTGAGCAATCTATGTTGTAAGAGGATATGTGAATTGCAGAGATCTGATATTGAGATCTGGTGAAGTAGTTGGTATGGTTTAGCACAGACAGAGGAGCAAAGATAAGTTGATGAGATCAGTAATTATTTGGTATTATTTTTTTGAGTAATATAGATATCATTTGGATAGTGTGTTCAGTGATCTTTCCCTTGAAGCTATTTGGACAATGGGTCCTTATGCCTTCCATAACTCCTAACAGGGTTAGAATCTTTTAACAAGGATTCAAAGTCTCCTAACAGGGACTCATATGTAATGAATATATTTCATAAGGCTCTTAACAGAGTCTATCCTCTCACAAGGAATTTTTATATTGGTACATCTTTTGTGGGCATCATTCCCACTGGGGTTTACTCTCTAATCAAGAGGTTCCCTAGTCAACATATCTTGTGTTATTGTGTTGTTGTGTATGTTTATCTTTCTATGGTTTTTGCTTACATTGCTTACATGGTTAAAATATGTTAATAGTTGTATTTATTTGATAACTGATTCACCCCCCCCCCCCCCCTCTCAGTTATCTTTGTGTACTTTACTTTCTAACAATTGGTATCAAAGCAACAGGTCCTTGAAGGAAAAGTTTAACAACTTGAGGAGATCCATAGCGAATCATTTTAGGAAAGAAAGCCCTAAGTTTGATGGAGTAAACTATGACATCTGGAAAGAAAAGATAAAGACACACCTGCTATGTTTAGGACCAAGGTATTGGTTAATCACAATGAATGCAAAGACTATCATTGAAGAAGACAAAATTGAAGAATGTACTAATGAGGAAAGAGATATGCTCATGTGTAACATACTTGCCAGAGAAGCACGCTTGTCAGCCCTTCCGAAGAATGAATGCAGTCAAGTAAAATATCTAAGTACATCTCATGAAATTTGGTTAGCTTTACAATCTAATTTTGAAGGTGATGTACATGTAAAGAGAGTCAGATTACATATTTGGATATGTGCATTTGAAGATATAAGAATGATGGAAGATGAATCTGTTAGAAGTTATATTGGTAGAATGTCAGAGATTGTTGCAAATATCAAATCTTGTGAAGGAAACAAGACAGAGAATGAAGTGATATGGAAGATTCTAAAGACATTAACTCTTGTATTTAAGCAAACAATGTAGATGATTGAGAAATTTATACCTTGTACTGAGAACTTTACCAAAGAAACTCTTCTTGGAAGACTAGAAACAGTAGAGATAAGCTTGAGACAGTCGGGAGATCTACCTAGAATTGAAACAGCATTAAGTGCACTTAGTGTTTGCCCTACCTTATCAAGAAGCATTAGTGTGAGTGGATAATATGCTAGTGGTAGAAAATCTAAGACTGAAGAAGATAGAAATATTGAGGAAGGAATTGTCTTGCTTGTGAAAAGAGAACTAGAAGGTAAGAAAATCTTTAAATGTTGGTCTTGTCAAGAATATGGTCATTTTGCATCTAAATGTCCTAAAAGAGTAAAGAAGTATAAGAAGAACTTTAAACCTAGAAGATATAAAGAATGTTACTATGCTAATGATGAAGAATTTGAGGCTAGTATTGAGAAATCCCTAAGTGAAAGTTATAATGAGAATGATGATATAGGATTTGTAGCAATAAAAGAAGAAATCTCTGAAACTGAAGTTAGAGAAAAAAAAGCTTTAGTTTTTCAAGTAGAAAAGAGAACTGATTGTATTATAGACAGTGGTTTTTCACATCATATGACTCGTGACATGAAGAATTTTATAAAGTTTAACAATTATGATGGAGGAATTGTTAGAGTTGGAAACAATGCACCTTGTTTGATAAAAGGAATAGGATCTATTACTCTTGATGGAAAGACTAACACCGATGATGTTTATTTTGTGGATGGATTGAAATGTAACCTTTTGAGTGTTGGACAGTTGGTTGATAAGGGATGTCAAGTTTGGTTTATTGAGAAAACTTGTGTGATCAAGGATAAGGATGGTAATTTGATTGGAAGTGGATCAAGAACCAGAGGTAATGTATTTCAGTTGAACCCTGCAGAGATGACATGTTTGATTACTATAATTGATGACAGATGGTTATGGCACAGAAGATTTTGTCATATAAACTTTGATAACATTGTGAAAGTAAGCACTACACTTGCAGTAAGAGATTTTCCTAAGATTATGAAACCTGCTAACATGATTTGCATTTAGAATGTGTTATGGCTAAGCAGAAGAGAAGTTCTTTTCCTAGTAAGAAGTTCACATCAGCACAGAAGTTGGAAATTGTTCATATAGATTTGAGCGGTCCCACAAGGACTAGAGGATTCTATGGTGAATGATATTTTATGATTCTTGTTGATGATTTTACAAGAATGATGTGGATTGCATTTCTTAAAGAAAATTCTGAGGCATTTGATAAATTTAAAGTAATTAGGAACAAAGTTGAGAATGAATCTAGAATGAAGATTAAATGTTTAAGATCAGATAGAGGTGGAGAATTTACTTCAAAAGAATTTAACACTTTTTGTGAAGTGAATGGTATTAAGAGATATTTTTCAACCCCTAGAACACCTTAACAAAATGGTATTGTAGAAAGAAGGAACAGATCAGTAACTGAAGCAGCAAGAGCTATGTTATTTGAAAATGATTTGGTGAAGACATTCTGGAGAGAAGCAGTGAATACAACAGTATATACAATGAATAGAGTACAAATCAGAATAGACACAAACAAGACACCTTATGAATTGTGGTTTGGACATGCACCATCAGTTAAGTATTTCAAAAATTTTGGAAGTAAATGTTATATTAAGAGAGATGATGACATTGGAAAGTTTGACCCTAGAAGTGATGAAGGTATATTTTTTGGTTATTCATTAAAAAGCAAAGCTTATAGATGTTTCAATAAAAGAACTAAAACTATTGTTGAGAGTGCAAATGTTAAAGTTGATGAAAAGTTCAAAATTCAGGAAAGAATGCTTGATTATGAATTAGATGAAGGAACTCATCCTAGAATTGATCAAGAAAGTGTTGAATTATTTTATGAAACTGACAATGATTTGCAAAATGAAAGTCACATTGAGGAAATCAGAGAAGAACCTAGAGCATAACATAGAGTTGAAGTAAGAATTGAGACAGTGACACCTAACAGGAATCTAGCAAGAAATCATCTTATTGAGAAGACTATTGGGAGCATAGAAAAAGGAGTTCTAACATGAAATAAGGTACAAGAAGAACTATGTTTAATTTCTCAAATTGAACCTAAATCTACTAATGAAGTTTGTAAAGATGAACATTGGATTAAAGAAATGAAGGAAGAACTGGATCAAATTGAAAAGAACAAGACTTGGGAGTTGGTCCCTAGACCTAAAGATAAGAATGTTATAGGAACTAAATGGGTATTCAGGAACAAGATGAATGAACAAGGAGAAGTTGTAAGGAACAAAGAAAGATTGGTATGTAAAGGATACTCACAGCAAGAAGGAATTGATTATGAAGAGACTTTTGCACCTGTTGCAAGAATTGAAGCAGTAAGAATGTTTTTGGCTTATGCAGCTTATAAGAAATTTAAAGTATATCAGATGGATCTACTGATGAAGTTTGTAAAGATGAACATTGGATTAAAGAAATGAAGGAAGAACTGGATCAAATTGAAAAGAACAAGACTTGGGAGTTGGTCCCTAGACCTAAAGATAAGAATGTTATAGGAACTAAATCGGTATTCAGGAACAAGATGAATGAACAAGGAGAAGTTGTAAGGAACAAAGCAAGATTGGTATGTAAAGGATACTCACAGCAAGAAGGAATTGATTATGAAGAGACTTTTGCACCTGTTGCAAGAATTGAAGCAATAAGAATATTTTTGGCTTATGCAGCTTATAAGAAATTTAAAGTATATCAGATGGATGTGAAGTCAGTATTTTTGAATGGAGAATTAGAAGAAGAAGTCTACATTGAGCAACCTGGAGGTTTTCCCTTAACTCATGAAGGAGACATGGTATGTAAACTAAACAAAGCTTTATATGGACTTAAACAAGCACCTAGAACTTAGTATGCAAGACTAGATAAGTATTTGATAAATTTGGGATTTGCTAAATGCACAGTAGATAACAATTTGTATCTAAAAGAAATTGAGAATGGTTTGTTGGTTGTAGTTATTTTTTTTGATCATATTATCTTTGGTGGAGAAGATGAAGCTAGTGATAAATTTGCAGATAAAATGAAGACTGAATTTGAAATGAGCATGATTGGTGAGATGAAATATTTTTTAGGATTGTAGATAACATAGAACAATGATGGTATTTTCTTATGTCAGACAAAGTATCTGAATGACTTATTAAAGAGATTTGGAATGAAGAATTGTAATTCGGTTGGCACACCTATGGTAACTGGTCACAAGTTATCTAGCACAGATGAAACTCTTTCAGTTGAACAAAAGAAGTACATATCTATGATTGGAGGTTTGCAGTATTTAACTCATACAAGACCAGATATATCACATGTGGTTGGAATTGTTGCAAGATTTCAAGCTGATCCTAAAGAGTCACATTATACAGCAGTAAAAATAATACTGAGGTACTTGAAAGGCACAATTGAATATGGATTATGGTATGAAAAATATGATGATTTTACCCTATGTGCATATACAGATGCAGATTGGGGAGGTAGTGTTGATGACAAAAAGAGTACAAGTGGTGGAGCATTTTTCCTTGGAGGAATATTGGTTTCTTGGCTAAGCAAGAAATAGAATTATATTTCACAGAGTACAGCAGAAGCAGAATATGTAGCAGCAGCAAACAATTGTAACCAGATAATATGGATGAAACAAATGTAGAAGGATATTGGATTAAAATTTGATGAGCCTATTGTTATACATTGTGATAACACCAGTACAGTAAGTATGTCTAAGAATCTTGTATTGCATTCTAAGACAAAACATATAGAAATAAAGTATCATGTAGTGAGAGAGAAAGTTGCAAAGAAAGAAGTCAGACTTGAATATATAAGTACAAAAGAGCAGATTGCAAATATATTTACAAAGCCCTTACCTAAAGATACATTTGATTATTTGAGAGGTATGCTTGGGTTTATGCCCCAGCCTACTTTTGAGAAGTGATGTAGATTTTTGCATCAGTCCAGTGGTATATGAGCTCAATCTTTTCTGGACTGGATGTTGGTTATTCCTCTATGGGGGAGTATGTGTGTTTTTGAGATGAGTCATGAAGGACTCTAGTGAATGTATTTTTCTAAAAAGTGTCTTTTGACATTGAGGATTGACATATTAATGTTTTGTCATTGATGTCAATGGGGGATAAGTATACATGAAAAAAAAAAACTTAAAAAAAGGAGAGAAAGGAGAAGAAATCGTCTATGGGGAGAAGAACAAAAGAGAGAGAAAAGAATCTGTTGGAGGAGATGAAGCAATATAAAATGAAAAACCTAAAAGATTTGATTGATGAAGAGGATTTGAAAATATTTTAGAGCAATAGCATTGCAGTTTGGTATTCATGGAACTTGGATGTTTTTTGATCTATGTTGTTATCAATGCCAATAGGGGAGATTGTTAGGAATGGATACTAAATATATCCTATGGGGGAGTATTCGCAACCATTCTATAGCAGTTGTATGTTTCATTCATGATTGTGGTTGTCATTGATGTCAACACAGTGATCTACTAGAGATTAGTAGAGAAGTAGACAGTGTTTGAATTAGCACACATGGAGTATTGAAGATCAAGCTATGCAGAGTTGAGGAATTACTCTATATTGTGTCCTGAGATCATGGTCAAGAGCATGTATGGAAATTTAGTTATTCATGACAGTTATGTGTAATTCAGTGGAAGAAGTATGTAGGCAATGTTCTTGAGAAGCAGCTTGTGGTAACTGGATGATATCTCCTAATCGGGATAGAATCTAGGCATGCAAAGTTGTACAGTTGATGAAGACATAGTGATAGTGACATGGACATGACAGCATAGTCAGAGGTCGCATGAGTGAAGATTTATTTTTTTTGGAAGCCGACAGTTTTATGTAATTGTAAAATATTGTGTAACGTGTGGTAGATTATATTTTGTAATTGGTTAAGCCTTGTTGGCCAACTCATTTGTAATTATTTGAGTGTGGTATAAAGAAAGGATTGTTTTCCTTATTGTAAGAAGTATGGTATAGACTTGAATTGCGGAATTGAGCAATATATGTTGTAAGAGGATATGCGAATTGCAGAGATCTGATATTGAGATCTGGTGAAGCAGTTGGTGTGGTTTGGCACAGACAGAGGAGAAAAGATAAGTTGATGGGATCAGTAATTATTTGGTATTATTCTGTTGAGTAATACAGAGATCAGTTGGACAGTGTGTTCAGTGATCTTGACCTTGAAGCTATTTGGACAAGGGGTCCTTTTGCCTTCCATAACTCCTAACAAGGTTAGAATCTTTTAACAAGAATTCAAAGTCTCCTAAAAAGGACTCATGTGTACTAAATGTATTTCATAAGGCTCTTAATAGAGTCTATCCTCTCATAAAGAATTTTTATATTGGTACATCTTTTGTGGGCATCATTCCCACCGGGGTTTACTCTTTGATCAAGAGGTTCCCTAGTCAACATATCTTGTGTTATTGTGTTGCTGTGTATGTTTATCTTTCTATGGTTATTGCTTACATTGCTTGCATGGTTAAAATTTGTTAATGGTGATCAAATTTGTATTTATCTGATAACTGAGTCACCCCCCCTTCTCAGTTATCTTGGTGGACTTTACTTTCTAACAGAAACTCCATAAGAAAAATGATACGATTTTTCAATACGATATAGTTCCCCATATCGTACGATGCGTGGGTACTTCTCGTATGATAAAACATAATAAAGGAAATGACACACATTCTATAGCCAATTTATCGTATAATGAAACTCAAAGTTAGGTGCGATGAAATTGTTTCATCATACAATATTATGAACCGAACTACCTAAAACGTGCTAAAAATGTTAAAAATGGCTTAAAAACTACAAATCATAGGCAAGGATCAATTACGTGTGCGTCTTACGCCCGAGGTTGATTATGTCATCTCTAGAGCTTAAATCGGTGGTTTTGGACTATAATAGGCATCTTTCTCGCTCTGGAAGGCTCTGAGCTCTCAAAAGTCAACTGTAGCAAATGATTTCAAAATGACCCCTCTGGGCCCCTTTTATAGGTTTTGACCTAATTTTCAAAGTGCTTAGAATCTCGCAAAAATTACACTAGAAGCTAATATCGACGTCCTGAATCCATTTTCATGATGAAAATCAAAATCCAAGATCGTTTACCTAGTCAAACTACAAAGTCAACCCTTCTTGGTCAAATGTAGTTGATCGCTAATGCTATCACTTCTCGCTCACTTTTGCCTTCATTTCTCAAACCTCTGAGATTAATATCATGCAAATTTATCAAATTCAAGTGCTCTCATGTTGGTCTACCTTGGTCAAACTTTAGTCAAATCTGGTCAACAGGACCTCAAGATAGCTCCAAACATGTTGATAACCTATTTCAATTTTTTCCCTTTGTACCTCTTTTCAATTTCGATCCCAAGGGGGCATGAAAATATAGAAAATTATCTTCATCAATCAAATCTCCTAAATCTGTAAATCTAGCAATCGAACCAAATCTTTATCGACCAAGTCAATCAGTAACTAAAACATCATCGCTCGGGGCATCTCAGCTTCATCAGGAACCATATCAAGTTGAGATTCTCCACATCTCCCTCTAAAAGAGTGATCTCATCACTTCATATCAAATCACTCTGACGGGCATCTCTTGGGGCATGTTAGGTTCATCAGGACCCATATTAATCTAACATCACTCCTAGGGCCTATCAAATTCATTAGGACCCATATCAATCTGGTATTGCCTCTCAATCAAGCGATTAGATTCCTCAGAATCCTTGTCAAGGTAGCTATCTAAAATCTCTCTTACAAATATTCAGTCTCATCACTTCATGTCAAGTTGGATACTCTCATCTCTCTCATCAATCTTCGCTCAATCAAGTCTAGAGCTGATATCTCTTATCGATCTTTGTTCGATCAAGTTCGGAGTCGATTCTCCTCTTGTCAGAAATAGTCTCATCATTTCACATTAGGATGTTCTCTGATCTAGCTGCTATCTATTCTTTGAATCAACATGTTGCTCGTACATCGATTCAAAGAGGGGGAAATTTAATCACCTAAAGTTTGTCTAGTAGAACCTAAGCCCCAATTTCGATCAAATTGCCTCAAATAGGATCCTAAAGACATAATTGTGTAGAGTAACCCTAAAAATATCTTTGTATAATTAAATCAAAAATAAAAAATCCTATATCAAGCTTATACTATGGTCTAATCTCTAGAGCTTGCATATTTATTTAATTTCTATAAAATTTATTTTAATATAAAGTTTCTATAGTTTTATTAAAAGAACACATTCACATGTGTGCACACACTTAATCTTGATTAATTAGCAATTAAAGGGGATTTGTACTTTCAAAATTGTTATTTTGTCTTATTCTACCTAACATTTATTTTGCCTCTTAATCCTCACCACTCATCTCTACCTAACCTTACATCTCCTTCATTCTCCTTTTGCCTCTTAATTTCAATCACACATTCTTTGCCCCTTAGTCTCCACCCTTCATTCTTGAGGCAAATCCTTTAAAAGGAAGCTCTTCCATGGCTCAAGGGATCTATCTTTGTGCATTTTAGAGTAATCTTTCTATTTGAATTCCTAGCTCTTAGTTATTTTCATTATATGCTCATAGCTCTCTTGCATTCTTAGTTTACTTCATTATTAGCATAATCTTGCATTGTCAAATCTAGTTTGTTTTATTGCATTATTTCATAGCATAGCTCTTGCATCTTCATTCTAGAATACTAGTTGTTTGCATCCATTAGAGCTTAATATTCCCTCATTCTTAGCTTAAATCTTGCATTCTAGTCTCATTTCTAGTTTTGCATTACATTTGAATCTTCCATTTTTGAGTAGTCAAGTCACTAATCCTTAATGCCAATTTGATGAGCATTCAAAAAAGGATTAAACTTGCTTCAACTAGGAAGCAATAAACCACTTTTGGGAGTTTAGTTGGTTCATTTGATATGGCCTCGTATAGCTAAATTCTTGATTTAATGCTTTATTGAGTGTTGGTTGCTTTTAAGTTTGATACCACTATTTAACCACATAATTCTCTGCAATTTCTTTTAAGTTGGGATATTTCTCCAGTATCTCAGTTGGGTTGACCAATTCAATTATGACTTCATCACCACCCAAATTCGCTAAACAATCTGTCATAAGATTTCCTTCTCTAAGGGTATGTGAAATGTGGAACTTTGTGAAAGAATCGATTATGGCCCATGCTTGATGCAGAATATAGGAAACGTGTCAATTTGAAGATGTCCTAGAAATATAGGAGTTGATAATCACAAGTGAATTTCCTTCTATATGTCTGTTTTGAACCCCATACTTTTTTGCCAAGACTAATCATGCAAGGAGAGCATGTGCTTTAGCCACGTTGTTAGTGTCGTAAGGTACACTATTGTATACATTATCTTTGCCAAAAATGTCTTAGGAGTATTTCTATGCTCTACCATAGACTGAGCCATCTCTATAATCGTATGATTCCTCCTCTCAACAACACCATTCTACTAAGGGGTGTAAGGTGTTGTAAGTTGATGCTTAATGTTGTGTTTATTAGAGAAGTCATAGAATTCGTTGGGATAAAATTACCCTCATTATATAACCTAAGAGTAATGATCTAACATATTGACTCTTTTTCAACTAATGCTTCAAGCTTCTGAAATTCTTTAAACACATCTAATTTTGCCTTTAGGAAAAAAACCCTTATTTTCTTGTTGAAATCATCTACAAATAGAAGAAAGTATCTGGAACCAATGATCGATCCAATATTTGTTGGTCCATAAACATCCATGTGAACTAGCCACGAGACTTTGGATGCTTTCTAAGAGTTATCATTCGAGAAGGGAGTCTGATGTTGCTTCCTTGTTATGCAAGCTATGTAGACTGGATGTGTATATGACTCAAACTCAGGTAAGCCATTCCCTAGATTATCCCAAGCCAAAATGAGAGATATATGATAATTCAAGGTGACCATACTACTAATGCAAAATATAGAACTAATGGATGAACTCTTTGTAGCCATGGAAAGCTCTTGAGGCTCTCTAGTATCAACTAGGAAAAATAATACAGGATCTTCAAGGCCAACTCCAATTATTTTCTTAGACTCCTTATCAACAATATGACACTTGTGTACACTGAAGATGATATCCAACTTCAGACAATTTCGCATAATTTGACTCACGGAGTGCAAATTGAGCACAAGGGCTTCACTTAATGAACCTGAATCATAGCATGTGTGTTCATGGCATAGTAAAGAATCTCCCTATTTTCAAAAAATATTGCCCTAAACTACTTTTTTGTCACCCTCTTGCAATACCCATCCAGAACCCCTCATACCCTTTTTTCCTATATAAACCCCCACCTCCCCCCTCCCTAAACAACCCCTACCCGCAATTTAGGCAATATATTTCCCCCCTTTTTGCCCATTTTAAACCCTCCAATATGAATGCATGTGATATCATATTGCCTCTTCAGTGAAGACCCCATGAAACTGAGCCCATGCCCGAGACATAGTATACATTGAGAAATATCATATTTCTCCCACCAAATGTAATCTGAATGTTGCCCTTTTTTATTATACTCTTCACCTCCATCGAAGATCACTAAATCAGAGCAAGTCATGTACTCTGTGAACCAATCTCTCCTATGTGTAAAGTGTTGAGAAGCTCCAAAATCAATGCACCAGGCAAATGTTTTGACATTATTAGCTGGTCTTTTGGCCATAAATGCATAAAGGGCATACTCAGTCTACTTAGTATGCTCTGCAACATGGGCCTTCTATTGAGACCCTCCCTGGTTGGATTTTTCATTAACCAATTGTTTCCTGCATTGGTTCTTTATATAATCAAGTTTACCATAATATTAACATGTGATAACCTTTTTGTTGAACTTTCCTATAGTTTGACTTTTCCTTTTTGCTTAAAGGACTTTCCTTTACCTTTGCCATTTTCTTTGGCTTTATAGTAAATACTTGTTCCACAATGGTTTTATGGCTATTGCTCATAACCTATTATTTCCACTTTTTTTTTGTTGTGGGAGCTTATTGCGCAGTTTATCAAAATTCAAATCAACATTGGTGGACGTAATGTTGAGAGTTTCAATGAAGTGCTCATAGGATCATGGAGATCTTTTTAACATGATGACCACCATATCCTCTTCTTCTATCTTGCGACCAATGACCTCTAGTTGATCGTGAATATCTTTAATCTTCATAAGATGCTCCTACAAAGACGCCCCATTTTCCATCATAATGAAAAATAACATATTATTCAAAAAGAATGCTCTTCCCTTGTCTAACTATTCATAGAGATAAATCAGATGCGTCCATATCCCTCCAATTATCTTGCTAGATGATACTTCTGGAAGCATGTCATCAATGGCTGATAACTTGATGAGCATAACCACTCCCCAATTGCACTCATCAAACTAGTCCTAATATTTTTTTGTCACCGTGTGACATGCAGCTTTACCAAGTACAATTTGGTCAAGGAACTGATACTCAAAAATTGCGAGCATGTGTTGTTTCCACATGTTATAATCCTTGTCATTGAAGTGTTGATTGTTTTCCAACATAATGTTGGTCACCAACGTCATCCCTCTCATTTTTCAATTACACAAAAAATGAGGTCAACTTGTCAAAACACTACTACTAAATTTTTTATTAATAAAATTATGGCACAAATCCGAGGCACTTGACTGCATAAAAATAACTCTTATTTTATTTTAAAAATTGGTTTAAAATAGAAGAACCCATGATTCTTAAAAAAAACCTCTAAAACCTTAGGTCATAATTTACAAAATCCCTAGAATGGAATTTTCAAAAACCTTGAGTCAAAATTTGCACAAACCCTAGGCATACAAGAAAAGGAAAACTTTTTTTTCTTGTATTGATCAAGAAAGGAAAACTTAGATCTGGTGTTTTAAGCAAAAACACTTAAAAAACCTTGAGTCATGCAGAAAGGCAAAAATATGAAGAGGTTGCGCAATTTTCTAGAAAAAAAACCTTAGCTACAAGTAAGAACTGCGTAGATATGGGAACTAAAAATGCCATGCAAAATAGAAGCTCCTAATAAAATGTTGACACGAATCTGCAAATTGCATTACCTCAAATGTAAAAAAAAAAAATTGCTTAAGGCCTTACACAAAAATGGCACACACAATCTTGTGAAAAAAAATGTAGAAGAAAAACAGGAGATCAGAGCGAAAGAACCAGGTTGCAAAACTTAAAAACACAAGCAAAAAATACTATGTGAGATTCTACATCACAAAAAAACCCTAGGTGTGGCACGCTGACAGCAAAAGAGTTGCAACAAAAAAAAAATTGTGAATTTCAAGATGCATGATTATCAGATTAAGAAACCTTCAAATTTCAATCTGAAAATCACCACAAACCAGACTGAGATAGTTGCAAAACTTGTGGAAGAAAGATCAACAAGTTTGCTTGTTGAGAAATCAATCAAAAAAACATCTTAAAAACTTTTAAAAAGTTATTTAGGCAAACCACAAATTATTTTTTTTAAGAAAATCCGCAAAAAAAATGATTTGATGTTGATACCATGAAATGGTAATTTATTGTATATACAATGGAGATGAAAGACTCCATAAATAAGAAAATGCAAGACAATGTTTCTATAATTATGACAATATTTCTTTAATAGTATCAAATCTTTTAAGTCTTGCTTATTCATTGAATCATGTTCTAAGATTTTATAAGAGTATTTTGTTCTTTGTCATTTTGTTTGAGAGTGCTTAGAAAACCACACTATTCTTGTGCATGGTAGCAATTTTTTTTACTTCAAAATACTTTCTTCACTCTTTTCACCCCTGGTATATTAGAGCTATGATAGGTAAATACAACTCAAATTTGGAGGTTGTTCTCAACTTGAAACGTTTAGAAGACCCTCTTGTCATAGTGTACTTATGAATAAAATAGTTAGCTCAAAATCATGAATAATTTACATCCCTAATGGGGCATTTTCATAAAAAAAATATGTAACCTACAAACGTCCGCCACTTAGAGGAACTTTATAACAAAATCTTGTTAAATCATGGTAATTTTCTCTATATGAGATGTAGATTCACTAAATTCACCTAGTGACTCCATTTGAATCTTTTGTTAAAGCACAATCAATGGCTTTTGAGAAGAATCTTTAACATGATTTTCTAGAAAGATAACAAATATGAAAGATGTATTATATTTGAATAGCTAGCCCCAAAGAGAAGATCAAGAACTACTAGGAGTTCAACCCCTAGAACTAGTGAAAACTCCCCCTCGAATGGGGAGCACTTCATCAACCCCTTTCTTCAATAATCCAAGAAATAGAATGCCAATTTGAAGAATATAACCATTTGATGTCTCATACTCTATTCATCCTTCTAATTTGTATGAATTGAATGATCTACGCATGTCAACATTGATATCTATACCATACTTTATAGGAGATATTTTCACAAGTCCCTAACACATAAGCAGTTCTTGAAGGGAAATTGAACATCTCTGAAAAATAATCTGAAATCGGTATGTGCATCTAGTTCCTATTGTTTCTTCACAAACATATGACAATATGTTGATGCAAACACATACTACTATGTCATAAAGCGGAACCAAACACGGTTTATTTCCCACAATTAAAACCTTAGAGGAAAGTGCTTGCAAAAGAAATTTCAATAGCATGCAAAGATTAAGATTCAACAATACATAATCATAAAATAGAAAGAACAAGACATTAGATAGAACACAAAATTTAAGTGGGAAAAACTCTTTCAAGTGAAAACTCCCACATTGTAAAACCGAAGAGTCGTTCTATTATTCAGCAACAATATATAGTTACAATACAATCTTTAGGCTCTAAGCCTTAGCATGGAGATTTACATCCTGCTCCATCCTAGAGAAAATCCCACAACACAACCCCTATGAAAATGAATTCATCTCATATAACTCCTTTAGCAATACTTTTATTTATAGATTTATAGAAGCTTACAATGCACATATTTCAAGCTTTACAAGCTAGACACCAAAGAGAGCAATCTCCACCTTCAACAAAGCAATAAAGCTGAAGAAAGCACTTCATCGATGGCTCCTACTTCATCTCAATAAAAAAAAACATCTTCATTTTTGTGCCTAAATCTCCAAATATAGAAAATCCATCCTTAGCTTAGCCCCCAAGAAAAATCAACTAAAAAGCTATTTTATTATTTTTTGTTCACAAAAGTTGACTCCCAAATCTTCATAGAAAGTTGTCAAATCAATCTTTTTAATCTTTTGATTTCAACCTCTTAAAAGTAGGATATATCAATATGCACCAAATGATTAATAAAATTAATTATTAATGTGAGAACTCAAAGATTGAGATACCTTGATCCCAACAGTTCTACATTCAGTCACAACATTCACCAAACTTCATAGATGAAGTTTGAATTTTGGCAAATTTCAAATATTTTTCATTAAATTCATTAATATTCGACTTGCATTTGTCTAGAAAAACACATTACTTTCATTTAAATTATGTCCTTGATAAAAAAACGCATCATTTTTCCTACATTACTATGCAACCCTTTGTAGGCGGTCAACTGGATGAGTGATCGGCAAAAGAAGAAATGTAAAAGAATGGATTCAAACATGTGTCAAAAGTGTGAATGAAGAAAGGGAGTCGAAGATAAGATTTCAATATGATTTATACTTATAAGTTATAAATTAAGTTATATTAAAAATTATTATATTTATTAGTACATATTTAAATTTTTACTAATATAAACTGTAAAATAATATATTTAATTTAGTATATGTTATTATATTAAAAAATTGTTCTACAAAATTACATTATGTTATATTATTGTCACTTATATTAAATTAATTTTTTTAGATTTATATGTAAGTTAAAACATTTAAATTAAATTTAACAGATATATTATTTTAAATAATTAATAAATATTATCTTATATTAAAATAATATTGAGCTATTTTGTTATATAATTTAACAATGTTAAATTATTTGACAATTTTGTGGATATTTTTACTTGTATTTAAAAATAAATAAATTTATATAAGACAAATTTAATGTCAAATTTTTTCTGAATTTTTACCCTTGTCAAATTTCATCTCAATTTTATAATTGCTGAACTCAAATTCGAATTTGAACCTTGTAACTTAGAGACTTAGATTCTACATATTACAAATTTTAAATGTTGCACTTAGACTATCTCTTGCATCTTTTAAAACAAATGCACTAACCAGATACTAACCAATTTAGAAGCTTAATGCCTATCCATTTCTAATTGAGATGAACTTAACCACTTAAATTAGTGATGGTTCAAGGAGATGTACAATTTTGAATTAATTACACAAGTAATTACAAATAAAATAGCCCCATTGAACATACACCAGATTTCAAATTAGATCTAAAAAGACTTAGGGAAGAATACCCATTGAAATTCATTACGTCCTATCATTGACTTTCTCTATTTTCTTAGATCCTGTAATCCTTGAAACATCTTTTAATTATTTAACCAATAGGTGGCAGAACCTTGACTAATGCTTATGAGACTAATAGAAGCTAGAATTAGCCTTGTATGTGCTAGCAATCTTGCTCTAAGACCAGTGGTACCCTTTCTTTCTACAAGTATTAGTACATTGAATCCAACATATTCTTAGCCCAACACCATTAAATCTATCCCAAGACCCTTCCTCCCCCATACTATGTCATTCATGAACCAAGTTATGCTGTCAATACTCAGCAATTTTAGTGACGTTCATAAGATTAAAAAATAATATGATAAGGAAGATTTCCTAATAGGATGGTGACCTTAAATCTAGGTCCTGGTGACAAGTGACCTTAAATCTAGGTCCTGGTGACAATGAGTCTAAGAATAATATGATAACAGGCTTATAATGGGATGGTGGCCTTAAGGATATACCATTTCTGGAGTTATAGTAGACCACACTAAGGAAATAACAAAATCAAGGATAGACACCAAAATATCAAAGGCTCCCGTTGTACCTTTACAAAGGATTCAAGGCATACACTATATTAGTTCCTATTGTACCTGTTCAAAAAATCATGGTAAAGAGACAAAATTGTTGGTATTTGGCCTACAATGATGCATATGATGTTAACAACTATGTGGTGGATCAAGAACAAGTATCCACTTCCAAGTCTGCACTACACCAACTTGAATGTGAATTATCTGAAACTAAAAATTATCTATTCAAGGCTAACACAATGCTTTAGCCTATTGGGAACAATTGAATTTCAATACCATTAATGAAGTCTTACTAGTTAACTTACAACCACAAGTGAATTCTAATTGTTTCACATGGCGCCAAGAGAACCCTAGAATCAAAGAATTGCTAGCAAGCCTTTGACCAAAACTCTAAGTTGCTAACAATCCAATCAAAACAATAACTACAGAAAGTTGAATGGTAGCTGCTTGGTAGGAGCAAAGCAGTCAAAGAGAGCCCTATAATTTTGGGAAACTAGTATCTGTTAAATGCGACTAGACTAGAGACATTTAAGGAGATAAAACAAGAACCCGCTGAGATAATGAAAAACGATGCTTACAAGATAATGTCTATATATGGAACTACTTAAATTCCTTTAGTGAACGTCTTGATCTTCTTTGTGTGCTGTTTTCAATGTCATTAAAGTATTAAAATTGGATATTTTTCTTGAAATAAGACTCACGGGAGTCATCCAAATTGAGGACCTAATGAGGATTTCCAAGACAGAAGCTCGCCTTTGTCTGCTTCAGCTTAAGACAGTGCTTCCAATATGCATGTTCTCCATCAAATGTTTGTATCATTCTCTAATATCTAATATTTGTAAGCATGAAGCACATTCCAATTATCAGAAAATGTGCCTCATCCTTGATTCTGTAAAGGCAAAGAAAACCTCAAGAAATATTCGAAAACATTTCCCCTCATGGTATTGACCACAGGAAAGGGCTCACAGTTCATTCTTACATGAAATATTTGGAAACCTTTTTGCTCATGTTACTGCCAGTGATAAGATGACAATCAGAGGGAGGCCTTTCAATAATGAAATAATTGGAAACCTTTTTTCTCATGTTACTGCCAGTGATACGATGATAATCAGAGGGAGGCATTTGGCTAAGCTTCCCAAACTTTTCCTCATAACAGTCCCACATCTCACACCTGAACAGAGAAAACGGTAGAAATAATTGTTCTCTTTCAAGTAGCACATCTATTTCTTATATTAGAAACCTAGTTTTGAAAATACTTCTTGAGCAAATGAACAAGAAAAATGATTTAAACCAGGAATCAGGCATAGAAAATTCAGAAATTCACAGATCATAGAAAATTATTACCAGTATGCTGGAAACTGAAAAGGTGAATATCTTGCATAGACCTCTTCAACTTCTCTAGCAACAGTATGTATGGTGCACTGAGACCTGTTGTGCACCTGCAAAAAGAAGTTAACTATTCATTACTGAGAAAAATCTTTCCGCAAAGGAAGGAAGATGAATAAATTCAACCAACCTTTTTCAAGTGCCTCACAGTTTCAGAATCAGCCGGAACACTCTCAAAGTATCCCATGCACATCAACACATTTGAACTTGTGAATGGACCAAAACCCTCTAACTTGAGAAAAAATTCTTCCAACTCACTGAATTTCAACAGTGGTGATCCATCAGAGCTTTCAAGGGAGCTTAAATCAATAGCACCATTACAAATATCTGCTGCAAGCTTCAGGATGCGCTTAGCCCTGTAACCAAGACAACAGCGCTCCGCCAAAACTGCTTCATCAAAGCTTGCCAATTCTTTGGGAGTGGGAAAATCCCCTGTGCTCAGTACTGAAGGAATAGAACATTCTTCAGTAAGGGATTCTGTGCTTGAGATTGTTTCTGACAAATTCACTTTCGAAATCTTTAAGGGATGGTTGTCTTCCCCTTCTTGGCATAGCCCTATATCAAGATTCATGGGACTCTTTTCGGTATCTATCAATGTCATGCCAGATGTCTCTGAAACTATGGTCTTCTTCACATCTGTGAAAGGTAATCCTTGTTCTGAAAGTCTTGCAGGCACCAAATTGACAGCAATATTACTTGGTTTTTTACTTTTAGAGCATCTTTTCCTCTTCCCATCTTTTTTGTTTGGAGTTTTGGGTGATGAATCATCAGAGTTTACACAAGTACCATTTAAGTTTGAACTGGTTTCTTGAATAGTTGACCAACCAAGTGGTTGTTCTTTCAGCTCTGACTGGAGATCACAGAGTAATCTATTCATGGTCAATGTCCTCCCCCACCTACAAATCCATCAGCAACATGATGAGATAGAGATTAAAAACTACTAGAATACCTACCATGGAAAGAATACAATAAAAATTATACAGCTCCATGACAAAAAATGCATAAACACTTAAATTCATCAGATATTTGACAAATTGATCCTAAAAATAAGATAAAAAGGTGCAAATATTCACCAAGAGAAATCTTCGTCTAAAAGACTTACAACAACCAAATTTGATAAAGGCAAGCAATGCAAGAAAGAAATTTCAGAAAGGACAAGTACCAAAATACACGTACATGAAAGTTGATAGGCTAAGGTAAATATGAGATCTATGAGAACTTCCTTGTGCTCCAGGTCTAAAACAAATAGCAGATCCAGCTTGCAAGTTTCTTAAAAGAGTTTCATAATTGAAACTGCAGACAAATATTAATTAGAAGAAATGGTTAACCATTCCTGTACTTTTTCTCTAGTGCGTGTTATTGAGTGGTTAACTATTCCTATTCTATTTCTCTAGCACATGTTGCTGAGTGTTAAAGGTGGAGGGAGTGTTATTGGCAGATCGCAATTGGGATGACCTGAATTAAGCTGGTAATTCAGAGGATTATACGCTAGATGAGGAACCTAATGTATTATAAACAGGAACTGAACAAAAACAACACAAAATTGACCATTACTGATTAGCTGAACAAAATAGATTTATATATTCTTAATATTGGATAAAGTTTCCAAATATGGATCATATGTGCAACAAGATAAAAATATACCAAAGCAAGCCCCAGAAGAGAAAAACAGGAGAAATGTCAACTCTAGAAGAGCATTATAGAAATCAAATCAAATTAGACAATGACAAACCATAGCCATCTGCCTAGCATATATAACGGAGCTTGCAGCTGCAATCATCCAGATCAACAAAAAGCTCATCAGCCCTACAGCCTATTACATCAAGATATAGCATTTCAATATCATAGGAACCATATAAAACAGTTCAACACTCTATAAAGCACAGCTAGCCAGCATTCCAGCAGCTCATCAACTAATGATATATACCAACTGTGATATATTAATCAACATAATCCAGCAGTCAAACCATTAGAGATAGTCCAGTGGCAACTACACCCAAATATTCACATTTACAAAAAACACCAAGAAAAAGAAGCAACCTCCAACATTTTGATTTTCCTTAGGTGCTATCATATGTGCCTACCCCACCACTCAGTGAGGAATTTGAACAAATCTTTATAATTTTCTTCCTCTTGTTCATCATCCCCGAGAATTTTTCATTGCATCAAGCAGATAGAGGTTATCGAGCTGTGCATCACACGAAGACAGAATCTGGAAATGCTTCCAAGTTTTCTTTCCACCTCACTCACTCTATTTTTAAGACTGTCCACCTCCCTCTGTAAGCTTGCCAAATCCAAGGCCGAAGCTGCATCGAAGCTAGCCAAAATAGGGTTCTCCTCAGTTGGCGACATGTCAATACCAGGATCAGCAGGTCCCTCCTTCACTTTATCATAAGTGTGGGACAAGTTGTTGGAGGTCGATTTCTTCGAGCTACCACTATGATCAGTCTCCAAATTCTCATCCTCTGTGTTCTTATTTTTCTCAATCCCCTTATCAGCTGCCTGGTTCCCCTGTTCCATGTCCTCCTCTGAATCATAGTCCACAAGTAGCTTTTTTCCTTTTTTAGTGGATCTACTTGCCACTTTGTTAGATCTTCAAGGGGTACTATGCTCCAACTCCACCTCATTATCAACGTTAACCTCTTGGACAAAGAATTTGGCTTTTTTTGAGGGTGGAGAAGGGTTCTTGCCTTCCCTCTTGGAGGTAGACAACGAATTCTTTGCCTTTAGGGCCAGCCTCAGGGGCAACTGCGTCTGAGTTCAAAATTTCTAGAGAGCTTGGACAGGAGGCAATTTTGGTAGCCCCTGAATTCTTAATACCTTTCTTCCTGTTTTGCTCGCATGTCAACAATGTCAGCTGGCAGAGGAGATTGTGACACAAAGGCCTCATAGACAATGATAGGTTTAGGAGGGAAGAGGGCCAAATGAAAATTATAAAGCCTAAAAATAAGGCCTTGGTGCAACTAAATTGGTTTTTTACCCTAACAAACACTATCTTTGACATCAAACACACAGCTCTCAACAGAATTCAACAGGAAAAATAGAAATGAGATGATTTCATGATTCCTAAAGTGATTAAGAAGCGGCATATGAGAATAATAGTAAACTTCAAAATGCCCTTCCAGGGTAAAGTACCTCATGATCATAAAACAAACCTAGTCCCAAGGAGGAGGCAGCTCAACCCTGTTGTATCCGCCTTGCTTCTTTACCGGAGCCTCACTACCCTTAAAGAACCTGTTTAGACTATCATTGTCTACTATTCGGCTGGTCTTCTTCCATTTCCTGCCCTCAGTAGAAAGCCTAGTTGCCTTGGCGATGACCTCTTCACTGATTTGTAAAGAAATAACCCTAACCGAAACCCTCTTGTTATCCCATGAGCTAGAAAACGGGCAAAGAGTCCCTCATAAAACCCATTAATGGACTCAATAAAATCTGCAACCCCACCCTCCTTGCACATGTGCCACATTGTGGGGTCATTCCTGAACTCATCAGGTTTCCCCGGCTCGATGCGGTTGCAATCACCCCCCCATAACAATAACAAAACACAAAGGGCAGTTAGCTCTGAAATGATAACTGCAAATCTTGATATGCAAAGGAAAGTTGTTGTTAACACCAAGCAATTTAAAGGCGGGAAAAATGCATGTTTGTCCGGTTGGGTGAAACCATCCTCCCAAAAAATAGACTCATACGAGCTACAATTTCCCACAAGCGAGGGTCTTTTCAATATGGCGTATATAGGGTACCTTTCATTACACAAGGGGTAATGATAAATGCAAATGTCGTCGGTCATGTTAATCGCATAATGCCATCTCATCATTTGGAGGAACACTTTGAGATTAATGTAATCAATATGATTAGGTGGAGGTTGCCTAGGCAAACAACTACACCATAAACACTACTTTAATGCCCCTTTGGGCAATGCCTCCCCAATAAGTATCGCTAGCCTACCATGTCATTAGCCACGTATTCAAATTCAAAATATTTTGGTTTGTTCCCCACTCCCGCTCAGAACTTAATAGGTAAGGGTAATGGGATACCCAGCACCCTAAAGTGCAAAGGAGATACCACTTCCAAAGTAGGGTGTTACACGTCATCTCCCTTGGGTTTTGAACTCTCTCTAATCAAGAGAGCTTGCACATCAGCTAGGAGGGAAATAGGGTTTCGCCAACACCTCAACCCCTCCATATTGTATCCATTCGCGACAAGAGCATTTGCAATGGCATTGCCCTCCTTGTAAACATGGTTGATAGTAAAAGAATCAAATCCTTGCAAGAGCATGTAAACATCACCCAAAATGTCTTACACAAACAAATTGGTCTTGGATAACCCTTTAACAGCATCTATGATGAGCTTGGAATCCCCTTTGATTGAAAATGCTCTAATCCCAATGGAGAGCGCAATCTTGAGTCCCCAAAGAAGGCCCATTCCCTTCACTTGGTTGTTCGTATGTCTGAGCAATGCACCGCTACAAACTGCCACTAACATCCCGGAATCATCTTTGATCACTCCTTCAGCAACAACCAAACCTTAAAATTACTTTGTTGTACCATCAAAATTCAATTTGTACCAACCCAAACAAGGGGGGTCCAATTTTTGTTTTTCCTTTTGAGCTTTTTGGACGGATCAAACTTCCCAAAGGAGACCTATAAACCCCAATTCCTTGCAATTTGGTGATCACCAAGAGAGGGAGGAATAGGTGGACAAGGCCACCTGGTGGCACTTCAATTTTCTAACAGCATCTTGTAGAAGATGCCAAAAACCACCTCTAACAGGCTTTCTTTTTTGTGGAAGATCATGTTGTTCCTTTTCTTCCCAATGGCCCAGCCCAAGTGTAGACAGCTTTGCCACCACAATTGTCTGATATTAGGATTGTAGGAGGTCCCTTTCCAATTGAAAGCAATATGTTGAACATCCCTATTCATCACAAAGTGGATTTGAAGTAGTTGCACGACTCTGCCATAACTCACATGCAAAGGGGCAGTGTATGAGTAGATGGTTAACCGACTCCTCATTTTGTTTGCAGAGGACACAGCAATTTGGCAACTGGAACTCGCGTTTGATGAGATTGTCCTGGGTAAGAATCTTGTCATGCATAACCCCCCACCAAAATAAGTCTTAGGGATTAATTGGGAGTTCCAAACCTTTCTCCACGGGTCATTCTGGCCACCATCACGGATAAGCACAAGATAAGAAGATCTCACCATGAATTCACCACTGGCATTATATTTCCATACAAAACTATCCTCTCTCGAGAACATTGGGGTTCTCTCCTCTCCAAGTCTCCTTTCTAAATCAAGTGTCCAAGGCGTCAGTTGTTGAAGGCCTTGACAGCAAAGTTGGATGTCTTTCCAGGATCTAGACTGGTCCATGTAATTCTCAACCCAAATCCCAAAGAACCATTTAGCCAACCCACAAAGGTTGCAAAAGGCAAGGACTAGGAGCGAAGAAAGGGGTTTGTCGTCCAGCCAACTATCATCCCAAAAATGGATTATTAGACCGTTGCCAATCCGCCACTTCAAGCCTTGAAGGAGCACAAACCTACAATTAAGGATACTATTCCAAATTTTGGACCTTGTGGGGAGTCCTTTCATATTCAAAAAGCATTGAAATTTCTCCTTATTCAAGAACTTAGCAGACATAATATCACACCATTTTGCTTTATGTCTGGCAAGATTCCATCCAACCTTAGCAAGAAGAGACTTGTTGAGGTGAGAGATTTTCGTAACACACAGACCTCCCATAGATTTTGGCCAGCAAACAAAATCCCATTTAACCAAAGCCATCCGCTTTTTCTCTTCCACTCCATACCAAAGAAAGTTCCTCTGGATTCTCTCCAATTTATCAACCCAATTGTTAGATATTTTAAAAAGTGAAAGGAGATAGACAGGGATCCCCTGCAAGGATTGTTTGAGGAGTTGCAGCTTACCCGCGCTGCTCAGGAGTTTTCCCTTCCATCTAGCTAGCTTACGTTGCATTCTTTCCATAATTGTGTTCCAAAAACAGTTCGATGCCTCATTGACTATGAATGGCAACCCAAGGTAAGTATCAGGAAGATCAACAGACTGACATCCAAGAATATTCCTAAATTTGTTCTATAGGGAGTGATGTCTATTAAAAAAGTAGACTCTTCTTTTAACATAATTGTTACTTTGCCCTGACACCAAGGCATATTGGCTGAGAAGACATTTCTAGCTTCTAGCTTTGAGCACTGATGCAGTACCAAAGAGGATTGTGTCATCTACAAACTATTGCAAGACCACAGGGGGCAAGGCACACACCAAGAAGTTTTTCCTCACTTATCATACACAAAAAGTTTCTTCCCAAAACCTCTGCCAATATAATAAACAGGTAAGGTGACAGAGGATCACCATGTCTGATACCTTTAGCAGCGCCAAAAAAACCCCTAGGGATACCAGTGACCATGACAGAGTAACGAATAGTGGTTACACATTCCTTGACCAGAGCAATCGCCTTCTCATCAAAACCAAATCTTTCAAGCACTTTGAAAAGGAAATCCCATTTAACCCTATCATAAGCTTTGGATATGTCCAATTTGAGAGCCATCCTCATAAGTATGCACTTCTCCATAGAATGGAAGACTTTGTGGGTAGTAATGGCTACATCAAGGATTTGTCACCTAGGGACAAACCCATTCTGGTTGCAATTAATAAGTTTGTCAAGGAATGGTTTGATTCTATTGACCAGGATTTTGGAAAATATTTTGTAGACTGTATTACATAATTGATACTTTGCCCCGACACCAAGGCATATTGGCTGAGAAGACATTTCTAGCTTCTAGCTTTGAGCACTGATGCAGTACCAAAGAGGATTGTGTCATCTACAAACTGTTGCAAGACCACAGGGGGCGGGGCACACACCAAGAAGTTTTTCCTCACTTATCATACACAAAAAGTTTCTTCCCAAAACCTCTGCCAATATAATAAATAGGTAAGGTGACGAAGGATCACCCTGTCTGATACCTTTAGCAGCGCCGAAAAAACCCCTGGGGATACCAGTGACCATGACAAAGTAACGAATAATGGTTACACATTCCTTGACCAGAGCAATCACCTTCTTATCAAAACCAAATCTTTCAAGCACTTTGAAAAGGAAATCCCATTTAACCCTATCATAAGCTTTGGATATGTCCGATTTGAGAGCCATCCTCATAAGCATGCACTTCTCCATAGAATGGAAGATTTGTGGGTAGTAATGGCTACATCAAGGATTTGTCACCTAGGGACAAACCCGTTCTAGTTGCAGTTAATAAGTTTGTCAAGGAATGGTTTGATTCTATTGACCAAGATTTTGGAAAAGATTTTGTAGACTGTATTACATAGGCTTATTGGCTTGAAGTCATGGAGAGAGAGTGGTTCCCGAATTTTAGGAATCAAGGAAATAAAAGAACAATTTAATTCTTTAAAAACTTTGCCCATTCTAAAAAAGTCTCTTGCAACCACAATTTTATCAGGGCCCACTATATCTCAAAATTCCTAAGAAAAGCAAGAAGGAAACCATCCAAACCCAGGGCCTTGAAGGCACCCATGGAGAAGGTAGCACTCCGCACTTCCTCAGTCGTGATCAAGGCCATGAGAAGCTCATTATCAATCCTAGAAACAGTTCTCGAGAGGCAGTCCAACATCCATGCTTCTAAGCACCATCAACAAAACAACCTGTTAATATTTGTGGCCTTTTCAAAAAGATCAATATGCTGAGAATAATAATAAATAATACATCTCAGAGGGACGACTTAAAATTGGATATTATACTTGTTATGAAGTGGGACGACTTGCTTATTAAATATTGTATTTAATAAAGAGAGACATTTTGCATATTAAATAAAGAGGGACAACTTGCATGTCTTAATGTTGAAATGGCAACATTTGCATATTAAATAAAGAGGGACAACTTGCATGTCTTAATGTTGAAATGGCAACAAGGACCGAACTACTATGGATAATCAATGATTATTAAAGGCTGACTTGCTTATACAAATCGGCTACCTTACCTTGTTGAGAAGACACATCTTGGATACATATATAAGTGAAGTTATGGTGTAAATTAGGAATGCATCAAAAACATAACATGTCTACCTAATTCGCACCATAACAACAAACAAGCAGATCCACTCTAATCTGATCCATAGCAGTAATATCTCATGCTAAAGTTACAGCCATTCCTAGAGGAAGAATAGCAGACCTAAGGTGCAATAAATAGTGAGCTTGAAGAACAATACAAAGCAGATTTGAGGACAAAACATAGCAGATTTGAAGGACGAAATATAGCAGAATTGGAGAAGACATAGAGGTTGAAATATAGTAGCAGATTAGAAGGCATCATCAAAGAGACTCTACAGCAAACTTCAAAACCGGGTATTATCTATTCTTTTATTTATCTATATTTTGAATAGGGCCTAAATCTTAGTTTTAAAAGATTGTCTATAGATTTATATTTCCTTTAAAAGTTTGAAATACTAACATGGTATTAGAGCCTTGGTAAGTAAAAGATCTACTTTGAGATTAAGGAAATCAATCTAACACTTTTAAAACTAAGAAATTCAATATGACAAGTGAAGTTAGACTAGAAGATAGACTCGAAGGAGCAACAAACTTCTTATCTTGGAAAATTAGAATACTACTTGCCTTCATAAAAGATCCACCTAAAACTGAAATGAATGAAGATGAAACACATGAATGGAAAAATGGTAATAACAAAGCTATGAGAATTCTAATTGATAGCGTAAAAGACCACATCATACCCACAATCTCTTGTCTAGAGTCAGCCCATCTAATGTTCTCTACATTATCAGGAATGTTTGAAATTAATAATACAAGTAGAATTATGACTCTTAAAAATGAAATTTCACGAATCAAGATGAGACGAGAATCTATCACATCATTCTTTATGAGAATTACTGAGTTAAGAAATCAATTAACAACTATTGGGCACACCTACGATGAAAAGGAACTATCTATGATAGCACTTAATGGATTATCTCTTTCGTGGGACTCTTTTACTCAAGGAATCAGTGCACGTCCTAAAATGCCTAAATTTGATAAATTAAAGATGGTTTGTCTTCAAAAAGAGTTGAGACTAATATCTAGAAGATCAGATTTTAAAGAAGACCTTCAAATTTTATACTCCAAATCAAGAAAGAAAGACGACTTCAAAAGAAAATCTCAAGACAAAGGAGATAGAAAACTTAGGAACAAAAGAAAGAGAAATTATCAAAACAATCAAGAAGGAAACTCTCACAATAAAGGATGGAGAGGGAGAGACTATCAAAACAACAAATTTCAAAAGAGAGATCTCTCTAAGGTTCAATGCTACAGATGTGACAAATTTGGTCACATGGCAACAAATTGTCCTGAACGTAACAATCATCAAGCCTCTATTGCAGAAGTAAAAGAAACAGAATTTGAACGCCTTGTCCTTCAGTCCTCACTTTGAGAGGGAGTTCAAATATGGGCCTTCATAAATATTAAAAGTCATTTTATAAACTCTTTCTAATTCTTTGTTAGATTTTTAACATCATTTGTTGTAAATAAATCAAATATTACTTTTCATTGAGAATATGATTCTTCGTTATGTTAAAGTAATAATCAAATTATTATGTGAGTATTTTGTTATACTAACATATTTGCAAGTTTTTGAGCGTTGAGGCTCGTGCATATTTGAGCATTGAGGCTCTTGCACATTTGAGTGTTGAGATTGTGGATGGGATCTCTTTAGGAGGAGATTTACACTTTGAGGTTAGTGTTTTATTTGAATGCATATTTGAGCATTGAGATTGTGGATGGGATCTCTTTAGGAGGAGATTTACACTTTGAGGTTAGTGTTTTATTTGAATTTACATCTTGGGAATATGCTTCCATTATTGTTGAAACCTAATGATTAAAGTTTTGATGATGCTTCTTGTTATTATAGATTAAAGATCTATTGTTATGTTGATGATACCTCTTATGATTATTACATAGATTTGAGATTTATTGTTTTATTTTCTGATAAATCTATTATTGAGATAATGTTATACATAAAGTTGAGATCTATATGTGATTATTGTTTACATCATGTTTCTTACCTCTCATTACATGTGAACGATGTTTGAATAACCTTACATCTTGTAGTAGATGATATTACCAAGGTTGGGACATGTTGAGGATGGTTAATCACATTATGAATATATTATGTTATGTTTTTCTTTAATGGTTCCATATTCATTGAGAATGAAACCTACTGTGATAAAGATCTTGTGATTACATTATGAGATTTATTGATCTTCCCTCGAGACCAAGAGAGAGTGTTAATATTTGTGGCCTTTTCGGAAAGATCAATATGCTGAGAATAATAATAAATAATACATCTCAGAGGGACAACTTAAAATTGGATATAATATTTGTTATGAAGTGGGATGACTTGCTTATTAAATATTGTATTTAATAAAGAGAGACGTTTTGCATATTAAACAAAGAGGGACGACTTGCATGTCTTAATGTTGAAATGGTAACAAGGACCGACCTGCTATGGATAATCAATAATTATTAAAGACCGACTTGCTTATGCAAGTCAGCTACCTTACCTTGTTGAGAAGACACCTCTTGGATACATATATAAGTGAAGTTATGGTGCGAATTAGGAATGCATTAAAAACATAACATGTCTGCCTAATTCGCACCATAACAGCAGACAAGCAGATCCACTCTAATCTGATCCATAGCAGTAACATCTCATGCTAAAGTTACAACGATTCCTAGAGGAAGAATAGTAGACCTAAGATGCAATAAATAGTGAACTTGAAGAACAATACAAAGCAGATTTGAGGACAAAACATAGCAGATTTAAAGGACGAAATATAGCAGAATTGGAGCAGACATAGAGGTTGAAATATAGTAGCAGATTAGAAGGCATCATCAAGGAGACTCTACAATAGAATCAAAACCGGGTATTATCTATTCCTTTATTTATCTATATTTTGAATAAGGCCTAAATCTTAGTTTTAAAAGATCATCTATAGATTGGTATTTCCTTTAAAAGTCTGAAATATTAACACAGTCATCATCCCTAAAGGCTTTGTTGAATAAGTCTGAGGCCAGGAGACCCAGTTGTGCATCCTCAATAACGACCCCATCATGTTCATCTTTGAGGTGAAGGATTGTGTTTCTTTCCTTACGGGTACAAGTTGAGTGGTGAAGGCCGAGTTCTTGTCCCCTTCCTTTAACCATTGGACTCTAAATCTCTATTTCCAAAAAGTTTTCTCCCTATATAGGATGTTTTTCCAATTAGACCTCAGGGACTCTTCTTCAGCATGTGTTGTAGCAAAGAGGTCGCCCCTAGCCATCTGGTCCTAAATAGAAGCCAGCCTCGTGCTAATTTATTTTTTTTGCTCAAAAATATTCCCAAATGTGAGCTTGTTCCATCCCTTTACATTTATTTTGATAATATTTAGTTTTTGAATCACCCGAAACATAGGAGTTCCTATCATAGGTGAGTCCCACCATGGTTTGACACAAGAATGGAAATCGAAGTGAGTGTCCCACATAAATTCATAGTTAAAGGGACTATGTCCTTTCTACAGCCAGTTTTTCCAATCTTATATGAGCAGATTATGATTAGACACTGTTCAGGGGAGAGCAATGAGGAAGGAATTAATCCTATATCCCAGTTGGAAGGGCAAAGGAATCTATCAAGTCTCACCTGAATGAGGTCCACACACTTCCTATGGTTAGACCAGGTGAACAAATGTCTCATGGGATCAATGTCGACCAAACCCGCTTCATTAATGAATTCAAATAAACCCACCATACTATCTGTATAGTCTTCAAGACTACCCATCTTTTCATATGAGCAAAGAGGTGAGTTGAAGTCGCTCACAAGGAGCCCATGCGAGGTGATGGAATGTTGCATAAGGGATGTGATATCATTCCAAACCTTTTTTCTGTCATTGTGTGAATTGGGTGCATAAACATTAACAATGAACCAAGTCATACCTCTAGAACTAAGCCTGGTAACCAGAACATTCTGATTGGAAAAGGTCCAAGCCCCTTCAACCTTTTGCGGATTCGACATGGTAACAATACCACCAAAGGAACCAATTGCTTCCATAATGCAATATTTTGATCCCAGCCACAAAACCCTTGCAAGGGCATTGAAAGAGGATTATGTCATCTTTACCTCCTAAAGGAGAAGGATATCAATACCATTTTCCAAAATACAATTCTTAAGAGCAAATTGTTTTTGGGGGCCATTCAGCCCCCTCATGTTCTATGAAAGGAACCTCATTTCTTCACCTTAGTAGCAGAATCTAGGGTCCTTTACCTTCTATTGGTGATTTCCCTTGTGACCTCCCTTTGCCTTGTAACACGTTGTAATGGTTGACCATCCTTCATGTCAGAGCTGACATCAGCCTTCTTGTTTTTCTTTTTCTTTTTCTAGACCATCCAACCATCGTTGGCCACCATAGAACTAGTAGAAGCTCTTGGTGATGAGAAACTCTTACTCATGGATGGGGGGTGAGCAATGGCTTGGTTAAAACACCATTGTCACTAGGGGTGACAGATGCAACCCCCGTTTGGGGTATAGTGGGTAATATTTCACCTTCCTCCAAGGCAATAGTCTAAACTAAAGCAGTAGTCAGGTTCTTCCCCTTACTAACTTTAGAAGTGTCCTGATCAAAAGTACTTGTTGGATTCAAGTCCTGATTAGGTTTCTTGGGGGTTTCCACAAGCTTGAGAAGCTTGTTCGTGAAGGGGTATTCGTCACTATCAGAATCTGAACCCACACTCTCTAGAGGCGCACTGTGACCCTCAAAGGGGGGGTAGAGATACCCTTTAGTTTTTGTTGTTCCTTCTATGGGGCCTTGCAGTCAAAAATCACATGGCCCAATTTGTTACACCTTTGGCAGAAGACCATGGCATTCTCATATACCAATGCTTGTGTCCACTTCTCCAGTTTGGATTGTAAGGTAATAAAATTGGGCAAAGTCTTACTAACAGCCACATTGACACAAAAATGGGCAAATACTAACGTGGACTTTGCCTCGATGACCTCGTCCATTGAAACATAGTTGCCAAAAGTGTTGTCAATGTAATATCCCTGGCTGGATATTATCTCGAAAACCCCTCGAATAAAACTCAAAAATATAAACTAACATTCACATGCAATATAATATTTGATTTGACAGAAATAACCAGCAAATATATCCCAATAACTTCTCATAGAAACGTTATCGTATTATACAACAGCAATACAATAACCATGAATTACAAATATTCCAATCTGAAATACAGAATGCTACAGCAAGATTGAATGACCAAGAACCTATAAACCAATAGCGAACTCTGTTGTGAATCCACACCGGAGATGAACTGGGTTTCCGTCCAATCCACCGACAAAGCCTGAAGGTTTCCATCCTCAGGTTTCAGAATCGAAAGCTGAAGCTTCCTGGATTCTCCAAGAGAAATAAATTCATAAACTAAGCATGTTCAAATGAGACTCCAAGCCTTCTTTTAAAGCTGCAGCTGTGACTCTTCAGTTTCCCCACTTTGTCTCTTCATATTCCACTTAAAGTCACTTTTTAAATAAATATAACCGTTAAGTTATAAAGTGACATAATAAATAAAGGAATTTTTTGGCATTAAAATGGAGGACCAAACAAACTCGGATGATGACGTGTGATAGCTTACCGGAAAGCTCTCTGCGAGACGCTCCAAGTCCACTACTGAAATGCCAGGAAAACTGAGTTCTGTCGACTTACTATAAATAGTAAGTACCCTAGAAACCCTGTGGAAACCGCTCTGATTGGCCTAAAACTGAAATCTCCTAGGCCAAACACCCCTCTGATCACTGCCAAGCCTCGGTTAGCCCACTGGACCATGATGAAAAGGCTAACAACACGGCACGAAATAATGTGCCCCGAAAAGGGGACATTACAAATCATCCCTTCCTGGAGATTGCTTGCCCTCAAGCAATCGGTATCTGCATGCTGTGATCATAATACCTAGATCCCAAACCAACCTCAAGGAAGCTGCTCCACCAATCTGTCGTGTAAAACTGAAACAAACATTATGCCCTGACCTGTGAAGCCATTCACACAGCAACAATACAGCAACCAGTCTGATGCCAGGATCCCAAATCACTGCAGGATCAGTCATACCAATTTACCCTGTGCTGCCATCATCTGTGAGAAAGTCCTCAACCCACCTGAGAACCTCACTCCAACTGAGATCAACAGAACCTCTACAGTCAGATGCAGGGGGAATCCAAACCTCATACCAATCGGCTCCCTGAATAAATACCAACCGCAAGTATGTCCCTCTTGGACCCCATAAGCAGAAGGGCCATCCATCTCCCCAACTGGTTGAAATATCCTGACGCTCTATGCCCATACTGAGTGAATCACCAGAAATGTCCAACTGCCATAACACTGCTCCTCTGATTTGTAGCCCGAACCGGAAACTATGCTGAAGAGGCAAACAATCAAGACTGTAGGACAAGGCTTCCTCCTACAAGAAGGGAAGCGTACCAAACCAATCACTCACCCCACACCTCTACAATAATCGGAAAAGAAAGTCCTCCGTAGGTGGGCGGAATGGAAAACAAAATGTATCCCATACAATGTAGCCAACATGTGATGCACTAACCAACTCTACTGGAAATCCTGAATCAGCATTAGGATTCCATAATTGTCTCTCAATACCCGAAGTCATACAATGCACACCATGGTGTGAAAAATTCACCCCAACAAGCATAATCATCATACCAAGCTCGATCACCCCATACTAAATAAATTCTACCCGATCATCATCATCATGCCTAAAATATGTGGTGATAGACTTACCATAAGCACTGGATGAATAGGTATGATAATGTAGTGGAGCCACAGCGGCGTGAAGAGAGGAATGAATCAAGGGATGCTTGCCAACACGAGACATCTCACCATCAGTGAGAGGTAGTGCAAGGAAAGGCATATCACCCATCATGCCATAAGACATAACCGCCCATCCTAAACTGCTGATGTAGAAACTAAACTGATCAACAACTAAGCTCACCCTGCTACTCCAATCTGGTGCCGAAGACTCCTCTCTAGTAACTGACCCTGGGTCCCAAATCCTGCAGCCAATCTCATCCTCATCATGGGAGTCGGAAATATTTTCCTCATCTAGCTCGAAGAGGGGATTATCAAAAGTCAATTCAGCACCCATCTCAAACAAGGAATTATCGATTGTCTGAAAGTGGTCTAACTCATAAAGAGACTTTGGGTGACCCAAAGATCTTTTTGGACAACTATCCAAGTCATAGGTTTGTCGTATGCTATCGAGCTCCTGAATCACCTCCTGAAAGAATTCAAACATTTCCTTGTTGTCTTGTTCCCTGTACTAGCTAGAGGCAACAATCTGATTTCTCGCCTCTTGTAGAGCAATACGTGTATGCTCCAAAGTGCCCTGAGTAGCACTAAGCTCCCTATTGAGCTTATTGACCTCATCCTCCTTTTCCCTCAACTGCTCAGCATACTTCCCGGCAATCTGTAATAGGTGGTCACGGTCTGTAAGTAAACTCAAATATTCTAATTTCCAATCCTCAAATGTTGTTCTGAGCCCCTGTAAATCTGCAACATAGGATCCAATCCTTATACTGTCTTGCCCTCTATCCCTCTGAGTTGTCCTGTATAGATCATCAATAATCTGGTGAGTGCTATCATGGTGAACAAGAGCTGCAATAATGGCATCGTCACTAACTTTCAACTGGCTTTTTAAGGCACGCTTCTCATCAATGTTATCTTGGGATGTACTACAAAATGGGTCATCCATATCAGCATGATGCATGAGTGAGGTGCTGCTAAAGAAGTCACACAATTCCTAATTACATGAATCGCTAAAGGTCTCCAACTGGTTACCACAACCTATAACCATGGATTTGTCGAACTCAGTCACCAAAGTAAAATTTTGAACACTCTCCACTAAGTCCCGAAAGAGGTGTAGTCACAACTGTATTTTCTCTATCACTAGGCTGCAATTTATCTTCCCCCTAATTAATATTGCAAACATGCCCCTGGAACCAGCCCTCTTGATACTTGCTCATTTTCAGTCAATGAACTCTTGAATTTTCCAACCTAAAGCTTAATTAATTCAGCTGAGAGCTCACATGCCATGGATGAGTACTTTATTCCTCCTCTCCAAATTGCCAACAGTTCTGATTGCAATTGTTTGCATATGTCATAGTCCTCATCTAAGATCAAGGATAGGATAGTCTTTATGCACGTCTTCACCTCATCTGGATGACACTCCCTGAAATTACTTAGGAGGCACTGAAATAATTGTTGAACCATTTTATCACAGCCTAGATTCAACATGTGACTAAAAATTCTAGTGCTTGCCATTAACTCCAAGATTTTTACCTTCTTACCAAAGGTAGAATCTCTGTCATATCTCAGTCCACCTAAACTGTCTACAATCAGTTGTACTACCTGTCTCCAAATGTGCTTGGTATAAGGAGAAATAGGAGCTGTAATCCGAGTGACCTCACTGAGACATGAGGCAACTGCAAGCCTAACATCTCAATGTGGATGATTCATAAATCTGCGTTATACCAAGGCAACCATTGAGGGATGCATGGCCCAATTGAAAAGCCTGCAATCAGATTGAACTATCCTAGATAGATACGAATTTATTTTATCTAATTTGGCCAACATACCTTCCCTAAATTTATGATCCTCCAATTGCCATCCAAGGCAACATAACTCGTTTCCAATTTCCATTTCTTTCTGAATGTCCCTTAGTTGCACACCGTAAAACATGCCATTGAATTCCTTCGAGAACACTGGGCTTTCCAAAGTTTCCATAGTTTCCTAGGAGTTTGTTCAACAATATAATGTGGTACCTTTGGTTGCCTCTCAAATTCACCTTTCAAAATGCTTAGTTTTCAGACGTGATGTCAAACAGTTTGCATAGGCAAAATGTGCTTAACTGTTGCTCAAATTTGCATAACTTAATTACTAAAAAGAACCAATATTTGGTGTTGTTAAAATATTGGATGTAGAGCATGTGCCTCAGGTAAATACAGATCGGTCAAATACTGCAAAATGAAAGAGGATGCTAACCTTATTTGATTAATTGAAGAACTCTCACATTTATAGGCAATGTAGACTCCTAATTTCCAACACCAAATTTCAGTCTGGTCTCATGCATCAGTACCCAGGAACACACAATATTGGTAGGCTTAATATCTGAAACTTAAAACATCATTCAATTGTCTTCTTTCACCAAATTTAAACTTCACTGTCATTAAACATGGTCTTCAATGGACTGTCATTACATCATAGAACATGTATCTTTCCCAATAGAATTTTCCCGAACAATAATCAGTCCCAAAAATGAAGTCAAACACCTTAAGTTATCCTCCACAATGCCCTGTCAACGAACTAGTCACAGCTGGCAGATTTCTGGAAATATCCTTGCTGATGGCTATTGAATGAAATGTCTACGAGTCACTAGTTCTTGGGAAGCTATTCTGTTTAGTTGCATATCAAGTGATGTATATGTGCAGTTTAACTGTGCTTGCCCGAGAATACACTAGTCTACTATGTGGAGTAGAAGCATTGCTCACAAACTCAAATTTCCCGTGGACGAGGAACGCACATTGCAATATTTATTGAACCAATGATACAGATTTATTTAATCATGCAGTTCATCAAGAGACAGTGATTGCTTGATACTGATTTTTGATAACCAGTAACACAAGGCGATGATTGCACTGAACCACAAATGTTGTCGCTAGATGATTAGCAAGTATCTCCGTGTGTAGAGTGTTAACTTGGTGGAATAGCTCCTCCCAGTCGAGCAATCCCAAATTCTATGCGGATTTATTCATCACTTTATCGATCATATGAAATTAATAATCACCAAGTTTAGCCAATGAAAATTTTCCTTACTCTGAGCCCAACAATTCACTAATAGATTGTTATAACCACGGCAATAGCCAAATAAACACTTTAATAGCAATGAAACCAAATGATATTAAAAGGGGTCCCACATAAACTTACGGCTTCTTATAATATTTGTGCCAAAACAAAAAATCGCTTCAGACGCAAATCAACATTTCACCAATTTTAATAAATTAAAACTCACACGGAGACCAGGTAATATGCAACCAAGCCCGACAAAATAAATGCGATTATATTTATAAGCTCGGCCGAATATATTCAAAGTCTTTGATATTCCATTCACTGCAACCAAATAACTGGAGCCCACGATTTTTTATTATTCCTGACAACCCACCTCCTTTTTCGCGTTATTACCATCTAGCAATTAAACCACCATTTGTATCGCGGACCAAGAGGAGATGCCGTGTGACTGCCTGGGCACTTCCAAGCAACGTTACAACTCAACGCACATAGCGTCTAACTCCCGATAGGTGACAGGAAAAGGAGCGTATGTGGCTCTTGCAATTCCAGTGGTGTATTGCTAACATATATATGCAGTCACCTGGCCACAACATGAGACTCCCTGTGTATCACAGGTGATGTCTTCTTGTTGAGCTAGAACTGTGAGCTAATGCTGGGGCTCTCCGCCTGTCACAATGTCGCCAAGTAGCAAATAATAAATATAAACTCTTTCACATTCGGCTCCTCCAAATCAAATAAAAACTTCAAACTGTTATTCCAATACAATTCCAAAAATCGTTATTTCATTACACACAATACGCTGGTCTTCAATAAAGCTCTACAACATAAAAGAGCTGAGAAACACTCCTCTTAATCTTATCTCTGCAAATTTTCTGAAGAAAAACCTCACAGGCTGGCAAGATGTTTGGCTCTGATACCACTGTAATATCCCTGGCTGGATATTATCTCGAAAACCCCTTGAATAAAACTCAAAAATATAAACTAACATTCACATACAATATAATACTGATTCGACAAAAATAACCAACAAATATATCCCAATAACTTCTCATAAAAATGTTATCGTATTATACAACAGCAATACAATAACCATGAATTACAAATATTCCAATCTGAAATACAGAATGCTACAGCAAGATTGGATGACCAAGAACCTGTAAACCAATGGCGAACTCTGTTGTGAATCCGCACCGGAGATGAACTGGGTTTCCGTCCAATCCACCGAGAAAGCCTAAAGGTTTCTGTCCTCAGGTTTCAGAATCAAAAGCTGAAGCTTCCTAGATTCTCCAAGAGAAATAAATTCTTAAACTGAGCATGTTTGAATGAGACTCCAAGCCTTCTTTTAAAGCTGCAGTTGTGACTCTTCAGTTTCCCCACTTTGTCTCTTCATATTCCACTTAAAGTCACTTTTTAAATAAATATAACCGTTAAGTTATAAAGTGACATAATAAATAAAGTAAGAAATCTTCTGGCATTAAAACGGAGAACCAAACGAACTTGGATGATGACGTGTGATAGCTTGCCGGAAAGCTCTCAGCGAGATGCTCCAAGTCCACTACTGAAATGTCAGGAAAACTGAGTTCTGTCGACTTACTATAAATAGTAAGTACCCTAGAAACCCTGTGGAAACCAATGTGATTGGCCTGAAACTGAAATCTCCTAGGCCAAACACCCCTCTGATCAATGCCAAGCCTCGGTTAGCCCACCGAACCATGATGAAAAGGCTAACGACGCGACACAAAATAATGTGCCCCGAAAAGGGGACATTACAGTCAATCCAAGCGAAGATCTACTCGTCCTAAAATTCAAGTGGGAGACTTGGCAATCAAACCCACACAAGGGCTATACAACTCAGATCAACCGCAAGATCAAACCCTAACTTCAATCAACTGAGGGAAAGATGACGTTTCCCATAAGTCCATGAACTGGACAGAACAAAGGTCATATCCTCCCTTATCGTAAATTTGAACAGAAATAAAGCCCTGGGCATTGCACCAATCATAACACTTCTTTTGAGCTTCCATCTCTGAGAAACCCACTTCTTGACCATATCAATGGTTGGTCAAAAGGAGAAGCGCCTACCAAAGCATTATTCATGGAGGAGACAATATGGTCAACCACCGCATCAAGAACCTTGATCACCATTCCCTTCTCCATTTATGCGTACTCTAGTACCACCTTAGCTCCACCTCCTTTTGGCAGTCACCCACCAGGACTTGCTTCCATCCCTCAGACAAAGCACCACTCTGGGTCTTTGCCTTGTCTCCCTTGTCAGGAACTATACTTGAGTTGACACAATCATCCTTGGGCACATTACCACTGTGTTTCTCCCATGTCGTCTCTCTAACAATAGCTGGATCCTGACTAGTATGACCACCGGACCCCTCATGCACAAGTTTTATAGCTGACGATGGGGGCTCACCAACAATGATTTGCCCCCCATCACTATCATCCACCATGAAAACACAGGATTTTGAAAAAGTTGTAGAGCGGGAAAAAGAATTCAATGCCTTTTGTGCATTGTATTGTTGTATTGTGTGTGAGTCTAATAGATGTTGAGTTGACTTTGAATCTGTAGTTATTGTTGGTGATAATCTTGTAAAAGCTTGCTCTACTAGTATATTGTAATCTTGTTAATTTTTGAATAATATATTGGATAGCTTTTGGAGCGTGCAGTTTTTCTCTTGAAAGGATTCTCTCTATGTAAATCACTATATTGTGGTAAAAATGACATTTATGTTTATTTTTATTTATTTCTTATATTTGTTGCAAGGATCTAAAAAGTTTTGCATAACCCTCCTCTCAAGATAAGCGTAGGAATTGGTTCCACTGCCTTAGCTTCCATACATAAACCATAATGATTCCATTAATTAAGACAAAGGCGAGCTATTTAATTTTCCCAAAAATAATATCAAACCACACAATAGAAGCCCAGCCCACACAAAACGAAAAATAATTTTAAACAACATTGACAAGGGCAGTCAAAAAAAGATAAAATGTGCACTCATCTATGCCACATAAAAGACAGGCTTTAGACAAAGGAACAAAGGGATTAACACCTACAGCAAGCTTCTAATTTAACAATAACCATCTAAAAAGAGTTTGTGGTTCAAAATGCCTAGATCAAATCATTTTTAACCTACTGGACCAAATGTTACTTGGATCATGCAACCCTCACAAGGAGTTCACTTTAACAAGACAATTCTCAAAATGATAATGGAGCATAAACATACTTAGAAGTAACGTGCGACAGTCTTTTTACCCTTATTCCATTCAACATCCTTTCATAAGTGATCATGCCAAGGAACCCACTTGAAACAACCCTCCAAACAAGCATTTTTTATCACAGTACAAGTGCTTTTGTGCTCCTTTGACACCTTATACTTTTGCTGAATAAGCTTCCTCTGTAACAAGCCCTCTTTGTCAAGTATATTTTCTATAAATTTAAACACAATTGTTCCAAGATTTAGCTGAACACCCTCTAGAAAACAGAAGTGAGTTTTTGCATTGTAAATTCTGCCATTTAGGTTTGAAAATTAAAACCTGTTATTTAATGTTTGAAACAACCTTATGCCCTTGAGCAGAAGACTTAACAAAACTCCAAGCCTTCCATATGGAACAAAATACAAGGGGTCAAGCATGTCAAATTTTAAAATTACCAAATAAAAAATCTCATATATGCAAACTATTGCAATTACAACAATTCTCTGGAACATCGTTAACCAAGTTATACCTGATCAGTTGTTCCCAAAGTTCATCACCATGTAAAGATTTCATAATCCATTTATTAGCTAATGAAAAATACCCTTCTTGAACAATCTGTCTCCCATACCATAATTTCTCTAGGTTTAATGCACCATTTTCAAAAAACAGCATGTCTTTTCTAGCTGCTTTACATAGCTGACCAAAGAAAAATTTTGATTAATTTATTCATTTGATTTAAATATCAAGAATAAACCAACCAACACGAAGAAACACACTTGGAACCTTCTTGCAAGGGGAAGCAAGTTACCTTGCCATTTATATATATTATTATTGACTTTGTCCTCAACCCACTTCCACATCTCCTTAAAAGATGGATTAAGGGCAAAGGGAATCCCAAGACACCTGACAATGTCATTAGGCCCTCAACATTTCCATCCTTTAAAGAAACCAATTTGAACACTCATCAAACCAAATTAGAACATTGGATTTATGAACAACAATTTTAGAACCTGATGCAATGCAATAAATACAAACCTTCTGTTAAGATCAATAAAATTATCTACTTTTATTTCAAAGGAAAAGAGTAGTATCATCAATAAATTATAATTTAACCAAAGACTCCCCCAATGGGAAGGCTCAAACCCTTAACTGGAGGACCTAATGAACAATCCCTAAGCAAATAGTGAACATTTTCAGCAACAATGATTAGAAAAATAAGGTGCAAAGAGAAGCATTTTCTTATAGACCTCTGCAAAGGTAACAAACTTGATAACACATCATTTATACATGCCTAAACAAAGACGTCTCTAAATACAACAATAACAGATTCTAAATCTAATCTCGTTGTCTTAATCCCTTCCAACATAACATAATCCAACACCAACCTGAATTTAGATATTAATTTAACAAAATATTTTCTATCATGGGCTTCAAGCCCTTGCACATGCCAATTTATGATTTTCAACCAAAGCAAGAAAGTAAGAAGTAACCAAATTACTGACATATAGGGGAGGTATCTCTCCCCTTGCATAACCTTTCGAAATAGGGAGGAAAGCATTGCAATTTATCCAATTTATCCAATTTATCAACAGAATTATCAACACATCCTGACCTTGCACCCACATTATCAATACCAGACATAATACCACCTAACCCTACATTCTCGATTTAAGGAACAGTCTTCTACCTTTTAGAACTCCTTTGTAAGCCTTTAGAAACAGAATCATTACTTTTCCCGCCCAACCCTTTTCTTATTTTGCAAGGGAGGCCTGGTTTTGTTAGACTTAACATCAAGGCAATTAGACACTTTAAAACATTCAAGAGGTATTTTATTATCATCATTCACATGAACACACCGTGAAAAAGGGCTTGATTCAACAGGACCCTTATTCTCATTATCCTGTTTACCACTATTTGCTTGAATAATTATAAATTTTCCCGAGATTCTACAATATCTTGAGAGGCTCAATCCTCTGTCTTTTTATCCTTTTTGAGCCTACATCAATATTTATTTTACCACTAATTAATAGCATCACAATTAATATTCTGCTCTTTTGAACTCTTATTTAGCAATGGCCAATTCATTTTCAGTTGAACATCTTTTTTATAAGACAATGTGCATTTAGCACACCTAATTCATTGATTTTGCTTACAAAGCCATGTAATGGAACAGCTATGTGGTTAGGAAGACTATATCAAACTTTACAGAAACCAATACACAAGCATTCTTATGGGGAAAGAAAGATCTTGTATCTTCCATCTTAATAACTTCTCCTAAAAGCTTGATAACTTGTGGAAGCAACAACCATGAATTTGGCGCAACATCACATATTTCAACCCATTTAGTAAGAGATCAGCAAACAAAGTCCTCAAGACTTATAATAGGATACCAAGCAAATGCTCTAAATAAAAACTTTCCCACATTCCAAAAAAACTTAGAAATGATTCTCTTCTGCATATTATTACTCTTCAAACAACAAAAAAAACTTTTTAAGAGCATTTGATAAAACATTACATATGATCCCAAGTTTTTCCCCTAGACAGAAGCCAGCTAGTCATCAAAAAAATTCCTTGCAAACAAAGAAATTGGAGTAAAACAAAACAAAAAAATGCCCACAAATTTTACCTCGCTTCCTCATTATCAATAACTCAAAGTATCTCCTCACCAAGGAACAAGGTAATCGTAAAACAAAGTTGGACCCTCCATTGATTTCAAAAAGAAACTTGGCTGCCTTACCAACAACAATCTTCTTTCTAGAAACCAACAACTCTTCCCATGACTTAACAAGATCTCCAATGTCAGTTTTACACCCATCATTTACTGACTTCATTGAATCCAACAAAATTGCATACAACCAGCTCCAAAAATGCTAACAAAATTGCATACAACCACCTTCAAAAATTGCAAGAGTGCTACATACCAAGAAAAAAGCCCTAAATTCCTACATAGCACAGGGATAAGACATGGGCAAGAACAAAGAAAAAAGAAATAAAAATAAAACAACTAAAAATAGCCAGTAATTTGACAAAAAAATCAAAGCATGCTCCTACTAACTCACAAAATACATCAAACAAATGCACCCAAACAGAACAAAAAGAGACAAAAGAAACTAAGTGAACAAATCAAATCAAAAAAGCAAAAGAAAGGAGAACAAAGGAGGATTGCTTTCCGTCTTTCCCAGTAGAGGTCTCGTCCTCCTTCCTACAAAAGAGGCTTTTCTTTCAAATAAGAGACTAATGAATGCTTTTAGTGACAATCCTTGAAATGGTATCAGAGCCAAGTGTTCTTGATCTGTTAAGTGAAGTAATGAAAGACTGCAAAAACAAGTTGATGTGCAAGTACATTTGAAGAATTTTAATTTACAAATCACTTCATAGAATTTCAAGCAAGTTCCTCAGGCTCCAACTATCATGGATAGAAAAACTACAGTTGCTTCTTGTTCACCAAATATCCAAGGGTTTCACACAAGTTTATTGAAGATGAATAAATCCTTGTTTTTGAAGATGGCTCTTTAAGTTTCCTGATATCAAGTTTAGTGAAGATGAATAAATCTTCGTTTTTGAAGATGGTTCTTTTAAGTTTCCTAAGATCAAGTTTAGCGAAAATGAATAAATCAATGTTTTCAAAAATGGTGTTAAGTTTCCTAATATTTCTGAGTGGTTTATATCTTGAGAAAAGTTTTAAAGCTAAAATGTTGAAAACTATATAGCAAAATGAAGTTAATTTGATAATAAAAAGGTTTAGAGATTAGACCTGTATATTTGTCTTTCATTATGTTGAAAGAACTGAGAAGATGGAAGAGCAAAGGATTTTTACATGCATATTTCTCTAACATTGATATCATAGTCTAAGGGGTTGAGTTTAGCTGGTTAAAACATTGAGTTCTCATTGTGGAGACTCAAGTTCAAATCCCAAAGGGATATCCAATGTGGAATTCTATGTTGTGACTCACAGTCTTCCATTGTCGGCTTCTAGTATGGAGGTGGTTTCAATTGTGGTTGTTCAAAAGGAGCTAACATCAGCCTAGTGGGTTATGCTCGCAAGAGCATGTATTGGTCTCATGTTGATGCTCGTATAAGCACAATATTTGTAAACAATTAGCAATATAAAAAAACGTTGATATCATAGTACATCCTCAGCTCAACTATGATTTTAGAGCTGAAAATTTTGCTTGCCCCATTGATACCCGATGTCTAACTTGGTAACAAGCCGTTGTTTCTTAGTATAGAAGAAAACTTACTACTGATGGGAAATTTGTTGTTTGTCCAATTTTAATGCCTTTAGATGATGAACATGTTGGCATAACTGATGCAGTGATGGTAAGTGATGTGATGGTACAGATTTGGTGATTGTGATGATCAGTTATTGTGTTGTCATTGATGTCAAGTATTGACCTAGTGTTCTTAGTGTGTTGCCAAGTATGTGAGAAGGATGAACAGTGTGTTGTAAGTGATTCCAATGGTCGCAATTCTTTAGTGAGACTTGGGAATGTCTCTAGATGATAACTATATGATTGCAACTGTTGAATGTATGATTTGTGTGAGTTATGATTGATTGAAGTATGACAGGGCAACTGCTAGAACAGTCTGTGATTGGCAATGAGTGATTTGATTGGTTCATCAAATCTATTGTGAGTTAGGTGGCACAATCATAGAATTATGTTGTTGATGCTGTGTTGAGCTCATGGTTTTGACCGCGACTAATTTGGTTGACCAGTAAGTATGTTTTGTGGTTACAGAAGTTGTTTTTGTGAAAGGTGACTATGTTCCTAAGCTACCAATGATAGATCTTCTATTGGCGACCGGTGATTGAGTTGTGATGAATTATTTGTGTTCCAGCTATCATGCTTACGTGTCTCAATTCATTTGAGGTGATGTGTTGACATTACATTGATTGAGGTAGACATTTTATCAAGATGAAGGCTGAGTTGGTCAAAACATGTTTGACTGTTCTTGATAAAATAAATTGTAAGGCTTTATCCTCTGGCCGACTTGTTTGGTGAAGATGGTTGTTACATTGGGATGTGTGTTTTGGCGCGATCTCTCTGAGCGCGAAAATTGGAAAAGTGATTTCAAATGTGTTGGATGAGATTTTAGGTCGGTGGCAAGATTAGGGGTTGATCAATGATATTTATATATCATGAAATCGAAGATTTGTGCGTGCAGATCGTGATTGTGATGGTGCGATCAAGCTAGGGTATTCCAGAGTTGTCTGATGAAAGAATGAATGTGTTACAAAGGATCTGATCAAGCAAAGGAGTTGCTATTTCCAGATCACAAGATCCTAATAGGTTTCTTATATGTAAATCCCTTAACCGGGTAGATCCTAACAGATCTTATTTGTAAATCCTTAATAGGGTGGCACTTTAGCTAGTGTCTGAAGTCCTCTAACAAGGCTACTCCTAACAAGGTAAAGCTCCTAACAAGGCTAGAGGTAAATCCCATAACTGGGTGGCACCTAACAGTGTCTTTGTAAAACTTCTAACAGGGTTAAGCTCCTAATAGGGCGTACTTCAGAAGAGTACATAATTTGTGAGTTTCATCTAACACGTGGTTTTCACCCATTTGGGTATCCATGGGAAAAATCTTTGTATTAAGTGTTGCATGCTTTGTGGTGGTTGTGTTTATTTGGTTAAGTTTCATTTGCTTATCAATCGGTGAACCAGTGAATGTTATCTTTGTGTTAAAGAAATAAGAAGTATCAGATATCTTAAATTACTGATTCATCCCCCCCCCCCCCCCCCTCAGTAATTTTGGACCCTTAGGAGTAGCAGAACACATATGTTTTGCTTTCTTTCTTTATTTACAAATCAAAGTTCTTGATCTAGCCCCTATTCAGTTTACGCAATAGAATAAGAAAGATGCATATTCAGACTACATTATTTTCTTCCTTCTAATTTTGCTCAAGTAAGTTACCCGAAAAGTTTCAAGATTTGATAGATTGTAACAGACATATTAACTATGAAGATTTTCAGATAGGATCTCCTTTAATAGAAAGGTTAATGAGTAATAATGTTCCTAGATTTATTGAAGTAGAGGTTGTTGGAATTTGATGTAGGTGACATGTGTTTTGGTCACATGATTGTATTGTAGTGTTGTCATTGCTAGCAACATGACTTGTTGATGACAAGAGATCAAATTTATCGATGGTGTTGAAGGATCAAATTGGCAAATCAACTAAGTGTTCATCCAATCGGTAAGAAGACAGTATGCAGGGTACAGGCGACCAGATCTGGAGTTGGAGATCGAGTTAAGGTGTGCGATTGTACAAACATTATTTACAGAGGCATATTTGATTACTTCTATGATCGCATCAATTAGTTTGAAGAATTCAATAAGTTATTGAGGATTGAAGTGACACTGGCAGTAAGAACAGAGGACAGACAAAGTGAGTTTGATTAGATCAGTCAACTGGCCATTTTTTAGTTAATAAATATTTTATTTATGACTTAATTAATGTTGTGTTGACTTTGTTGGGTTGACCAATGCATTTTGGCACGATCGATTTTGAATTTTATGTTGGTGGATAAAACGTTTTTTTGACACAAGGCCGACTTGGAAAAGTTTTTGTATAAAAAGGATGAAATCAAGTTTTAGGGTAATGATGCAACGATGCGATAGGAGGTTTTGATTGTGCGAAGCTGAAGGAAGAAGTTGTTGATGTTTAGGTGGTGTTGTGATCAAAACTGAAGTGGATCTATTAGATAGGAAGTATCATTATTAGATCAGTTTATTCTTGAGACTATCTCAAGGCAAGTCCTAACAGGTTTGCAGGTAAAATCCTTTAACAAGGTCACTTCTAACAATGTGAGTGGGATCTTTAACAGGATCTGAAACATAAATCCTCTAACAAGGTGAACTCTCAGAAGGGGTTTTAAATCCCTTGATAGGGTAGTCTTTAACAGGACTTTTGTAGCTTCTAATAAGGCTAAGTACTCTTAACCAAGTATAACCTCAAAAAGGTTTTTGTAATTGCTCCTAACAAGGCAAATTTCATTAGTGAACTAGTGGAATTTGTGGGCATCATCCCCACACGTGGTTTTCTCCCTCTAACAAGGGTTTCCATGGGAAAAATCTTGTGTCTTGTGTTCAATGTGTGTGAATGTTTTTTACTTGTTATGCTTCTATATTATAATATCATTTGCATGTTGGATCTTGTGGAAGATTATTGCTAAAAGTTTCAGATTTGTGGATGCACTAATTCACCCCCCCCTCCCCCCTCTCAGTGCCTTATAATATTAACAGAGGTACCTCGTCCACCTCTTATTTGAAACTAGTAGACCAAATCCCACAAGGAGGGTATCTAGTGTTGATCTTCCCTCTCCTAGATCAAAACTCTTGAAGAAATCCCAAAAGCCATTAAATATTCCCAACCCTCTACACCCAAATCTACTAAATTCGTGCAATCCCAACATCCAAGCATCAACAAGCCATTTATTGATTTTGATTATTCAATTGCTTTGAACACCAATATAAGAAATTTATTTGTGAATTTATATTAGTCAATTTCAATGGCTGCAATCGCAAACATGAGTTATGATCTTCAGCTTGTAGAAATGCTTGCCAGATAGGTCAGTTTATAAAGTTAGCTTTAAACCCTAAGCACAAATAGGAACAAAAAAAGAAGATATAAATCAAAAAAATAAAGAATTCAGTAGTAATTATTAAAGAAAAGTTGCCTGGAATGAATGCTGAGAAAAGGTATAATATAAAATTCAAATAAATACTGAGAATGAAAAAATAGTTAATTAGAACCTGAGCAGATGACCTACTGTTAAGACCTTTATGATGTTGAATATAGACACTCTGTGGAGTAGCTAAAATGCTAGGTTGCATACTGAGGTAGGCAAGGCTTAAAAGAATTCTAGAGCACAATGAAATTGGCTTGTTTAGTGGGATCTCTCTGCACAAGAAAACATAGATGATATGGCTTGTGATGTTGCAACCATTTTAGAAAAGGTAGAACTGAAAGTAAAGATGAAAATGCCAAAGGTATGAAAACCTTAAAAGGACAAACATTAAACACGTTGGCCTAAGTTTTACAAATTTCACATGACCAAAAATTATCAAGGCTTCAATAAACAATCTGAAAGATCATCAAGCTAAAGTTTATGAAATGCTTTTCCACCAGTACTGATCAAAAAACAATCCTGTCTAGTACGGGTGATCATAAGGCTATGATTTCTCATGTATACTTGAAATTAGTAAAGATTACAGAACACGTTAGAAAAATGAAAATCAAACAACCTGAAGAAAGATTGGTTGCTTTTTCTTCTCAAACGTTGGAAGATATTAAACCAAGTCCTCAAAAAGAGCATAAATATATGTTTGAAGAGTTCCAGATAAGGGTTGCCAAAGAAGAAGAAATTGATTGGTTACAAGAAATAGGAGTTGTCAAACAACTAAAAGAACCAATCTATGCCCAGATAGAAGTTGTGATAGATATTGAAGAATTGGTCATTGCAAAACAACAGCAAGAATCCCAATATCCTAAAGAAACATACTTAGACAAATAAGAAATATGGGAAATTCAAGTTCCTGCTAGAACTATTGAAAAAAATGAAGTAGGTGACAACACAAAAGTTAACAAAATAACAATAGCTGCATGTTTTATTTAGTTAATTGATCATTTAATAAATATACGGCAGCCACCTTTATAATCAATCCATGTTGTCCGGTTCATCCAAGTAGCCCCTAGTACCCAGACTGAATAGATCTAGGCTCATGTACCCAGGAGATTCACACAGAGCACAGTCAAGGCACCCCAGGTGTAGCCCACCTACGCTATGTGTCTAGCTAGGAGACTCAAGCAACGCCCTAAGTAAACTTGGGCATACTTGAGGAACCCACAAGGCAGGCAGCCCAAAATACACTAATAAATGTTTTGTTAAAAGCATACTTTAAAATTAATAAAAAACTAAAATATTAGTGTATATACTCAATGCAACAAAAATGCACTTCCAACTTCTCGGTCACTCCAAACTTCCAAATTTTTTTGTTTGTCATTGTTCAAAGTTGCTGTTGTTTTTAGTGTTGATGGATTGCAAAGGCATCTTTGGTAAGAGCTACAAGGCTATTTTAGCTTGCATCAAGGACATTCATCATTCAAGTAAGATATTTTTCACCTTTTTGTAAGTTTTTTAATTTCCAAGCTGCCAAGATTTTTTCAAGTTTTACAGAATGTTATTCAACTTTTAATGCGTTTTTTAAAAATTTTATAATTGTTATTTATTTGTTGTTTCTATGTTTATATAGCATAGATTTCAATTCTTTCTAATTTTTTCTAATATGAGTTTATTTTAGTGTAATGTCCCCTTTTTGCCTAGCACGTCAATAAATAAATAAATACTAATTCTAGCCTATTATCTATTCTCTCCATAGGCTAAAGCATTAAGTTAATAAAGGGGGTTAAGTGTTTAATTAAATAAAAGGAGGAAAAAGCTATAGTTATTCCTAATATGAATTTAATTATTCATTGGCAATTATTAAAAAAGGGCCAACTTAAGTTATGACTTAAGTTTTTCCTACATCATGGGGGTGAATTATTAAATAAGGCAAATATTATTATTTGCCTAAATTGCTAAATAAAAGAATTAGAACAAGGATATTGATAGTTTTTTGGCTAGGGATTTTTATAAAAGGTTCAATTGGGTATTTGAGTCACATTATGTTATGAGATGTTGATTTGTTACTTGATAATTTCTCCATTGCTGCTGGTTTGACAGTAGCAGCCATATCTGAGGACGGAAACCATTGGATATTTGCAGGCTGGACGGAAACCCAACACTACTTGAGAGGAAGACTCACTCCAGGTTCATCATTGAGCAGATTTCCATTGTTTAAACAGGATTTGGAGGAAAATTTATGCATGTTCTAGCATTGTAACAACAGTATATTTGATGTAACAGCCATGCATGTTTAATATCACAATCATTATCAATAGATTTGTGTTTGTAATTGCTTATTTCCTTGGAAATCTATATCGTTTCCTTTGCATGTTTAGTTTACATGTTTGTGTGTTGTTATTTTGCAATGAAATGAAGCAAAACATGGCAAAGATTGAAAACCCAAATCAGATTTGAGAGAACATTCTAGTGTGGGATATTTTAGTGTCCCCTTTTTGCCTAGCAGATCAATAAATAAATACTAATGCTAGCCTATTATCTATTCTCTCCATAGGCTAAAGCATTAAGTATTTATTTATCTATTGACGTGCTAGGCAAAAAGGGGACATTACATTTAGAGTCTCGACCGTGTAGGTGCAGGTATCCATATATTTTACAATGATTGCTAGTTTTATTTCAAGGGACCACGGAACAGAAAGAACTTTCAAATTTGATCAAGGATCGCCACACAACAGAACAAACCAAAGTAGTAAATCAATAACTCCAAATTTGCTGCAAACTGTCGTCCAAGGCCAACCAAAGCAAAATGACTCAGGGGCACTCTTCAGCTAAGGCTGTCAATTCTTCCAATTGTAGCACTGGTTATAAACCTTTGCAAATATTTATGGACAGTCTCTGAGAGGTATGACAGAATTGCATCAAATACAATTAGACTCAATTGATGAGCTAAAGGGGCTCTATAATGAATGGTTCATAAGGCACAACACTTGCTGAAGGTTTTGCAAATGAGGTATCAAGCTAAGTGAGCTTAACCTTGAAGGAAACTTCATGGTTAAATGCACTTCAGTTGGAGCAATACTGGGATGGGTGACCTCCTGGGAAGGCCTGATGCTTTACCCCTATGAGCATCACCTAGATGCAATGAGTGCTAAGTGCTCCATTCATTCTCACGAGAGATGGGTTCTTGTGAACCACTACTCATGAAACATGGGTCAATAAGTTTGACTCGAAAACTACACAGTTGAATCCTGATAGCAATATCACAACTCAAATTCTTGTTAATGTCAAATAGTAAGGGGAAGAGATATGGGAGTTCAAGAAAAATATTCAAAAACATAAATGAGGGTTGCAAGGGATAGATGGTATGAAATTTGAATAAGAGAGGGAAAAGAGAAAAAAGTACCATGTGGGTAACAGATTAAAGTTCATTTACCAGAATATTGGTTTCCTAATCCACAGTGTTACTTCTCTTGTCATGGTTACTAGTCATGATTGTTATGCAGGGAATACAAATTTGCACTAAGGTGACATACAAGGGGCACAACAGAAGCCTGTTTGAATAAAATATTTTCTCTAAAACCCTAATGAATGTATAGAAGAAACCTTGGGAATGCAGGTAAAACATTGCCTCCATGGTACCAACCGAAGGAATCATAAATAGTAAATCGGAATGACCATATATGCAATGGAGCTGGAACCACAGACACTTGCAACTGATTGGTGAAAATATTTTGTAAAAAGAATGTAGTGTTCTTCAGAAAATGAGTGAGGAGATTCAAAGCTTGCAAACAAAGTTGGTTTGATGCACGAACACTGCCCAATACTAGAAAAAGAAGTATATATTATCAACAATTCCAGACCACCAGATGGTTGCTGTAGGGCCACACAACCTAGAAGGCTAGAAGGTCTTATTAGCTAAGTTGTAATATGATGTTGGTTGATTTAAGTACCTGTAAGAGTTCTGGATTGTTTTTCATGGTTGAAAAACAGTTAAGAAAATTATTTGTTGCTGGTGGAAAAGCAGCAAAAAAGCATAAAACAAAAACATTTGTGTGCATTACTGCTCAACCATCTGCAAAATAGGTGATTTCATGTAAAGAAACAAGAACAAAGTAGAGGCTCTCACCCACAATTGCATAAAAGGATGGTTTTGACCATGTCCTCAAACATGTTGATGACTGAAAAAGCTGACCAAAAACTTTAGCATTGGGTTTTGGATGCAGAGCATGGAACCCTCTAACTGCAGATTCCTTCATTTCTGATAGCATCAGCATCAGAAGCACTTCATCCTGGCATATTGAATCAAATGGTAAAAGAAAAAAAAATCCAGTCCATAAAATGTTACACGAAGGCTTCCATATAAAAACTACCTAAAACTAATCCATGAATATTGAAGTTAAGAGCAATATTTATCGACCCATCATCACCGGAGTTGGTGAAAATGTTTTGTAAAAGGAATATGGCGTTCTTTGAAGAATTGGCCAGGAGATTCAAGGCTTGGAAACAAGGTTGGTTGGATGCAGGAAGGCTGTCCAATTCTAGAAACAGAAGCAGATAGTGTAAACAATTCCATATTGCCAGATGGTTGCTGTAAGGTCATGCAACCTAGAAGGTCTTATTATCTGAGGTAATACAATGTGATTTGATTTAAGTACCTGTGAGGGTTCTGGATTGATTTTCATGGTTAAAAACTGGCCAGAAAACTATTTGTTGCAGCTGGAACAGCAGCAAAGAAATATAAAACAAAAGCACTTGTGCTCGACCATCTCCAAAATTAGAGATTTAGTGTGAAGAAACAAGAGCAAAGTAGAGGCCCTCACCCACAATTGCATAAAAGCATGCTTTTGACCATGTCCTCAAACAAGGTCGGTGACCGAAAAAGCCTACCAAAACCTTTAGCCTCGGCCTCGGGATGCAGAGCATGGAAACCTCTAACTGCAGACTCCTGTATTTCTGATAGCCTCAACATTCGAACCACTTGATCCTGGCAGATTGAATAAAATGGGAAAATTATCTTTTTGAAATTTCCACTCCACTAAATGTTGAAAGAAAGCTTCTGTGTAAAACTGCCTAAAAAGAATCCATGAATATTGATGTTTAGAGCAACATTTCTCAACCCATTGCCAGAATTTATTGTAAAAATAGCAAACCTTAGCTAGCTCAGGCTCTCCGTGAGTATGTTTCGGCAAAATGACAACTTGGAATATGAAGTATTTAAAATGACTATTTGGAATATGAAGTATTTATCACTTTTCAACAAATAGGCACCCTTACTGAAACACATAATTCAAAGCAAGTGTAATTGCATTTTCTTAAAACACCAATAATATTTTACAATTGAACTGAACTTGCTGGATAATGAAAGTTAGTTAATATAATGGGAAATGCATACCAGCAAATATTGTTGGTCTTGAGCGGTGAGGTAACTCGTGTCCATTACCCTTATTAGAAGAGAAGAAGAGGGTGATTTTTGTTGCGAGATGCAGACTATGCGTGTGGTAGCATCTGATAGTCTGAGAGGGCGCTGAAGGGTGGAAGAGGAAGAGAGCCAAAGATTGGGTGGTATCATGAAGAAGCCATAGCTGCAAACAGCCTTCTCTAAATCAAATGTCTCGTTCACTGCCAGACTCAGTACGCATTCTGGGTACCCGTTACACTCCATTTTCTCAGCCCGCTTCCCTATTGGAGGTGATTCTACGAGTCAGAAATACCTAAAATTCCTTTTCAAGGCCTTTGGAGAACAGTACGACCATTGGTTTGACTGAGTTTTGAATTTTCTATTAGGTCCCCTCATTGTGTTTGTTTATTCAAAATTATTGTCATTCCCATCATAGATCATATGAGCATGAGCATGATCCTAGATGTAATAAGTTTTCCATTCATTTTCATAGAAGATGAGTTCTTCTGACATTAAGATGAGTAACTTCCGAGGAAGTTCTGGTGCTATTGTGAGCATCACCTAGTTACAATGAGTGCTAAGTGTTCCATTCATTCTTATGAGAGATGGATTCTTGTGAACCACTACTCATGAAACAGGGGTCAATGTGTTTAACTCAAAAAACTACACAGTTGAATCCCGATAGTAATATCACAATTTGACTTGCTATGGAAAATGTCTCCTACTTATCAATTGATGAGCTTAAGGAGCTTTATAATGATTGGTTCATAAGGCACAACACTTGTTGAACGTTTTGCAAATGAGGTTGCAAGCAAAGTGAGCTTAACCTTGGAGGAAACTTTGTGGTTAAGTGTGTTTGAGTTGGAGTAGCATTAGGATGGGTGGCCTCTTGAGAAGTCTCAATGCTTCACCTTTGTGAGCATCACCGAGATGCAACAAGTGCTAAGTGTTCCATTCATTCTTATGGGAGATGGGTTCTTGTGAACCACTACTCATGAAACATGGGTCAATGACTTTGACTCAAAAAAACTACACAGTTGAACCTTGATAGCAATATCACAATGATTTTAAATATTATTAAAAAACCAAATGTATTGTCAAATTTAAAAATTAGTAACTTATTTTATGATGGACCCTAGAAATTTCATACATTGAAGTGTTGTGTCTTGTTATTTCAGCCCCTTTTTGTGAAGACAAATTTAAGGCATTATACTTTGCTTGATTTTTTAAGGCTATAGTTTTATGGGGTTAAGATGTGTTACTATAAAACTTAGGAGTTTTTCATAATTTTACATAGTGAGTATAAATATTTAAAATTTTGTTGATTAATTATTGTATATTTATGTTTTCTAGTCTTGTATTATAAATATTTGTGTCTATCAATTATTTGATATTAAATTTGTGTTACTTTTATTTAAGAATATTCTTATCTAACATTGTAGTAAAAATTAAAATGCATGCATATCTTATGCTTTTATATATCATGCACTCTCTCTCATCATGATTATGGATCACGAAGTTGTTAGGATTAGAAGACAAAAATCTAACAGTTACATGCAAATATAACCAATAATGAAATGAATAAAGCACACATAAGTAAAACAAGAAGACACAATGATTTAACGTGATTCACCCAATCTTATTATCCAGTAATTTTAAGTTGTTACAATCTGCAACCCTTTGCTACTCAATATCGTTGCAAGAAGCTACCAAAAATTCTCATATGAAAACCCTAACCTTACGCCATTTTTGTAATACCTCTCCCATAGTTTGCTTTTCAGTTTAATTGGCTAAACTCTTTTGGCCATTTTTCATGTGTGTATTAGATCCTCAGATAGATTTGATGTTATTTATATTTATGGTTTTACTGAGCCCATACTTGCATGTGTATGGTTGGCATGTATGTTTTATATTTATGTTTGATGTGTCTGATATGGTTGAGAGACATAGTCGTACTTACTTGCTTGTGAGATCCACACGATCGATCGATCCCCACCATTGTATGTTATATATTTATACATGTATGTATATTCTCATCTTTTATGTAGGATTTCAAGTACCTAGCATCGATTTCCCTAAATTGTCAGGATGAGTGTGTCATATCACAATATCTCAATGGTAAGAGAGAGGAGATAACATACAGGTCCAATCTCAACCTAAGCCATTAATTGTCCTAAAATAACTTAGACAAGTATCTGATTTTCTACCTATTTGAATTCATCCAGATGACGTAAATTCGTGAACTCTTCCTTTAGGCTTGATTGTTGCATTTTGGTTTAGTCGATTTTGCTTCATGCTTGAATGTCATGTAGTTTAATATTAAAATAGATTGAGAAATTAATTAAGATTAATTAAATGAGATTAAATAATTACACCTTATGATACATTAAATATTAAATATAAAGTTAATTAATTAATGAAAATTAATTAATTACCTATGTTTAATAAATAATTTAATTGCAAAGTCAAAATTAATTAATTGAAATTTTTAACAATTAATTAATTGAAAATTTTAATAATTATTAGATAAAAATTAAATTTAAATGTGCAATTTGAGTTAAGTGGTTATTAGTTGAGTTGTATATTTTTAATTAAATAAAATTAAATAATGCAACTTAAAAAACACTTTATTATAAAAGTAGAACTTAACCTTTTAAAATCAAGTTGAGTTAAAGTGACTTAAAGTTGAGGAAAATTAAATAAATAATTATTTTAATAAATTAAAGTTGATAAAAACAATGTTGGAGTTGAGTTCTTATTTTTGATATTTTGAGTTAAGTAATTATTTTATTATTTATAAAGTTGAGATTGTCTTGTTTTTTGAGTTTCATTCTTTCAACTCTGGTATCTAGGTTTTCTATATAAGAGAGCTAGGAGACCATTTAGAGAAATAATTCAATCAGGTTTTAAAGAATTGTCTCTTGGAAAATTTTAGGAGGATTAAATTTTTGGTGTTTTCGAAAGCTTTGAGTTTTCAAGATTTAAAATTGATTTTCGATTCAACTTTGTGTATTGAGATAGGCTTTTAAAATCCTTAAAATTTGTCCATTAAAATCATTGTCTTCTTCGTGTTTGATGAGATCTTGTGTGTAAATGATGAGTATTTGTTGAAAAGGTGTGCTTCTTGGATAATCCAGAATGTTAGGGAATCTTTTGGAAGGAAAATTCGATTAGGGTTTTCTTTAAAAGTTTTGTTTTGACTTGTTTTGTTTTCAATTATAACATTCCATGGTTGTGAGGGTTTTGAAAGAGTTCATTTTTTAGAGAAAATGCATGCTTTTGAAATAGAAATATAGAGTTTTATGTTATTTAAGGAATATATATTTAGTTGCATGTTATTTAGGGAAGATATATTCAATTGTATGTTATTTAGGAAAGACGTATTTAGATGCATGTTATTTAAGAAAGATATATTCAGTTGCATGTTATTTAATGAGGATATATTCAATTACATGTTGTTAATGAAAGATATATTTAGTTGCATGTTATTTGAGAAAGATATATTTATTTGTATGCAGTGGTATTCTATTTTTAGAAAATTAAATTAAATAAATAAAATTCATACACGAGAATTTTTTTTTTTAAGAATAATAATGATATATAATTAAATATTATTTTATGAGAGTTTAATATTGATGTGTTTATTATTAGAGCTTTTGGTTGTTGTGTTTGATTATCGGTATGAGTAGCATTAAGTTGGCTTTTAGGAATTGTTTTGATTAAGTAAAAGCAGGTTTTGAAAGGACCCCAAACCTTTTACAAAGTGCTCAAAGATAACCATTAAAAGCTTCACAAAGTCTGTGCCACAACACCCAAGAACAAAAGCAGTAAAAAAACACACAGCAGCTACCGATATACAAAAGGTTGCACCAAAAGAAATGGAACAGGACGGCACAACAAAAAGATAGGACAACAGAAAGAGACAGCTAAATACATTTCATAAGGTCCCCAACCTAGACCACCATTAGCTGCATATGATCAGTAGATTTCTTGAGCTCTTTCATCTCCTTGTCTTCTTTGGTCTTAGTCTTCCTAGTGCTTGCCTGAGTGCGCTTTCCAGGTCCTGTAGGCTCCTTCAAATCCTTCACCTCCTTCTCGCCTTTAGTCTGCTCCATCTTTAGGAATTATTACCAAAGGCTTGGGGTTTTACCTTTTTACTATGGCATAGGTATTTACAATTTTTGTAATGTGATAATGGTTTCGATCTTTTTACCCAATATTTATTTATTTTAAGCTTATCAGTTGTTGAACTCTTTGAGAGAGTATGTTTTTATGATGTTATATTTTGAGGACCAGTGTGTAATCATGAGATTATGGTTTGAGGACCAATGTGAGTTCCAATTATCTTTTATTGAACTGAAATTGATTATCATGCTTTATATGATTTGTGAGATCTAATTATGACTCGTGAGCCTAGGGGAGGTTAAATAGGTGCATCTTAGGAGAGTGGCTTACAATAGGGGTCTGGGACCCAAAGTGGTCAATACCAGGGTAACCTATCGTAAGTTGTGTAATAAGTGATAACTTAATAAATTTATTAGACAAATATTAATAAGATAATTATATGCCTTGCTCATGCCTTAAGTGCTTGTATAGGCTAAGGATGGGAATGAGATGATACCTAAAGAGTAGGTATGATTAGAATTTCTTATCTTCATGAGAGGGTATTCTAGTTCCACATGGGTCATGTTGAGGGCCCAGGGTTCAAAGTGACCAGTCCAAGGTAACTCAACTTGATAAACACTTGACGATCTGGGGTCTAGAGAGACCAATCTAGGGTAACTCAAGTAGTTTTCCATGTGATGACACTCTTATAGTATGTAGCCTAAATCTCCTCCATAGTTTTTGCATTTTCCTCTAGTGGTATGTCTTTGGTATTTAGTATTCAATGTTTTGGTACTTGTTGGTATTTAGATATTTACTATATTTTTTTATCATTAGTTGGAGGTACCTTTTGAGATAAAGAACCTTCAAGATCCATTTCTTAGTTATTTTGGTGTGTTGGATTTTGTGATTATTATCTGAGTGGGGTGTGTTGTTATCTCCTCAATGTGATGGGACTGGACCTTTGGTTCCATGTTGGCGGGTGGTAGTAATTCTATTATAATTGAGATTCTGACATTCGTGATGGTGTTGAATGATGCTTGTATCAGTTACCTTCTTCTTGCTCTTCATTGGAGGCTTGTTCATATCTATCTTATGGTGTTATATTTGTACCTTGTATTAGTATTTCAAATGTGATTCTTTTAGGATATTGTACTATACTTTGTACTCAATTATTGTTAAATACCTTGTGACTTGTGCAGTGGATGTTGTTTCATTATGTGTACCTTGATGTATTAGTTGTATGTATGCGTTCATTTATACAAGGTTTTACTTGTTATTCATTTGCATTATATGGAGATTGTATATTAAATTTGTTATGTTTAGTAGATTGATTAATTTGCATAATTCTACGGCATGGAACCCTTGAGATTTGTAATCTATAAATGAGTTACATTTGTAAGTATGTATTGTCTTGTGTTATATTACTTCCACTTTGTTATTCATTATTATTTGTAAACATTTAAGAAAAAAAAAATTGTAAATATAGCAACATGTTTTAGGTTAAATTATCTTGGGTTCCCTATTGGGGCAATATAATTTTCATAAGACTTATGTTGGTTAACAATTTAACCTTAAAAATATTGATGAGTTAACACCCCCCCAAAAAAAAATAAAAAAATAAAAAAATGGGTCATTTCCCCAAACCCCACAATACATGGCGAGTGTATAACTTACTTGCCTGATGAGTCACCACAAACCAATAATCTCCAACTTGGGGACTAATCAGGATCCACACTAAACAATCTCCCACTTGGAGATTGATCTTGTAGCAACACCGCTACCCGTGAAGCTCCCACTAGATTGACGCACCCTGGACTCTGTTGTTCTTTTTATTATTTTTAGTCTTGAAGACCAACCGAAGCTGACGAAGAGTTCAAATTATCCCTTGTCACTTCCTTTGTAAACATATCTGCTAAAATTTAATTTGTAGGTATCTTTTCAGTTTTAATTGTCCATTATCCAACACCGACCAAATGAAGTGCTACCTCAATTGTATGTATTTGGTCTTTGATTGTAAGGTAGAATTCTTTGCAAGATTGATGACACTATGGCTATATGTAAACAGATAATTTTTAGTCTATGATATTTTTGGCTCTTCCATGAAAAATTGCAGTCATATCATCTCCTTAGCTACCTTTGGAGCAGCAACATACTATGTCTCTATAATAGATAAAGTAATCACCTTTTTCAATCGAGAAATCCAACTCATTTCTATCCCACCAAAAGTAAATACATAAGATATGGTTCTATGCCTAGTATCTAAATCCCTTGCCAAATCTAAGTCAACTTAGCCTTTAAAATTAGTATTAGAGCTCCCAAAACATAAACATTTATTGGATGTACCTCTCAAATATCTGATAATCCACTTTACTACATTCCAATGCTCAACTCCAAGATGACTCATATACCTGCTAACAAATCCTATGGCATGTACAATATCTGGTCTAGTGCATATCATGGCATACATTAAACTACCTACAACCAAAGCATATGGTACCTTGGACATTTTGTATTCATCCTCTTGTGTCTTTGGACACATCTCCTTAGTCAATTTCAAATGACCAGACAAAGGTGTGTTGATAGCTTTTGCATTCTCCATATGGAATCTTTGCAACACCTTTTCAACATAATCAACCTAAGATAGAGTCATTTTCTTAAAATTCCTATCTCTACAAATTTTCATACCAAGGATTTGTTTTGTTGCCTCCAAATCCTTCATAGAAAAAGAATGTGCTAACTGTTATTTGAACCCTTTAATGTGATCCTTGATAGACCCTTCTACAAGCATATCATCAACATATAAACATAAAAGAATGTAGTTGTCATCATCCAACCTCTAAAAATAAACACAATAGTTTGAATTACACCAACTATATCCACGTTTAGTCATAAAGCTATCAAATTTAATATACCATTGTTAGAGTGCTCGCTTCAAGCCATATAAACTTTTCTTTAATTTGCACACTAAGTTATCCTTACCTTTGACCTCAAATGCTTATGGTTGTTGTATACATATGTATTATTCTAAATCACTATGGAGAAAGGTTATTTTAACATCAAGTTGTTCCCAATGCAAATCTTCAATAGCCATAATACTTAAAGGCATGTTTGTTTGCTATAATTAGACTGGAATTGAGATTGTCAAATCCCAAAATTGACATTTTTTATGTTTGTGTTCAAAACATGAAACTGGAATAGGCATTTGTTAATTCTCATTTACCCCCAAAACCAGCATTTGAATCTTCCATCTAAATAGGTAGAATTGGAAAATCAATTCTAATTTTACTTAAATGGGAATTGGGGGTAAAGTAAAATTTATAATATTTTGAAATCCATATGCAAACAACATTTTCCATCTTCTCATTATGAATTCCAAGTGAACTAAATGGTTCCATCCATATTCCAAAAATTATTTTCTGGATTTAAAACTTTCAGAATTGTCAAATACTAGAATTTGACAATTCCAGCGTTATTTAGTTCCAACAACCCAAAAAACCCTAAAATAGTGCATATAGAAGTCATTTTTACAACTTGAGAAAAGATCTCATCAAAATCAATACCCTTTTTCTATGCAAATCCCTTTACAACTAACTTGGCTTTAGATCTTTTCTTACCTTCATCCTCCTCTTTCAACCTATAAACCCATTTATTTGGCAAAGCCTTTTTACCTACAAGCAACTTACATTATTCCCAAGTCTGATTTTTTAGCAAGGAGTCCATTTCTTCTTCCATGACAATCTCCCACTAAACCTTTGTATCCTCCTACACAACTTGATCATATCCTTTTGGTTCACCAACATCTATTAATAAAGTAGAATACAAAGAGGGAGAGAACATTTCAGGATGTCTACTTAGCCTTATTATCGTCTGACATTCATTGGAGTTTGTGTTATTTGTTGTTCTTGTTGTTGTAGACCATGAGGGACCACTGGAACATCATCTTTTGGAGTATCATCTTAGGGACACTTAGGAGATTTGAGACATCATCCTTGATTGTTTTTGCACAACCGTTCTTGTGGTCATCCTGGCATCTATGCCTTGATGCGAGCGTGGTTTTGCTACATTAAATTGGGTAAGCTAACATCGAAGTCATCTTGACCTATATGTCTTTGATGCTTATGTTAGAATCTTTCCACATTCCAATCCGATATAAATCACATTCATATCTTCATAGTTGCGCTTGTGACTAGTGATGATTGTGTGATTTTTCGATGTCCGTTAATAATGGCCCAATGATGAAAATAAGTTCCTTAACATTCTCTAATGAATGATGAACATGAAATCCTATGTTATAGTTGCTCTATTTCAAGTACACCTTTGCATTTTCATGTAGCTTGCATTGTTAGACTTCATGTTAATTTGCATTTTTAGGCTACATTATGTGTTTGAGAGGGTTTCCTTTATCTTTCTTTTGGACTTTTAATCAACCGTGGTCACGTTTTGATCTTCATTTCCTTATTTTCTTTCGTGATCTCAATCGAAATTTCCTATCTTAAACATTTGATTGATTTTGAGGCATTCTCTTTCTTGAGGCACATCCTCTTTCTTCTCTCCATTTCTTTCCACCTCTTCTGAACTTTTGTCTTCCATTCGCTTTCACCCCACTTCTTTTCTTCTAATTAAACCTTGGGGCATAATCTTTCATGTTTGATGATCTACATTGGTTATGTGATCCTTATATCTTTCATCTTACATCAAGAACCTTATTTTTAGTTCGATTTGATCAAATTTATAAATTTATTGTTTCTCCTCTATCTCATTTTGATTTTAATCATGAGGGGGAAGTACCTATCAAACTTCAATCCTTGATTCAGCTTTATCAAACCTATCAATCAAACCTTGCTTGAGACTTGACAATTACCTATTTACAAGGGTGTTGGCCTTGTCTTTTTCAATCAGCTTATCTTTGTCCTGATGTGTTCCCATCCATCGATCACACGTCTGGGTTATTTTATGATCCCAAGTCGATCTCACACTTCAACTTTATTCTTTGACTACATGTGTTTCCATGAAGATCATGCATTAGTCAAAGAGGGGCAAATGTATGCACCCTAAAATGGTCGCCTAGACTTTGGGCCCCCATTCATCAATTTATCAATTTCCTGAATCAATACCTTGCAATATTTTTAATTTAAATCAGTTTCCTTGATCAAATCATAATTAATTCAAATATTTTAATATTTCCTAAGGTTTGATCATTTTATCCCAAGTTTTATTTAATTAAGAGAAAATGTTCCCTTTTAATTAAATAACAAAAAAAATTTAAATTAAATAATAAAATCACTTTATCTTAAGACACATTTAATTAAAAGAACAAATCTCTTTTAAATAAATAAAAAATCTTTTAATTAAATAATGGAAACCACTTTGCTAAAAATAATAAATAAATAATAAAATAAAAATAAAAATAAAAATACTTTTTGTCTACACATTGAATGTACACTTTCCAAGATGAGTGGAATCTCCTTTTGCCTCTTAATCTCTTCCACACATATTTTTGCCTCTTAACCATGTCCATTGATTTTGCCTCTTGAATCTTGAGCACATGGATCAACCAAGATTTAATCTCCACCATTGCTCATTTCTTTTTGCCTCTTAATCTTGACCGTCATTTCTAAAATCCTTTATAAGGAGCCCTCTCCTCATTTATGCATGGAGATTTTAGAAATCAAGATTTATGTTATTGTTATGCAAGTTTGGAGAGCGATTTTGGAGAAGAGCTTGGAGCACTTGAGCTTGAATATTGAAACTTCTCTTTTCTTGTCTTCTTCTCTCATGCCTCCATGGCAATCCATTTAGATTAATATTACACTTGTATATTTGATTAGATTCATATTTACTTTCATAGAATAATCTTGCATAAGCATTTCCTTTCATAGATTAGTTTGTTTTTATGCATTGTTATCATTTAGAATAGCTTCCATTTTCATTTGCATGCATACTTGATGATCATGGAGACTAGCTTTCTTGCTTTTCCTCTTTGAATCTCTCATTTTATGGTGTACTTGCATGGGCATAAACTAGGTCTAAACTGAGGGCCTCCATCATAAACCCTTGCACTCCATGAATAGAGAGCTATGAGTCACCATTTGAGACCTCATTCTTGAGCAATCTTGGATTTAATGACTCATAGAAGTGTGTCAACATTTTAGTACACAATATCAATAGTGTTCAAATCATTGTAGCCTTTTGTTTTCTCATTCATCACTAGACATGTGTCCACACTATTTTTTATATTAAAGGTATGACCTATGAGTAGAGGAGAATGATTAGTACCATTACTTGAATGAGTTCCTTGTGTTTGTGACTTACATGCTTCTATAGGAGGAGTTCTAGTGTTATCATCTAGAGTTCTTTGATTTAAAATATTACATATGACTTCAATTTTATCATCACACAATGCAAAAAACTTCATTTCATCTTTACATAAGTCATCTTGGTCACATGAAATGGTTTTCTCTTACTCATGTAATGGATTTGAGAATGCATAGAAATCACCTTTGACTACATCATCATAATTTTTATAACTATTTTCCATTGTCTCATCGTATAAGGGATTTGAAAAATATTTGGAGTTATTTCCATAGATATTTTATTCTACCTCATGCTCATATTGAACTCCTTTACTGGATTTATCATCTTCCTGAGATCTATTTAATGTTTCTACCTCATTAATATATAGGCCTCACTTTCATCAAGGTTATTGTGATCTCTATATATGAATGGATCTTCCTCGTGTTCATCCATGTAAGCATGAGAAAAATGAGGACCATTTTTATGCACATGCCTAAGATATTATTTGTCTAATAAATTTGAAATTTGTTCACTATTGATAAAAAAATTTCTTCTCATCTCCTTTGTCAATGGTATTTGGTTCCACCTCACCAATGGTTTCATCATGGTTTCCAAGAATGGATGAATCATTTATTTGTTCACAACTATCTCTTCTTTTATGATCAGCATATCCTTCACCTTCATAGAAGCTATTAAATATTTGAAACCTTTCTTGATCATCTACAATTTCTTCACATAATAGATTTGAACAAATCTGACAATTTTTCTTAGGTCATGTACATACTTTTATGTCATCAAGATACTCATCATGATCGGATTCTTCTTCAATCTGATCCAAAATTTTCTCCTCCATGTCATCATTCCTTTCATCTTTATCACAAATGTGAACACCTTTTTCATGTGTGGGAGCCTTTTCAACCTAATCACAGACTTCAGTTGCATTCAAATTTGGGGCACTTGTGAATTTTTCCATGTATTCATCATTTTCTGCCATCAAATCTTCATATACATGATTTCACAAAACTCTTACTTGAGAATCATGATAGATTCCTAATTCACGAAGTTTATTTGCTAATTATCTATATAGAGGCCTGATATCTGGAGGTATTTCCTGATAAATATCTATCAACCTTATGCACAATTGCACCAGAGATTCACCCTCATATCTTTTCGAATTGAAAAATGCATCCAAGGGAGACATGTAATATTCTTCCTCCATAGTGTAATCCTGGCTTTCTTCATAATACATGTGTTTTCTTCTTCTTCTTCTTCTTCTCATGCACCTATATCATGAAACATATAAAGAAACCATTGCTCAAATTCCCTCCATGATGAGATGATTTGTGTAGATAATGATTCATATGCTTCTCTTGCATTATCCTTCATTTTTTTGATAAATAGCTTCATCACCTTATCCTCTACACAAATCTCATAATATCCTACAAATGTATAAAATGCATCCAAATGCTCTAGTGTCGATTCATCATATTCTCCATGAAATTTTGGCACAATCTATGAAAGCTTTGGGAATAGCTTATTAGGGATGCATTGAAATCTTCTAAGATCCAACGACGTGATACCATCAGGAATAAACAACTATCTCTGAAATGACTGTTTATTTTGGTACATACTGAAATAGAATTATTATTTTCTCAAAAAAGAAAATTTGTATATCCTTTTGAGTCTTTTCCTGCAATAGAGTCACTAATTGAAATGCCTTTTTGAATAATAGAGTCACCACCTCACCTTTGAGGAATAATTATTATTTTTTATGAGTTATTTTTCTTCCAGTAGAGCCTATGTGTATATTATGAATAATTCTGAAAATCTTCTTAAATTTCAAATCTTCAATAACAAATACCAAAAATTTTGAATGCTTCTCGAATTGTCTTATAGACAGTTCCTCAGCAGAGTCACCAATCTGCTGGTTCCCAAAACCACAGATTGGAAATCCAAGAGCTTTGCCAATTATCTAGCAAGATTACTCAATTAGTTTTGGCCAACTAATGAGAATGATATCCTAATACAATTCTCCCGCACTTTAGGCTTCACTAAACCTAGGTGGGAAGACCTTCACCTCAAACCCTAATCAATTGGTCAAAGTCTTTTCTATAAAAAATTTAAACCTTATGATTTCCCAAGGTGGAAATTGATCCTTGAGATTAATCAAAATTAACTATATGAATTTCGTGAATTGAATGCTAGTGTAAGAAAATATTATTGTTTATGAATTATGAATATGACTGATGGAACAGTGAACTTTGTAGTTTGATGAATATTCTCTAAATTATGAAACAATCTTTAGACCAGTCCTTTATCCCAAATTGGATAGATAGAGTCAATCCTTGATTATACCCTCATGTACAACTCTATGGAATAGTGAATTATACACCATCCACTACCTAAATGATATAAAATATCTTTGTAGAAATAATCTTAGTCTAATTGAATTTAATTTCACTAAGAAAACCAATTAGACAGAGTTACACAGACAATGCTTCATATGTAATCTCTGATGATCCAAGATTAAAATTACAATCCAATCTTTCTCTGAATATTTAAATGGCAGTAATTGATTTTAAAATCAATAATCACAGAGGACTAGCATTATCAATGGTAAATGAACTTACAATCTTCAATTTGGACAAAAAGAGGGTCTTTGTATTAATTTGAAAAAATAGGTACAATTGATTTGTGCTTTAGTTGCATTGTCCTATATAATCATCTTCAAAAAGTAATGCTTTCATCTAAATATAAATCTATCATCTATTTTCTCTATTCTATTTTATAGATATCCCCTAGCGAATGGTATCCTTCTTCTACAAAATGAAAGGATGCGAACAAGCTTCAAACCATCATAATGTTTCCTAACTAATAACTAATTATTTTTATCATTATGTACAATTTTATAAAATGAACACGTTGCATCAAGAAGACAGTATCATCAAATGTAGATTAAGCGCAACATCTCCAAAAATTCATTTTCCATGTCATCTGGAACCCATCCATCGTCGTTCATCTGTATGGCTCACATCATGTCAGCCAATTTTGCCCTATCCTGTTCGGCCTCTAACTCAAACATGTCACTCTGGTACGCAACGTAACTAGTACAATGTTTCCAAGCCGCATCCATCAAACTGTTTAGCACATCCTGTTGGCCCTCCTCTAAGCTTATTAAGTCAAGCAGCAATACTGGTTGAAGCCTTGGGTCCTCATTCAAAGGATAAAAAATGGTTGGCAAGCCCATCTTTATAATGGATACTTATGTCTTAATCACACAATATGCATTTTGGGTTAATCCTGGCCTTTTTTTTATAGAAAGATTGCATGTTACCACTCATTAAATCTAGTTTTAACCGCCTTTAGAAACCTAGCTAAAAATTTTACTTTTCGTCATTTTAAACTTAATGACGCTTGTGGATGAAAGAAATCACATTCTTGACAACCTGATCTCACACCTCATACATTCCCTCGGGAATGAAATTGTTTCCTAGTTGTTTTTTCACACCAGGAATTAATGTGACTTTTAATCATTCTTATGCCAATTTATCTTTTCAAGCATTAACTTCAAATCTTTTGACAGATCCTTTTGACATCCGAGATGTACATTATGAGTTATCAAACTGGTCACATTCTCATTAATGTCCATCCTTTTAATTTTTTTCTACACCTTTTTCCAATTCACAAGTCTCTTTTTGGTCCCTCACGAAATGGCAAAATTTTGATACTTCTCAATTGTTTTTAATGCGGCCCGTGAAATAGCAAAAAATCGTTATCTCGCACATCCTTATCTAGTACCTTACGAAATGGTGGAATATCGTTGTTTCTCCCCCCTTACTTTCTAATCCAACGTAATGGTGGAATTTTTTTTCTTGTGGTTGATGTTATGAGGACCCACAAAATAGCAAAAAATGCCCCTTTTGACTCATTTTTAAAAGGATTTTCATCATAAGTTTTCAAATATAAGATCTCTCCTTCACCAAACATAGAAATGTGATACTTTCCCAAGATTTTAAAAGGGAATTTTCAAGTGATCTAACAGAGCCATTTGAGATAAGGATTTTGGGTTGTAGCTTGATGAGCATCGAAGATCTATTAGAGACCAAGGTTTGAGGTTGTGGCTTGATACATGTCAAAGAACTATCAGATCGAGGTTTGGGTTATAGCCTGATAAATGTCAGAGAAAAAATAAGGCATTGTCTTAGTGACACATCAAGGATCGAGGTTTAAAGCTACCACCCAACCTATGCTAAGTTAGGAGGAAGGGGAAACTCTAAAACCTCTTATGGAGAAGTTTTTAAGGCCAATAAGCACAACCTATGATGTAACATAAACAATTAAAATTTGGGCCTTGGCGCTATTTTGGGGTAGAATATTAAACTAGGAAAATATTTGTTATTTTGTGGGCATCCATATTATGTCATTCTATTTGTTATATACTTTGTGTTCAAGTCTTTATATGGACAAAAACCCATAAGAGACTATATTCAGTAGGAAAAACCATTGGTCGATGGAATTAAAGGATGAAAACCCTTTGATTCTTGAGAGCATTATTACTTAGGGAGTGCATTAGTGTATTATGAAATTTAGATGTCTAACTATAGAATTCAGATACTAACCCACTAATTACCTTAAACTTCTACCTACTATGCACACATAATGAAATATGAAAAATAAAGTAAAATAAACAAAGTTTACCTTTATACCTACTCTTTATAGCTTGATCCCATTATTTTCCTTGCCTTGAATTATTGGTTATTATTGAGCTCTCAAACTTCAAATCAACTTCCCAAGATGCTTTCAAAGTTTGGAATAGTGGTTTATGCAATGTCATTAGGAGAAATTCTTGAGATGTTCTAAATGGCAGATGCAAGATTTGGATAGCTATGATTAGATAATGACTATGATGATTGTAAATGGATAATGTGATATGATTATGTTATTGCTCACAAATGCTCACAAAATGCTTGTAATACTAAAAGGCTCAAGATGATAACAAGGATACTAATTCTCCCAAGATGTTAATTAGCTTCAAATGGTGATAAAGTGACCCTTTTATAGGATTTTGCAACCCTCAAACCTATGTGGAAATATCAAACAACTAAGATTGAAAGGTGGAAAGATCAATGGTTGAAATAGACTTGGTTGAAGAGAGTGAGAAAAGGCAAGGATTAGTTGGAATGTGAGAGGGAGAATAGGAGGAATGTTACTCCCACAATGACAAGGTGGAGGGTCATGTGGGAAGGAGTGTCTCTCCATGACTCTTGAGAGGAAGAAGGAAGGACATTTTCCCTAATAGGACTCTTTACACAAGTGTCCCTATGAATCATCCTTGACCAAGTGAGGTGGAGAAACAAGCCACTACTTTGTAGGCAAGGTGGCAAAGACCAAGTCCTATGAGGAAATGTAGCCATGAGACTAAGTCTTTTTAGGCCACATGCCCCTTTGAACCACATAGGAATAAAACTCATGGTTGGGGATAAATAGACTAATTATAAAATAAAATAAATTAATTATCTTATCCTAGAGTGAGGTGGCACATAAGGTGAAAGCATAGACCTATTCGTGTGATGGGAGGGATATTAGGCAATTTTAGAAAATTGTTTAATAAGGGTAAATTAGAAGACTTAGGATTAGAAGAATAAGACAAAGTGAATTAGCTAAATAAACTAAATAACTTATTTAGTAGTATTAGAAAAGATCATTAATTAAATAATAAATATTTAGTTAATTCCTCAAGTCATTTTTGGTGTATACATTTTGCCCCTATTTGAAATAGTGCACTTGTCGCATTGTTTCAAAGAAAATTCAGTCTCAACATCTTGCCCCTGTCTCAGTAAACGTGGTGAGCATGCCCCCTCGGGAGACTAATCAACATTTTTTTTAGGTCAATCAATCTCATGACAAAAACAAAGCTAATCATAATATAAAAAAATGGATAAAATATGGCTTGCAGAAGTCACAAGGGGTTACACATGCAACATACATGCCTAATTAGGGTTGCATAAGCTATAAATAGGAAGGAAAGGTCAAATGGAGCTCATTTGAACACTTAGAAGTTGGAGATTGGATAGTGAAGAAGAAGGAGAAATACATCTAAAATCTAGAGAAAATTCCTTTTTTGTTACACCACCATCAGTTTGAGCAAGTTAACGATTCCAAAGGCCAGCTAAGTATGGTGAGTCGATATGTTGACGACCTCCCTTGTAATTTTATCTCATTTTGATTGTTTTTTGTGTGTTTTTAGGTAGCCAAAATTTAGGACAAATAGATGCGCAGTTGCGTCGCATATATGCACAGTTTTGATACATGTATGTACAACTATTGCACATATATGTGTAGATTTTACATATTATTATTGTTCTACGCATGTGTGCTCTGAATTTGCACAAGTGTGTGTTTCAATTGTGCATTAGAATTATACGGTTTTTTATTTTCAATTTTGGTGAGTAGTGGTATATATTGTTCTTTTATGTAATCTAATGTGTATATTTTTATCCTCTTTTGGTTTTGTAACAGTAAGCAAGGGAGTTTGATGTGTTTAATTTTTGGTAGCTATTAAGAGATACATACCGTTTTGTTTGCTATAAGATTATGTTGATAAATATTTCATAGATTTTTCTTTCCCATACAGGGAAATATTATTCATAAGTAACCCTTTTATATGTTGTAGATAACATATTATAAACTTGTAATTGTATTAAATTTTAGGTTTATTGTGTAATAATGTTATTGATTGATTTCTAAAACTCTAGGTCATAAAAAACCAACCTTGTATACAAATTAGGTGAGCCAACCAAGGTGGTAACTTGAGTTGTTTTCATGGCAACACCCTTACTCAATAACTAGATCACTAGCCTTTCAGCATCATACTTGTAGATAGTTTTTCCTTTTTGTCTTTCTTGCTTCTTATATTTTCCAAGTTTGGTTCAAATTATTGTTATGAGATGTATGTAATCTAAACTAACTTTCTTACCTCTCTTTCATCCCTCATTAAAATCTCAAATCCAACATAAATTGATTTGAGCTTCAATTTTGTGTCATTGTAGTAGGGGAGAAATTAGGAAATAAAAAGCACTTGTAATTCTTTTGGAACGGTCCAACTAATAAAGTATTCTTCTATAAGCTTATAAATAGGAATTGTACTTGTAACCCTCACTAGAGAGATTTGGTAGGTTAATTAAATTTGTTGTAATTATTCATTGAAAAAGGGTACTACAAGACTGGAATTCTCACCTGTATGAATTCAACTATGAGCTTCTTCACAACCCTAAAACAATTCCCTGGTTAAACCATAACTTTTTAACAAATTAAATTTGCAATTTGGAACTCCAAGGACATGGTACATTTGACATATTTTTTTTTATCACACATATACCCATTTTGTTACCACTCCCTAAATCACTAAAAGAGGGATCTAAGATAAAGACAATGAATTTCAATTAATTTACATTGCAAAGAGTTAAAATGTTTTATTGAAGTTGCCAAAATGAAATCCTAGTCAAATAAAATCTAGTTTCGTGCTTCTTAGAAAAAAAAAATCAATAAATGATACTAAAAATCACAAGATTTTACGTGTTTTGACAAGCTAAAAATTATGTAACCTTATGTGAACTATTTTTGTGAATGCTTTTATCTGAACTAGTCCAAGCAAACATCAAAGAACAAGGAAACAAAGGAGTATTAAACATGGTAGCCAAGAAACTTAGAATAGTAAAACTGAAAATGCCTGAATACTAAAATATTTGACGCTAATTTATAAAAAATATTTGACGCTAATTTATAAAAAATATTTAACCATTCAAAATTACATAAAATAAATTAAAAAAGTGTAGCTTGTATAAATACAGATTTGAATTTTTCCGTTGGTCCTCTTCTAGTTTTTTATTCTATGCAACCTCTCTTGAGCACATGAAGATGTAAAAAAATTATTTTCTCTCTTCTTTTTTTTGCAAGATTCAATTGTTTTTGGTGGAAATCAAACCAATGGAAGATTGGCATGTGGAAAAAATTACTCCTAAGCTAGTGGAGCAACTTCTAGCCCCACTCCATTTTCACCTACTCAATGTTTAGAGACTTGGGAGCTCCTATTTTCCTACAAAAGATTCTAAATAATCTTGTAGCAAAAAAAAATCTCACGGGACCTATTGTTCCTAATAAATAGAGCTTAAGCCCCCCCATGGGACCCTTGCCTAAGCTTGGGGTCCCTTAGAGGGAGGCTTCCTTAAAAATAGAGTTGTGGCTACTGAGATTTTTTAGGAATATTTAAAGGTTAGTGGTCCCATGAAATTTGTATTGCATTTTAGCTTAAAAGTTTAAGCTCCTAAATTAAAGGAAGCTAGTGGTCCCTTGAATTTTATAGAAGAGATAATATTAGTAAAAAATTTAAACAAGATAGCTATAGATAAAGGAAGAGGTTTTCCAAGGTTTAGTTGATCATGGTTTTTTTAGTTAATTGACATATTTAACATGAGTATAATGTTCATAATCATATTGTAGAAAATGCTAACAATGAGTAAATATTAGATGTTATTCATGAAGAGTTAGTAGATCTTATGTTTATGTCTTTGTCAAAGTGGTATTTAGATTATTTAATGTTACACATGCATTTTTAGCCTTTGTTGTTGTAGGATTTTTTAAATATATCTTTCTTTGCACTACAAATAAACATTAAAAAATTATAATTTTTAGTAAGAAGATTGTGATGATAGACATATGTCGCACAATAAATAGCTAATAGGTATATATAGACTATACTTATTATGTCTTTTTCTATGTATGTAGTATCAAAAAATTATTGTCTTGCATTAACCTATTTATTTGTGGGCACAACTATTTACAAGGTTTTTTGTATTGTTCAAATCTTCAAATGGTTTGAACAACTAGTATGCTATGTAGGAAATCAATAGAAGTGTGAAAACATTGTAGAAAAAAGCCATCATCCATGTCAAATAGTGATGTGATAAAATGCAAAGCCCCAACTAGAATTTATCATCATTAGGACCATATAAGCTATTTCTCTTGTGGAGTTACGGTGCACAAATTGTATGTTTGATTTATGTATTATGTTTGAGCTATCATTTTTTTTAGTTTTATAATCTTTGAACCCTAATATTGTAAAATTATTTATTGCTAGATCATTTTAATGTAGGCATATTTTTCATTGTTATTCGTGAAGGATTGTCATCAAGCTTAGAAATCTCAAAGTTTCTTTTGCCAACAAGAGAGTCAAAGAAAAGTATCATATGTCGATGCACTTAGATGATCATATAGCATGTTATGTTCGCACACTTGAATCTGATTACAGTGCTTGAACCTTGATAATGTGCCATTATTTCTTTTAAGTGATACATTTTTATATGGAATGAAGTAAATAGACTTATCTTGAGGCACTAGCTGAGTGATTTTCTGTGGGTTATTTCCCCTTAGTGAGAATTTTATGTAAAGAAAATATTATTGCTAGCAATGCCCATCTCTAGTTCTTGTTTTGCTAGAGCAATGTTGAGACATCTTTAAAAAAATTGTCATTTAAATTGGGATTTGGGACTTATACACCTACTAAGAAATTTTATAATATCAAATTTGATGTTATACTTATAGGAGTTTGGGGATATTTCTCTTATGTTGGGATTAGTTTTAAAATTTCAAGTTGATTCATTTGGGAAAAGCTCAGCGATTTGTCAATTGGTTGTTGAATCTTCAGCTAGAATGTGCACATATTGAAATTCTCTTAAAATAAAATACATTGAAGGAAGTGAGGTGTTTCAACTGCAAATTGAAAAATTTACATATTTCTTCAAAAGCAAAAGAATGGAGTGAATTATTTAACGATTGTTTTAGTTCATTTTGTATTTTGAAGGTGAATGGAAATGCTAGAAACCATGAGTAAATTTATCTGAATGTAATCAAGGACAATTAAATATTCATGAATTACAACAAATAATTTTTATAATAATTTCAATTTCTTAAAATGATTTGTTCACTTTCTCGATCTTTTCATTCAATCTTTCAACATTACACTTAATTAGCCTTTGGTTTTACTTTAAATAGTTGTTGGTTTCACATTCTTTATCATGTGGAACATTTGAAGAGTATCTCTGCAACATTTGGGTTTTTCTTTCATCCGTTCATTAATTTTTTATTTTATTACACTGTTAGACTATTTGAATAGCTTTTTAATTGCTCTTAATTTTTTAAAAGGATCATCTTATATTATTTTAAATAAAAATGTTAACTAAAGAAAAGAGAATTTACTTTATTATTATGGGACCATCTAATATTTTGTGAAATATCTTTGCATTGCATTTGTATACTCTCTAAAATAATTTCCTTTAGTTGGTAGAAAATAGCTCCTAGAATCTACATTAATATAGTGGCACACCAATGAAGATAATTCAAATACATTTATTAAGAAAATAATTTTATCTATCTTTAAATGTTCCTTTTTGCTTGCGTAAATAAAAGAGATCAGAGACCTAACATAAATATTGTGAAAATAAGACTACATTATCAAAGGTTACATGCTTTCAATTAAAAAAACTACAATCAATAATATATTTATGATTGTATTTATTAACTTTTATGTAAGGAACAATTTGAATAAAATAAATTAACCTTATTTAAAGATCAATTTAAATAAAAGTATGTTTATGTTTTCTTTTCTTTAGATTTAAATAAAATTATATTAATCATAATAGTTATGAATGTATTTGGTAACTTACAAGTATCATTTTAAATTTAAAAAATATATATTTATGTAAATAAAATTAAATCCACCTTAAATAAATTCATTAATTTTCATAAAAGATTTACAAAGATAACATTAAAGTTATTACATGGTTGAGTCTATGTTATGATAATTATGATTATGTTTAGAATAAGAATTATAAGTACAATTAGCATCCCTTCACTCTATATGTCTAGAATTTTGTCTCTCATGAACAGGCTAACATTCAGGTTGGGATTCATTTAAGGTTATGGTTTAATTAGGGTTAAATTAAGTTTTTGTTAGAGTAAAGGGTAAATATGTGCTCAATTAGGGTTTGATTAAGGTTTATGGTTCTATTCAATACAACTTTTGATTAGGGTTAGTGTTTAAATATGATTACATTTAAGATTAAGGATAGGGTTTAATTATGGAAAGCTATGTTCGAGGCTCAATTAGGATCACCATTAGATTGGAGTTAAAGGTTTAATTAGTATCAACATTCATTGAAATTTAGTTAGAGATAGTAGGACTAGGTTAGATTTGTGATAAAAATTAAGGTTAGGGTTCAATTAGTGTTAGCATTAGAGTTAGATTTTATATAAGCTCAAGGTTAAGGTTACAATTTAAGTAGAGCTCATTTATGGTTAGTGCACATTTAGGATTATGATTATTTTAGGGTTATGATTATCACCTAATTAAGGTTAGATTAATTGGTAAGATTACCATTATAATCCAATTCAGATTATATTTAGCGGTAAACTCAATTACGAGTACTATTTAATTATTGATATGGATAGGATTAGAAGTAGAGTTAAGCTTCATTTTTAGTAAGGTTTTATTACACTCAAAGTAAGGTTAGAGTTACAACTACAATTAAGTTTTAATCAGGGCTCACATAAGGGTTTAATTATTTACAAAATTTTAATACTACTCAAGTTTAAGTTTAGGGTTCAATTATGATAATGATTTGGGTTAGAGATCAATAAGGGTTATATTTAAGGCTAGATTTAGGATTTAATTAAGTCAATATTAAGGTTAAGGTTTTAGTTTAAGTAGAGCTCATTTATGGTTACAGTTAGTGCATAATTAGGATTTAATTAGGTTAGGATTATGAATATGACATAATTAAGATTATTGTTATTGGTAAGATTGATGTTAAAATTTACTCAGGGTTATCTTTAGGGCTTGAATTCAAATACATTTGCTATTTAATTGTTATTGCTATGGTTAGATTACAAGTAGGGTTAAGCTTCATTTATGGCTAGATTTTATTACTCTTGAAGTAAGGTTAGAGTTAGAGCTACAATTACAATTAAGGTTTAATTAGGGCTCACATAAGGGTTCAATTATTTACATTACTTTAATACTATTCAAGTTTAAGTTTGGGATTCAATTAGGATGATGATTTGGATTATGGATCAATAAGGGTTATCTTTGAGGTTAGATTTAGCTTTAATAGAGTTAATATTTTAGTATGTTTGTATTATAATTATGATTAGGGCTAGGGTTAGGGCTATGAGAAAATGATTTGGATGTGGGATATAGTTAAGGTAATGGTAAGGATTCAATTACGATCATTATTGAGGATATGGGATATAATTTAATTAGGGTTAAAGTAAGTTTAATGTTAAGATTCAATTAGGGTTAGGGTTCATTTAATGCTAGTGTTTAAATAAGGTAAGAGATAGAAGGGTTAGGTTAAAATTATAATTAAGAACATGTCATGGTTTATGATGGTTAGAATTTAGGGTTATAGTTTTTTATTAGGGATCTATTTGAGGTTGGGGTAAATTTATATTTAATAATATACATAAAATATATATAATAGATACCAATAGATATCTATAACTATAATTTTATCTCAAACCATAAGCCTAAACTCAAATCATGGTTGTAATTCTAACTCTATCTATATCTTTACTATAGTTATATCTATAACATTAATCCTAACACTAAGTTAGGATTATGATTATAATTCAATTAACATTACAATTAGGGTTAAGTTTTACATTAAAATTCAATTTAGGTATAGCATTAGAGCTCTATTTCATTTAGGATTACTATTTAATTAAGGTATTGCCAAAACTAAATTTGACTCTAACTATTTTTAAAACAATTTTATAATCAAATATTTAGCTCAAATATATGTGTAATTTGACCATAAATTTTTGTGTTGTAAATGGAGGTAATATGTTTTGTATTGTTGAAGCAAAGGTTAAATATACTTAGTTACACTTTTTTAGGTATTGCAAATAGAGATATTGTACTCTAAATCACTAAAAGATCTAAATTTGAGAACAATTTTATGTAAAGCAAATTTTCATGATGGTATTCAAAGTGTACAGAAATATCTAGATGAGAGAAATTATTTAATATTAAAAATTAAATAATATGTACCAAAATTAAATATGGCCCATCTTTTAATTGTAGTGGGGGATAGGGTTAAGTTTAGCTTAATGTTAGTGTTAGGGGCTAATAAAAATAATGTGTACATTCTAAGATAAAGCTTATGTTAGGGTTAGCATGAGAAAATAATTAGGGTTAGAGTTAGTTTTATGTTGAAATTCAATATAGACATATTAATAATAGTTTTAATTTTATTGGTCTCCCTTTCGTATTTATTGTCATTTTAGATCATTATAAAATTGAAAAGAATTATTTAAAATTTTAAATAATTTAAAAATTATTTTGTAACATAAAATTGTTAGAAAATGTATTAAAAATTATTTTACTATAATATGGAAAGTATTATCTTTTACGAATTGAATTACTATCCTCAATCTAATGCATATTGTAAGTAAAATATACCAAACTTAAATAATAGGTATCATTCCTTTATTATAGTTAGGGTTAGGGTTAATGCCAACTTAAGATCAAGGTTAAGGGTTGGTTTAAAGTAAAATTTCTATTGTAAATAAAGCTTAAATTAAAGTTAGTATAAGAGCTCAACTAGGGTTAGACTTAGTGTTATGAATCAAGTACAAGATGACCATTCTAGGATAAAGCTCAATTAGGCTTATTGTTGAATCAAGTTGATTAATTTTTTGTGATATAATTAATAAGAAATGAAATAACTGAAAAAATGCTAATGTAGTGTGATTTAATGAGAAAAAAAAAGATTGATTATAAGAGCTTCACAATAAGACATAAATTTTTTTTGGGGTGAATTATAGATATTTACAATAAGTTAGGAGTGATTATAATTAATTAATTTTAGATGCATATTTCTCCCCTAAGTCCAATACAATATTTATGTGTTCTTAATTTGGATAACATGTCTCTTGATATGATTCTTTTGTAGGAAAAAATATATTTGGGTATCATTGGAATTCATACTCCATTAAAATGATTGGCTATATTATTACATATTTAGTGTCTTAGAATTCTCATAGAAACTAAACATATGTAATTCAAAGAAATAAGTATTGTGGCATCATTAGTCTTTATTATCCAATGTATTGGATTGGATATCATTTCTGCATGACAACTCAAGATCCCTAAACCATGGTTGTCTGATTAAGTTCAAATGTAATAAAATTTATGTACGGTGGAGTTTCAACATTGAAGCAATTGTCAATGTATTAGATGTTGCAAATTTTAGTCATAGCCTAGAGAAAAGAAATTGATATGAAATAGATATATCTAATGGAGTTCACAAACATAAAGCATTGCTTGGACTAATAAATATAACCGATGTATAGCTTCGAGAAAAAATAGGTTGGAACAATAACAGTTGAGTGAATACATATATCCTGTATCAAGTATCTAGTGGTGAGTGAATCAAGTCATCATTTAAAAAAAATTAATCACAATCTCTTCAATTATTAAAATTTGTACTGAAGGTTTCTATTGGTACATGTATATAGATGGATTGTAATTATAAACCTAAAGATCATGTGTGGAAGCCATTAAATAATAGTCAACCCATTCATCCCATGCTAGAACAAGAGGATCATATGGAACAAGAGGATCAATTAATCTTGAAGCGTTAATTCCATTGTTACAAATTTCTCTTATGTAAAAAACTACTCCAACCCATGAAAAAATTAACTAAAATAAATTAATTTCAAGAATCCAACATGTATATTGATCAACAACATTGCTTGGACTTGACTCAAGAATATGAATACATCATTTTTTCTATTGTAATTTAGGTCTTGAAAATAACAAACACCAACAAATATATTATACATGACCAATGTATCAGACTAATGATTAACACACATCTCATTAGATTTAATTTAATTTTCCTTTTACATTGGACTAAAATTACTTAAAATTTTATCCCCACCCTTTTATAGTTTACCTAGGTATATGTTCCAATTAGCGTAACCATTATACCTTGTTGAGGTGTAATTGCTAGTTATAGTTTTTTTGTGTAATATTATTACTAACCGAGTTCTAAAACTCTAGCTCATAAAAAACAACCTTGTACACACATTAGGTGAGCCAATTGAGGTGTTGACTTGAGTCATTTTCATGGAAACACCCTTTCTCAATAGATATATCACTATCCTTTCAACATTGTACTTATAGATACTTTTTCCTTTCTATCTTTCTTACTTCTTAGATTTTCCAAGTTCGGTTTGAATTTGTTATGAGGTCTGTAATCTAAACTAACTTGAGACATCTCTTTCATCTCTCCCCATTAAAAACACAAATCCAACATAAATTGATTTAAACTTCAATCTCACGTCATTGTAATAGGGGAAAAACTAGGATGCGACAAGCACTTGTGATTCTTTTGGAACAATCCAACTGATAAAGTATTCTTCTATAATATTATAACTTCGAAATGTACTCATACCCCTTTGGTAGACTAATAAAAAGTGTTGTAATTCTTCATTGAAAGAGTGTACTATAAGACTGAATTTCCATCTATATGGATTCAAAGTTATGAGCTTCTTCACAACCTTAAAATAATTCCTTAGTTAAACCATAAATTTTCAACAAAGCAAATTTATTGTTTGAAACTCCAAGGAGATACTCCATTTGACATTTTTTCAATCACACATATACCCATATTACTACCACTCCCTAAATCACTGAAAGATGAGATCTATGACAAAGACAAAAAATTCCATTCAATTTAGATTGCAAAGAATTAAAAAGTTTCATTGAAGTTACCAAAATGAAATCCTAGTCAATTAAAATCTTTTCTATGCCTCTTAGAAAAAAAATCAATAAATGATATAGAACATCACAAGATTTTACATGTTTTTCCATGCTAAAAATTATATAACTTTATGTGAATTCTTTTTGTGAATGCTTTTATTCGAACTAGTCTGAGAAAACATCAAAGAACAATGCAAGAAAAGAATATTTTTAAACATGGTATCCAAGAAAATCATAATAGTAAAACTAAAAATGTCTAAATATTGAAATCTTTGATACATATTTATAATAAAAATAACCACTTAAAAATATATAAAATAAATTATAAAGTTGTAACTTGTATAAGTATATACCTGTATTTTGTCGTTGGTCCTCTTCTAGTTTCTTTATTATGTGCAGTCTTTGTCGAGCGCAAGAAGATATAAAAAATGGGCAGAAAATTTTAGATTCCCTCTCAATTATTTTTGTAGGATATAGTTATTTTGGGTGAGAGATCAAACCAGTAGAAGATTGACATGTGGTAGAAAATAGTCATAAGTTGGTGGAGCAATTTCTAGCCCAACCCCATTTTCACCCGCTTGATTTTAGAGACCTTAAAATTACCAGCTCCTATTTTCCAACAAAAAATTCTAAATAATCTTGTAGCTAAACAAAAAAATATAAAGAGACTTTCTAATCTTAGAAAATAGAGCTTAAACTCTCGTAGGAACCCTCCCTAATTTAATATGGATCATTTGAAAAGGTAGAGATTTCAATATATTTAATATTTGACTGCCACCCATTTACACATGCATCCAAATATGGAGTCCCTGAATTAGGGGAAACATGTGGCTAAACTAAATGAAAAACTCAAAATTGGTCAAGAAGTTCAATAGGATAATAAGATTTTTTGAAATCTCATGTGCTTAATTAGTGGGAGATAATTTTAATGCATTGAATTTGGAGACAAATAGATAGAGAAACTTAAGAAGAAAAAGTCTGTCAAAAAAAAGAGGGAGGTCAAAAAATAAAATAGCATGGGAAAATAGGCTCTTGGAGATATATTAAACAAAGGAAAAACATAAGGGAAAAGGAAGCTAGGTTCAAAAACCATCATTTTTTCTTAAATTCCTTTTAAAAAACAATTTTACAACTAGTTAAATTCTTGTCATTATTGTTGGCTAAAAGTTTTGTAAGTCACATGAGATTACTTTAGGAAATGTCACATGAGATTACTCTCTCCTCTTAGCAATAGGGGAGGCTCCCTTCTTACCGTACGTGGCTCCAATAAAGACTTAACTAGAAATTACAAAATAGGGTGGTTCTCTTAATCCATTCCTCTTTTTTTAGGAATGATTTTGCAAACAACTTATGAACAACTCTAAAATTTAACAAAAAACAATAATATCGATGACTCATGTGTTGATGTAAGAACAACACAAAAGACACCAATCTACTTTATATGGGTGGAACAGTTATAAAACCCAAAGATTTATGCACTTATCCTAAATGAAGATTTAATATCCTGAACAAATAGTAAGGCTCAAAGTCTCTTATTGAATATTCACTAATTTCTGTGAAAGTACTTAACATTGAAGCACAAAATCTTCCAGCCTTAAGTATTTGAAGCCACTATCAACTTTATCAATTTTCCCTTATGCAACACAAAGTCTCCAAAATCTCAAATTGAATTATAACTTTGAATGCAATATATAGCTCAAATTCTGAAAGATTGAATTCAAATCCCTCATGAACAAAGCATAAAAATCACAATCAATATTCAAATTTTTTTGTCACATAACACCTTGAATCAACACAAAGTTTGAAAGAAAGTTGCCTCTTTTACTCAAAGTAATTTAATCTACATCTAAGCACAAAGTCTTAGAGTTCATATAGAAATTGGCAGAGTTTTCTCGCATTTCCAAAAGATGATCATTATAATGAGCACCCTCCTCTATTTATAGGTGAGGGGCTAAGAGCGAAAAGTGGGAGAAACCCAACTAACCAAGACTTATTCAATAACTAATTATCTATAGTTGACTTATTCAAACTGCAAGTCCTAACTAACTTGACCTGCAATTGGATTACATGCAATCACTTTACAGGTAAAAATCCCCTTGTAATTACAACTTGTTCCCAATTACATGTAATTTTTCAATAAAAAAATTACAAATTGCGCAATAAAAAATAAATTAAGTGTCTGAAAAGACACAACTTCTACTACATCATCCTTTGTTAGTCTTCATGCTGCTACATGATGCTCCTTGATTGATGTGTTCAGGTTTGGTGAAAACATCTTAATTCAGAATATGAATTTGCATCCTTGATTATTTTGCATCGTATTGGTGGTTACTAGGAAAGCATCTTTGTTTCTTTCCATCTCTGTCTTGAAATAATTCTATTCTCTCCTTTACTCTTATCACTCATTCAACCCTTGCATGGTTCTATCATGTGGTCGTTCTTGCCTCGTGTCATTCTTTAGTTACCAAAAAAGTCATAACACAATCTTTCAAGCTATAAATTTGTAGATTTAGAAGAGTATGTGTATAGGATATGAGTGGAAGGCATTTGAGCAGCAAAGGATGGAGAAAAGATGGTCAAATCAACTTTTTTAATGGGAATAAAGATGAAAAATGGGCTTTTTCTAGAGCATTGTAGGTGGATGAAATGTAAGAATTTGGTATGGAAATGAGATGCAAGTGCATATATATACAAGCATGGTTACTTCTTACTCATAATTGGGGTTTTTAATTCTAATTACAAGCCATTTGGAGGGAGTTTGCTGCCTTCAAATGGGTTTTTAAAGTCCACTTGCAAGTTAGAAAGAGACTTCATATGCGCTTGGAAAATACTTGCAAGTGGGCTTTTTAATTCCAATTGCAGGCATGGAAACAGTTAGCTCTTTTTGGAAAAATAAACTTATAATGGGGGTTTTAATTCCATTTGCAAGTGGGGAAAATATGCACTCTTGAATTTCTTTCTTAAGGGGAAGATCTTTACATTTCAACTTGCATCATTTTGGGGAAGAAAATGTATTGTTATGAAAATAATATATTCAAACTTTCAAAGCCAAGAATCCTCTTTTGAATCAGCAAAAATGTAGAAAAATTTCTCAAAAACATGATATCAAGGTAGCTAAAACAAAAGCAACTTGCACCACTTAGAACCAAAATTGATGCTCTAAATCTGGATGAAGATCTTTCAACTTGTGGCTCTATATAGACGTTTTTGGAGCAATACAAGCCAAAATGTATTACTCTTCTCCATCATTAAAATTTTGCAGTCTTTGATTATTCCTTGACAAATGGCCATGAATGTAAACTATAATGTCAAAAAATAGAAGCTCAAAGACTCTTTCAAACATAAAAAATGGGTTTCCAACTGATGATTGCAAAAAAACTTGCAATAGAGGTTAAAAATGACATCCAAGGAGTTAAAACATGGTTTGTATTGATCAATACAAGCTGCAAATGTATTGAAACTTGCATCAAATGCCTTGGGATGAGATTTACAATCACTGCTGCAACCTTGGAATGATCTTTTCTCTTGCAAAAACACAAGTAAATGCCCTAGATGGGCTTTACTAATGACGTTACAAGTACTGGAGATTTCTTTGTCTTTTAAAATTGCTCCAAATGCCTTAGGTGGGCTTTTAGAATGCCATTGCAAGAGCTAAAAACACCCTTCTTTTTAAAAATCACTTGCACTTACCCTAGACGAGTTTTTTTAATTGCGTGTGCAAGTAAAAAATGCCTCTTGTTTATTAAAAAAAATAACACTATACATACCAACGAGCTTTTTCCATGTGATTGCAAGTAGTAAAGAATTTATTTTAATAACATAACATGTAGATGAGCTTTTTTAGACTCATTGCAAGCATGTCAATGCAATAAAGTTATGAAGATGGGCTTTTAAAGCCACGATGCAAGTCAAGGCACATTTTTTATGATGATATGCAAGTTGTTTGATGAAAATGGGCTTTTTACATGTGATTGCAAGCAATGGAAGTTTATCAATATGCATGAGAAGGAAAGACAAACCTTTTTCACCAACTTACAAGTCTTGTATAATAAACATATGGTTATAAAGTCATAATGAGTTGCAAACGGGCTTTAGAAGCCCACTTACATCATTTAAACTTTTTTTTAAATGAAGACTTGTAATGCCTTAGATGGGTTTTTTAATTCAAAATGCAAGTGCTTGATAACAATGATGAGCTTTTAGAACCTCTTTGCAAGTAAATACTTGTATTTCAAAACCCAAAATGAAGATGTAGAGGAAAAATATGTTTTCAATAATACTTTGCAAGTTTTATGTTTTAAATGAAGTTTTGCAATTGTGCTCAAATAACCCACTTACATGTATAATTTAAAACATCAACTTTATTTTAAAAAATATTATTAAAAATGTAATGGTGGGTTTTAAATGCATCTCTACAAGCTTTTTGAGTTAAAGAGAAGTAATGCAATTAGGCTTAAAAATCCCACTTACATCTTTAAATTCCACTAGAGTTTATAAATTTCCTTTCAAATATGTAATGGTGGACTTTATTTTCCTTAATGCAAGTGAATGACACCCAAGGCAAGTTGCAATGACTCACAAAAAGCCCACATTACATGACATAAAAGGCCTTAGTGGACTTTTGATTCCACATTACATGCATTTAAACAAAGAACAAGGACATGCAGTCATTCTTTAAAATCCCACAAGTAGCTTAATTCCTTATTATCTCTTAGAATATAGCTCTGAATTAGGCCTACAATAGCTCAAAATGAGAAAAATTCAAAAAGAAACAAACTTAGGATGAAAACAAAACCAAAATCAAACAAATCAACCAAGAAAAATCAATTAAGGACTTGAAGATTACTAAAAATTGACTACCTACAGTCAAGAAATAAAAACTCATTTTTGCAAGAAAGACAAAGAAAAACTCGACAAAAACCTTTGAAAATGACACCTGAAGGATGAAAAATTAAGGCCAAGGCATGGTGTACCCATTTCCTTCAAAATTTGATCTCAAACCATTTATCTTAAAGGGAAAACCATGATTTTGGATTGAATTTTTCATTGGTTGTCTTACTTTTGAGAATTCAAATTTGAGGACAACGATTCACATCAATGTATAGTAGACAAAATATTATTTTAAGAAAATTTCTAAGAAAATAATTACCAGGTGTATCCATTAGTAGGTTAACCGTATCACCCTTCTAGAATTATTTTCAACGAGAATGGTTTATTTTACTCTTTTTTGTTATATTTTTAGATGTTGAAATTTATATTCATTAGAATAGCTATAGAGCCAACAAAAAATACACATTTGTGATTTGATAGTTCTCAACCATACTCCAAAGTTGTGAGAGAAAAAATAGAAGTGACTCGCAACTTTTTAAAAATATTTTTCCTCTTGCATGTATATCTCCTTGAAAGTTATGTCTTAATCTTCTACAAAACCTACTATGCATATTATGCAATTTTTACAATATAAAAAATCGTATTCTGTAACATTTATCAAATAGTTAATGTGCCACACTTTTGTTTTTTATTTAGCATTTTGTATGTATGTATGTCAAGGAAAACCAACATGCTTCCTTCTGCATTAAGGATGAAGACATTGGAACAAGTCATGGACATTGACAAAGCATGACGAGATCGATTTTTGTCAAAACTTAATACTGACACTGCTTAATATTATCACAAAGAACATTATCATATGTTTTTTATTAAGGTAAAAATAGGTTTTGAATGGAACTTGAAACCATTTACATTAAAGCTTAAAGATATAGCATTAAAGTCTTTCAAAAAGAGACGCCTACTGGAAAAAAAAAGAAAAAAAAGCAGGACCTAAAACAACCCTAGAAACGACAACAAAAACTAAAAAAATAGCTACTAGCAAAACTACCAGCAACACCCAGCTGCCAACTAGACCAGATTATTTTTTTTTTTTATCATTTTCTCTGCCTCCATCTGCAGGTCCTCCATCTTTTGGATAGCATATTTCAGGTCCTTCAGTTCCTTTGGCTTTTCAGAGATCTTCCTTTGAGTGCACCCTCTAGTTCTCGTTCCAAGACTAGCATTCCCAGCATCATCATCAATTATTACGGTCATTTTTTTCCAGCTGGCTTTTTTTCCAAATAGTTGTGCAGCATATTCAGGTTCATGACAGTTGCACTAAGTCCCTCATTGCTGTGACTTAGGACCTCATTTATCATGTTCCCGTTGTTACTGATTTTAGCCTTAATATCTTTAATCTTGTTGTCATCTATCTTATTGATTTCAACAGCTATATCCTCATTCCAGTTTTTATTTTTTACCTTATCCAAAACCTTATTCTCTAGCTTCTCCAGCTTAGTAGTTAGGGTATTCATAGTTTTTTCCATGGCCTGAAGGTGGAGCTTCATCTCCTGCATCTCCTACTTGATCCTGTTAGAATAAGTGAGAGGGGGGTGAATCAGTTATCCAGTGTCCCAAAACAAAATGTATAATTCAAAACAACTTCTATAATTTTTGCTCCTCAGTAAACAATAAATACTTTCACTGTCTATGCTTTTTACCGATTACCAGTCAAATGCTATAACAATTACCGATCAAATCTAACATGTAAAGAATGATAACAAACAAATATCACAATCAACACATAACACAAGAGATTTAACATGGAAACCCTGTAAAGGGAAAAACCACCTGGGACCGGCAACCCAAAATTGTTCACTCTTCTGAAGTGAGGTTGGTTAAGACCCAACCCTGTTAAAGGTTTACAAACACACTGTCAGGTGTGACCTTGCTAGCGGATTTTAGACTAGAAGTTATCATCCAACCAGCATTCACTATGGGGTTGACAGGATAACAATGTTCATTCTATGAATGATACATCATAAGACTTTGAGAGTCCACTTGGTTAAGAGATTTTGACTGTATACAATGGTTAAATATGTAACAGTAAATGAACTGACTTAATACAACTTCAATTGCAGATTACAGATCAATATTTAGTCCATACAAATCCTTTTGATCAATATTTCACTTCAGATTCAATACTGTATCAACTTAGTGTCCGTCGATAATTGCTCTTTGTAGCTCAGTAATTGTTTAGCAGCTCGGTTCTTACTAACCAGTATGATCAAAATGCATGAAAACCTTGTTCACGCGATATTCCTGTAGCTTCTACTTCTTCCAGCGTCTATCTATAAAGAAATTATGTTCTCTTATATAAACGGGTAAATCATTTTCTTTTCCACCATCAGATTTTGCCGCTTAACCACATTCATAGATTTTGCCACTTCAAACTTTCTCAGCACTTGTGTCAATAACACGTTTCAATCTGCTCCGTTAGATCTTCCTTTAATTTCGTCAGCCATCGATCTGTGTAACAAACTTTATCTGTTACCTCGATGTTATACTCTTACCAATTCATCAATCTTATCAGCTAAACTAATCATTTAATTCATTCTATTTCGCTCAATTAACAAAGAAATGCGTTGGTGAACACTGCTCGGTTAATACTGCGATCGGTATACACTACACTTCGTCAGTGTATACTAGAATTGCTTCATTTACCGACAACACTACTTTGTGTCTTTCAGCTCTATACTTCATCATAGATGAATGCAACATAATAAAGTCAATACCATCAAGTCATAGACTCATTAACAAGTTACTCAATGTGTTCCTTATCCTCATCTGTCATGTACATCTTTCCTCATGTAGATTTCTTTGTTTTTCATCTCTTTCACCTTTCTTCAGATGTCTCGGTATAGTAACTTACAAGATAAGTGTTGTCAAACTAGTTAACATCAATGACAACATAATACTAATTTAATCATATTACATATCTAATCAAAAAATCCTCAGTGATCTTGTAATCACAGTTTCTTCAATCAGATTCCAAATCAGTTGTAGTCCAACAATCTCTCCCTTTGGCATTGATGGCAACTCAAGTAATATGAAATGTACCATACACATACCAAATGTATATTCTACAACTTTGTGAACAAAATTATGTAAGTCAAATAGACTTAATATGTTTAATCACTATGTTACTAAACAACATTAGATAATACAGCTTTACCATTCTGTAGTTGTGTTCTTTTCAGTTCTCCTGTTTCTCCTGTTCCTGCTTTTGTTCTTTGTAACTGATCTTCAATAGTCTGTTTGATTCAGATTGTCTCTCCCTTAGATAATTCTCGTCGGTGCTTGTTTCTTGTTCCTTTTCATATTATTTATCTCTCCCTTTGACAACAATGCCAACGAAACAAATAAACAAACAATTATGTCTTCCTCTGTATCTCTGAATACTGAAATCCCAATCGGTGCAAGTTCTTCAATCTCAATCACAACCTTGAACATGATTCAAAGTGTGAACTATGTTGCATCAACATGAATGATCTTATGATAAAAGTAGGTTAATGCAACAACCAGATCACCTTAGTGACCGATAGACAGGGGACAGACCCCAAGTCTAGTCCTCAAGTATTTAAATGTGTCCTTCGGTAGAGGCTTTATAAAAATATCTGCAAGTTGTTCTTTAGATGTGACAAATTCTAACTTCACTTGCTTCTCTTGCACTTATTCTCTTAAGTAATGATACTTAATAGATATATGCTTTGTCTTAGAGTGCATCATAGGATTCTTTGAAATATTAATAACACTAGTGTTGTCACAATATATAATCACTGAGTCAGTGATTACCTCATTCATCCCTTCCAACACTTGTTTGATATATGCAATGTTTGAACAGTTAGTAGCAACAGCAACATACTCTGCTTCAGCTGTAGATTGAAAAATACAAGCCTGCTTTTTACTTGTCCAGGTTATAAGCCTTTCACCAAAGAAAAATGCTCCTCCGGTGGTGCTTTTTCTATCATCCACATTTCCAGCCCAACCAGCATCGGTGTAAACTTTTAGTTCAAACTTCCCTTCCTTAGGATACCATAATCCATAATTCTCTATTTTCTTCAGGTATCTTAAGATCCTTTTAGTAGCTATCATGTGTGATTTTCTAGGGTTAGTAGAAAATCTTGCAACAATACCCACAACATGTGCTATATCTGGTCTACTGTGAACTACATACATTAATTTACCAATCATGGATTGGTAAAGTGTCTGATTTACCTCTGTAGTTTCATCCTCCTTTGTCAATTTCATCAGCAAATTCCTTGTAGACAAGATCTGAGCCTCCAAAAATAATGTCATCAACAAATATTTTAGCAATGATAATAGTATCATCAGTATCACCTTTCACATATAGATTGTTGTTTTCACTTGTTCTAACAAATCCAATACTTAACAAGTATGCAGTCTTTCATACCATGCTCTCGGTGCTTGCTTCAAACCATATAAAGCTTTATGTAATCTACATACCATGTCTTTATTGTCGGGATCAACAAATCCTTCAGGTTGTTTGATGTAGACCTCTTCTTCAAGTATACCATTTAAAAATGTTGACTTCACATCCATTTGATAGACTTTGAATTTCTTGTGTGCAACATATGCAAGTAGCATTCTAACTCCTTCCAATCTAGCAACAGGTGCAAATGTTTCACCATAGTTAATGCCTTCTTCCTGTGCATATCCCTTGCATACCAATCTAGCTTTATTTCTTGTGACTTCACCATTTTCATTCAATTTATTCCTGTATATCCACTTAGTACTAATAACATTCTTATCTTTTGGTCGGGGTACTAAGGACCAGGTTTTGTTCTTCTTTATTTGCTCTATTTCCTCCTTCATTGCATTAACCCATTCTTCATTCTCTAATGCAACTTTCACAGTTTTAGGTTCAAATTCACAAATTAGACATGTACCTTGTCTTGTTTTGCTTCTAGTATGCATTCCAGCATGTTTGTTTCCAATGATTTGTGTTTCAGGATGATGTCTTCTGACAAAACTAGCCAGAACTCAGTTTCTCCTTTCTTGCTCATCCTGTTCAGGGTCATTTTCTTGCTCGGTAGCTCCATCAAGCTCATCGGTTTGTATTGCCTATTGCCCTGCATTGTTTCCCTACTGACCGGTTGTCACAACTTGCGGCATCGGTAGATACTTTGGATGTTCAATGTAAGTGAATCTACCGTAGTCTTTTGGTTCCTTTGTACTTTCCTCTATGTACTTGTCATCAAACTCATCAACACGGACATTAGTACTTTCAACTATCCTTTTTGTAACCTTATTCAAACATTTATATGCTTTACTTGTAGTGGAATATCCCAGAAATAGCCCTTCATCTCCTTTAGAATCAAATTTTCCATTTCTCTCATCTTTCAAAATAAAGCATTTACTTTCAAAAATTCTGAAATAACTTACAGTAGGTTTGTGTCCAAACCATAGCTCATAAGGTGTTCGGTTGGTGTCCTTCTTCAGTTGTACTCAGTTAAGAACATACACAGCTGTACTGACAGCTTCCCTCCAATATGTCTGAGCAACATTCTTTTGTATCATCAATGTTCTAGCACAGTCAATTATAGATCTGTTCCTTCTTTCAGCAATGTCATTTTGCTGAGGTGTCCTCGGTGCTGAGACCTGTCTTTTAATTCCATGCTCATTACAGAAATTAGTAAATTCATTAGAGATAAATTCACCTCCTCTATCAGATCTTAAACATTTTATTTCCTTTCCAGTTTCTTTTTCTACCTTAGCTTTATACCACTTAAACATTTTGAAAGCTTCATATTTCTCTTTTAGAAACATAACAGTCATCAATCTAGTATAATCATCAACAAAAAGAATAAAATATCTATCACCAGAATAACTCTGAGTTCTCATAGGACCACATAGGTCGGTATGAACCAACTCAAGTATCTTCTTTGTTGAATAGTCTTTGCTTTTAAAACTAGATTTAGTCATCTTACCTTTTTGACATTCATGACACATGGCATGATCAGGTTTTGTTAAGTTAGGCAATCCTCTAACTCTTTTCTTCCTACTAATCTTGATCATGTTGTCAAAGTTCACATGGCATAACCTTCTGTGCCACAACTAAGAATCTTCATCCTTTATTAACAAACAAGAAGACTAATCCATATCAAGATAGAATAGATTACTTTTGGATTGTGTACCAGTTCTGACAAGTCTTCCTCCATCATCATAGATCTTCACCTTTTTGCTCTCAAAAGCCAGTCGGTGGCCTAAATTGTTCAGCTGAGCCACACTTAACAAATTATAGTTCAATCCATCTACCCAGTATACATTTTCACATTGTATTCTGTCATTGATCATTAGTGAGCCTTTACCTCTTACCATACAAGGTGCATCATTTCCCATTCTCATAGATCCTCCATTATATTCAACAAGATGATCAAACTTCTCTACATCACCAGTCATATGATGTGTACAGCCATTGTTTATGATCCATGTATCATTTCTGCTTACTTTAGAGATCATTGTTGTCTCTTCATGTTTCTCTTCTTCCTCTAAGTCATCTTTCATAGCAACAAATACAACTTCTATGTCATCTTCAAAATCATATTCAGTTTCAATATCTTCAGCTATGTAACATACCTTTTTGCCTTTTTCATCTCAGTTGTCTCTGTTGTAGTGTTGATAACCTATGTTGACTCTTCTCCCATAGCTTCCTTCAGGTCGGTCCTTGGATCTATCATCATCTTTCTTTTGAGGACATCTAGCAGTGATGTGACCAACTTCTCTACAATTAAAGCATGCCAAAGGTAGCTTACCTCTATACCTTCCTTTTCCTTTGGGAAATCTTTTGGCCATAAGAGCTTCAAGCTCATCAAGTTCATCATCGGTATTGTCATCACTATCACAATTCTTACTATTCCTACTAGACTTTCCAATATTCAAAGAAGACATGAAAGCGGATTCAACAGAAGGAACAACATTGTTATCAAAGTTGTTTAATTCAAAGGTTGTAAGTTTACCAATCAGAGTGTCGAGAGTAAGGTTGGATGTAGCTCTTGTTTCATGAATTGCAGAAATCCTGATTGCATAAACTGGTAGCAAAGTTTTGAGAATCTTGCTTATCACTGTTTCATCATCAATTACTCCATCAGATGCTCTAATAGCATGTACTACCTCTTTTAGTCTATTTGAATATTGCATAATGTTCTCACCTTCTTTCATTCTCATATCATCAAATCTGCCTCTCAAGCTTTCAGCTCAGGCTCTTTTAACATTCAGATCTCCACTGCATATTAGTGTTAACTTATCCCACATTGCTTTGGTAGTCGTGCATGTCTTAATATCTTCAAATTTAGCGTCGGTACAGGTAGCAACAAGTTCCATCATAGTAACATTGTGTTCATGCTTGTCCTTCAGTTGATCAAGAGTTAAGGGACCAGTGGGCGGTTGTATGTAGCCATTCTCCATCAGATCTAGTGCAGAGTTCCCAATTCCAGATATGTGCAGCTTCATTCTGCTTTGCCATACTGCAAAATTTTCCTTGTTTAGTGTTGGTACTTCCCTCTTATACATCTTGAGACTTTTATGCTTAAGTCCTTAAAACTTCGTTCCAAGCAACCAATGCTCTGATACCAATTGTTAGAATAACTAAGAGGGGGGTGAATCAGTTATCCAGTGTCCCAAAACAAAATGTATAATTCAAAACAACTTCTATAATTTTTTCTCCTCAGTAAACAATAAATACTTTCACTGTCTATGCTTTTTACCGATTACTAGTCAAATGCTATAACAATTACCGATCAAATCTAACATGTAACATGTAAAGAATGATAGAAAACAAATATCACAATCAACACATAACACAAGAGATTTAACATGGAAACCCTGTAAAGGGAAAAACCACTTGGGATCGGCAACCCAAAATTGTTCACTCTTCTTAAGTGAGGTCGGTTAAGACCCAACCCTGTTAAAGGTTTACAAACACACTGTCAGGTGTGACCTTGTTAGAGGATTTTAGACTAGAAGTTATTGTCCAACTAGCATTCACTATGGGGTTGACAGGATAACAATGTTCATTCTATGAATGATACATCATAAGACTTTGAGAGTCCACTTGGTTAAGAGATTTTGACTGTATACAATGGTTAAATATGTAACAATAAATGACTTGCCTTAATACAACTTCAATTGCAGATTACAGATCAATATTTAGTCCATACAAATCCTTTTGATCAATATTTCACTTCAGATTCAATACTGTATCAACTTAGTGTCCGTCGATAATTGCTCTTTGTAGCTCAGTAATTGTTTAGCAGCTCGGTTCTTACTAACCAGTATGATCAAAATGAATGAAAACCTTATTCATGCGATATTCCTACAGCTTCTACTTCTTCCAGCGTCTATCTATAAAGAAATTATGTTCTCTTATATAGACGGGTAAATCATTTTCTTTTCCACCATCAGATTTTGCCGCTTAACCACATTCATAGATTTTGTCACTTCAAACTTTCTCAGCACTTGTGTCAATAACACGTTTCAATCTGCTCTGTTAGATCTTCCTTTAATTTCGTCAGCCATCGATCTGTGTAACAAACTTTATCTGTTACCTCGATATTATACTCTTGCCAATTCATCAATCTTATCAGCTAAACTAATCATTTAATTAATTCTATTTCCCTCGATTAACAAAGAAATGCATTGGTGAACACTGCTCGGTTAATACTACGATCAGTATACACTACACTTTGTCGGTGTATACTAGAATTGCTTCATTTACCAACAACACTACTTTGTGTCTTTCAGCTCTATACTTCATCATAGATGAATGCAACATAATAAAGTCAATACCATCAAGTCATAGACTCGTCAACAAGTTACTCAATGTGTTCCTTATCCTCATCTGTCATGTACATCTTTCCTCATGTAGATTTCTCTATTTTTCATCTCTTTCACCTTTCTTCAAATGTCTCGGTATAGTAACTTACGAGATAAGTGTTGTCAAACTAGTTGACATCAATGACAACATAATACTGATTTAATCATATTACATATCTAATCAACAACTCCTCTGTGATCTTGTAATCACAGTTTCTTCAATCAAATTCCAAATCAGTTATAGTCCAACAAATCCAATCACCATCAGCTTTGTTAACCTCTTCCAGATTAGTAGCACCCATCAAGAGGCTTAAGGTGTCCTCCTTATGGCTATTACCCTCCTCAATGGTAGCCTAGTCCATACCATCATCAGTTTCATTTTGTTCCTCTTCTTTTTCATCAGCAACAGGGGAGTACTGACCAACCTCCTTTTCCTCTTCAGCCTGACCCACCAGGAGGCCTAAGGTGTCCTCCTTTTGGTGTTTACCATCGTATTTGCTAGCCAGGTCCTTATCATCCTCAGTATTGGTAAGATCTTCAACTTTTTCTTCTTTAGTAGGGAAATCCTGAGCAGCTTCCTTATCATCTTCAGTAGGGGAGTCTTGGGCATCTTCTTCCTCCCCTTTAGCTCCTTCCTCTTCTTTTTCTTCCTCTTGATTATCCTCTTCTTTTCCTCCTTCTTCTTCCTCCTTATCATCTTCCATAATTTCGTTCATGTCCTCTTCCTGCTCTTTCTCTTGAAGATTCATGTCCTCTTTTTCCTGGGCTCTCTCCTCATCATTACCAAAATCCACCTCCACATTTTCTTCCTCAGCACTTCCCTTTCCCTGAGAAAGAGGGCTATTTTCATTAGCGTCATCTCCGCTGACCATTTATTTCTCCTTGTCACTTTTATTGCCATCTTCATCACTACTATCAGAGATTTTTTTCTTGTTTTTCTTCCTCTTTTTACTGGTTTCAGCCTTTCTATCAACCTCTTTGGTCTCCTTTCTTTTTCCATTGACCCTTTTAGGGATTGGGTCCGGGATAATATCCCTTGCATAGTCAGCAATGAGGAGGATCAAACCCTCATGCAACATAGGATTACTCACTTTCTTCCTATGCTTCGTTATGCTACTGTTTAGAGAGCTCAAAAGAAAGTACGAAAAAGAAATCCTCTTATTGTGCCTAAAGTGATTAGCCAGAACAAAATGTAAGTTGTAGATTTTGGAGTAGCGCTCATCGAGCATAAAGTACTCGATCATAACCTTCAATATTTTAGCCCAAAAATCCTTAATTTTAGTAATATCCACATAATCCCCTTTGCCTTTAGTCATGAGAGCTTTTTCATTAGTAGTTTTTGTGAAGAGATTAAAAGCTGCAGTACCTAGCCGATGGTTGCCTCTATGGAAATGAGTTCCCTCCAGGGGTAAGCTAGTGATTTCAGCCATAAGGGAAAGAGTAAGGGGGAAAGATTTACCCCATAAATTAACTTTTCCTCTAACCCAACCATCAACAAATAAGGAAGTTACCTATTTATTGTAGCCGTGAAGCTTTTCCATGTACTAAGTGACCCCTCCTTTTCTCAGCTTCTTCCAGACTTTCCTCTCTTGTCTCCATTTCTCACAGTCGAAGGGCTCCTCTCTCCTCAGACCTCCTCCCATATTTTTCTTTCTACTTATATTCTGGCTCGGCTTCTTACCAGTAATCTTCGTCTCACAGCTTTGCTTTCTATTGCTTTTCTAATTACTTAAAAAAACCCAGAATCTGTGTCTCATTAACACCGAAATAAGGATCCCACACTTCGCCTTACATGTAGCCCTCCTCGATAATTGTTTCATCCTTGTCATCATAATTTTAAGTGATTTTACCTTCATTGTGATTAATTTTATCATGAGTGATTAGACTTATTATCTCGGCATTTAGATTTGCTTCCCCTCTCCATGTTTTAATGATGTCACTCTGGGTACCTTCATTTGCCAACCTGTCCGTCGGCTTATTACCTTCATGGTATATATGGGTGATGTGGCATTCCTCAAATGAGTTGATTATCATTTTAATTTTGTTTATTATATGAGCTATAGTCCATGAGCTCACAAAATTCCCTTTGATACACTTTATTATGTTGAGGGAGTCACCTTCGAGCCATAATTTCGAACAACCCATATCTTTAGCCATCTTCACCACATAAAGTTCCACCTCAACCTCTTCCACGTGGTTTGTTTCAATCCCCAATGGAACATGAATAACTCATAGGCAATTACCAACCCAATCTCTTATGAGGCCTCCCCCTCCATCCCTTCCAGGGTTTCCTCTAGTAGAACCATCAAAGTTCCCTTTTAACCATCCCGAGGGAGGAGCAGACCACATAACATCGTCTCTAGGATTCTGAACATTATCATATGTTATTGTGTGCCAAATTTAATATTATATTATGCTCTAACAAAAAATTCACCTTGTTCTTATAAGGTGAAAAATATGATTAGATATGCTAGTTTGTAAAGGTAAACTAGAACCTTAGGCCTATTTCTCAATCAATATATTCAGAAGGGAAATAATCCACAAGGATTAAGAGGACTCAAGTGTTGAACAGGTGTAAGGTCTTCCCTTCATTGTTATGGATTGTTGAATTGTGTAAATAGAATAAGGAAATTCAAGATCTAGGATTAAGAAGAGAGGGAGGTATCTTTTTGTAAAATAGAGATAGTTATCAGACTAATATGAAAATTCTAAGACTAGATCTGATAAGTACACAAAGTCACTGACTTGCACAAAAATTTATTGCCAATTCTACCTGTCAAGAGCGACTTGGATAGTCAAGAGTGGTTGGAGTCACCCTTGTTTTCTCAAGTCGCCCTTGTTAAGCCAAAAAGGAATGCCAAGACTTGAGATTGAAGTAGACTACCATGTCTTCTTGAATCAAAATCTAGAACTTTGTCAACTATCACATGCACACAAATATAAGGAAAATGTTGAGATCTATAGGGGTTTTCCTTAATCAAACCCTTTTTTAGGAATTAATTTTGAAATTGAAATGAAATTCCATCAAAGGAAAGGAAGCATGTCATCAGTGGCAGAGGATTGATAAGTGTCTTATACCTTGATAATGCAAATGCTTCTTGAAATGAGATCACAAGTGTTAATACAATAACATGACTCCACAAAGACCTAAAAGGACATCATAAAGACATGCTTGCACAATGATTACCAGGCTTTCCACCATGAAGAGATGATGCTTGAATTCTCCTTAGATGCTTGATTGCATTAGTGTTTGAATGCTTGTATATGGATGCTCTCCTTTTTATTACTTACCCAAAGGGGGAAACGTAGCATTGCTTGTATACCTCTCTAGGCCATGTTACATGGATCAAAACTTGAAGGAGGTCAACTTATGATATAAAATCCTTCTCAAAATCACAATACCAGTCTCCAATTCAAATTTGGGCCAAAGTTAGCGTGTTAGGGGCAACTCCCAATATTAGGGCCGCAAAGTTTACAACCTACTCGTCTTGGTTCACCCTTGACAAGGAAAAAATAACTCAAATTATAATTAGGGGTCAATTTTGATATGAGGATCCCAAAATTTGTGTTAATTTAAAGTGTGATAATTGGAAACATGAAAATAGGCCACATGTGGTAATAGGGCCCATGTACACAAAAGATACAGTTTGAATGAAAAAATGAAAGGGGGCACACCTATAATTAAGGGACCATATCAATTAAATGAAGGGAAAATACTTAAATGGATAAAAAAACTCCTATAACATACAGAATATTTAATACACACTAAAATGGACACTCCACAAGCGTGGAATTGGACACACTCAAGAAATGCATATAATTTATGATGTTATAATACCATGTTCACTCAACCATGGTGTTTGATACCCTGCAAGATCTATTTTTTGTTATTGTTGGTAATGTTAAACACATTCTACATTTCCCCATCAAGTATCAATCAATAGGTGGGGTGACAGTTTCCAGTTCTATGGAAGAAGCATCTCTATGTGGTTTCACATCAAAATATATGCTAGGTCTATATTTGTATTAATTTTTTAATGCCTTGGCCACACAAAACCATAAGCATTTGAGGAATCTAATAAGAATCCTTTATGTAATTGTGTGGCTTAGGATACTTCAAACCAAGTAGTGCAATTTCTCACTATAGGTTGAGATAATACTAGATTCTAAAAACATTTTCTAGAGAAAATCTAAATTGTGTGTCTCCAATGAAACCTAAAGAATAATTTAGTGAAACAATTGTAATGATGAATGAAGAGGTACATAACAAATGAAAGGCAAATAAAATATTAACCATACACCCAGAAAGAGGATCTATAGAAGGAAATTATATGTATATATATAGTTAGTAAATACATAAAAAACATATAACTTTTATTGATGAGAAGATGTAGCTCGAGTTCTAAATTTAAATATAGAATTGGATTTGTTATTATGTTGATAAGAAGTGAAAAGGAAAAAAATGTGATGTATCTTTACTATATTTGTTTTTAATATTTGTTAAAATAGTAAAATATGAATTGTTCTTAGCTCGCATGGAGTTGGCTTGGGTCATGGGTTTGCTCCCCATTCATCTCGGGTTTGACTTTGAGGCACATGCTTGCCTAATGCACATCGTTTGCGAGCTATTGCATGCATCCTTGGGGGATTAGTCTTGCCTCGGCTTGACCCTTCCTAAACCCCAACTTGGTAGTAAGTAAGACCAATGTAATGTGGTTTGGGCGTTGGGATGGGTTACGGGGATAGCCCTAACACAACAAAAAAATGAAAAAAAAAATGAATTGTTCCTGGAAGCCACCCTTGTTATGTTAAAACTAAAATTTTAGAACATTCATACTTTTTGTGTAAAAGTTAAAATGCCATGTGTTATAGAGAATTAGTAAATTCTTTAATTTTTACCTACTATGGGGAGGGCAATTTTTTTTCTTCTAATTATGTAGAAATGTGGTAATCAATATAATTATTGACGAGTGTCAAATATGGGGAAAAATTGAAGGGTAGGTCTCAAATTAGATCTATCTATCAAGCAGTCTACTAAAATGTTTTGGCCAAAGTTGTTTTTCAAATGAGATGAATGATTGTTCCATTTACTCTTTACCATGTCATAGTGTTAAATGCTTTCACATGTTATATGTGAAATGTTAGATAGTTACACTACATTGCACTAAATTACATCTCTCTTGTTGGTTCCAAATTTCTAGATACTTTGTCCAAAGTCAGGAGCTCTTCATTTAATAATGAGCATTGTGGAAGCTAAAGGTTCGTGGTTGGATGGATAAGTACCTAGGACCCCATTCTTGTCTCAGGATTAGTAGATGGAGAGAAATTCATGACTACACGAGGTGAAATGGTCATAATATCATCGTAACATTTATTTGATGTAATCAACATAATGGTTGGATATAATGTATCATCTTGGTGTTTGTAAAATTATTCATTACATTATGGAAAATTTTCCTAGAATTTTATTTTATGTGGAACTGTGTCTTTATAGAAAATCGTTCATAAAATTAAAATATTAGGTATTAGTATTTTTTAATAATCTCCAATTTCTTATTTTATTCAAAAGAAAATTTTATGTCATCAATTGAAACATCATTCTTTACACAATGGAAATAGTATTGATTTTATGACTAGTTTGGCTCAAATTATTTTTATAAACAAGGGGTTTTCAAAATAACAATTAGGTCTAATAAAACATTATTTTTAAAACATATTTAGGAAAAGAACTATAAAAATATATCCTCATCAAACTTCATTATATACACATATTTTTCTAAAAGGAAATAAAAATATGACAAACTACATATTGGAAAATTAGACTCAAAATCGTACATTTCATATTATTGAACTTCTTAAGATTCTATGTGTAAGTGCTACAAAATTTTAGTCCAAGTATGACAAACATTAATTTTTAGAAAAACCACTTCCACATGAAGCACATTCTCTCACTTACCCTCAAATGTGTTACATACCTTATGTTCAACCATGATGACATTGAGTGGTCGATTTATCCAGGTGTGAGTATGCCATGTATGTTAGGAACAATGATTTATTAATTTCATCACAAACATAAAATAGTCATCCTCTTGCATTATGTTTTCCTTTCAACTATCATTTGGGTACACCCATATTGGTAGATGCATATGGAATCTCTTCAATTGAATTGAATCTTTGTAAAGGAAAATGTTTAAATCGGCCTAATAAAACTCAACTAAATCATTCACTACTACAATAATTTATGTTTCCATTATAAACACACCACATATCCCAAGAAATGAATATATATCCTTTATTATCATGAGTGATGATTGCTATGGTAGTATTGTGTTGGATCGTCTACTAAAATGAGTTAAAAAAATGCATTGGCTATTAGGATACCACTCCTTAATGCATAGCCTTGATTTTGCATTTGATTTTGTTTGAGGTAATGACACCACTAAAAATCAATCTTGAAAAGTTATCTCAAATATTTTTCATAAGGTAAGCTCTCTAACCCTCTAACATATCTATACTTTTATCCATCCCTAAATTTGATAATGCGTGCAAATGCTTAGAATATTTTAATTCCATAGGATATTTTCTTGGAGAACTCCTATAGAAAGCACACTTCACAAATGAGTTAACAAGCATTGGGCTCCACATGGGGTATGGTTTGATGATATTCAAAACTTTACCAAAGGGTTCTTTCTTTTCCACTTTACTAAGGCTAGCCATGCTAAGGTTATTATCAAATTTGGATCATGGTATGCTTGTGTGCCTATGTTAGTCTTTCAAACATGTACACATGATTTTATTGTCTCGAATGAAAAGATGCTTCATGTGCTAGGTTGAATCAAATTCCCTAGTTTACCCTTTAACTTGTTAGAAAATTTTAACCACTCTTGTTGCTTCTGTTGGGAAAGTCACACACTTTCATCCTATCAAGCTCGTCCATAGAATCAAGTGTGTATTGAAATTGATCTTTCCAAATATTTAAAAAGGTTTGTGGATATTCGTATTTGACATTTTCACCAACCCCAACACATGTTGTGCCTTATTTTTCCAAGCTTATTTTTGCTTCCAATATGTTGAGAACGAAATAAATGACTCCCCTTTGGTTATTCCTTAATTTAAATTAGTTTCCTAACCTATTGTGGCTCTTCCTCCAAAAATTGAAGAAAAAAAAACTACAATTACAAACTAAAAAAACATGAATGCTAGTTCTAGTAGTTTCGAAGGAAAAATGGAACCCAATTTGTATCGCACAACTACTAAGATGTAACCATGCAACTCATTTGAAGGAGAAACAAGTTACTCCATCTAGTGGCGAGCCTTCCTCTAGGCCAAAGTTCTCTCAAATAAATTAATGGTGGTCATTTTGAATGTGGGTGAGTCTATGGAGAACATTAGGATTGTGATTGAGTCCTTAGTACAGTCACATTGGAGGGGCATGATAAGGTAGATATTGGAAGATGTGGTTGGTTTCTTAGGCTTCTATCATATCTCAAGGAATAGGCTTGTGATCAATCCTCCATACACTAGGTCCTAGATGCAATTCATTATCATGACATTAGGGAAAGCAAATGTATGATAAAGTAAAATGATTAGCTGGTTATCAAAATTTTGAAGGCTACAACTAGAGCTTCGACATTGATAAATGTGGATTGGTCATTTGAAATTATTGTTGGGAGATCTCAAAATCAAGTGAAGGTGAGAATATGGAGGTGGTGATTTAGCTTTAAATTTAAATAATGATATGGTGTTACATATTATGTATTTTGAAAAGGTGGCTAAGTTTTTAAATATAGTGACATTTGGATACACAATCCATATATAAATACTAGTTATAATATAATAATACAATCAACATTTTACTTGTTTTGTAGCCACACAAGATTTCCTACTATGGCTCTCCACATAAGCAACCAAGCTTTTGTATATGAAACCCCTCAAGCCAAGTAAAGCTATATGTATGTATATGTAAGGTGCCAATAAATAATTTCTTAAAATCATAGTTACAAAAAGTAGCAAGCGTTGGCTTTTTTAAAACAATAATTTCAAATAAAACAAGTTTATTATTGAAAAATATAAAAAAACAAGATAAATATAATAAAATTTATGCATCTAGACTATTATAAATATTATGATTTATTACTATTAAATATTAATAATTTGATAGTTATGTGCACAATAACAATATGAGACTTCCTTGCTACCATGACAGAACACCTCACAATTTTTGAAAAAGTAACATATAAAATTTATTGTACTTTTCAAATTAAATTAAAATAATAATAATATATAACTACCTTATATATATTTCTTATATATAAAATACAGTGAGAGATATCCTTCTCGAGGCACCTATTGCACCTTGCAATTTGATAAAAATAGGCGCCTTGAGAAGGATATATTTCGACATATTTTATATACAATAAATATATATAAGCTAGTAGCAGTCGCAATGCAACATAGAAGATATTAAATAAATTAATAATTAATTGTATTGTATTTTTATTATGTTTAGGGTTAGGATTATAATTATGATTAGGGTTAATATTGGGGTTAGGGTTAAGATTATGGTTAGGTTATGGATTTACATCATAATTAGTATGGTTAGGGTCTATATAAGGGTGAGGCTTAAGATTAGGTTTAGGTTTAGGATTAAAATTATTGTTAGGGGTAGGGTTTAGGGTTAGGGTTAGGATTATGTTTTAGGGTTTAGGATTAGGATTATATTTAAGATTATGGTTAGGTTAAGGTTTACATCATTGTTAACTTGTTATCATTAAGGTCAAGTTCAAGGTTAAGGATTACGATTATGGTTAATTTTAAGAGTTATATTGTGTTTGTAATTATGATTAGGGTTAATATTTAGGGTTAGGGTTAGGATAAGAGTTTATGTTTTTCCATGGTTAGTGTTAGGTTTGTGTTTGGATTCTAGGTTATCATGTTGTTTAGGATTAGGATTATGATTAGGATTCTGTGTTAAGATTTAATGTTTGGGTTTTTATTAGGGTTATGATTGTATTAGAGTTAGGATTTTTAATTAAGTTTAGGGTTTAGGGTTAGGATTAGGATAATGATTTAGGGTTAGGGTTATGATTATTGTTTAGGGTTTTAAGAAGGATATCTCTTGGCATATTTTATATATAGGCAACTTGGAAGACATTATATAAATTTAATTATATAATTATAGTGGGTTAGGATTATAAGTAGGGTTATGGTATAGGTTAGGGTTAATATTTACATCATGGTTAGTATTATTGATTCAGGTTAGGGTTTTGATTTTGATTTAGGGTTAGGATTATGGTTAGAGAAAGGATTTACATCATGGTTAGTATTATGGTTAAGATTAGGGTTTAGGGTTAGGGTTATGAATATGATTAGGGTTTAAGGTTTAGGATTAAGATTATCATTGGTGTTAGGATTTATATCATGATTAATATTATGATTACAATTAGGGTTTTGATAAGGCTTAGAATTAGAGTTTTGATAAGGCTTAGAATTAGAGTTTATGGTTTATGATTAGGATTATAGTTAGGATTAGGGATTACATCATGGTTATCATTATTGTTATGATTAGGATTATGAATTAGGATTAGGGTTTATGATTAGGATAAGGGTTTAGGGTTTTTGTTTAGGACTATGATTATGTTTAATAGGGTTTATATCATAGTTGGAAATAGGGTTGGGTTAGGGTTTCTATTAGATTTAGGGTTAGGGTTAGGAAAATGTTTTAACTTTATGTCATGGCTAGAGTTAGGTTTGGCTTTAGGTTTTGTGTTATGATCTTTCTTAGAATTAGGGTCATAGTTAGGGTAAGGGTTTACATCATGTTTAGTATTATGATTAGGGTTAGGATTTGTGATAGGGGTTAGGATTAGGGTTTAAGGTTTAAGATTAGAATTATTGTTAGGGTTATAGTTTACATCATAGTTAGGGTTTTGATTAAGGTTAGGACTAAGATCAAGGTTAAGGGTTTAAGAAAATGATTATTGTTAGGGTTTACATCATTATTAGTATAATTATTGTTAGGTTTCAGGTTAGGATCAAGGTTTAGGGTTTATAATTAAGATTAGGGTTCATGAATGGGGTTAGGGTTTAAGGTTTATGATTAGGTATAGGTTATATATCATGGTTAGTTTTAGGGTTATGGTTAGGGTTGGATTAGGGTTTAGTGTTTTGGCTATGATCTTATTTAGGATTAGAATTATGGCTAGGGTTATGGTTGGGTTTACGGTTTGGAATATGATCTTTTACAATTAGGATTATGGTTAGGGTAAGGGTTTACATCATGGTTAGTATTATGTTTAGGGTTAGTATTCAGGGTTAAGATTATGATTTAGGGTTTACAATTAGAATTATCATTAAGGTTAGGGTTTACATCATGGTTAGAGTTAACATTTTGACTAGGGTTGGGATTAGGATTAGGGTTTATGGTTTAAGATTAAGATAATAGTTAGGATTATGTCTTACATCATGGCTAGTATTGTTGTTAGGTTTAGGGTTAAGGGATATGATTAGGGTTTAGAGTTTATGATTACAATTAGGGTTTAGGATTAGGATAAGGGTTTAGGGTTTATGATTATAATTAGGGTTTAGGATGAGGATCATGGTTTACTTTTAAAGATTGGGGTTAGCATAGTTGGAATTAGGGCTTTGATTAGGGTGTAAGGTTTGGGTTATGATCTTATTTAGGATTAGAATCATAGTTAGGGTTAAGGTTTTTATTAGGGTTTAGGGTTTGGTTTTTTATCTTATTTAGGATTAGTATTATGGTTAGGACTATAAGGGCTTTATATTTGGGTTAGGGTTCATGCTTAGGATTGGGATAATGGATAGGAAATTAGGATTAGGTTTAGTTTTCAGGTTTACATGAGGATTAGTATTATGGATATAGTTAGTATTTTGATTAGGGTTAGGAAAAGGATTTAGGTTTAGGGTTTAAGATTTGGATTATCATTAGGGTTAGGGTTTACATCATGATTAGCATTATTGTTAAAGTTAGGGTTTAGGATTATGATTATGGTTAATTTTAGGATTTATATCTTGGTTGGAACTAAATTGTTAGGGCACCAAGGATTTTTTATTAGGGTTAGGGTTTATGTTTATGCCATGTTAAGGGTTAGGGTTTACATCATGTTTAATATTTTACTCTATCACACACACACACACACACACACACACATATATATAATACACCGAGAGATATCTTTTTGAGGTGCCTATTACACCTTAGGGTGAATATAATTATAAATAGATGCCTCGAGAAAGATATATGTTGACGCGCGTGCATGTGTGTATAAAGTTAGTAGTTGTTGCAGTGCAATAAGGAAGGCACTAAATAAAGTAATATATAATTATATTTTATTAGGATTAGGATTAGGGTTTATGATTTAGAAATATAATTAGGGTTTTTGATGGGTTTAGGGTTTGGGTTATGATCTTGTTTAGGATTAGGTTTATAGTTAAGGTCTAATATTTGGGTTAGGGTTTAGAGTTAGGCTTAGGATTAGAGTTTAGGGTTAGAATTATGGTTAAGATTTTGGTCGAGGTAAGAGTTTACATCTTGGTAAGGATTTTGGACCACATTTATTGTACTTGTCTATCAGGGCACTTTCAACTACATCATTAGACAAAAATCCATTTTCAATTATGCTTTGATGCATGTTCATGGCCTGCTCCAAAGCTCCCATTTTTGGCACATGTTGGGAGGATGCATGCAAATGTTGTGGAGTCAAGCTTTAAACCTGCCAATGGCATTATCTTAGCAGTTGCTAAGGATTTTTCAGCAAAACCATTTTATGTATATATTGTAGTCATTACAATCCATGAGACCATCTCTTCACATATTTCTGTCAAATAGTTGTCGAGCAGTATGTACGCTTCCACACTTTACATGCATACATCTACGAGGGTACTTGAAACTGCAACATTTGAAAAGACTTTCCCTAGCTCCAAATATCTCATTTTGGCATAGGTTCAGCATCCACAAAGGTTATGGAGACTGGTTTTATGCTTGCCAATCACATTTTCTAAAATGTATCCGAAGCCTTTTTAAAAAACCCATTTTGTACATATCCTACAATCATTGCATTCCAGAAAGTAAAAGGAATTTAAACAGCTTGAGATTAAATTGAAATGCTAGTGCTGGAAGAATATTAATATAATCAAAATTCATTTGACATGCATTTATAACTGAAGAATAGATAGCTACAACTTCTCTGTGTAGGACATAGGCTGCACAAAATTTGTATTAGAAATAAATGCTAATTTATTCCTTGTGTTTGATTGTGGGCCATCATGGACATTGGCTCTGTATCGGGATGGTTGCAGGAAGTCACACCTAGAACATGACCAAAAAATTAGAAATAGTTCTTCATCCATCTTTGCATTGCTCACATGCAAACAACCATTTCAAAATATAAATCCTTAAAACATAAGTACAAATGAGCATATTTGAAGACATCTTAACACAAGAGAAATACTTATGAATTTGAAAAAAACAAGGGATAACAGAGAAAAAGTATACAACAAAGAATTTGAGGCGATCAATCTATCTTAGTACTTGGTGAAGCCCTACCTCATACAACAACACATAGAAAACCTCTTCTAAATTATATTTACTATAATGACAATGTGTCATTAGCTCCGAGTCCACCCATTCATGTCTGCAATGCTCTTGAGCGTGCTGAGGGCTTTTAAAAGAATATGGCTGTTGGAAAGGCAATAAGTGCACTACAATTACTATGATTCTTCATGTTTATTTGTGAGTGATAAGCATACGAAAGGTTTCTTTTTTATTTACATATACTAAAATTAAAAATAAATAGTTGTAGATCCTTTACTACGGGGGAGAGATGTGTGAAAGCCCTGTTCTTCGCAGGGGCGTAGCAGCAGACGGCTTACAAAGGCATTTGGACTATGGATTGCGAGGGAAGCCTGCTGCGCAAGGGATTGTGGATGCAGGTGATGGTAGGAGCACTCAGAAGTGGAAATCAATGTCTGTCAACAGGAGTTTCATGCATGTTAAATCCAAGAGACGACTCTCAGACCTACCTAGGGCTTCGAAGGCAGAATTTCTTTCGGCCCTTCCTCCAGCAAGTCCTTTGCTTGTTGATACACAGTCTAACAGTTCTGTTCTTCATTGAGGGTTGTAGAAACTGGCAAAGTCCATATCATGTCTGCTCTAAATTTTGCAAATCACATATTGTCTTGGAAAACCCTAAGTTACTGCCAGATGCGCCTTTGTCGGATTCGATATCCCTAAATTTTGGTTTGCCCAGTTTGCAAGTCTGCACGATAGGGGATTCAGAAGTACGATTGGTAGAAGACCTGGTGTATTTATATTTTAGATTCTGGTTCAAAGCCTGAATGAGGCCGCTGGTTGACAAGTTCTTAAATTGGATGAAGGTAATTTGGAGCAACCTTTGCGCTCAGATTTTGGTTTCTTCCTGCTCAGTTTTGCTTTTGTAGAGGATTGTAATTTTGTTAAGCGGAATGACCCTTGATTTTATGGCCAGTCGGGCCTCTTCTTGACATCTTGGTCTCCCTTCGTTAACCCTACTGCTGTGAAGAATATTTCATTGCACATTTCGATCAGACTGTATAACCTCCAAATGATAATGTGTGTGCCAGAGCTCATTAAGAGCATGATTGAACATATTGTCGTATTTGTGAAGGTGGGCTCTATTTTGGCTCCTCATTACTATAGATACACCAGGGTTTGTGACATCTTCGACATATCTAGGTCAGTGCACCATTCTATTTTGATTTATTCTTGTGGCACTTGGATCCAATAACTTAATTTTGTAGTTCTCCGCTTCAGATGCTTTCAATGCAACAATGTTGGCCATAAGGTTGCGGGCTGCTTCTTTTTCTAGGTTAGTCGCTACGAAGAGATTCGATTTTAAAAAATGGGCCAAGACGTCTGGTAATTCGAATGCTGATTATTTATGGTGTAATCATGGAAAGTTTATGGCCGCTCATGAGGAATCCGAGCTTGAGCATCCTTAAGCCCTAGTTGTTGTTTCCACTCCTTTGGAGAAACCCTCTTTTATGCCGCTTGGTGTTTCTTCTGTGCTACCTGCCTCTTAGCACTTAACAGACCCTCATGGTTCATTGTAACATACTGAGATGGCTGGAAATGGTTTTGATTCGGAGGGCTCTTATCCTTATAGTAGATTTGGATGAGGATTGTTCAAATTTTTTGGATTTAGATTAATTGGTTGTTCCAATTTGAAAATGCACCACTTTCCAAGTTACTAGTGGCATCTTCAAGTCAAATTTCACAACTAAAAAGAAGAAAAGACATAAATATGAAGCTAACTTCCTAATAAAAGAGAAGAAAAGATACAAATATGAAGAAACTTCCCAGCTAAAAAGAAGAAAAGACACAAATATGGAGCTCCTCATTAAGGAGCTTCATATAGAAAGGAAAGATGAAAGGCAATTGATGCCTTCCTCGTTAGGAGCACTAGGAAGGGAATAGTTAAAAAAAAAAAAGGCTAAATGAGCAATTCCTACCTAGTAGTTGATTCTATAGTCTTTGTGATGGCAGCAATTTTGTCTTGAGTTTTCTATTGGTTTTTTGAGCTCTCTTTTAGATTCTTTAGTCAGATTTATTATTCTTTGTGTTCTCTATTGGTGGATCTTAAAATAATTTCTATTATATTATTTTTTCTTATAACAAGAATAAACCCTAATTTCATAATTTACCAATAAAAAAATAAAATAAAAAATTTATAAATAAAAATTATGTTTTTATCTATACATATATTTTATAATAATATAAATAAATATTAACATTAATATTTATATAAAAATTAAATATTTTATTAAACTTAAAAATATCGATTTAAAAATATCTTATCTATATCATAAATAATATATACACAAGAATAATAACTTTTAAATATACTTATAAAAAAAACTTTTAAATACATTAAAGATATATTTAAATTAAATTGTGAATTACACTCAAGAGTCCTAACTCTAAATTTTTATTCTTTCTTGTGAGAGCTTTCATAAAGAAAAACACTTTGAATGAGCTTGTTGGAGAAGTAAGACTTCACAAAATAAAAAAATTTCAATCAAATTGTATAATAAATTACGAATTAAATTAATTTGATCTCTTAATCTCTTATACATCATATCTGATGTCTTCCATTCATTCATTTGGTCAATTTCAATTTGAAATAACTTACTCGGAGTGGAGGAAGACACGACAAATGCTTCTTTGGAGAGTGGACGCCAAATTCCATGGTGAAAGTGATTGTTCTTAGCAGCCAAGATTTTCTACGCTATACTTTCTCGTTGTTGGAAGATATAATGGTATTGATCATCACAATTATAACCAAGTATTTTGGCGACGAAGGAAAAGATTCATAGCAATAACGTTGAGGATGGATTTACCCAAATGAAAAATGCTGAACACATGGACGGACAAATTTGAAAGCTTTTTATTGCTGTGATGGGGTTGGAGTAAAGCGGAATATGATGCTTCCGGCCGGTTCTTCATGAAGACCTTGTCTAGATAAAGTGGTTAAGATGCTAAAGTTTCTGGTCTGTATTATTATGTAGGTATAATTTTGTTGTTTGATGTTCATTATCAGAAAAGGAAAGTAAAAAAGTAAAATGGTATTTGATACAGTCTCATTATAGGGTTTGTAACTAGTTAATTTTGAAAGTCCAATTTCAACAAATGGGTTCAGACGATGAAAAGATTGGTCCCAGTGGAGCAGAACCAGTTCAGATCGGTATGGAGGAATCGGCCATGGATGCCCATTTTCTGCTGAGAGGTGGCAGGCCAAGTTATGAGAACAAAAAGTATTCAGAAGCCCAAATAGAGGCTTTGGCAGCTTTGTGTGATACCTTGTTTCCTTCTCTGGATCACCATGCAATTTCAAAGACTGATTACCATGATACACTTGAGGAAGATGAAATCAAATCTTTCTATGGCACCTCGGCTTCCAAGGCTGGAATACCCCTACATGTATATTTGTTTTTCTGTTTTCAAGTGTATTTTAAAATCAAGTACACAGTATTTAATTTTAATGAGATTCTGTGTTTCAAAGTAGTACGCATCAGCAGAAAATTGTATATTATTTAAGTTTATGGAGGTTTTGCATATCTCACCCTGACCCATCATCAGTGTTAAAGAAAGAAGCCTGTGCTTGTTTCATAATCTGTACCCTTCTTTTGTAACCTTTTACAGAATTGAGAGAACTGACATTGAAGGAGGTGTATTTCAATGTGTTTTCTAAAATCAGTTTGGAAGTATTTAAGTTTATTGAGGTTTAGGGCTTTTCTTCAGGATCCTTTATCAATGTATAAAGCCTCAACTTATTTCTCCAGAGCTTACGTTCTTGTTTCTGATCATTTTTTGAAAATTTAGTAGCTAGTTAAGTTAGCAGTCATAATATATTAGGACTTACTGTTTTTGAGTATGACTTATTGTTTTTGAGAGGGATCGGTTTTGGTGATTGAAATTATTGGAAATAAGTCACATTCAGATTGACAATAGGTTGGCTAAGAAAGTCAGTAGTAAACACTCAAACAGAAAATGAATAATCCTAAATCTGAGTCCTAACTGGGTAACAGCTCTAACAGAAATTGTGTACTTAAATACATCTTCTTATGTTATTTAAGTTTATTGAGATTTTGGGTCTCTTTACCATCCACTATCAGGGTTAAGAAGGAAATGTTGCTTGTTTATGCAGAACCCACATTATTCTGTCTATACTTTTTGAGTGATTTTTTTTGTTTTTATGGATTGAGGGAAACTAAACAGTAAGGATTGAAATTGCAGTTAGCAGGATATATGACTGAGCGCTTGGTACATGCTTCTTTGGGATTGCTGAGCCTAGCATTGTTGCTTCTTTCAACATGGTACGGAACATTTATTTTGTGTGGGAGATTATCTCTATCCTCTCATTTTCCCTATTTCCAAAGGTTTTCTCAGGTTCCACAGTATAGAAGGGAGGAAATTATGCTCTCTTGGTCACACAGCTCCCTCTATCTCTTTCGTCACCTATTTAAGGGCGTCAAATTCTTATGCTGCCTTACATTCTACACAAAGGTATATATCCATTAACGATAAAACAATTTTTTAGACCAGGCCGTCAGTAATTTTATGTTATTCAAATTGCTAAAGCACATGAATGACAACCCCTCTCACACATGTATAGATATTAGATGCTTAAAGTTATTGGCTTATGGAAATATGTATATCTGGAATTCTTTTTATCAATATTTTAAATCATATTATATGATTTATCAATCAGATGAAAATTAGAAAATACAATGATTTCAAATATTGATAAAAAAATTTGTACACAGTATAACTCAGACATAGATATTAGATATTTAATGTTACTAAAGTTTTGCATATTTCTTGAAATCCTAGCACACCTGAATTACACAAGTATAGAACTTTGGAAAAGGGTGTGAGACTGAGTGCCTGAATTTCTTGGAAATTGTAAAAGCACATCATTGTTGAGCTCTTCCCATTCATATTTTACACCTGTTTTAAGTGCTTGTAACTGTTATGTATAGATTTTGTGCTATGTTAATTCAATTGCTTGGTTGCATTATCATATTCAATAAAAAATTTATTTTTTATTGAAGATTTTTTAATCTATAAAGTCGTTTTAGCAAGGATTGAGGAGTATCCATTCTATTAAATTCGTTGGGGCACGATTATGACCTCATCCTTCATGATTTCAAAACCTTGCATTCAACAAGACTTGATTCCTAATAGACTCTTTAAGAACTTAATCTTCAAATCAGCCAATATTAGATCTACTCCTAATTTTACAAGGAAAAAATGATCTTATACAAAATTGAAAATAATCTGAAAACGGACAATCGTTCTTTCTGATTTTGTTGCCTTGTTTTTTCCCATGTCTAAACTAAGTCCTTTTTTTGTGCAGACAATAGACACTGAATCTTCTAGAAAGTTATGATGACTTTCACAGGGTTTTTAATTCGATTTTATCTGTAATAAGATCGATAAAGATATATATAATAAAAAATCAGGAATAACATTAGATAAAAAGACAAATGGTAACAGGCCAGCTGAAGGCACAAGATCACAATCTACAATACAATAGTCTCTCGAACATTGGATTTATTCTTTTGAGATACGATTGTGTTAAAGGTTAATAGACTAATATCCAAATGGGTTTCTGGAGAAGAAAAGGTGCACCAGTATCCTTAAATGTGCTACAATTGTTTTGTAATTGTAAGTCTGCACAAGTGATGATTGCCGGGCCTACTCTTCCAAACATTATTTGACTCGATATTGTACGTATACTTATACTACTATTAACGTTTGCCGTTCTCTTGAGACAGAATAATGCATTTCATGAGTTGTGGTCTCCCACTTTATGTTTTTATTCAATTTTATGTCCAAATCCATAATTATTTTGGTACAATTTTTTCATCTTTTGTTATGTCCTTGATTTGTTCGGTGTCTTCCTTATATTCGATCTGTCAACGTGGTTTTCATCTGATCTCTCAATGTGGTCTTCGTTTGATTCTTTTGTTTGCGTGATATTGAGCTATGTTCCTTTTACTTTATACTAATGTTTCTTTATTCTTTATATTTATATTTCTTTTTCAGGAAGAGAATTTATAGTTGAGTGTGTTGTGATAGAATGTGTTGATTTAATGAACAATATTGTTATTATTGTTGATCATGATTATCTTGAAGGAGATCTAGGACATTAAAATACCTTCATTTATTCATTCATCTATAATTGAATGAAATGTATCCCTTAGATCTAAAAAGTAACAGAAACATGACATTACACAAGTATTGGTCTCACTTTTTTTAGACCTTTCTAAACATCTTGACAAAAAGCATGTCCTTATAGCATCATATTTAATATAGTTTTAAAACCGTAACTATAAATAGAAGACTTCCTATTGTTAAAAATTTGAAATGATTAGAAAAATAAAAATAAAACGTTCAATAAGTAGATCTTCTTCTATTCGTATTCAACATAATCTAACTCTCTATTAATGGTGCTCCTGTTTCCTCAATTACATCTTTCAAAATTTTACAGGTGGACGAGAAGAATGAAAATCCCTCATGGAAGGCCATGGGTTACTGTGGGCCAGACCCAGAGTTGGTATCCCAAAGAAGAAAGGAAACGACGAAAGGGCCATTGCATGACAAGGTCATCGACATGCAAGATGTTGCAGTAAATAACATCGCCAAAGCACTGCGCAAGGCTGGTTGTGAGGTTACAGAGGGGAGAAAGAAGGAGAAAGCAATTACTGTAAAATGCGACGTGGTGGTGGTTGGATCTGGCAGCGGAGGAGGAGTGGTTGCAGGGGTGCTTTCAAAGGCCGGACACAAAGTCATAGTAGTGGAAAAAGGCAAATACTTTGCAAGGAACGATCTGTCCTTACTGGAAGGGCCATCATTAGATCAGATGTATGAGGGCGGCGGGCTCTTAGCCACAGACGACCTCGGGGTAGTCATTCTGGCGGCGTCCACTGTGGGCGGAGGTTCGTGCATCAACTGGTCCGCCTCTCTCCGCACGCCCGCTCACGTCATTTCCGAGTGGAGCAATGAACTCAAACTCCCTCTTTTTTCCTCGCCACAGTTTTCTCAAGCCACGAACACCGTGTGCGAGAGAATGAGCGTGAGAGAGGCAGTATGCAGCGAAGGATTGGCTAACAAGACGCTGAGAAATGGGTGCGCGCGTCTCAACTACGACGTGCTCAACATTCCGCGCAACGGTGATCCGGAGCATCGGTGTGGGTGGTGCTGCTTCGGCTGCAAAGACGGAACGAAACAGGGCACGCAGGAGACGTGGCTCGTCGACGCCATCAATCACGGCGCCGTCATTCTGACCTCTTGCAAGGCCGAGCGAATCGTCGTCACAAAGACGGCGGCGGCGGCAGGAGTAGTGGTGGAGGCAGGAAACAGGGGATTACGTATGGAGGTGCAGTCGAGAGCCACAGTAATCTCCTGCGGTGCGCTCTGCAGTCCTGCTCTGCTGAAAAAGAGCGGCCTGAAAAACCCCAATATTGGTCGCAATCTACACCTCCATCCAGTCCAAATGGTATGGGGGTTTTTCCCAGAGACCACTGAAAAGAGCTACGATGGCCCCATCATGAGTGCAATGCATCCAATGGGAGACCCATCTGGGTACGGGGCCATTATCCAGACCCCTTCGCTGCACCCGGGCTCGTTTTCAGTCCTCATGCCATGGATTTCCGCCCTCGACATGAAAGAACGAATGTTGAGATTCTCCAGAACTTGTCATCTTTTCGCCTTGGCCAGAGACACGGGTTCAGGTACAGTTAACCTTCCCGGGCGCTTAACATACCGCCTGAGCTCCCACGACGAAAGGAATCTGAACGGAGGAATTGAGAAGGCTCTGAGGATTCTGGTCGCTGCGGGTGCCCAGGAAATCGGGACTCATCATTGCAAGGGCGAGCGTTTGAAGATCCCCGGTTCGAGTGCGGAGGAGATCGAGAGGTTTATAAAAACTGAGAGTTTGAGGCGATTGAAGGACTTGTCGACGCCTCTGTGCTCTGCACACCAGATGGGCAGTTGTCGAATGGGGGCGGATGAGCGCATTTCGGCGGTCGACGGGAGAGGTGAGTCGTGGGAAGTGAAGGGATTGTTTGTGGCGGACGCGAGCGTGCTTCCAACTGCTCTTGGTGTTAATCCCATGGTTACGGTTCAGTCTATTGCTTACTGCATTGCCAACTTTGTTCACCACTCTCTCAATACCGAACCATATCAAAATTAGCACAATTAGTCTACGGCAATCTCTCTATCAGTGCACACAAGTTCCAAGCCCAATGTCACTGATATGTGTCAATCATTCAGGTTCATTTGTGAGGGCATTACTGGTTGCTCGAGTTACATGTAGCACTTGCCTTCTTTGCGGAATTCTGCCTGCCTTCTCAAGTTTTGGTTAGTGATTCAATTTAAAATGTATGGGTTCGATTGGTCTTTAGTTTGTTGGTGAAGTTAGAAAGGTTTTTAATGAGTTTAGGATGAAGTTTTGTTGAGTGCAAGGCTTTGACATCACAATGGAAGAGGCCGTGATCATACCCCAGATGAATTTGGCAGAATGGATACCCCTTAGTCCTTGACTCTAGGCCCAAGGCTTGTGCTCCCATATAGAAATGAAGTCTTGGAAGGATTGAACTCTAAGAATCTTGAGATGTAGGACAAAAGTTACCCATAATATGATCTATGTTGCACAATTTTGTTCAAGTATTGTGACTTTAGCTAATATCAATTTTTTCAATTATGCATGCAAAAATGATTCATCTAGATGTAAAGCTATATTTAGAAAATAAGTTTATACATTTTGGAGTCTACCATGTCTTATGAGAGAAGAGAAGTACTCCCTTACACAATAGTCTATAATAGAAAAAGGTGGTTTAATTGAAAAAGCTTGTATCTTTCTAAATTAAATTATTTTCTCTATATTACCCTAGGAAGAAATTTTTTATTATTTGAGACAATATGTTGATTCTTTTTTAGTTTAGAAAGACCAATTTGTAGATTTTCCTAGAATGTTTCATTTTGAAAATAAATATTTTTTTGTGAATGAAAATAGTGTGAGAAAATAAGTAATATACATAAATACTAAATTTGGAAAGTAAATATTAATAATGACTTAAAATAGTAAATGGAGAAAAAATAAACTTGAACCCAAAATCTAGAGCTCATTGGCAAGGAGATCTACACAACACACAAACATCTATATGATGTGCTATTGTTTTTAAAGAATGTGTTGAAACAAAGGTATGGTAACTCTCAAAAATGTTCAGCTCACTAACATAGCATGAAATGCGAACACAACAAAAAATAACTAAATAACAAGGTATATATTTAAATGATAAATATAAAGAAGTGTCTATATTTAACAATAAAAACTAAGAAAAAGAAGAAAATGATATTAAATCTTCATGCAACTAATCTCTTTCCAAAACGTATTAGCTAGATAAAGATAAGCATTGTTTGAGCTATAGAGGAGCTTTCAAAGAATATAGTTGAGCCTCTATTTTGGTCTTTCACAAGAAGTCAATGATATAGAACTAAATAAAAGTTATATTATCCTATCTTAATTCTGTCTAGAAATTATCTAAGCAATAATAAAATGAGAATCTATCCATGTTTATCCTTGCTCTATGGTGATAAATACCCTAGTGTGTATGGAAAAATGTACTTTTACACAACCAAGTAAAAAGTCAAACTAAATTTCACATTTTGGGGTAAGTGAAAAATGCCTCTTTTTTCCCCTATCGCCACTTTTTAGACCCCTACGAATGTGCACTCACCCAAAAGTGATTGAGAGATGGCATTCTAACAAATGATATTTGTAGCATTCTAAGGAATGGGCATCCTCTTTTCCCCCTTTGATCCATGCCAAAATGCATTAAAAGCCTTTTTGAATCTATCTCAAATCAAGATCGATAGTTTCAAGCACCTATTGTATTGGGGAGTGGCAAGTAGAAGAAAATACATCCTTTGGAGCATCCTTGTAACTATTGGACAAGTTTAGAACCTTCACGTACATTAGCTTCATTTTTAAAATCAACAAATTTTAAACATTTTTTGTGTCAAAATCCTCATGTTGGGCACTTCCTAGTTAAAAAGGTGTCCAATCATTCTCAAATGCCAAGTCTCACCATTTTGAAGTAGAACCCATGTTGTTTTAGCTAGAGACCTCAAGAGTAGTGATGTAGATTGTCAAGAATCGTGTAAATAATTAAATTTGATAATCTATTAGAATTGATGCAAAATTCTTTTATGGTAACGTTCTTGATAGTTTTTGATGAATGTAGTAAGTTCTTAAGTTAAAATATCTTCCAGTTATTAAGTTATTAAAAGTTCAATTTTTAGCCGAGTGATATATTGAAACAATTAAATTTGCAATTTCACAACATTTAAACCAAAGTAATATATTTTGTCCATCATCACTCCTCTATTTCCACATCCCATTTAAATCACATACTATTTTCCATTCACAACCTCCTTCCTCTACCCCATCCCATGAATCTTCCGTCTACCATCCCATCTCAACTAAATCTATATTCCACCAATTAGCACCCATATCCCCACTCATTTTATCATTATAGATCTACCTACCTTGATATATTCAAATCTTTTCTCCACTTATTAACACTATATCAACACTTGAATTCTTCCACCATAACACAATATACTTTACTAGATATTTGATATGATCAAATCTTTTCTCCACCTATTAACACGTACATCAACACATGAATTCTTCCACCATAACACAATATACTTTAATAGATATTTGATATACTTTAAGTTGAAAAAAGATACTACCCATAAATTAAATCACAATCATCTTGCTTATAATATTTTGTCATATTCCTTCCAATAGGTTTTATGTCTCCATGTTTGAAATGTATAGTGGTAAGAGGTACCATAACTCAAATTAGGTCATTTAGTACAATTTGTTTGAATGTCATGTATACGATCTTCATTCACTTACCTTAGATTGATTTTAATCATTGATTCATGAATCCACCCATTAACTTATACCTATCTAGGGGAGAGATACCAATAGTTGATCGGGGTCCAATAGTCGTTAGGTCATTAGTGAATATATTATCGAGTTTTACACCACATTTTTACTATATATTGTGATTAAATAATCTAAATGTAAATCAAAAAAATTCTAAATGTTGATAAAAAATGGACCAATACTTGAACACGTGAGAACCTATAAATGTTATATTAAAATAACATAAACATGTGAAATAGATAACTTTTTGTCTCAAATAATATATCATACTTATCTATCATATGTGTGTCAATTAAAAAATAATATGCCCACTTAATAAAATAAGATGCTCACTTAAACAAGTATTGTTATCTTAGTGCACAAATACTATTATGATGTGTACAACTATTGGGGTAGCAATGTCTATGCATTAGAATATTTCATATTAATAATTGGTTTTATCACAAATATAAAAGGTGAACACAACCAAAATGCCTTGTATTTTCCCATGAAATGTGTGAGATTGTCAAAAAGTTTTAGTGTTCAACTATTGGTCCCTTTGTGTTCGGTATAGGTTGTATTTTATATAATAATGTGTTATTTTTATAACAACAAATTATTTTTTTGTGTTGAAGCATTGGTCCTTTTGTGTTGGATTTAAAAGTTAGATATATCAAATATTTATGATTACTAATAGGTATATGGTCCATTTAAGTTGCATATATGTCATATATTGTATAGAAATACAATCACCAACTAATAACAAATGATATTTTTAAATTCAAGTACTAGAGATTTTTAGATTAAGTTTTGGTCGAATCTTTAAAAAGCCAATTTTTGTACACGTTTAACTAGGTGTAATATTTTAATAAGTTGTGTGATGAGCCACACCTTCAAACCTTAGTTATAAGTAGTTAAGTGTCCATTTTACATTTCTAAAAAAAATGAAGGTCTTACGATATTCCATGCAACGGCTACATGTTGACGAAGTTAGCCCTCACGACTATTGGTATCTCTCCCCTAATCAATTCCTTCAAAACTTTCACGTGAACACTAAATTATGATTTGGTAGAATTTCGACAAGGTAATAATAAAATAATCCTTTCCCTGTATCGTTTCAATTTTGTCGGATGTCTCCGAAAAGATTAGAATCCTTTCTCGTTTTCTCAAAATGTAATAATGAACACCCATTGAACTTACATGTTGCTCATTAAAAGTTTTTCAATAAAATGAACACCTGTTGCTCATTAAAAGTTTTTAAATCAAGATGTTGATCTACATATGCTGATGAATGTTTCAAGATGTTGATCTCCTGACAGGTGGCTCTGAGAAGTGCAATAAGACAGTAAGAACTCAAGTTTATTATTGCTGCTAGTTATCATTGAATTTAGAGGAATGTTGACATGTATAACAGTATTAGTATTGAAAAAACATTTCCAAAATAGTTGACTACCTTAGTAGCATGCAGTCCCAACTAGGAAAAGATAGATAGACATTCCTCCAGATGATAACTGATTAAATAAATAGAAATCCTAACTAGATATTTTCATAAATAGCATGTTTACAAGTTTGCTTCAGTTTTCTATAATTACTAATTAGCCTATCTGTGGGAAGAATGGGTCTTTTACTTACCAGGAGGAGGAGACGTCTTCCACCTTTGTCAATCAACCCTGCAGTGACTGCAGTCATAACAACGTATACACCAACAATAACAAATTCTTCAAACAGCATTCCATCTACATAAGTTATAGAAATATTACACCCTTGTTCCTTTGAAACCATTTTACTTGTGTGGTGCTAGGATAGGGGAACAACCTGAACAGCACCAAGTCCAAGGGTAGCAGCATTACCAGATGAAATCCTGCATAGTTCAAATAATATATAATTAGTTTGGAAACAAGTACATGTATTGAGAACTTCTGACATAGAAGGTGAAACTAAAAGCCCATATAACTTGTAAGAATCAGTTGCCAGTTCAGGACATAAAACTTTGAAAATAAAAAAACTGTAAGCCCTCTTGTTTGGGTCACTATAGAATTTGCAAGTCCATATTACAAATATTTTATTCGCAGTTTTCCTTCGTCCAAGTCTACCTGCATTCAAACCCTAAGTACCATATAATTTTGACAACTAGCTTTAATAGTAGAACTCACCAGCAGACTTAAAAATGGAACTGCTGTAGAAACATAATGCCATTAATTTTACTTAATTGTCTCAGAAGCAGCAGATTAACTCCAATCTGCTCATTAAAATGCATCTTCCATTGTTATAGGTCCCATATTGTTGCCAAAAGAAAAATATGCAGTCATGGAAACTCAACATGACGTGAAATGGTATAAGCCTACTATAATGTTCCTAAACAGGGCAACAGTGTAACTTACAAAGAGAGGCATTGCATATCTTCGTTCTAAAATTTCAGAGAATTTAATTTTTGGTTGCTGACTTCCCATCTCCACAACACTCTGCAAAAAATCCAGAAAACAATCCAATTAATTTGATGCTGCAGATTGTATGTAAAATAGATATCATGACTAACAGGACAGAAAACCCATAACCAGAAAATATGCTAAATGAATAAAGAAGAAAGTCAGACAAACACAGATGAGTAAACAACAAGTCCAATACATAAAAAATGTGAGATAAATAGTCCAAGACAGGTTGAAAAATGTGACCGAATAACTAGTATAACACGTTACCCTGATTTCAATTGCTTCCAAGGAAACATCGGCCTTGGAGCCTCGGAGAACTTGCAATGCAGCTTCAAAATTTTCATTACCAGTTTTTGCCTGTATTTGAATTTCATATCATCACGGGTATACAGCATACATATATATAATGGTGATTAAACCATCTAATGAACATAAAATTCTCAACTTCAAAACTCACCAGCCATCTTGGAGATTCTGGGATGATGAATAACCCAAGAACCAGAAGACAACAAGGAACTACTCCTGCACAAACCACATTACAATGACAGGCATGAATATTAATGAAGGCTATCTAACCAATTCCAAGAAGGCAGAACAAGGGAGGGAAGAGTGAGAATGATCAATCATGTGTAAAAACAGTTCGAAAGTTTGCCCTGAAATTCTTAATCATACTGTTTATACAAATAATTAAATGAGAAAAAAATGTTTTCAGAAACATGGTAAAAAATTACAGCATTCCCCACCCAAAAAAAGGAACATACAACTAACCTGCAATGGCAAGATCCCTCCAATCAAAGAACAGCCCCAATAGATAGCCAGAATAATACCAATTGTGACAGAGAGCTGTTGCCAAAGAAGTCACAGATACAAATTCCAAATTTTGATGCCCAACTTTGGGCCAAATTGGTAAAAGAAGAAAAAAGTCTCAAAATTTACCTGATTTGCTGCTCTAAGGCCACCGCGCAAGTGCTTGGGAGCTATTTCTGCTATATACATAGGTCCCTATCACAGTACCCATTAGAACAAGTCAGATTATGAAATGTAATCACCGAGGTCCCAAATAAAGGGATTGAGGTTTTTTGGCTTTGAAAAGGAAGACCAACTTACAGTGAATGAGATGACACCCACTCCAAAGCCTGTCAATAACCTTCCCAAACAAAGAGATGAAGCATCCTACAAGTGCAACAGCACAGCCAACCAAAACAAAATAATTAATTCTCTCCTGCCTTGTCATGCCAATTAAAGCACAATACTATCAATCTCAAATTCTCAATAATGGTTACCTAATTAGCTGATTCTTAATCGAAGGGGTTTTGGCTTCAGATTCATATTTCATTTTGAATATCAAAAAGATCTTATGAATAATATACAATCTTTTTAAAATATGAAATTCCCAATTAATAATACCTTTAGTTGTTGACTTTCAATCAAAGAGGTTTCAGCTTAAGATTCATATTTCATTTTGAATATCAAATGATCTTATAAATGATATAAAATTCTTTAAAATCTGAAAATCTCAACTAGACGCCTCTTAGTTATTGACTAAGAGATTTCAACTTAAGACTCATATATCTTATGAATGATATAAAATCTAAAACTAAATTCCTCAACACTTGTCTACCAACTGATTATAAACTGAAGAACTACTTGTGTTCATCAAGCCTTATAGGGCGTGAAATGAGGGAAGACCAACATACCTGTGAGAAAGAGATGGTGAGCCAGCCAATTATATTAGGAATTGCAGCCACAATCAAAGCCTGCAAGAAAAAGCAGGTAATGGATCACCAAATCACATTTAGAACAGAGAGAATAGTCCCCCACCAAAACTACAGAGGACACCCAATTGAAATCACAAGTCAAGCTTTCTGTGCAGGGTTCATATATATGTTAGTTCCGTATGTTCTGAACATGAATTAGACCAATATCAACACGAAATCCTTACACCACTTACCCCTTTACGCTTAATGAAATCAGCAATCTGCCCACTGACTATAGCCCCAACCATGGCACCGACATTTGATAACGAACCAAACAAAGAGAACTGTTTCAAAACAGGGACATTTCACATTAGGCCTTATGACTATAACCTCCATCCAAAATAGATCAAATGAAGGTAAATGTACAACACCTGAGACACAGAGAGGCTAAGATCATCCGTGATCTTTTCTTGAGTGGGAGATGAATATCCATTCTGCAATATGGGAAACATCATTACCATCAATTTAAAGCCCTCAAAACCCGCTGAAGCACTCCTAACTCCTATAATTCATTACAATGCAGGCCTAACCAGATATAACAAGCTTAAAGCCAGAGAAGCACGAATCTATTGAACAAATGTATACCAGGACCAACTACCCATTTTTTCTTTTTTAGTAACAGAAGACTAATTAAGAGTAGGTATAAGTTTTCCACAGGTCATATTATAAGAGTCTTGTTTCTGGATTAGTTTTGTCTATTTTTTGATCGGCATTTCGGATCACACTAGTGATCCATCATCAGAAAGAATAAAGTGATCGGCATTTTTTTATCACACTCAGTGATCCATCATGAAAAAGAATAAAGTGATCTGAAATATTGATAAAATAACACACAGCAAATCCAGAAAGAAGACACTAAGACTCTCATAAGACTAATTAAGTTTAATTGCCAACACAAGCGCATCATACTTCATTGTCAATCACAGAGCATTGTGTGTATATAACTCTATGTACTTACACAGAATTCAAACTGCACAGGCCCCAGGGCTACAATTGCAGTGCAGAAAAGAGCAATTACAACGCTTCCTTGTAAGTCTTGAGCTTCTGAAATCTTTCTGCCATTACTTTTATGTTTACTTCCATGGCTGCTTGGCTTGTGCAGGAGAGCCTCTTTCAAATGCCCACCATTACACCCTTTTTCCAAGTCTTCCTTAACACCCATTGAAAAAGATCCAAATGGATAATACTGTCAATATAAAAATACACAAAATCAATCTACTCTCCAAAACTAACAGACACGGGACTGAATTTCAAGTAATGAATTGATACTAACAACAGGAAATGTTCAGATTTTGATCTCAATAATGATAAAAAAATAAGCATGGATATTGAGTGAAGATGATGTTGCAAAGCCAACGTTCAAAACAAGGGTGAATGGTTGAGAGTTGAGAGAGATTTCTGATGGCCCCTTAAACATTGGTTTTATAGTCACCAGTCAACAATCTATAGACTTATCGCGTACACCACTGTCACCAAAAACACCTGTTTTGCATGTACACGTTCTCTAGATGTCTTCTTTTTGGCGTCTATATTACATATAACATGTTTCACAATAAAACCAAATTGACTTAAGCGAAGGGGCACTTAGTTCTATGAATAATAATAGACGAGTAAAAGATTATGCCATTTAATCTATGATGGGGTTAAGCTCTCTACAAAATGTATTATTGATCAAAATTTAAAAATCAGAAAACACAACAGATTTTCATGAAATTTTCAGCATCTGTTCTTCATGATCTGCATATTTTGTGGTTGAAAACCACAAAAAAATTGCAAAAAAATCACTGTATTTTCACAAATCTGAAAAAAAAAGACATTTTTTTTTGTCTTTGGTGTTTGTAGGGAGCTTAGCCCGTGCCTTTAATCCATTCATCATTATTAGAAGATTATTTGTCTTTGTTTAATGAATGTCTCATAGTTAGATTATGAGTTCCGTGGAGTTAATCTTAACTACTATGAACGGCACCTAATATTGAATATGTTCTTGATTAAATTAAGATGATGTGTGGTTGTTCATCTTCACTTTCAAGATATCTATATTTGTTAAAGTAGTGCCTAGATAAATTATTTATGAATTTGTCAACTAGATATGTAGATGAATTTTTCTACAACAAATTTCTTGATGGACCAAATCAACAACAATGACAAAAATCAAAGACAATATTTGTAGATATATAGATGTTGCCTCTATGATGATCATAAAAATTTGATTTCACTTTAATGCTCTTTAGAATTGAAAAAGACTACAAACATTTTCAATGGTAAAATGCTTTGATTCCTTTTTTGATTTATTTTGCTATCCACAAGGCCCATTGAACTAAAAAGAGATATTGGGCATGGCCAACTATGCTATTTCATATACATGTTATGAACTCCAAATTTGGTTTTGGCTTTATGATGATGCATCCTTTATGTAACTTTGATTCACTATTTTCATAAACATTGTGCTATGAACAAAGTAATTGTCCAAGGTTTTGGGGTACTTGCAAAACCCTCTTTGGTTTATAGCTCTGGTCAAAATCATTTGTGGGTTTCAATCTCACTTTTACCATTTTAACTCATTTTGTTCTCCATCTTCGCTTCTTTGTCTATGGGTTTAACCCCTTCCTGTTTTTACCTTAATTGAAAAACAAACTCATTTGAACTTACATGTGTTGAAAGAGAAGTGGAGAAACACAATTTAGTTATGTAGTTCAAAATTTTGGAAATTACAAAAGATACCTTTCATATTTTATTGGATATGTTTAAATCTATACATACAAGCATTTGAGAGGGAACTAAATAATTGTAACAAATTATAGCTTGAACTTTTGCTTAAATTCATATAATTGTTTTGCCACTTCAAGGTTTATTGTTAGTAAAAAGTGTACCCCTATCTAGTTTGTTACAATCCTCTCTACAACATAGATCTTGAATTTTTTTGGCTCTATTTTAATGGCTTTTGTTTATGTTTGTAGCATGGGTCAGATAAATAATACTGATGATATGATTATTATGTGAAATGATATATATATATATATATATATATATATAATTCTCATAATAACTAAATAGTTAAATTGATAAAATAAATTAATGAATAGACATGTCCCATGAAGGGACATGTCTCTTCTTGTCCTTGTCATGTATAAATACAAAGAGATCGATGCATTTGGAAAACACATACAACATAGCAGTGCTATTACATTTGCAATGATCCTAAAAACCTTAACATGGTATCAGAGCCAAGTTGCAAATGTAAGAGAGTAGTTTGTTGGTGGTGAATGTGTGATTGTCTCAGAAAATAATCTCAGTACGAGGACCATATAGATCACAAATGCACCATTGGATTTTGTTGAATTTTGGATATGTTGGTGATAAACAAATTTAAAATTATCTCACCGGAGCGATTGGAGTGAAAATGTTAGGTTAAAAAGTTATGTCCGACTATGTACGGGTCTATGCAAAAATTGTAAAAGAGTGAGGTTTCTTCTTTAAAAGCCTAACCGCTTGAAGGGAGATCTGATCATATTGAAGGTTGTCATAGTGTATAGAACCTTTGGATATTAAAGACATGTCATGTGAATAATTATGGTAATGTTCAAGAACAGTGACATCATTTTGTGAATTTTCATGATATTTTTTATATGGGGCTCACCTTACAAAATGAAATACTTGAAATTTATAAAAGATAAGTATTTCATGTTTTATTAATGCACATAATTTTTGAGTTTGTAATTCATGCTATACTATTGGTTAGTAAAATCTTGTATGCTTCTATCATTGGTATTTCCAGTCGAGATAGTTTAGTGAGCTACTTGTAATCTCTCTCTGACATACCTTCAAGACAGAAGCACAAGATAATTGCATTCAAGGGAGAAAGAACTTGATGCTTGCAAATGAATTGATGATTGAGACTAGATGCAAAGGGAGTCTAACATTTCAAAAGAGGTCAAGAAGTTGATAAACTTGAGCTTCAGAGGGAGCAGATGGTTCAGTCAACTTGTGACAATCTTGATCATATTGATTGAGAGGAAGTTCACTATTGAAGGTGAAACACTTCTGAGGTAAATTTGATATAATTAATTATTATACTAATAAATCATGAATGTTTTTAATGAGCCTACCCCCTGTGTAAATCATGAGGAAGTGACAACTTCCAAATGATTATCACTTGTAATTGTAAAAGTTATTGGAAGGTGATGATCTTACAATAACTTGATATTCTATTGTGATAGACATCTTGTGATGACTGAAATAGATCAGAATAGATGACATCTTCTATTGTGATAGACATCTTGTGATGGCTGAAACAGATCACAATAGATGATGTGAATGTTCTTATGGTAAGTGCACATTACCTATGAACATTTGTTGAGTACTTGGTGGATATCATGAGACTTGATATTTTGCAAGCCATTACTCTGAGCACTTGGTGAATATCATGAGACTTGATATTTTGCAGGCCAATGCTCTTGATATCATGAGATGATATCTTTATGAACTCTTGAGTACCTGGTGGACATCATGAGAATTGATGTTGGTAGGTCATTACTCTAAGCACTTGGTGAATATCTTGAGAGTTGATATTCTACAGGCCAATGCTCTCAATATCATGAGATGATATCTTTATGAACTCGTGAGTACCTAGGTGAATGTCATGTGTTGACATTCTGATAGGCCAATACTCAAGATATCAAATGGATAGAATCGCCAATGGAGGCAATCCACCTGAGGACTTGTGGATAGAATTGCCGATGGAGGCAATCCACACATTGAGACTATGTTTCTATTGATTACATCATGAGGATGATGCTTTTATTGCTTACATCATATAATTGATGTTGTTAAGTGTCTTAAGTGCTGACATTGGATTGATTTATCCTCCCTAGCTAAGAGGGAGTGTTGATATTTGTAGCATCAGTCAAATAAACAATACTGACTACATGATTATTATGAGAAATGATATATATATATATATATATATATATATATATATATATATATATATATATATATATATATATATATATATATATATATATATATATATATATATATATATATATATATATATATATATATATATATATATATATATATATATATATATATATATATAAAGTTAGATTATAATTATTCTCATAATAACTAAATAGTTAAATTGATAAAATAGATTAATGAATAGACATGCCCCATGAAGGGACATGTCTCTTCTTGTCCTTGTCATGTATAAATACAAAGAGATCGATGCATTTAGAAAATACATACAACATAGCAGTGTTGTTACATTTGCAATGATCCTAAAACCTTAACAACTTTTGCCCAATTTGTTGATCAAACATTTCATTCCTTGAATGAATCAATTAATTTATATTTTTCAATTTTGTATTGTTTAAGGTACAATTTTTTTATTATTTATATTTCTTTTAAAAGATTATTAATTTCAATTGCTAAATAGTGTAAGCAACATTGAGAGGAATGTAATAAGTGTAAATAGAACTTTGTACTTGAAAGTTTGTTTGAACTAAGGAAATGAAGTGTTTCTATGAACAACTAATAAATGTAGTGCATCAAGCTCTTCATCTAAATTTGGCAATTACCACAAGTACAACAATTTGATGTATGAAAGGCACTTTTTTAGAATTTTGCAAGGTGATTATTTCCTTATTTCAATACATACCATTTAATGGGATTTATTTATTATGTGGGAAACAATACCATGTAGGGTGCTTCAAGATCTGTAAATGTGGAGCAATGAATATCATGAGATGAGGACCAATTATTCTAGGATAAATTGAAATTTTATTAAAAAATAGGAGCCTTTATTTTTTAATTCTCGTGATTATAGTAATTATTTATTGGGTGTGATTTTTTTTAATTCTTGTGATTATGTTAATTACTTATTGGATGTGATTAAAAAATTTCTTATAGTTGAGGGAATATTGTTCCACATGACCTTAGTAGAAGACATCTCAAATTTATTGTAGGTTTAATGAAATATTTATTCAAATCCTTGAGATCACATAATTCTAAAAAGTTCTCAACTATTTTTTTTAAAATTAACTAATGCTATGAACTCTATGTGACCAATAATTTTAAAAGGCTACTAAATTTCCTTAACAACACCATTTAAAATGTTTAAATGTCCCTTCATACAAACATAGTCTTAATCATTTTAATAATCTTGCCTTATTTTATTCCAATTCAATATATTTTCCCCTAGTCAACCTTATTTAATTGGGCCTAGGGCTTTCTAAGAGTAAAATACTAGTTTTTCTTTTTCCAATTTACATAAATTCTAGTAAAAAGATGTTAACCATAAACCTGATATGTCTTTAAAAAAAATCAACTTTATCATGAGAATATAAAATTTATAAATATCACTAAACTTCTCACTAAATATATCATTAATAGAATGCAAGCCAATAAAAGAGAACTAGCATTGGATACATTGGGGATAATAACCTCATGAGAAGGTGAAATATGCTTATCTATTGATTGCACAACTCTAGTCTCCCCAAATGAGGTTGAATAAAACTAATCAAAACATAGAGGAGAATCCATAAATGAAGAACAAAAGCTATCATGAGATATGGAACGAATATGTTTAGTAGGCCATATAATGTCATCGCATGAAGCAAGATCTCTAGGTGCAACAAATGAATATACGATTAAACTAAGAGTTGAGTGACTATCATAGGCTACAAAAGAGGTATATCATGGTGGTATAGAACATGGGCTTGAATAGGGAAGAGGAAAATGCACATGTAATAGGAGTATATATCGATAAAATAAAAGAATAATGGATCATAAAGTCCTAACATATATAAATAAGATCCAATATGAATAACATCTAAAATACATAAACCCTAAGAAAGTAAATCATAAAATTCACACATTCATGCCAGGAAATAAAACCACCCTATCTTGGTTAAGTAAATTTAAATAAATAATAATAATTAGATTACCCTAGATATATGAGAGTTAGGCTTAGTAATGAATATAAAATCTAAAATACATAAAGTTAACTAAAATTAAATGTGTACTTTGATTTTGGTGAGAGATGGGGTGACTAAAAAGTCTATTATTAATGATAATTACATAATATTGAAAACTAAATCTAATACAAATCGATATATTTAAGTTTAGTGAAATATATGATTATGCATAAATGTAGGTATACTCTGCACTCATGGTGTCATTTCCCACAATTATAATTTTGACTTGATATTTGTGGTTTTAATCTTCTTATGCATGATAGTAAACCCTAGGTCTTCACATCTTCAATAGTGATAATATAAATTTGTACTCATGTTTGCACTTGCAAAGGTAAGATTCTATGATGCTAAATAATAATAATGGAGCTTACAATGTTATTAGAGGAACGTTACATCTTCAGACTATTTTCCCTAGTCAAGCATCTTTGATATATTCAAATATTTTATAAAGTTAGAAGATACACTAAAAAGTAAATGCAATTGACTATGATGTGGCTATTATGACACTAAGTGCTTGATTCTTTGACGTGATTGGGTTAATTGAAATCAATGTAGATGTTACCTAGTGCAAGAACTATGGTTTTGTTATTTGTTGATAAAAGGGCTATTGAGTTGGAGAGATTAATGTAAAACATTAAGTAGTGAATTCTAGATCATGTTGATAGATAGGTGCCAAGGTGTTATAATATCTAAGGGTAGTTAAAATGACCCATGGATGTTTTCCTTTCATATAATGCCCTAAGTGTACAAATAGAATTTAAGAGGTAAAAAATAATGACCAATAGAAATCAAGTTGTCCTAGGGCTACAATTAACATTAAAAATGGATAAAGTAGGTCATAAAATTTGTACCTACAACTCTAAATTGGTTCAAGGCCTAATATATAACTTTGAACACCATAGAGGAAGTTGCTATTTGAGATAAATATTTTGAGGAATAATTAAATGATAGTGTTGAGTGTAGGATTAAATCAAAGGTCAGTGAGTGTGCTAAATGAGTCAAAATCACGTGCTAAGATTATGCACCTATTAAACCTACATAGACTGGTGTGAAATGAAGGATAAAAATGCAAGGAAACACCTTTCACCCTCAGACTACTAAAGATAAACCATTTAAACACCTTTTACTTTTGAAGTAATATAGTGCTAAGTTGTTATAGTTTTAGCACTCATGGTATTATGTTTGATTCTCTTTGAGATGTAGAAGAGATCATCTTTGATCAATAGAAAAATTATTCATGGAAAATCAAGATGCTTACAAGTGGACAAGTAATGCAAACAAGTCCAAGGATAAACCCAAACAAGTAGCACTTAAAATGTAAATACAAATTAATGGCACTAAACAAATCCTCACTTAAACTTTCAACAACATGATATTTCTATTCAATTATGTATACAAAAACATGAAAATCATAAAGAATAAACTTCTGCAATTTATATTTACACTTTGTTCCTTCATAGCGAACCATTTATTCCAGTGTTCACTCTTCTCTTCTTGTTCAACTTATATCCATAGCGAAACTTTTCCAAGCTTTTTGTTTTGAACACACACACACACCAAACAAAGTAGTCCTTTTGGTAAATTGAAGACAAGCACAACCTAAGGTTTAGGATATGACAATACTTGTTGAATCACCTTGCAATAAAATACCACTTTCAACTGGATAGATAGAATCTTGGAGGCACTAGCTCCCCCTTACATGACACACACTTCTTGAGCACACCAAGCTTCGAATTTCTAAAGACCCGAAGATCTCGAGAAATTTTCTATCTCAAATCAAAGAATACATGAGGAGTATCTTTGGGATGCACGTATCACAATCCCTGCATGAACAAGTAGAAGGATTTTGGCCACTAAAACAATAGGTTTCTAATAAGGGGACACGTTTAAGTGGCTATACTTGCAGCATATTAGCTCTATTAAAGAGGCCTACCAGCTTGAAGAAGTTACATTCTACAAGTTTTAATGCACCACACAAGTACTAAGGGAGATCTTCACCCAGACATATCAGTCACCTATTGATCATGACATTAATCATAACCTCATTTCTTATATAGCAGTTTAAATGAGGCTTGGCTTTAGCCCATTACTACTTAGGGCGTCCCTTGGAGTGAGTACCTCTTTTCCCACCAAGTCAGACCCATTAGAAGATAGAACAAATTTCTCTTGCACACAAGATCCACAAAGGTGAGGGGAGAGGATACATCTATTCTATCTTGGGTTCTATCCTAAATAAAAGTGTGCCAAAGCACCAAACACATCAAACATTCAATAAATTTTAAGCACTAAATGAAATGTTTTCTATACTAAATAGAAAATTGGTTTCAAAATCAAGTCTTCGACAAACGTTCTTCACCAAATGTCATTAGTAGTTTCAAAAAATGTCTTCGACAATCGATTAGCACCTACACAAGCCTACAAAAAGAAAAATATTAGATCCCCCAAGAAAAAGAAAATCAAAGCACAATCTAGTTAAAATCTAATCTAATTCAAAAACAAATTTAATCTAAGAAAACAAAAATCAAATCTAATTAATGAAAAATAATCTAAATTAATTGATGCAAGAGCTTTTAGTGACTTTTTAAAATTTTAGTGTTTTTTTTAGTTTTTAGAAGGTTGTTTTTGTTAATAACTTCAAAATCTTGTTCCCAATTTCAAAGGTTAGTTGGTAGTTCATCTTATCTTTGTTTTAGGAAGCTTCACAGAAAGATCAATTTTTTAGGAGTTGTTTTAAAAAAATTACCAAAAATGACAAAAAACTATTTTTTGTGAAAATTGCCAAAAAAGGTAGTTTTCAATTTTTTTGGCTTTTTTAGAGTTTTCTTTTATTTAAGGATCTTTTGATCATTGTAGAAGCAGAGTTGGTGACTAGAAATAAATAATTTTCAAATCTATCTCAAGTTTTGGTTGTTCTTATTCTGTAATAATTGAATTAACTTGAATATGTATGAGTATGTTGTATCATTAATAAACCGAAAAATCAAAACTAATCAACAAAAAAACTATTCTAATTAATAAAGTTAAATTAATTAACAAAACTAATCTACAGTAATAACTAAACTAATCTGAATTTATTAAAAAACAAAATTCACCTAATTTGTAAAAACCCTAATCTAAATTAGTGGCAAAAACTAATCTGAATTAAAAACTAATCCAAAATGAATTAAGCTAAAACCAAAATTAATCTAAACTAAAAAACACATCATAATTCATTGCTATATCACTTCCCACGCTCGCTAAATAGCTATACCTAAAACAATTAGTAACACAAAGGGCCTGTTTGGGTGCTGGAATTACATTGGATATTTCAGAATTCAATTTTCGGATAATGTCAATTCCATGTTTGTGTCCATCCAAAAAATTGGAATTGGAATTTCGAAATTCTAATTTTGCCCCCAAAATGGGCATCTCATCTTCCACTCAAATAGGTGGAATTGGAATTTCGAATTCCAATTCCAATTCCAATTTTTATAAAATCAAATTTAATATTTCATGGGATCTGTGACTATAAGGATGTATATATACATGTGTGTATATATACATGTGTATATATACACATGTGTGTGTATATACATATGTGTATATATACACACACATGTGTGTATATACACACACGTGTCTATATAAACACACGTGTGTGTATATGTGTGTATACACACACATATACACACATGTCTATATGTGTATATGTGTGTATATATACATATGTGTGCATATGTGTATACATGTGTATATATACACACATGTCTACACATATACACACATGTGTATGTGTATATATACACATGTTTACATATGTGTATATATACACAGATGTATGTGTGTATATATATAGACATATACACACCATATTTAAAGAAATTAAAATAAAGAATTAAAATTCCTTATGCATCTTCTTAGTCATCTTCCGGGTGAACCAAATGGGTCAGCCCATAATCTGGAAATCATTTTCAGGATTTGTATCTTCCAGAATTGCAACATCTTCCAGAATTGACTGGAATTGGCATTTGGTATTCCAGCCCCCAAACAGGCCCAAAAAAAAAACCTCTATTCTACCAAAAATTCAATTTTTTTTTAAAAAATAAATTATTTTTTTTACCAGCAAAGATGTGTAAAATTCCACCTTCAAATGTGTAGAAATCTCCTTCAAAAGCAGCAAGTCCTTCTGGTAAACATGTTGTTCACTGACTTCTATTATTCACAATACATTTGTCAATGGTCAATATACCTGTGTTTCTCAGGAAACCAAGAAACTTTAGCTATCACATTCAAAATGAGATTACTGTGATTACTTACCCTCCCCACTATTGAACGGTCACATGTTCTTAAAATACAAAAATTAAAACTACTGTTTGATACATGCCATTCATACATGGCCGATTCTTTTATTATGTAATCTATTATCATAAAAATGGCTGACAAATTTTATTGTCAAAAATATTTGGACGTAGGCAGAGATTATTCTGAGATGCATAATCTTTAATTTTCACGTCAGGTTCATCAAATGTGGATTAGGAAAATTATTAGTATACAAATCATGACTAAGCTAATCACAAAAGCTCTGAGCGTCATGCTAAAAACTATCCTAACCACTCAATGAAGCTACGAGATCCATTGCATAAAATAACACAAAAATATAAATAAAATTATGCAAACTCTTGGTCAGGGTCCATTGTTCTTATTTCTCTTCTTTAATGCTACTATTTGTTGACAATTGCACTAATATGTTCAAAAAGCAAGTATGAACAAAATAATAGCAATGAGAATACTTGAAAAGTAATTAGCAAAAAAGAAAAGAAAAGTCCATTAAATAGAAAATTGAACGAACATAATGAAGAAATGAATAAACAAGAGAGAAAATAAGAGCCAACAAGAAATAATAAAGGTAGATAATAAAATAATACAAATAATTAGCCAAATTTCCCTCAAAAAGTGCAAACGACATTTAAATAAAATTATATTTAAATGTAAAATGAAATGAGAAAATAAAAGCCAAGTTGAATATTAATATATTCAAATGTAAAATAAAAGACAAAAGAGCATAAATATTTATTTATGTCTAATGGGACAATAGGGCATTGGATGAATTAATTAAATAATTAATTCCCTACGGGTAAACCAAAGATAATAATTAAATAATTATTAAAATTATTTAATTAAACATAAGCCAAAATGCCAAAATGACTAAAAAATGATTTTAAAAAAAATGGCCAAATTTGACTAATGACATAAAAGACAACTACAAAGGGGATTTAGGATGACCATTTTTAGGTGCCTACATTTTGCCCCTCTTTAAGACAATGTCATTCTAAGTGTTATTTCAAAGAAAAAAATCGTATTAAAAGGTTGCCCTAGCTGATCAAAGGGTGGAGGTGGGATGCCCCAAGAAAAGAAAATCAAATGTGGATTCACTAGAGGTGGATTAGGAAAATCATTAGTATGTAAAATATGACTAAGCTAACCACAAAAGCTATAAACAAAATGTTCAAAACTATCCTAATCACTCAATGAAGCTACGAGGTTCATTGTATAAAATAACACAAAAATGTAAATAAAACCAGGCAAACTCTTGGTTATGCTCCATTGTTATTCTTTCTCCTCTTTAATGTAGCTCTTTGTTGACAATTGCACTAAAATGTTTGAAAAGCAAGTATGAACAAAATAATAACACTACGGATACTCGAATCGTGGTTAGGCAAAAAAAGAAGAAGAAAATCCATTAAATAGAAAATTAAACAGACACAATGAAGAAATGAATAGACAAGAGGGAAAAGAAGAGACAACAATCAATAATAAAAGGCATACTATCAAGTCAATTTACCAAATCTCCCTCAAAAAGAACAAAAGACATTTAAATAAAATCATATTTAAATATAAAATAAAATGAGAAAATAAAAGTCAAGTTGAATATTAATTTATTCAAATGTAAAATAAAAGACAAGAAGGCGTAAATAAATGAAATTTATTTATGTTTAAGGGGGCATTAGTACATTGAAGGAATTAATTAAATAATTAATTCCCTGAGGGCAAATTAAAGACAATAATTAAATAATTATTAAAATTATTTAATTGAACATAAGCGAAAATGCTAAAATATGATAGACGAGCAAAGATAGGCGACAAGACAATAGATAAAACAAAATGATTCAAAATAATCCAAAATGATCAAAATGACTCAAAAAAATTAAAAATGATCAAAATTGACTAATGACATTTAAGATGACTAAAAATGGGACCTAGGGGTGATCATTGTTTTAAGGCGTCTATAGTTATTTTGTGATAATATATAATTTTGTAGTCATTGGAATAAGTGTTAGCCATGGAGGCTTCACTTAATGAACTTGGGTCATATCACATGCATTTGTGGCATACTAAAGAATGTCTCTATTTTCAAAAAATATTGCCTCAAACTCCTTTTTTGTCACCCCTGAGTAAATACTCAACCAATTCCCCCCACATCCTTTTTTCGAGGTATAAACCCTTTTATTCTCCCCACTAACCCTCCTCCCAATATAAGTAATATATTTCCCTATTTTTTGCCCATTTTAAACCCCCCAATATGAATGCACATGATATAGTTTTGCTTCATCAATGAAGCCCTCGTGGTGTTAGCTCTCTAATCAAATTTGTTAGAGTATAGTATTAATTTAATTATGTTAATTAAATTAACTTTATTCCCTTCTTAAGAATTCACTTTATGCACATGCATTAGTCATTTTATAATTAAAACATGCATGCATTAGTCATTTAATAATTAAATTAATTATTACATGCACTTTTACCTTTTAGGTTTTCGATCTCCTTTTATAAGGATTGATCCATTGTATATTTCATATGGTTTTTCATTCAGGAAATATATTCTTCATATTTTCAGAGCAAAACCCTTGCCCTCTTCTTGTCTCTACCTCCTTGTGATAGGTTTTTGTGTGCACCTGTGTTATTCGGGTTTTGTGGATTTGTATTGCTCAAACCCTTCATGGTATCAAAGCTTCAAATCTGTATGCCCTTGTCCTCTTCTTGAGAGATTCAACCTTGTTCACTAGATCTGCATATTTAGAGGGTTTACTATCAGATCTAGGGGGGACCTCTTTTTCTGGTCACTTTGAGCTCAAAAGGCCCTCATCATTGTGTTAAACAAGCCCAAGAACCCCTATTTCCATATAAAATTTGTCCAATTTGGACAAAGTTGCATTATGCAATAATTTTTTTTGCACCAGGGTCGTTTGACCCTAATACGCATCCTGAGGCGGTCACTATTTTTTGGAGCACTTTAGGCTCAAATGGACCTCACTATTGAGCTCAAAGCATCCAAGAACCCCTATTTTGATATAAAATTTATCTAATTTGGACAACGTTGCAAGGGGAGGCAAAACATTTTTACATAAACCTGAAACACATCCCGAGGCAAAGTGCAGAAAAAGCAAAAAATAAAATAAAATTTAGGTGAGCGGCCACCCAGGGCCAGCGGTGGCCCGTGGTGTCCACTAGTGGCCCATAGTGGTGTCATCGTTGGCATCATCGCCAGTGATTATCGTGGTCACCAGTGACCGACATGATTGCCACGGTGACCGAGAGATAACCACAAGCAGTTTTGGCCCCCCTTTGCTAGCCACAGGTCATATACAACGACCAGGAGCCCGATCCAACCCTAGCCCCCTAATCACCCAGATGACAAGGGGCCCCAACTTTTTTGCCCCAGGGGCCTATTATTTTTTTGTGGCGACGATCATTTGTGGCTGTCAAATTTAACACCAGGAAGTGTTGATGTCAACACATGTCAGCACATTTTGGGCCCGCTGGAGCATCCGTTGGTTTTTTGCTCATAACTTGAGCATACAGTGTCGAAATTAGGCAAATGAGATATCGTTGGAAAGCTTGTTTAGAGATGAATCTTTTTGGAATTTTAGAATTTGGATTTTTTTCCTCCATTTTTCGCACTAGGAGTTCAAAGGAAAAGCTTCTTTTTTGCCTTCCTAGGGGCGTATCTTGTGCATCCAGACGTTGTTTTGAGAAAATGATATATTGTTGGAAAGCTTATTCTGTGAAATTTATAGTACTCTCATTTTTCCAGATTCTTCTCCAGGTATATTTTATTCATTTTTTTGCATTTCTGCACTCTGGTGAATATCTTGGATGTTTCAAGTCTTGGGATCTCTTCCTTTTGTGGAATGACTCTTCTTTGGTTGTTATTTTATTTCAAAAGCTTTCACTCTTCTTTGAGTAGTGTATACATCATTTTGTAGCATTCTTTTATGCAAACGCACTGAGATAAAATGTCATTCTATTGCATGTATGAGATCTTGCACATGTTCGTGCTCTTTGTACTCTCACTCAATTATAAAGTGCCATGGGAGGTTTGATGTTTTGCTTTTATTTTCCATCTACCTTTGTCACATGAGCATTCCTCCAATGACATTAGCCTCAAGTATCTCTATTTGTGTTTGTACACTCTCTACACCTTCGATGTTCCTAGTTCTTCTTCATCACACAGTTCATATTGGATGTCCTTTTTAGTGTACCTATCATTTCTCCCTTGTCAGCATTATGGGGGGGTTACAATTGTTGGTTCTTCTACTTCCTTGGTTCAATAGTGTGAGCTATGTATTAAGTATTTGTTCCTATGTACTAGGCGGATGTAGTGGCTGGGTAACTATGCATTCCGATGAGATGGATCATTTACCATATGGACACTCTTTCTTTCCTATTTTTGGAACCACTCTTCCATCTTTGATTGATCAATGAGCTTCAGACTTTGGTGTTTTTATGCCATATGTATCTTTGAGTTTAGGCGTTTTCCTTTGTTTGCCTCCTGATTCGATTAGTGTCATTTGAGGGCACTCGTACAGATTACAATATTCTGTATCTTCAACTTTAATTGTTTGCCTCCTGATTCTAGCAGTGTCATTTGAGGGCACTCACGCAGATTACAATCTTCTCTACTTGGTCATATTTCAGTGGAGGATCTTTAGATCAACAGTTACTTCTTGACAAAATTTGTAGCTTCTTGCTTCAGTGATGTTCTACATGTTCATCCTTGTTCCTATTTTTTGGAATGTTCCCTAGTTTTGGAGGCTTCTTTAGTCCTTCAGACTAGTCTTTGTCTCTTTTTAGAGTATATTTTTTTCCCATGTGGTTTTCTCTATTTCTCTTCTTTATAGAGACTCTCTTTTGTACTTGACTACCTGATCAGGCCTTTTTTTGTCAGGACCCATTTGTTTTCAGTTGTTCTTTCTAGGTTTTTAGCTACTCCCAAAGTTCATCTTAAGGGGGGGTGTTAGAGTAATAAGTTGTTTTACTTATTAATTAAATCATGTTGATTTAACCAAGTCACTTATTATCTCTTTATTACTTAAGCTAAACTTGAGCATATAATAATTAATTACTTTATTAATTATTATAATTCAACCTAGGTTTCTCTACCCTTTTATGGTTTCAAATCTCCTTTATAAGGATTGATCTCCTTTGTATTCTAAACATCATTCAACACAATAATATTTTATTGTGATTGCTACAACTTTTGTTATTGCACATTAGAGATGTCTCCTTTCTTGTGGATCAATGCGTTCAGGCCTCTGTAGCTTCTTGTTTCTCTCTCTTTCTGTGATAGGTGTTTGCATACATGTGTTCTTCAAGTTGTGTGGATTTGTATTGCTCAAATCCTTCAAAATTAAATTCTCTTAAAGTAATCTTGTTATCTATCATCTAAATTTAATCTCTAGTAGGTTAATTCTGTAAAAAATGTGAATATCATTTGAATATAAATTTTACTTGAACCCATGAGTGATTCATTACTTAGAACCAATTACTAACACAAAAGCTTGATTTTAAAGAAATTTATACGTACAACAGTGTGTGGTATAATATCCTACTGAGATGTCTTAGTCTTAGCTTTCTCTAAGTTTTGTTTAGAGATACACTAGCGTTAAAATCGTATCACATTCGATAAATTATAGACCGATGTTTTGAACATCAAGAATAATTTTAGTTTATAGAACATTATATAGTTCTAAAAAAATATCCTTATGTAACTAGAGAACATTAAAAGACAAAAGATAGGAAATCATCTTAAATATTTGATTTATGTTGGAAAAATTAACTTGTATATTAGAATTTAAGAATGTATTTTTTATAATAATCAATATTATTTATTATTAATTGTAAGAATTCATATTGAGAAATGAATGGGAACAATCATAAAATGAAAACACATAATTTACATTGCTATAAAAGTATTAAACTTAAGAGGAAGCAATGAAAGATGGTAGCTCCATCATGTATTTCAATGGCTTGAAACCTTCTCAAATATCATAAATGATTAGCATGAATAAAGTAAGGAGAGGACATTCAGAAAGTGTCATGTTTAAACATGGTGTACCCTTATGAGGATAGTTTGGAAAGCAAGTAGGAGAAAGTAGGATAAATTATTACATAGATTTTATTTTTTATATGAATTATAAGTGTACTTATTATACCAACCAATCTTAGAATTCATTGAGTAAGAAAAAGAAAAAAAGAAAATTTCAGCTCTAGGATATCCATGATAGAAAATTTTATTAAAGGAGAACATCATAAAAAACTATAAGATGGTCTAAAAATATTCTTTAACAATGGTAGAATAGTAGTTATGGAAGTCTTGCAACTTGAAGATTGTATATAAATATAATATTGGTTCAAAATAGAGTTGGCTTAGAGATATCAAAGTAGTAAAAGCTCTAAGGTGTGCTTGGGATCTAGCGACCAAGTTGTTTCTTGAAACTTCCAATCCATAATCACCACCCAAATATAGTTTATTGCTATCATTGATTTGCAATTGATTTTGGATGTCAAGTAAGTAGACAAATTGGTGAAAGATTAATTGTTTAGACCTCATATCATCAAGGAGCTATCTTTTAGTCTTGAGCATTTTTAAATATATATGTCAACCAAGTAAGTCATATGTATAACTTCAACTATAACATAACTCATAAGTAAATAAAAATTATTAAATTGTTAAATAATTTTGAGTAAAATTAACTCTTAAATAGATAAAAACAATTTTGATATCTCTCTATAGAATTATTCAAAATACATATACTTTAATAAAGATAATAGATTGCATTAATAGTCATTTTAAATCAATGATATTATTCACAAACATAATCAAGAATATTTGATAAATCAATTATATACGTATTTGAAAAATATGGATATCAAAGATTTTGGTGAGAGTACTTTAACTTTACTTTTCCATAAATTGATAGTGTAGACTAGGATTTGAGAGTGCACCTAAACCTGTTTTGAAGGCCAAAGACAAACAAATGTCATAGCATATTATCAAATCAAATTCAAAGGTAAGCAAACTAAAATCAAAGCCACCTCAGTTTAAGCTTAAAACGGATGCGCCCATGCACCGTTTGATATGCTTAGATATAGAGGGATGTGGGTGTGCAAACTCAAGCACTTGGAGCATGCAAGATGGATGATTTGAGGATCAAGAAGACCCAAAATGACACAAAATAGGTGTGAGGAACCTATTTTGCCTCAAAGGCCTCAAGAACACACAAATATGCAAAGCTAAATGAAAGAACTAAGATTAAAACAAGAAATGAATCTATGTTAATCCATTTAAGCTAATTTAGATGTGATTTAAGCTTGGAAATTATCTAAAAATGATGAACTTATGCTTATGCTAGAATGAAAATGGCATTATAACTTTTCTATTGAGTTTGAGAGTTGAAAGATGATTTGCCTTAGGAAGTGAGGGTATTTATAGGATTTCTAAGGCTTGGGGTAGGAGGAATGAATGGCCAGGATTGAAATCCTTAAGAGAGGCCAAGATTCACTCAAAGGGAAGCACATGGATTGTGCTAGTTCTCAGCCAATCAGGAGGTGACACATGTCACAAGGTGAGTGGATGAAGGGAAGGGCAAAGAGGAGTCAACAAAGGGGGCTCCAAGCTCATAACTCTCCAAATAAATGCTTGTAAGAGCAATGAATGGGCTTTAAGAGGCTTTGAAGACTTTGGGGAAGCAATAAATGCTTTGTGGTTGAGATATTTGGAAGGAAAGACTTTGCTTTGGTTTAGGAAAGTCTTAAGCTTGGTTAGGATTGCACAAAGGTTTAAGGGTAGGATTAGGATTAGATTAGGACAAAGAAAAGGATTAGGATGGGTGAAGAGGGTGGATTTGAGAAGATTCTAGAAGAGTCTAGATTTCTCCTTAGTTTCATGGAATAAAAGTTATTCATTCCAAAAGCTTAAGTTTTAGGAATATTTATTAAAATATTTTCAAGAAATATGGAAATTAAATATTTAACCTTAATTAAATATTTAACCTTGGGATTAGGGTTAGAAAAGATGGGATTAGCCTTTTAATCGAAATTAAGAAGGGATTAGAAGATTTTGGAAGAGGTTAGTGGTTTTAAGGAAATTGGCCAAGTTTGGGATAAAAAATAAATTAAAAATAAATTAATTTATTTTTGAGGTTTTTTGGGCAATTTATTAATTAAATAATTAATAAATTAGGGATAATGTCCAAATGACATTTTTAGGCTAGATTCCTTAATTAAAGATTTTTAATTAAGAGAAAGGGATTTAATGCCATAAAAATAAATAAATTAATTAAATAAATAATTAATTAATAAATGATGATGTCATCAAAGATTTTCAGAAAACAAAAATAATTTATTTTCTAAAGGATTTTTCGGTGTCTACAGATAGATTAAACAATTAAAGATTAACTTTAGTTTGTAAAAAGTCATTTAACTTCACTTTGCAATAAAGTGAGTACTTGTGTAATTGAAAATATGCTCATTAAAGTTTTTGGTGAATGTTCTTTAACTTTACTTTTTTATAAATTGATAGATTCAAACAATTAAAGATTTACTTTACTTTTCTTTAAAGTCTTTTAACTTTACCATGTTATTTTGAAAGGTAATCCTTTAACATACTTGATTAGTAATTTTTTTAGTAGTTAACTTTTTTTTTTTGTTCTTCGTGTAAAATGAATGACATCCTAGAAGAAAGACTTGAACATATTTGAACTAGCAATTGAATTATTGACATTTCAAGTTGGACTAAGGTCAATTAATCACATATCACAACATCCTTTATTACATGTCTCAAACCTTGTACAATACACACAATAGTTAAATATTATAGGCGGCTTAAAATTTCTTAGGAAAAATTATATAAAAATTTCACCATTCTAAAAATTTCAATGGGGAAAAATCTTTCCATAATACAATACACAAATATAACTTTCATATAAAGGACTTTTTTATTATATTTTTCCATCTTCATTTTCTATTGCCTATGTTCTTTTATAATAATATACAATTTTATAGTCATTGGAATGATATTAGCTTTGTAATCAAAATAAATTCTCTTAAAATTAATTTTGTTATCTATTATCTAAATTTAATTTCTATTGGATTAATTTTGTTAAATATATTAATATCATTTGAATATAAATCTTACTTGAACCCATGAGTGATTCATTACTTAGAAAAAATAATTTGTATATTAGAATTTGAGAATGTGGCTTTTATAATAATCAATATTATTTTTTATTAATTTTAAGAATTTATATGAAAATCAGTTGAAAGATGAATCATAAAATGAAAAAGTAAAATTTATTTTAAGCAATAATAGATGACAATTCCATCATGTATCTTATTGTCTTGAGACCTACTAAAAAATTATAAATGATTAGCATGAATAGAGTAAGGAAAGACCATTGTGTCATGTTCAAATATGGTATACCCTTATAAAGATGGTCTAGAAAGCAAGTAGGAGCACTTATTGTATACATTTTTTACATGAATTATAAGTATACTTATTAGCAATGCTTAGAGGTGGATACTAGTCAATCTTATAATTCATCCAATAATTAAAAAAAAACAATAAAAAACTTTAGCTCTAGAATATCCACAAAAGATAATTTTATTAAAGGAGAACATCATAGAAACAAGGGCTGCGTGCAGCTGGAGTCCCTGCCTAAGGTGGGGGAGCAAGAGAAAGTGTGTAGTCTGTATTCTCATGGGGTTTGTGGGTTGGTCATTATGGTTTCTGATCTTTTTTTCCAGATCTACCAGTTGGTTTTTCTATGTATGATTGTGTCAACTCATTATTATGTTAGACACTGACATTATTGTAATTTTCAAAAAAATAATTGACAAGCGCAATTACCTTAGCTCCTAAATTGAAACCATATCCCAGAACCACACCAAAAGGCACCCCAATAATATAATAGCAACCTATGTTCAGATAGGGAACCAGTGCTTGCCACCCTACTCCTACTGCTACCCTTGAATTTATGTCTACTGATAAAAAGCCAGCTCAGAAAAATGTGGAAGACTAGGGCTAATGCAGAAATCCAAGCCATAGCCATGACCTTGCTCTGAGACTGTAAAAATTTCTGGATGGGAAAATTCAAAGCATATGCAAACAACTGGGTAAGCATCCATATGGAAAACTTCCCTGCGAGCTCTGAAATTTCATCAAATTGCCCAAATAGCTTCAATATTGGGGGCTCAAAAATAGGGCTGTGACAGCTCAATATGATCCATGATCTCTGCATATATATTTCCATCATATGTATGTGCCCTGCTCCGAAGGCCTGGCCGCATAGTGTCTCCAAAGCACTGCCCATGCCAAGCTGCAATGATCTTCAAGTTAGATAAGCTTGCCCATTTCATTTTCTACATAGACCAATATATCCAAAAACATGTTGAAAGAAATTTGCACAAATACATAACTAACCCAAAACAAAAGTAGTTGAATCCGAATGCATGAAATTTTGAACCATGGCAATTAAAAAAACCATGGAGAATTTATGTTAAAAATTAAATATGAGTCAAAATCGATGCAAAAAGCACACATAAAACCGAGTTTGACCTAAAGCACCTTAAAACCCAATTTACAAACAGGGCGTACTGAATATTTCTTTACCATGGTTCCCAAAGCCAGACCAGCTATAACAGAATTTGCGATAGCCACAGCTGCGAGTTCAATGTTGCCCAAATGACCAGGGAAGGTTTGCGTAACAGCTCCAAGGGAATACTGGCAAATCACTGTTAATATCCGATTAATGTAGAGTTTAAACTAAAAATATTTCGAAAGAAGAAAAATATAGCCATATCATGCAATGGAGGTTCGATAGTAATTCTAAGCCCACAATTTCCTTGATGTGTGTTTAGGAAATGATCTGAGTTTTATTCTTTATATCGATGGATGGTCATGCCAAATGCCCGGTTTGTTAATTGTACTTGTCAACTATTCTTCAGTTCTTCCAAGTACCACAAAGTCTAAAATGGAACCTTTGAAACAAAGAGCGGGTCGAATAGGTGTTCAGAATTTTATAAATTGGCTTGCTTTTGAGATATGTTACTATTTGTTTTGTGGGTAAATGATATGGATATAAATCACTAGTCTGAAAAGTATCTTATTGACATAGCTCATATTTTAATCTAAGTTCTCTATACTATTTTTAATTAGGAAAAAGAAGCTATGTTAATGAATAAGAAGAATAGCAGAATAATCCACGACAGATAATTCATAGATCTGGAAGATTTCCTGTTTGAGAAAGCATTGTCGAGTCTTAAGATGGCCATAAATCTAGATAAGCAGTAAGATTCCTCCATGAAGGCCATAATTTTAGGCGTATGATTACTGTTTTGAGCAAGTAACAGAAAACAAACTAGGTCTCAACATAGGCCACCATTTCCCACTTAGAAAAACTTCCAGCACTATCATACAGAATATAAAGAGATCTTATAGTATAGGAAAAATAAAACATTAGAAATAAAAGAACACAATATATCATAACAGGAACATTTGTCCTATAATTATAGGACGTTATTTGAAATCTAACTAAAGACTCTTGACAACAAACTAGACTACAGAAAGGAAACTAAAATAATTTTGCAACTCATCCTCAAACTCATAGGACACAAATAGTTACAAATCGATTTCTAACACATAATCTCTGGGCGGAGACTGACGCAAACCTGAGGCTGTATTTGCAGTCGCCGACAATTCTCATCCTCGAATTTCTTCACAGATCTCTGCAGGCTTCCGAACTACTGCAGACCTTATGGTATTTGCAGCCAGCCGGGAGCACAAAGCAGTTGTCCAGTATTTTCCCTCTATTTTCCTTCTCAGGGCTCCTGCTAATGAAAAAAAAATTTAAGCTACAATTCGAGCCATACATTGGTGAAAATCCAATCAGTGGATTATTTTCCTAGCCGCTACTTAGATCCGCTGAACATAACATTCGCCGAATGTAAGGCCAGTGCATGGCCGATTACTCCTGCGTAGCAACCTTTTATTACCAGTCTTTAAGCTTGTGCTTCCTCTACCAGGAGCTTCTGTCAGTGAGGACTTCATCAGATCAAACTCAGCTAGGGTTTCTCAAAGTCGAAGGCAACTCTAAAAATATTACTGCAAAACACATAAAACGCTTATGGAATCGACCAGGAAGCTAAATGGGAGTGGTTTTAGACGGGGCTTTGCTCATTGCCCTGTTCTTTAAGATTTTCCCCTGCCTGAAGAAATAAAAGCCCCAATTAACAAACCCCAAACAAGACGACAGAGGAAAATGGAATATGAAGAGACCTGTTCTTGACATTTGCCTTCCGGAAGAGTTGCGAACAATCGAACCTTCATGCAGCATAACTGTCCACGTTGTCTTAAACGGACGGGTGGAGACCTATCTAAACAAATGCAAAATGAGAAGCCCGATGCCATGCAAGAGGGGGGAAAAATTCCTGCCACGTAGCCCTTATGCAAAATGCCAGATGAAACGCCTAAACATTTTCACTAATATTTCTAAGGAAAATAGAAAAGACTACCGGGAATAATAGCACCAGCGAATAAGAAAAAAGAGATTTACATATATGACGTCAGACTAATTCCAAAATTCTTTCAAAACTATAGTTTTTGACAGGATTATCTTAGAGTGCACGGTTTCCAAGGAGAGAACTAATGCTACAAAACGCTATGAAAACTTTAGTCTCCTACCTTACGGTAGGGACTAACAATAACATAGTCTAAAAGACATTCATAACAATGGTAGAATAGTAGCGATAGAAGTCTTTAAAATTGAAGACTGTGTAGAAATATAATATTGTTTGAACAAAGAGTTGGCTCAGTGACATCAAAGTAGTAAAAGTTGTAAGATGTGTTTGGGATCTGGTGACCAAGATTTTTCTTGAAACTTCCAATCTAGATTCACCACCCCATAGATAGTCATTTGTACACATTAATTTGCATTTAATTTTGGATGCCAAGTAAGGAGACAAATTGGTGTAAGATTAATTATCTAGACTTTACATCGGCAAGGAGTTACCTTATAGTTTAAAGTGTTTTTAAATATATATGTTAACTAGGTAAGTGTGTGTGTGTGTGTGTGTGTGTGTGTGTGTGTGTGTGTCTATATATATATATATATATATATATATATATATATATATATATATATATATATATATATATATATATATATATATTGATGTTCATTTTAAATCAATAATACTGTTCAGAAACATAATCAATGGAATATTTGATAAATCAATTATATACATATTTGAAAAATATGAATATCAAAGATTCCAGGGAAAGTACTTTAACTTTACTTTTCCATAAATTGATAGATTGGAACAGGTAAAGATTTACTTCACTTTATAAAAAAGTCATTTAACTTCACTTTGCTATAAAGTGAGTACTTACATGATTCAAAATATACTCATCAAAGTTTTTGGTGAATGTCCTTTCACTTTACTTTTTCATAAATTGATAGATTTAAAATGTTAAAGATTAACTTTTATTTTAAAGTTCTTTTAACTTTACTTTACTTTTCTTTATTGATGACTGAATTCTATATTTAAAAATAAATTAAAATAACAAATTGAAACTATTGAAATCCAATGAAAATATTTATTATTTCACATTTGTAAAGTGAAATAAAAAATTATTTAAGAACTAATAAAATAATATTTAAATTGCTTATTAAAAATTATTTTTAAAAATTAAAAGATATAAATACAATATCCTACTATTATATGAGAAAGGTGCAAGAAACATTGAAATCAATTGAATTTCAAATGTAAGCCCTAAGAAGATATGAACCCTAAATGCCTAAAACTATTTACTTTGACCACAACAATATTCTTGGCAGGCTTTACATCATTTGAGTATTTTGTTCTTCTACTTAACTTCAACTAACCTAAAAGGCCATTCATAAATTATTGAGTTGCGTTGGATGTAAGCGATAATGTGTTTCAAATTATTTTGGAGGCTCCATGTGGCGTTCCACTATGACAAATTGACGCGTGACACGTAACAACGTGAATTCAAACTATAATTATTGTCCCCAAATGTTAGCACTTGGAAATAACTTTGTTTTACTAATATTTAATTGAGACAATAATTTAAATTTTCGGTTGCCATTGCCGGCCTTAACAAAGGGACAGATGAAGGGCAAACGTGAAAAATTATAGTTATTATTTATTTTTTGATTTTGATGTTTGGAAAATAAGACAGTTGGTTTTAGGTCAATGAACTAATGTTTTATGAATTTTAAATTTGATTGAGGAAGAATTGTTTGTATATTAGTGAAGGGATTTTTAAATTCCATATTGATTTGTATGTTTCAATTTGGAGAAATTATATGGTTAAAAGTGTTTGAGTCATGGTAGTGTGTGTTTCTTTTCAAAAGATTTATTTAACTTATTATTATGTGTCACTTGCATTTTTATAATGTATTCTAAGAGAATCATTCATATTTACGATAGATGTTTTCTTGTGAATAAATGTTTGTAAATATGAGTCAATGAGAGTGACTAAAAACTATATTGTCGAGTTTTGATTTAAAAAACATACATAAATTGACATATTGGAAGAAAGTTGCTTACTTCACTCTAAGTCGTTTGTAGTTTTGTGTTGTCTTTATATTGCTTGGGAAAAATGATTGAGATGTAATAGTTTCCTCAAGTTATATATTAGAGATTTGTATAAACTAGTAATCACACCTTGGTGTGCAATGGGTACGTTGAAGAGGTGTGGATGGTCAATTCTATGGGAGTAAATTTTGTTTTGTAAAATTCTCAAAGATGTGTTATGGCTTTTGTATACAAATAAATGTATCTTCATAGAATTAGGGTTAATCAATGACAAATAAATGAAATAAGAACTAAATACAACCACAATTGAGCAAATATTTCACAATATCAAAGCCTAATTGAGCATCCTATGGCTCTCTAATTAGAATGAATAATGAAGCTCTCAGCAAGCTCACTAATGACAGTTCTAATATGAGAATGACAATGATAAAACAATGCAAATGCTAACAATTATCAATATGAAATGCTAAAATTGCTCTCAAAATGCTTTCTAAATTCAAATTGCAAGAGGTTTGATGCAATTCTCAGATAGGTGGTTGATGAATTATGAAGGATTTTAGCCTTCCTTTTATAGATTTTTTCAATGTAAGGGGGTGTGGTTGCATTTGATCATGGTTGAGTTGGGGTTAAGGTTTTGGTTCCACCCTTTGAAGACAAAGCAAAGTTTGTGTCCTCAAAGCTTGGGACAAGTAGACAAGATGGATGGTTGAGATTCTCTTTTCCTTTGAGTGATTGAGATTCAATTTGACTTGATCCATGTGAGTGTCTTTTCTCCAATTTCATTGGTTGATTGATTTTTCTCTCCTTTTGGTTTGTTGAGAGTAATTGATTTTTATTAATTGATTTAATTGATTTTCTTTAGCCATGTACCCCTTGAATGGGTTGAATTAATTTAATCCAAGACTATACAATTAATTAAATTAATTGTATTTTGATTTGATTGCACTTGATTAAAATGCTCTCAATTTTGATTGGTCTTGATTTAGAATTCGATTTTCATTTTGATTGGCTAATTATGCATTGTGATTCAATTGATTCAATTATGTCCTTGATTTGCTTTGCTTTGACTTGATTTGCTTTGAATTGTCGTTAAATTGCCTTTGTCCATTTTTAGGTGATTACAAATGCCCCTCTTTGAGTTGACGTTCGAAGCATGTCAATTCAAAGAATATTCTGATCTTGCTTGATTGATAGGTCTTGATTCAACGATGATTGATATTTGATGTTCTTTGATTGTCGATCCTGATTTCTTGATATGAAATTGATACATATATGATCGATATGAAGCTCTCTTGATTGATGTGATTCCCTGACGATCGTTCTCGATATGATGATTGATTTGATGATCGGTCTTGATATGATTCTTGATTTAATGCTTTGATATGATGCCCCTTTCATTTGATTACGAAAAATTTTTTGATAAAAGTTTTCACCTAATTTGATGATCGGTCTCTGATTTTTGTCGATGTTATTGATGATATGATTGCATGCCCCCTCGGGAAATGAATCGAAATGATTTTGGATGATTTGATTGAGATTGGGAAATTTTGATTTGTTTCCCAACATAGAAATTTGAAAATGCCCCAATCATGAAAGAATTTGATGAGAAGAGATTTGATTGATAAGATGTTGATGCTCCAGATAAGTTGATGATGGTTTGGTATCGTTTGATGTCAGTTAGAATCACTTGGTTGATGTTGATGTCAATATGATAGGATAAGTTGATGGGTTGATATTTCACTCTCAAGATCTAGAGAGAAAAAATAATGATTTTCCTTCCTTACGATATAGAGTTAGGATATTTGATGCACTTAAGATGAGCAAATGGATGATAGGATAACTTGATTGACGTTAGATAATCACTTGGATGATTTGACTGATTGATATTTGATACATGATTAGATGATACAGAATTATGGATTGATAGAAGAGAAGGTGATGAACAGGATTAGGTTGCCCCTATTTGATTAGCCTGATTGATTATTGATGATGTCCTTGATGAAGCATGAATCATTTTGATGGATCAAACATTTGAAGATGTATCTTGATGACATTGATGTACCTTTGATGATTAGATTAAACATGATTTTGTTGATGGATATTTCAAGCATTGATGATGTTGATCAAGACTTTGATTATATTGATGGACCCTTAATGATGTTGATCAGGACTTTGATTATATTGATCAGAACTTTGATGATGTACCATTGATGATATCATTGATCATTTTATGTATCTTGATTTGGTCTTTTGATGATGATAACTCCACCCCCTTTTAGATCAAACCTCTTGCAAATTAAGCTAAGAAAGGCAAAACAATATATACAATGCATCTAATCTAAGATGTATGCAGCTAACTGTCATTATTCAAGATTGAGGGCTTATTTTCATCATCGAGCTTTTGGAACATGAAATTGGTACAACCCTCACTGGTTCAACCATGATGATATGAGTACCTCTTTCCTCGGATTTTAATATTGCAAGTAAACAGTCAAAGAATTGATCCCTTTTCATATACAAATGTCCTCAATGATTCTTTGATGATCATGTCATTAGATGGATTTGCATACTACTATGAATCAACATGGCAAGCACTCAAGAAGCAATCAAGAAAATATCATGTCTTCATCATCGCTCATCTAGTCAAACATCATCGATTTGCTAGAAGACCTGATTTCAAAAATTTAGTAACACTTTGCACATTTTTGCTTTTGTTTGTAGATCCATATTTCAAAAACTTCATCCACTTTGATCCTTAGTTATGTTTAAGCCTTTTAGATTTTGATCTGATTTTTCAAATTTTGTTGTTTAAATCAAGTATTTGGATGTTTGAAATGTGATATTGATCAATATGTTCAAGTGTAACAATTTTTTGATTTTGTTGCAACCATTTGAGCCAATTGATGTTTTCTTTGCTAAAGCTCGTTGAATTTGGATTGATGCCCCCAGTTTGATTTAGCAAAGATCATGCTTTGTTGGGCAATGCAACTTTTGAGTGTTTACTTAAGATTTGCAATTTTTTTATTTTTAGATTTTCAATTTTTTGGATTTTTAGAGATTTTTTTATTTTATTTTTTTTGGATTTTTAGAAATTTTTTTGATGTTTTTGGATTTTTCAAAAGATTTTTAATTTTTTTGGATTTTTCAAAATATTTTTTATACAACTAAATGTATCTTATTAGAATTAGGGTTAATCAATGACAAATAAATGAAATAAGAACTAAATACAACCACAATTGAGCAAATATTTCACAATATCAAAGACTAATTGAGCATCCTATGGCTCTCTAATTAGAATGAATAATGAAGCTCTCAGCAAGCTCACTAATGACAGTTCTAATATGAGAATGACAATGATAAAACAATGCAAATCCTAACAATTATCAATATGAAATGCTAAAATTGCTCTCAAAATGCTTTCTAAATTCAAATTGCAAGAGGTTTGATGCAATTCTCAGATAGGTGGTTGATGATTTATGAAGGATTTTAGCCTTCCTTTTATAGATTTTCCCAATGTAAGTGGGTGTGGTTGCATTTGATCATGGTTGAGTTGGGGTTAAGGTTTTGGTTCCACCCTTTGAAGACAAAGCAAAGTTTGTGTCCTCAAAGCTTGGGACAAGTAGACAAGATGGATGGTTGAGATTCTCTTTCCCTTTGAGTGATTGAGAATCAATTTGACTTGATCCATGTGAGTGTCTTTTCTCCAATTTCATTGGTTGATTGATCTTCCTCTCGTTTTGGTTTGTTGAGAGTAATCAATTTTTATTAATTTTTATTAATTGATTTTCTTTAGCCATGTACCCCTTGAATGGGTTGAATTAATTTAATCCAAGACTATACAATTAATTAAATTAATTGTATTTTGATTTGATTGCACTTGATTAAAATGCTCTCAATTTTGATTGGTCTTGATTTAGAATTCGATTTTCATTTTGATTGGCTAATTATGCATTGTGATTCAATTGATTCAATTATGTCCTTGATTTGCTTTGACTTGACTTGATTTGTTTTGAATTGTCGTTAAATTGCCTTTGTCCATTTTTAGGTGATTACAGCTTTATATGACCATAAAATATGCACAAAATGAATTTGTGCAAAAGTCATTTTTTATCCATATCTCTATGTTTTACTTAGTCAAAGGCTTTAACATTCTAAGGATTGTAAATTTTACATTCTAAAGGAAAAATCACCATAGGTGTTGCATCAAATGAAAATATAGAATCAACTTATTGAACTTTCAAGAATAAATGTTTACATAAAATTCAAACATGCAAATGAATTGAGCTATTAGGGTAAAAATATCATTTTCTCATCTATTAACAAGATCAACAATATAAAACAAACATGTGTGTGTGTGTGTGTGTGTGTGTCTTTAGCCTGGATACATGGCTTAAGGGGATGATTTTAATTCTTATGTGTTGCATACATATGCACAAAGTCTTATAAATTTTATTGTTGTTTAATTAGGACATGTCTTAAGGGGACGAATTAAAATCTTAAATATTATTAATGTATGCACGATATTGTATTGAGAAAATTTCATTATTGTTTACTTAGGACATGTCTTAAGGGGATGATTTAAAATCTTAAATATGATTCAAGTGTGCACAATATTGTATTGTGAACATTTTATTGTTGTTTAGTTAGGGCATGTCTTAAGGGGATGATTTAAAATCTTAAATATGATTCATGTGTGCACAATATTGTATTGTGAAAATTTCATTGTTGTTTAGTTAGGGCATGTCTTAAGGGGACGATTTAAAATCTTAAATATGATTCATGTGTGCACAATATTGTATTGTAAAAATTTCATTGTTGTTTAGTTAGGGCATGTCTTAAGGGGATGATTTAAAATCTTAAATATTATTATTGTATGCATGATATTGTATTGGGAAAGTTTCATTGTTGTTTAGTTAAGACATGTCTTAAGGGGACAATTTTTATATCTTATATCATTCATGTATGCATGGTATTGTATTATACTAATTTCATTGTTGTTTAGTTAGGATGTCTTAAGGAGATGATTTAAAATCTTAAATATGATTCATGTATGCACGACAATGTATTATGAAAATTTCATTGTTGTTTACTAAGGACATGTCTTAAGGGGATGATTCATTGGTCTTAGAAAAAAACATTCTCACACTCCCACAATATTCTTGTCCTTGATGATTTGTGTGAACAAGTGATCGTAGCTTCTTTCAGGAAGGACTTTCTTTATAGTTCTTATGCTCCTATATATTCATCCTGGTGGTATTGGTAATTTTGTTGTTTTCTTTTGTCAATGATATGGAAGTTCATATTTGATCTAATATTATCTTACATTGATTTGATTTGATAGTTGGTCGATATCTTTTTGAGTTGTTATTAGACAAGTTGGTCAGAACCTTTATATTGAGTCGATGCAACATCTATTATTGTGATTATGTTAGGACATTCGACAGATGGTTGATATTCCATGTTTATTGGACACAAAGGTATTCCCTATCTTTTTCACAGTTTTGGTCATAAATGTACTTTTATTCTTAAATTATAGGGAATCTATTATATCTAGTCGATTATGTGCATTCAACCTTTGACTTGTTGACGAACTCCTTAGTCTTTTATATTTTTGTTGATGTGGCATATGTTGTCGAGGTCGCAGTCATTACATACTATTTACATTAAGATTATTTTTTAAAACCAAACATTATCATTTCCAAAAAGTTCAAAAGTAGCACACATAGAATCCACAAACATTTCAACAGAGCTTTTGTTTATATTTTAAGGTGCTATTGATCAATCGGTCAAGGAAATAAATACATAGGAAAGAACTTGGAAGTTTAATGCAAAGTATATAGATGGTTGACCCCTCAAGCTTTAAGAATTAGTTAAACTACTCCAACTTTGTGTATTGTCCTTCTTTTTCCATTTCATGTTTCACTCCCAAGCCATCCTTGTATCTTTTAACCTTCCTTTTTCTCTTATTATTACCTTTTCTTTTTCTTATGTTCCACTGATGGTGAGTCTAACATGCCATATTTTCGGATGCAAGTAGTTATCTATTTTAGTTTTTCTGCCAAGACTATTCCATTCCATCAAAATAGCATGCAAATTTGGGTTCTAATAATGTTTGTCCCCTTTCATTTAAACTCTACACTTCGTTCCTAAGTGTTCTTTGATTCTTCGATGCAAATATTTGTTCTATTAATTATAAGAACATCTCACATAATTTTTTTTTTATCTCAAATTACTTTTTTTTAAAATTCCTGTTGAATTGAGATCCAAGATTAAAGGCAAATTATTCATAAATATAGGGTTGGGACATGTTGATTTTCATATCGAGATCTTTTTATGGAACATGTTTAGTTTTTTCAAACAATAACATTCATTAGTAAGTTGAAATGCTTAAGTTTAAATTTGATATCATTTTCCAAATTGTGTTCTTGTGTTCTCAACTATGAGGGGGTCCTAAAAAAGATTGAGAAGACCAAGAACCACTTGGATAAGAAAAAAAACAAATTCTACAGCTCCATGAAAAAAATATCTCGTGCTTCAGAAAATTATAATGTATGTTAACTTTCAAAGTTTAAGATATCATTTTTGTAATATGGTTCTTCATTTGAATAGTGACAATTGGGTTTCATTTTTGTTACCCTATGCTTGCTTTGAATTCCTTTGGATAATTGATATCATTATAAGCTATTTAGTTTTTCACTAATTACCTATTTCTATCTTTTTTTTCTTACATTATTAAATATATACAAATATCTCCTTCCCCTTACACATTGTTTTTTGGAATTCTATCCCTAATTCAAGTAGAGGACAATCTTGTAGCAATTGGTTACATTTTGCTATTTCTTATTATGTTGATTCCCTTCATATCTTTGGTAAGAGATTGGCCCAACAACAAAAGACATAAAGAAAAGTCATTGCAAGAGAAAGTTGAACACAATATGAAATCACTTAATCTAAATCCTAATAACATTACTTTAAATTTTTTTATAACCTCCTTAGAAACTCATCTTTGAAAAATTGACAGCTATGGATGACAAGGGGTTAGAATTGATATCTATAGATGACATTAGAATTTTTTTCTTCTTTTCCAATGTTTGTTTTAGATTTTATTAGATTGTTCAAAATATTATAATTGTTTTAAAATATAACTTATTATTGTTAAGCCGATAGGCTTTGTGTGGGAGCTTTGCTCTCGGAAATGACTTCTTTCTCCCAGAAAGTTGTTAGACCTGTTGTTGGTTTTTCTTTTTTAGCTATGGACAACTATTCACCTTTGTTCTCCTATTTTTTCATTCAATATTTCCTAGAAAATCTGAAAGTAGTAATAACAACTTACCTTCTTATCCCTATTTTTTTTAAGCTTCTAGAATTGTTGCGTAAGTTTCCCAAGAATATCTTTCTTAAGAAAGCAAAAGTATTTGATTTGGTTTAGTTTTCCAAAAGATCCCACCTTTTCCACACTCATACTATTTTGGTTCCTTTTTTTGTTGTTGAAATTCTTCGATGTGATTTATCTCAATTCGTGGAAGCCATAGTTTGTAGTTAAGAAGAGTTTTTGGGCCCCTCTGATGCTCTGAATCTCTTTCTACAAATATTTTCAGCTCATTTTCTTTTCAATTTGCTAATCCGTCTTTTCCTTTGCTTCAAAGGATTTCTTTTACTAGCTATAGAAGATTGGTCTCTGTATTCCATAATTTTTAGAAAATATGGGTATTCAGCTATCTTAGAATATGGGCATGTTATCATATGCAAAATTTAAAAAATATGGACGATTCTATTTTCAAATTGATGAGGAATATTTGCTCTATTATTTTTCTTTTACCACTATGAAATGAAATTTGTATAGTTTGGTTTCAACCTATGGGATTTAGAACTCATTATTGCAGCTTATATGTTAGGTCATCGCTTGATAAGTAAGAAGATTGACTGTAGTAGTGAGAATCATCGTTTTAAATGGTCTTTATTTTGAATTTTCTTTATTAAAATTTAAGTTTTTGGACAAGTGAGAGATATTGCCTTTGTTTTGTAATTTCTAATTTTTGGTTTTTTTTTACAGTGTACTTTTTTATAGTTTTTTAAAAGAATTTGTGTGATATTATTTTTTCTAGACTTGGCTAAGTTTGATGCGGATTTTTGCAAATTTGCTAAAAATTATGACTATTGGCTATCAGACTCACCTGATTATGTGAGTTGTAGGAATTAAAATGTCATTGTTTCTATTTTGGTGTTTGGATTGGAGGATTTATTTTATGTCTACATTTTGGGAATGCATGACAGTGAAAGCAAACAAAATATCCACTTTTACTACAATATGTTTAATTTGAAGCTTGTCTATTGTATCTAAAGCTTGTTTTCCTTTTTTGAAGTATTCTATTTATATCTATGGTTGGTGGGTTGTGCGTGAAGATTTTTTTATATTGACGACTGGTGGGTTGTGCATTTAGTAATCTTCACGTTTTAGATTCAATTTTTAGTCTTTTTTATGTGTAACCTTGGGGGTTTTCTCATTTGTTGTCATAAAGGATCTTATCTTGTATCTTTTTCCGTCACTTCATATTGTGAATGCATTACAATGAAGTGAAATACAATATCTGGGTGGTGTGGAATGTCTTAATTCTGAATTTTATCTATTAAAATTAAGTTTTTTTGGACAGCTCAGAGATGGTTCCTCTGTTTTGTAATTTTGTAATTTGTTTAGAGTAATAAAATTGATAAAAATATTAAAAATGATGTGTAGTAAAGGTCCTTATTTCGTAGACCTTAATCCACCCCTTCATCCCATGAGGATAATTGTCCCTCATCTTTGCTAGGATCTGTTGCACCCAAGCCACGATCCTTTCTCTGATTTAACAAAGTAAAAATCATTAAAAATATTTTGGGATGTGTCAAAAATTAAAGTTATGTTTTCTTCTTTGTTTGGTTTCAAATAATAAAAGAAGGCTTTTTCCATTTTTTTAAATTTTTTTATGTATTTACTATTTTTAGTAGTTGTTTCCCAATTAAATCAGTGAGGTGTTGAATTTCATATATACTATTTATCTTGATCATTATCATGTGGAAATACACGTTTTACATCCTGTAAGAGATTTGGGCTTCTGATTTGCTATGTTCTGATTTGCTGAACATAGAATAGATTTTAATCCAACATCATCTTTAATTGGCTTTGAAAACCTACATGAGTTGATATGAATTTGATTTTTAGAATCCTCTTCAGCTTCTCTACCATAATGTTTTGGGATGTGTTAGAAATTAAAGATATGTTTTCTATTTTTTTTTGTTTGAAATAATAAAAAAAGCTTATTTCCATATTTTAAAAAAATTTATGTATCTTTTTTCAGTAGTTTCCTAACTAAATAAATTAGTGAGGTATTGAATTTCATATATACTTTTTATCCTAGTCACTGTCATGTGAAAATATGCAATTTACATCCCATAAGAGATTTGGACTGAAGATTTCTGGTAAGTAAGATGTTACAAAAATATAATACATATTATAGTTATTAAAATATTTATCATAAAAATAAAAAATGATTTATGGAAGAGTAATTATGAGTATTTTTATGGTGTATGAGTATGATGTATAACAAAGCTTTGAGATATTAAAACTCTAGGAAATCATTTTTTTGTTTCAATTAGTATTTATGAACAATTTTCCGTATTGTACAAAACAAATCACTCCTATCAAATCTTCATTGCACGTACAAAAATGCGCAACTACTAGTTTCTATATAATTTTCATTACATTATTTCAATAAAAAAATATCTAAATTGGGTCAAAAATTTATTGAGCTACATTTAGTGTGAATGTAAGACATTGATGAAGAGAGACATCATGTTCTAGTGCCACCAAGGTCAGAAGTGCCACTTTCATAGTGTCAAAATTCACATGACATAACCTTTTATGCCACAACCACACATCTTCAGTTCTAGCCATCAAACAAGAAGTTTTAGCATTGTCAAGATAAAATAGATTACCTTTAGATTGTTCACCAGTACCGACCAAATTTCATGTTTCATCATAGATCTTCACCTTCCTACTTTCAAATGAAACTTGGTGACCCAAGTTATTCAACTATGCTACACTTAACAGATTATAGTTTAGTCCCTTCACCCAATATGCATTTTCACATTTGATCTTATTGTTCAACATGAAGATCCTTTTCCTTTCACTTGACAAGGTGTATCATTACCCATTTTAACAGATCCTCCATTATGGTGTTCAAGATATTCAAATTTATCCTCATCACCAGTCATGTGATGTGTACAACCACTATCAATAATCCATGTATCATTCTTGCTAACTTTAGAGATAAGTGTTGTTTCTACATACCTTTCTTCTTCTTATGAGTCTTCTTTCTTGACTATGAATACCACTTCATAATCTTCATCAGTTTTGATGTCGATGTCATCATCATCATCTCCAACAAGGTAACATGCCTTCTTTCCTTTGTATTTGTAGTCTCGGTTGTTTCTTCTATCAAAATGTCGGTTGCCTCTACGATCTCGGTTATCTCTTCTATCAAAATTCTTTTCACCAGATCGGTCAATGTCTTTGTCATCATCTTTTCTATTAGGGCATCTAGCTGCAATATGACCAATTTATTTATAGTTAAAGCATTCTAGAGGTAATTTTCCTTTATACCTTCCTTTACCTTTTTGCAGCCTTCTAGCCATAAGTGCTTCAAGTTCATCAAGTCCATCTTCATCACTGTCACTATCACTTTCACTCCTTATCATATGTTTACTACTTGAATTTCCAATTTTCAAAGATGACATAAATGCAGACTCAACACTTGGTACAATACTGTTATCATAGTTATTCAACTCAAAAGTAGTCAATTTACCGATTAGATTATCAAGTTTAAGAACATTACCCGGTGCAGATCACATTTCATGTATTGCAGAGATTCTAATAGCATAGACTGGCAGAAATGCTATAAGAATTTTACTCACAAAAGTGTCTTCATCAATAACACCTCCTGCTCCTCAAATAGCATTGAAAACCTCCTTGATTCGGTTATTGTATTGTGAAATTTTTTCACCTTCTTTCATCTTCATATCATCAAATCTTCCTCTAATGTTTTTTGCTCTTGCTCTCATCACATTTACATCTCCAAGGTAGACTAGTGCAATTTTGTCCCACATTGCTTTTGCTAAAGTACAAGCTTTGATATCTTCAAATTCTGCATTAGATAGGGCAACACCAATCTCTATCATTGTCATGTTGTGTTCATGTCTATCTCTCAGCTGATCAATAGTCAAAGTTCCGATAGATGGTTGTATGTACTCATTAGTCAGGTAGAATAGTGCAGATTCTCCAATTCCAAATATGTGCAACTTCATTCTGCTTTTCCATGTTGAGAAATTATCTTTGTTCAACTTTGGCACCTCTCTCTTATACATCTTGTGATTTTTAGCTCAAGTCTTTCAAACTTCCTTTTCAAGCACACAAGCTCTAATACCAATTGTTAGATAACTAAGAGGGGGTGTGAATCAGTTAATTCGAGTTATCCTATAGTCCCAAACTCCCAGATGTATAAGTTGAAACTTTTTCAAGTAAATAATCAACTCAGCAAGGTAGCAACAACAATATTTTTGTTCATTTACCGAATATTAGTAAAATCAATACTGTATTTACCGATTAATCCAAAATATGAAATGTATAAAGTAAACTATCAATCCAATATCATCAAGTAACACACAACACAAGGATTTTAATGTGGAAAACTTGCTAAGGAAAAAACCACCTGAGACCGATAACCCAAAATATTTCACTCTTTTGAAGTGAGCTCAGTTAGGAGACAACCCTGTTAAAGGTTACAATGCACACTGTAAGGTGTGACCTGGTTAAAGGATTTATCACTACCAGTTAACTCTTGACCATCATTCACTATGGGGACAAAAAGAAAACCATCAACATTCATAGAATGTCATATTGAAATACAAATAAGACTGTTAAGTCCACTCAGTTAAGAGATTTAGCTGTAACAATGGTTAAACTGATACAATAATGATCTGATTCAAACACAACTAATATTGCAGATTTTCATATCTATGCTAAGCTCAAAATACCTCCTCTGATTAGTAATCACTTCAATACTTCATATCCTTCATCATATTCAGCTCGGTCAACAATAACCAGACACTCGATTATGCCTACAGTTCTTCTCGATTCTGTCTGTAACCAGTTTGATCAATGGTGTGTGAAAAACTTCCTTCAACATGAATTCTCTTGCAAATTCAAAATATCCCGTACTCAACAATGAATCTCATGTCTCTTAAATAGACGTCATAAACCATTTTCATCTCATCCATTAGATTTTGCCTCTTAATATCCATCATCCATTTTGCCGCTTCAAGCTTCCTCGACAGATGTGTCAATAACACATTTCAATCTCTTCCATTCGATCATCTTTGAATTTTGTCAGCCGTTAGATCCACATAACCAACTTTATTTTTTTACCTCTGAATCATACACAATTTTCCAGGTCATCAATAGTTGGTTGTTATACCATTTAATGTTTTCATCCTACTCGGTTAATACAGAATGTTTCGGTGAGTACTAACTTGGTTATTACTATCACTCGGTATACATTGCACTTGCTCATTATATACATAAATCTTCAATTACCGACCACATTAACTTGTTCAATTCTGATCCTCAATACATAACAAATTCATGTAATACAATCAAGTCAACAACATGATGCCATAGACTCATCAATAAGTTACCCAATGTATACCTTAGCCATATCTCCATATCCATCTCTTCTTCTTCATGTAGATATCTCTTTCCTTCATCATTTGTCTTCTTCAAATGTTTGTAACTATCATGATAAGTATAGTCAAAACTAGTTGACATCAATGACAACATATTGACTGATTTAATTGCCTTACATATCACTTTAATATCTTGATGATCTCTAATCATTATCTTTCACTTGTCCATTCAGTTCATCAGGTTATTCAACCAGTTGTAGATTATCAAAAATGTAGTTAGCAAAAGAAAAAGAGAAAAGCCCATTAAATAGAAAACTGACTTGAAAACTGAACGAACATAATGAAGAGATGAACAAACAAGAGAGAAAAGAAGAGCCAACAAGCAATAATAAAAGTAGATAATAAAATAATAAAAATAATTTGCCAAATTTTCCTAAAAAATAGCAAAAGACATTTAAATAAAATTATATTTAAATGTAAAATAAAATGAGAAAATAAAAGCCAAGTTGATTAATTAAATAATTAATTCCCTAGGGGTAAACTAAAGACAATAATTAAATAACTGTTAAAATTATTTATTTAAACAGAAGCCAAAATGCCAAAATGCGATAGATGATCGAAAATAAGACACATGACAACATATAAATCAAAATGATTCAAAATAATTTAAAATGATAAAAAAATGGCCAAATTTGACTAATTACATAAAAGACAACTACAAAGGGGATTTAGGAGTGATGACCATTTTTAGGTGTCTACATTTTGCCCCTCTTTAAGACAATGCGATTGTGAGCGTTGTTTCAAAGAAAAAAATTGCATTAAAAGGTTGCCCCAGTGGATCAAAGGGTGGAGGTGGGATGCCCCAAGAAAAAGAAAATCAAATGTGGATTCACCAGAGGTGGATTAAGAAAATTATTAGTATGTAAAACATGAGTAAGCTAACGACAAAAGTTGTAAACATCATGTTAAAAACTATCCTAATCACTCAATCAAGCTATGAGATTCATTGCATAAAATAACACAAAAATGTAAATAAAATCATGCAAACTCTTGGTTATGCTCCATTGTTCTTCTTTCTCCTCTTTAATGTTGCTCTTTGTTGACAATTGCACTAATACATTTGGAAAGAAAGTATGAACAAAATAATAATACTAAGGGTACTCGAATCGTGGTTAGCCAAAAAAAGAAGAAGAAAACTCATTAAATAGAAAACTGACTCGAAAACTGAATGTACACAATGAAGAAATGAATAGACAAGAGGGAAAATAAGAGCTAACGATCAATAATAAAAGGCAGATAATAAAGTCAATTCACCCAATTTCCCTCAACAAGCCCAAAAGACATTTAAATAAAATCATATTTAAATATAAAATAAAATGAGAAAATAAAAGCCAAGTTGAATATTAATTTATTCAAATGTAAAATAAAAGACAAAAAGGCATAAATAAATTAAATTTATTTATGTTTAAGGAGATATTAGGACATTGGAGGAATTAATTAAATAATTAATTTGCTAAGGGCAAATTAAAGACAATAATTAAATAATTATTAAAATTATTTAATTGAACATAAGCAAAAAATGCCAAAATGTGACAAATTACCAAAGATAGGCGACATGACAATAAATAAATCAAAATGATTCAAAACAAATTCAAATTATCAAAACGACTCAAAAAAACAAAAAAATGACCAAAATCGACTAATGACATAAAAGACGGCTAAAAAGGGGACCTAGGGGCGATGAGTGTTTTAAGGTGTCTCTAGTTATTTTGTGATAATATACAATTTTGTAGTCATTGGAATAAGTGTTAGCCATGGAGGCTTCACTTAATGAACTTGGGTCATATCACATGTGTTTGTGGCATACTAAAGAATGTCTCTATTTTCAAAAAATATTGTCTCAAACTCTTTTTTTTGTCACCCCCTCAAATACTCACTCGATTCCCCCCACAACCTTTTATTTTCCCTACTAATTCTCCTCCCTATATAAGCAATATATTTCCCTATTTTTTGCCCATTTTAAACCCCCCAATATGAATGGGTGTGATATAGTTTTACTTCATGAATGAAGCCCCCATGGTGTTAGCTCTCTAATCAAATTAAATTCTCTTAAAATAATTTTTTAATCTATTATCTAAATTTAGTCTCTATTTGGTTAATTCTATAAAAAAATGTGAATATCATTTGAATATAAATTTTACTTGAACCCATGAGTGATTCATTGCTTAGAACCAATTACTGACATAAAAGCTTGATTTTAAAGAAATTTATACATACAACAATGTGTGACCTATAATATCCTATTGAGATTTCTTAGTCTTAGCTTTCTCTAAATTTGGTCTAGAGATACACTACCCTTAAAATCGTATCACATTCTACAAAAATATGGACCGATGTTTTGAGCATCAAGAATAATTTTAGTTTATAGAACATTATATTTCTAAAAAATTATCCTTTTGTAACTAGAGAACTTTAAAAGACAAAATATAGGAAATCATCTTAAATATTTGATTTATGTTACAAAAATTAACTTGTATATTAGAATTTGAGGATGTATTTTTTATAATAATCAATATTATTTATTATTAATTGTAAGAATTCATATTGAGAAATGAATAGGAACAATCATAAAATGAAAACACAAAATTTACAAATTGTTATAAAAGTATTTAACTTGAGAGGAAACAATGAAAGATGGTAGCTCCATCATGTATTTCAGTGTCTTGAAACCTCCTCAAATATCATAAATGATTAGCATGAATAGAGTAAGGAAAGGACATTCAAAAGTATCATGTCTAAACATGGTGCACCCTTACGAGGATAGTCTGGAAAGCAAGTAGGTGAAAGTAGGAGCATTTATTACATACATTTTATTTTTTACATGAATTATAATTGTACTTATTAGCAATGGTTATAGGTAGATACCAACCAATCTTAGAATTCATTGAGTAAGAAAAAGAAAAAGATTAAAACTTCAGCTCTAGGATATCCATAATAGAGAATTTTACTAAAGGAGAACATCATAAAAAATAATAACATGGTCTAAAAGCATTCTTAACAATGGTAGAATAGTAGTTATGGAAGTCTTGAAAATTGAAGATTGCATAGAAATATAATATTGGTTCAACATAGAGTTGGCTTAGAGACATCAAAGTGGTTAAAACTCTAAGGTGTGCTTGGGATCTAGTGACCAAGTTGTTTCTCAAAACTTCCAATCCATAACCACCACCCAAATATAGTTATTTGCTATCATTGATTTGCAATTGATTTTGGATGCCAAATAAGGAGACAAATTGGTGAAATATTAATTATTTAGGCCTTATATCATCAAGGAGTTATCTTATAGTCTTGAGCATTTTTAAACATATATGTCAACCAAGTAAGTCATATGTATAACTTCAACTATAACATAACTCGTAAGTAAATAAAAATTATTAATTTATTAAATAATTTTGAGTAAAATAAACTCTTAAATATATAAAACAACTTTGATATCTCTCTATAGAATTATTTAAGATATATATACTAATAAAGATAATAGATTGCATTAATGTTCATTTTAAATCAAAGATATTGTTCACAAACATAATCAATAGAATATTTGATAAATCAATTATATATGTATTTGAAAATATGAATATCAAAGATTTTGTTGAGAGTAATTTAACTTTACTTTTCCGTAAATTGATAGATTGAAACAATTAAAGATTAACTTTACTTTGTAAAAAGTCATTTAACTTCACTTTGCTATAAAGTGAGTACTTATGTAATTGAAAATATGCTCATTAAAGTTTTTGGTGAATGTCCTTTAACTTTACTTTTTTATAAATTGATAGATTCAAACTATTAAAGATTAACTTTACTTTTCTTTAAAGTCTTTTAACTTTACCTCGTTATTTTGAAAGGTAATCCTTTAACATACCTAATTAGTAGTTAATTTTTTCGTTCTCTATGTAAAATGAATGTCATCCTAGAAAAAAGACTTGAGCATATTTGAACAATCAATTGAATTATTGACATTTCAAGTTGGACTAATGTCAATTAATCACATGTCACAACATCCTTTATTAGATGTCTCAAACCTTGTACAATACACACAATGGTTAAACATTAAAAATTTTGAGCACAATTATAAGTGACTTAAAATTTCTTGGGAAAAATTCTAAAAATTTCTCCATTCTAAAAATTTCAATGGGGAAAAGCCTTTCTATAATACAATACACAAATATAACTTTCATATATAGAATTTTTTTATTATACTTTTCCATCTTCATTCTCTATTGCCTATGTTCTTTTATAATAATATACAACTTTATAGTCATTGGAATAATATTAGCTTTGTAATCAAAATAATTTATCTTAAAATAATTTTGTTATCTATTATCTAAATTTAATTTCTATTGGATTAATTTTCTTAAAAATATTAATATCAGTTGAATATAAATTTTACTTGAACCCATGAGCGATTCATTACTTAGAAATTGTCAAAGACATAGAAGCTTGATTTTTAAGAGAATTAAACATACAATAGTGTGTGGTCTTCTATCCTAACTAGATTTCTTAGTCTTAGCTTTCTCTAAATTTGGTCTACAGATATACTGCCCTTGAAATTATACCACATTCTATAAAATTATAGATCAATGTTTTAAGCTTCAAGAATGAATTTACTTTGCAGAGCATTAGAGCTCTAAAATATTATTCTTATGTAACTAGAGAGGATTAGAAGACAAAAGATATGAAATCATTTTAAAATTTTGATTTATGTTAGGAAAAATAATTTGTATATTAGAATTTGAGAGTGTGGCTTTTATAATAATTAGTAGTGTTTTTTATTAATTTTAAGAATTCATATGAAAATCAGTTGAAAGATGAATTATAAAATGAAAAAACAAAATTTATTTTAAGCAATAATAGATAGCAAGTCCATCATGTATTTTACTATCTTGAAACCTACTAAAAAATTATAAATGATTAGCATGAATAGAGTAAGGAAAGGCTATCGTGTCATGTTCAAACATGGTATACCCTTATGAAGATGGTCTAGAAAGCAAGTAGGAGCACTTATTGTATACCTTTTTTACATGAATGATAAGCATACTTATTAGCAATTCTTAAAGGTAGATACTAGTCAATCTTAGAATTCATCCAATAATAATAAAAAATATCAAAAAGTTCAACTCTTGAATATCCACAAAAGATAATTTTATTAAAGGAGAACATCATACAAAACAATAAAATAGTCTAAAAGACATTCATAACAATGGTAAAATAGTAGCTATGGAAGTCTTGAAAATTGAAGACTATGTAGAAATATAATATTGTTTGAAATAGAGTTGGCTCAGTGACATCAAAGTAGTAAAAGTCGTAAGATGTGCTTGGGATCTGGTGACCAAGGTTTTTCTTGAAACTTCCAATCTAGATTCACCACACATTAATTTGCAATTAGTTTTGGATGTCAAGTAAGGAGACAAATTGGTGAAAGATTAATTGTCTAAGCCTTACATCGACAAGGAGTTACCTTATAGTTTAAAGTGTTTTTAAGGATATATGTCAACTAGGTTATATATATATATATATATATATATATATATATATATATATATATATATATATATATATATATATATATATATATATATATATATATATATATATATATATATATATATATATATATATATATATATATATATATATATATATATATATATATATATATATATATATATAATAGCTTGTATCGATGTTCATTTTAAATCAATAATACTCTTATATACGTATTTGAAAAATATGAATATCAAAGATCTCTGTGAAAGTACTTTAACTTTACTTTTCTATAAATTGATAGATGGAAACATACATAAAGATTAACTTTACTTTATAAAAAGTCATTTAACTTTACTTTATAAAAAGTCATTTAACTTAACTTTGTTATAAAGTGAGTACTTATGTGATTCAAAATATAATCATCAAAGTTTTTGGTGAGTGTCCTTCGACTTTACTTTTTCATAAATTGATAGATTTAAAATATTAAACATTAACTTTTATTTTAAAGTTCTTTAACTTTTCTTTTCTTTATTGATGATTGAATTCTATATTTAAAAATAAATTAAAATGACAAATTTCGTAAAATTCGAGTGTATTTTCTAAATTTTCAAAAAAAGTCAATAGTACATTAGATAGTCGCGTCCTATAAGAAACAACTAAGGAAAATTAAACGTGTACCAAATTCAAATTCATAATGTAAAAAACATTGAAATCAATTGAATTTCAAATGTAAGCCCTAAGAATATATGAACCCTAAATGCCTAAAACTATTTACTTCGACCACAACAATATTCTGGGCAGGCTTTACATCATTTGAGTATTTTATTCGTCTACCTAACTTTAACTAACCTAAAAGGCCATTCATAAATTATTGATAATAAAAAACAATTAAATAATGTAGATTTCAAAACTTAGAAATATTAGGGGAGAGGACCCAGTACTTGAACATGTTCCAATGGTTGTGATAGCAGTTCTTAACTTACTGCCCATAGTTGTTGATTTAATATCCAATATTTTTGACAACATTGTACCAATAGTTGTGACTTTAAAGTTGTTTTTGGTAATGATGATTACCCATAATTGAATGAAATGTACCTTTTGTTCTAAAAAGCAGCCAATAGTGTGATGCCACATCAGCTACACAACTATTGGGGTCCCTAATTCACTATGATTGGTCTCACTTTTTTTTTGGGCTGTTTTGGACACCTTGGCAAAAAGCATGCTGAAGTGGCATCATATTTGATGATGTGGCTTTGAAACCTTAGTTATAAGCAGGAGACTCGCCAAGTAAGCTACTGTAAAAAAATGGGAGTGATTTGAAATTTCCACGTAGGTTTTTGAGAAGCCCAAAGTTAGGATGCACAACTACTGGGTCCTCTCCCCTAGTTGCGTTGGATGTATGCGATAATGTGTTTCAAAGTATCTTGGAGGCTCCACGTGGCATTCCGCTATGACAAATTGACACGTGACACGTAGCAACGTGAATTCGAACTATAATTATTGTCGCCTAATGTTAGGACTTGTTTTACTAATATTTAATTGAGACAATAATTTAAATTTTCGGTCGCCATTGCCGGCCTTAACAAAGGGACAGATGAAGGGCCTTAAAAATAAATAATAACTATTATAACGTGAAAAATTATAGTTATTATTTATTTTTTGATTTTGATGTTTGGAAAATAAGACAGTTGGTTTTAGGTCAATGAACTAATGTTTTATGAATTTTAAATTTGATTGAGGAAGAATTGTTTGTATATTAGTGAAGGGATTTTTATATTTTGTATTGATTTGTATGTTTGAATTTGGAGAAATTATGTGGTTAAAAGTGTTTTGAGTTATAGTAGTATGTGTCTTTTTTCAAAAATTTATTGTACTTATTATTATATGTGTCACTTTCATTTTTATAATGTATTCTAAGAGAACCATTCATATTTATGATAGATGTTTTCTTGTGAATAATTGTTTGTAAATATGGGTCAATGAGAGTGACTAAAAACTATATTGTCGAGTTCTGATTAAAAAAACACATAAATTGACATATTGGAAGAAAGTTGCTTACTTCATTCTGACTCGTTTGTAGTTTTGTATTGTCTTTATATTGCTTAGGAAAAATGATTGAGATATAGGGGAGAGGGACCAATAGTTGTGAGGGGTCCAATAGTCGTCAGGTCATTAGTGAATATATTATCCAGTCTTACACCACATTTTTACTATATATTGTGATTAAATAATCCAAATGTAAATTAAAAAAAATCCAAATGTTAATAAAAAATGGACCAATACTTGAACACATGAGAACCTATAAATGTTATATTAAAATAACATAAACAAGTGAAATAGATAACTTTTTGTCTCAAATAATATATCATACCTATCTATCATATGTGTGTCAATTAAAAAATAATATGCCCACTTAATAAAATAAGATGCCCACTTAAACAAGTATTGTTATCTTAGTGCACAAATACTATTCTTATGTGTACAACTATTGGGGTAGCAATGTATATGCATTAGAATATTTCATATTAATAATTGGTTTTATCACAAATATAAAAGGTGAACACAACCAAAATGCCTTGTATTTTCCCATGTAATGTGTGAGATTGTCAAAAAGTTTTAGTGTTCAACTATTGGTCCCTTTGTGATCGATATAGGTTGTATTTTATATAATAATATGTTAATTTTATAACAACAAATAATTTTTTTTGTGTTGAAGCATTGGTACTTTTGTGTTGGATTTAAAAGTTAGATATAACAAATATTTATGATTACTAATAGGTATATGGTCCATTTAAGTTGCATATATGTCATATTTTGTATAGAAATACAATCACCCACTAATAACAAATGATATTTTAAAATTCAACTACTAGAGATTTTTAGATTAAGTTTTGGTCGAACCTTTAAAAAGCTAATTTTTATACACGTTTAACTAGGTGTGTTATTTTAACGAGTTGCGTGAAGAACCACACCTTCAAACCTTAGTTATAAGTAGTTAAGTGTCCATTTTACATTTCTAAAAAAAAATGAAGGTCTTATGATATTCTATGCAACAGCTACATGTTGACAAAGTTAGCCCTCATGACTATTGTTTCCTCAAGTTATATATTAGAGATTTGTATAAACTAGCAATCACACCTTGGTGTGCAATGGGTATGCTGAAGAGGTGTGGATGGTCAATTCTATGGGAGCAGATTTTGTTTTGTAGATTTCTCAAAGATGTGTTATGGCTTTCTATGATCATAAAATATGCACAAAATGAATTTGTTCAAAACTTCATTTTTATCCATGTCTCTATGTTTTACTTAGTCAAAGGCTTTAACATTCTAAGAACTACAAAATTTACATTCTAAAGGAAAAATCACCATAGGTGTTGCAGCGAATGAAAATATGGCATCAACTTATTGAACTTTCAAGAACAAATGTTTACATAAAATTCAAATATGCAAATGAATTGAGCTATTGGGGTAAAAATATCATTTTCTCATCTATTAACAAGATCAACAATATAAAAAAACCTCTCTCTCTCTCTCTCTCTCTCTCTCTCTCAAGCCTGGATACATGGCTTAAGGGGATGATTTAAATTCTTATATGTTGCATACATATGCACAAAGTCTTATAAATTTTATTGTTGTTTAAATAGGACATGTCTTAAGAGGATGAATTACAATCTTAAATATTATTCATGTATATGATATTGTATTGTGAAAATTTCATTATTGTTTACTTAGGGAATGTCTTAAGGGGATGATTTAAAATCTTAAATATGATTCATGTGTGCACAATATTGTATTGTGAAAATTTCATTGTTGTTTAGTTGGGGCATGTCTTAAGGGGATGATTTAAAATCTTAAACATTATTACTGCATGCATGATATTGGATTGGAAAAGTTTCATTGTTGTTTAGTTAAGACACGTCTTAAGGGGAAAATTTTTATATCTTATATCATTCATGTATGCATGGTATTGTATTATAAAAAAATCATTGTTGTTTAGTTATGACGTCTTAAGGAGATGATTTAAAATCTTAAATATGATTCATGTACACATGACAATGTATTATGAAAATTTCATTGTTGTTTACTTAGGACATGTCTTAAGGGGATGATTCATTGGTCTTAGAAAAAAATATTCTCGCACTCCCACAATATTCTTGCCCTTGATGATTTGTGTGAACAAGTGATCGTAGCTTCTTTTAGGAAGGACTTTCTTTATAGTGCTTATGCTCCTATGTATTCATCCTGGTGGTATTGGTAATTTTGTTGTTTTCTTTTGTCATTAATATGGAAGTTCATATTTGATCTAATATTTATCTTACAGTGATTTGATTCGATAGTTGGTTGATATCTTTTTGAGTTGTTATTAGACAAGTTGGTTGGAACCTTTATATTGATTTGATGTAACATCTATTATTGTGATTATGTTAGGACATTCGACAGATGGTTGACATTCCACTTTTATTAGACACAGAGGTATTCCCTATCTTTTTGACAGTTCTGGTCATAAATGTACTTTTTATTTTTAAATTATAGGGAATCTATTGTATCTAGTCAACTATGTGCATTTGACCTTTGACTTGTTGACCAACTCCTTAGTCTTTTGTATTTTTGTTGATGTGGCATATGTTGTTGAGGTCACAGTCATTACATACTATTTACACTAAGATTTATTTTTTTAAAAACCAGACATTATCATTTCCAAAAAGCTCAAAAGCAGCACACATAGAATCCATAAACATTTCAATAGAGCTTTCGATGTATATTTTAAGGTGCTATTGATCAATCAGTCAAGGAAATAAATACACAGGAAAGAACCTGTAAGTTTAATGCACAGTATACAGATGGTTGACCCCTCAAGCTTTAAGAATTAGTTTAAATCTACTCCAGCTTTGTGTATCATCCTTCTTTTTCCATTTCTTGTTTCCCTCCCAAGCCATCCTTGTATCTTTTGACCTTCATTTTTCTCTTATTATTACCTTTTCTTTTTCCTATGTTTCACCGATGGTGAGTCTAACATGCCATATTTTTCGGATGCAAGTAGTTGTCTAAATTAGTTTTTCTGCCAAGACTATTCCATTCCATCGAAATAGCATGCAAATTTGGGTTCTGATAATGTTTGTCCCCTTTCATTTAAAGTCCACACTTCGTTTCTAAGTGTTCTTTGATTCTTCGATGCAAATATTTGTTCTGTTAATTAAAAGAACATCTCACATAAATTTTTATCCCAAATTATATCTTTTAAAATTCCTGTCGAATTGAGATCCAAGATTAAAGGCAAATTATTCATAAATATAGGGTTGGGACAAGTTGATTTTCAGATCGAGAGCTTTTTATGGAACATGTTCAATTCTTTCAAAGAATAACATTCATCAGTAAGTTGAAATGCTTAAGTTTTAATTTGATATAATTTTCCAAATTGTGTTCTCAACTATGAGGGGGTCCTAAAAAAGAATGCGAAGACCAACAACCACTTGGATAAGAAAAAAATTCAAATTCTATAGCTCCATGAAAAAAATATTTCGTGCTTTAGAAAATTATTAAATATATACAAATAGATCTCCTTCCCCTTACACATTGTTTATTGGAATTCTATCCCTAATTCAAGTAGAGGAGAATCTTATAGCAATTGGTTACATTTTGCTATTTCTTACTATGTTGATTTCCTTCATATCTTTGGTAAGAGATTGGCCCAACAACAAAAGATGTAAAGAAAAGTCATTGCAAGAGAAGGTTGAACACAATATGAAATCACTTAATCTAAATCCTAATAACATCACTTTACAAAATTTTATAACCTCCTTAGAAACTCATCTTTGAAAAATTGACATATATGGATGACAAGGGGTTAAAATTGATATCTATAGATGACATTAGAATTTTGTTCTTCTTTTCATGTTTGTTTTAGATTTTATTAGATTGTTCAAAACATTATAATTTTCTTTAAATATAACTTATTATTTTTAAACTGATAGGCTTTGTGTGAGAGCTTTGCTCCCGGAAATGACTTCTTTCTCCCAGAAAGTTGTTAGCCCTATTGCTGGTTTTTATTTTTTAGCTATAGACAATTATTTGCCTTTGTTCTCCTATTTTTTCATTCAATATTTCCTAGAAAATTTGAAAGTAGTAATAACAACTTACCTTCTTATCCCTATTTTTTTTCAGCTTATCGAAATGTTGCGTAAGTTTCCCAAGAATATCTTTCTTAAGACAACAAAAGGCTCTGATTTGGTGTAGTTTTCCAAAAGATCCCAACTTTTCCACACTCATACTATTTCAGTTCCTTTTTTTGTTGTTGAAATTCTTCGGTGTGATTTATCTCAATTCATGGAAGCCATAGTCGGTTGTTAAGAAGAGTATTTAGGCTCCTTTGATGCTCTAAATCTTTGTCTACAAATATTTTCAGCTCATTTTTCTTTGCAATTTGCTAATCCATCTTTTCCTTTGCTTCAAAGGATTTCTTTTACTAGCTATGGAAGATTGGTCTCTGTATTCCATAATTTTTGCAAAATATGGGTATCTAGCTGTCTTACAATATGGGCATGTTATCGTATGCCAAATTTAAAAAATATGGACGAGTCTATTTGTAAATCGATGAGAAATTTTTGCTCTATTATTTTTCTTTTACCATTATGAAATGAAATTTGTATAGTTTGGTTTCAACCTATGGGATTTAGAACTCATTATTGCAACTTATATGTTAGGTCATTGCTTGATAAGTGAGAAGATTGATTGTAGTAGTGAGAATCATCATTTTAAATGGTCTTTATTTTGAATTTTCTTTATTAAAATTTAATTTTTTGGACAAGTGAGAGATATTGCCTATGTTTTGTAATTTCTAATTTTTGGTTTTTTTTTTTATAGTGTACTTTTTTTTATAGTTTTTAAAAAGAATTTGTGTGATATTATTTTTTCTAGACTTGGCTAAGTTTGATGGTGATTTTTGCAAATTTGCTAAAAATTGTGACTATTGTCTATGAGACTCAGCTGATTATGCGAGTTGTAGGAATTAAAATGTCATTGTTTCTATTTTGGTGTTTGGATTGGAGGATTTATTTTATGTCTACATTTTGGGAATGCATGACATTGAAAGCAAATGAAATATCCACTTTTACTGTAGTATGTTTAATTTGAAGCTCATCTATTGTATCTAAAGCTTGTTTTCCTTTTTCGAAGTATTCTATTTATATCTATGATTGGTGGGTTGTGCGTTAAGATTTTTTTTATATTGAGGATTAGTGGGTTGTGCATTTAGTAATCTTCACGTTTTAGATTCAATTTTTAGTCCTTTTTATGTGTAACCTTGGGGGTTTTCTGATTTGTTGTCATAAAGGATCTTATCTTGTATCTTTTTCTGTCACTTCATATTGTGAGTGCATTACAATGTGCATTCCAATGAAGTGAAATACAATATCGGGGTGGTATGTAATGTCTTAATTCTGAATTTTATTTATTAAAAATAAGTTTTTTTGGAAAACTCATAGATGGTTCCTCTATTTTGTAATTTCATTTTTGTTTAGAGTAATAAAATTGATAAAAATATTAAAAATGATGTGTAGTAAAGGTCCTTATTTTGTAGACCTTAATCTACCCCTTCACCCCATGAGGAGAACTGTCCCTCATCTCTGCTAGGATCTGGTGCACCCAACCCAAGATCCTTTCTTTGATTTAACAAAGTAAAAATCATTAAAAATGTTTTGGGATGTGTCAAAAATTAAAGATATGTTTTCTTCTTTGTTTGGTTTCAAATAATAAAAGAAGGCTTTTTCCATTTTTTTTGAAATTTTATGTATTTGCTATTTTTAGTAGATGTTTCCCAGTTAAATTAGTGAGGTGTTGAATTTCATATATACTATTTATCCTGATCACTTTCATGTGGAAATATTTGTTTTACATCTTGTAAGAGATTTGGGTTGAAGATTTGCTATGTTCCAGGATTTGCTTGAACATAGAACATATTTTAATCCAACATCATCTTTAATTGGCTTTGAAAACCTACATGAGTTGAAATGAATTTGATTTTTAGATTCCTCTTCAGCTTCTCTACCATAATGTTTTAGGATGTGTCAGAAATTAAAGATATGTTTTCTTTTTTTTTGGTTTGCAATAATAGAAAAAGCTTTTTTTCCATATTTTTAAAAATTTGTTGTATAACATTTTTCAATAGTTTCCCAATTAAATAAATTAGTGAGGTATTGAATTTCATATATACTTTTTTATCCTGGTCACAGTCATGTGAAAAAATGCATTTTACATCATTTAAGAGATTTGGGTTGAAGATCTCCTTTATTCTGATTTGCTAAAAGTAGAACATATTTTAATCCAACATCATCTTTAATTGCCTTTGAAGGCCTACATGACTTGATATGACTTTGAATTTCAGATTCCTCTTCAACTTCTCTACCATAATGTTTTCCAATACCTTTGAGTCCTTTCTTTGTATTGTTTTTTATTCAGGTAACAACAAGTTTTGAAGGGACTGTGAAACCCTTTAACAAATAAAAACTTAAGATAGAACATTAAAAACTCCCAAAATGAAACTGACTAGCCAGAACAAAAGGAAATAAACCCTTACATCAAACTAAGAACATTGTGAAAAAAACCCATGAGAAATAACAGTCCAAAGAAGATAGCAACAACGCTATCCATTAGTCCCCTTTTTATGGGATCGAAGGGTCATGCCAAAAGAAGAGGAGGATCTCTTAGATTGTTTACCTTTAACAGTAATCTGACCATCTTCAACTCTTGCAGCCTCATCCTGCCAACGAATTCAAGACAGAAGAACCAACAACCAACAAAGTTGTTGGACTTACCAGCATAACTTCTGGGCCAGGGCCAAAATTAGTACCAACAAGCGGGACAAGAGCTTTAGAACCCTTAGCAACCAACACACCAGTAGAGATGGTAGAAACAACAACCAGAGAACCTCCAGCATAGGAAGAGTAGGTCCATGATCAACATGATGATCAGAAACAACTTCATCAACAACCCCAATAGGATCAACAAGAGGCAAAATAGGGCGTAAGCCATCTACCTCAACAATAGGCATCTGAGAACCCAAAATAGGATCAGACTCCTTCAAAACTTGAGAACTTTTCAAAACTATATAATGTTGGATGGAAGCACCCTTCCACTAAGTATGAGAGAATTTCTTCTTTTTAAATTCAGTGCTGCAATGAGTAGCAGTATGACTTGTCTTAAAATATTTTCTGCACCTAAAAGGGATACCCTCATAGCCCAGTTGTTGCATCCAATAACCTTTAGATGATTCGATTTTAATTTCAGCTGGAAGACCCCGCAAAGTATCAATGTCTACTAGAATGCGGGCAAAGGTAGAATGGAAAATATTAGAAGAGTCATTATCCACTATCAAAATTTCCCCCAAAGCCTCCCCCACTTCCTCCAAAACAGAGTCATGCCAAAGATGAAGAGGGAGATTGGGGAGCCTAACCCAAATAGGTATCTTGTTGAAGACTTTTGTGGAGGGATTGAAATTCGGGTGCCAGAGTTTTACCATAAGCAAAAATTTGTCCTCCTCCCAGCTGAAGAAATTTTCACACAAAATCTTAGATCTATCCTTAGCTCTATCAAATGTGGCTACAAAGAATCCTTTAGTTAAAGGAAAGATGTGAACATTATCTGATATTATTGGTTCCCATCTTCAGGATACCCAATCATGTAGTTGGGGGAAACTGGGCCAAAATCCTCGAAAATGACATATCAGAGCCTGTTCCTTAAAGACCTCAAATCTACTATCCAATTCCCCTTCGACAATAGCAGAGAGCTTGATAGAAAGAGAACCACTTACAGTAATCAGAGTAGTGGAAGACGTCCTATGAGAAGAACCCCCAGGCCCATTCAGAGCTTTGGAAGCAACCTTAGCATAAGAGCCCTCCACGTTTTGGTCTCTAGCAGAGGCAGACGAATCAAAGGCAACAACAACGAAAGGGGCATCAAGACCAACAACATGAAAGACCGAATGAGCCCGGGGCCCAGGACGACACCCACTGGAGGAACGCTCTCGCACACAGGTGCTGTAGGAGGGAAGATCGTCGAGGCTGTAGAACCTAGTGCGGGCACCTGACATTTGAAATACCAGGGCGGGAAGTGAGATTCAAGCCCTTCACGTCTGCAGCTCGTGACATTTCTACAAAAAAATATAGAAAATACATTGCTTTGTATTGTTATTTCTTAATGCGGGTTGAAAAGTTTTTTCATATCTTATCGGTAAGTAAGACATTACAAAAATTATAATACATATTATAGCTATTAAAATATTTATCATAAAAATTTAAAATGATTTATGAAAAAGTAATCATGAGTATTTTTATGGTGTATGAGTATGATGCATAACAAAGCTTTGAGATATTAAAACTCTAGGAAATCATTTTTTTTGCACAATTAGTTTCTGGATTTGATTGTGTGAGTGTTTTTTTTAGCATCAATGTTTCAGATCACACTCTGCGATCCATCATCAGGAATAGAGAGTGTCGGATCGCGTAGTGTGATCCGAAATGTTGATGCTAAAAAAAAACTCGCACAATTGAATCCAGAAACTAATTGTGCATCATAATAGATTGTGGAAATCTGATTTTGTTAATCATTTTTTTAATTTCAATTAGCATTTATGAGTAATTTTGCGCATTATGCAAAACAAAAACAAAACACTCCTATTGACTCTTCGCACGTACAAAAATGTGCAATTGCTAACTTCTATATAATTTTTCTTACATTGTTTCAATATTAAAAAAATCTAAGTTAGGCCAAAAATGTATTGAGCTACATTCACACTACATTGATGAAGAGAGATATCATGTTCTAGTGTCACCAAGGTCGGAAGTGCCACTTTCATAGTTACAACGAATCTTTTCTATTTCTAGCTAACAGTAAATAAAATAATGTTTTCCAAAGGAGGATAGCTTATCGCACAGCCAATTAAAAAAGTTAAGAACTAAAAACTAAGATTCTAATATTTTTGTCCATAATTTGGATTCGAAAGCTCCCGTGAGAGGCATGGGATGGCGTATTCAATTTTTCTGGTATTTCCTTATCCTATTAGGTAGGAATATACTAGTAGTACACTATTTCAGGGCGCGGAGAGTATAAGCACTGTTACGAGTGCGGCATTGATAAGCGAGCCACTTATAATTGTGCGCACTATCTCCTACAGCACAAGTCAATGTTTATAATTATTCTTTACACGTCCGCACGCTATTCTTTCCCTCTTCTTTTTTTATTCCCTACAGCTTTCGCCCAATTTTTAACTTCAAACTATCTGTCATAAAATTATTCCAGCAATCCGCGTGTAGTTGGGCGTCTTATCTTCCGCCGGACTATGGAGCAGTGAAAATGCCGTTCATGTTGCTGACCCTTTTCGACGGAGCAGCATACGTTTTCTCCAAAGCTGAAATCCAGGTAAAATCTGCAAAATACTTTATGATAGCTCTTCACTCAGATCTGGGCCTGGTGTTTTTAATGCGTAAGCTGATTTTGATTACACCCAACTGAACAAGATCAGACATTCGAAGTAGATAGAATAAATTGCTTTGTGCTGTAATGGGATATCTGTCATGTAAAGCTGATTCGGCAGTTATAACATGCGATTCGTACAAAAAAGAGAAGCCCTTGAAGGTGCAACAGTTTACTTACAAAGAGCTGGAGATTGCCACAGGAGGATTCGCTGTTGGAAGTCTGTTAGGAAAAGGCAGCCATGGTTGTGTATATAAGGGTTTTTTGCGAGATGGTACTCTTGTAGCTATCAAGAAGCCTTCAGTTGGGCTCCGGATCTTACAAGATGATACTGCAGTTGAGAACGAGATTGAAATACTTTCTAAACTACACAGCCCACGGCTTGTTAATTTACTTGGGTTTAGTCATGATACCAAGGAAAAGATCCTAGTTGTAGAGTTTATGTCTAATGGTACACTTCATGATATATTGCATTGTAACCCCGAACCGCCCAGTTGGGCTAGAAGGGTTCACCTTGCTTTACAGACTGCTAAAGCTATCTTGACCTTGCACAGTGCAACCCCCCCTGTAATTCACAGAGATATCAAGGCTTCCAACGTGTTGATTGATGGCAATTGGAACGCCAGGCTTGGGGATTTTGGGCTTGCTCTGAGGGGGAATGTGGAGGATATTAAACTCAATTCAACCCCTCCAGCCGGTACAATTGGGTACTTGGATCCAGGTTATGTGACTCCTGGAAACCTTAGTACTAAAAATGATGTTTTTAGCTTTGGGATTCTTCTATTAGAAATCATAAGTGGGAGAAATGCTATTGATGTCCAGTACAGCCCCCCTGCTATAGTAGATTGGGCGATGCCACGTATCAGGCAGAATAATATTCTTGCACTGTATGATCCGAGGCTGAGTCCACCCAAGAATCTGGAATCGGTGAAACAAATGGCTTTCATTGCAGCTCGGTGTATCCGATCCACCAAGGAGAGGAGACCTTCCATGAAAGAGGTCGTGGAGGGACTGAAAGTAGTGAGTAAGAGTATTCCCCTGCATATTTGGGATGGTCTCTCAAGGCGAAAGAGGAAGCCAAGTGTTAGGCAAGAAAAGGGTCATTTAACACAAGGCAATGATAAGCCCCACATGACAATAGAAATGAAACCCTCTCTGAGTCAGATGCCCAAGCCTGTGAAATCCCTGGTGAGAGCATCATCAAGGAGCAGAGTCTCAGACGAGGAAGCCAATCTCAATGTTAGCAAAGAATTTCAAAAATCTAGCAGCATTTTGAGGCGAGGGAGTGGAAGAAATCTGGTGGATTTGTTCAGTGAAACAGTAGAAACTTCAGAATCAAAACCAGTAGATTGGCAGGCTCTTGCAAAGGTGAGGAACCCATCTCTGAGGGTGCCTAATGGAGGAGTCACATTGAGGCAGGCGATGCTTATTAATAGATCACCTGCCTCGCCGGTCATCAGGTCAGGTCCTTCACCAGTTTTTGGTGATATCCATAAGAATCCTCTGAGCCAAGCTGTAAGAATTCCTTCTGTTGGACGTGTAAGGAAAACACCTGTTTGCATAGATCCTACTTTGCATTACAAGCACATACCTCAAGTTTCAAATTTCAAGGTTGTGGAGCGAACCAGCTAAGCAGGCTTAAAACTACATGGGCCTTCGAAGAAGATGCTTCAATTGAGGTTTAGGTTTGGTAAGGTGTAACAAAATTTATCATGCCTGGCAGTTTTTTCTTTTACACAGTTAATCTACATTGCAATGATCCTACACGTTCATTTGTTTGGCAGAAGCTTAGAAAAAACTAAGCTTGGATCATCCTCTATCATTTTGTATTTTCTTTGTTTTTATTATCTGACTGGTTGGTTGCTACATGTACCAATCATTTCTCATGATTGGATGTTGCATGCTTTTTCCCATCATGACTATGAGTGCAATAAAGCTTGTATATTACAATGAAATTAGCTTACTCGAGTTGTTATATTCATTCATATTTTATATTATCTAACTGAGGAACAATAATTAATTTTCCTCAGTTTGGGAGAAAAAGTTAAGACTTGGGTTACTCTGTCTCTATTTATAATATAACCCTTTCTTGAGTGATATAGCGAATTGTAGCCCCATTTCCCTTAATTTATTTCATGTCATTATTATTATTTTAATTTAGTGTTTTTTAAGGTGCATTCAAAGGAGGTCCCTTTCTTTGTACAAGTATTTTACTTTTTAATCTAAGTAAATTGACTAACCTTCTCTGGAGGGAGAGGAGTCTAAGATGATTACTTTCATCGTAAGTTTATGTGCTATGTTGCATGAAGAACGGAATCAAATATACCAAGACTAACAGCTGTTAGGAACATTTTTTTTTCTTGGTATGCTGTTGGTATTTTGTTAGGCAGGCAAGTGAAACGTGTGCTAACATAATTAATGCAAATGGTATCTATATGAAATCCTCCATGGCATATTATTTTGGTAAATCCACGAGCTCTTTTAATTTGCATATGAGATAAATATGTTGGATGCCTCTCTAGTTTATCACATATTCAAGGAATTTGCCCTCAAAATTCAGCTTCACCTTGTTATACTAAGGTGGTGCTATACAGTATACATATTTGACAATATGATATTTAACTAACAAAAAAGATAAGCATAGGTGTTTAGCTAGAAATTAGAATGATAAGGTTTTTAATGGATCAGCAAAGAAACTGATATATTATGATATCAAAATGTTCCAAACATTATAGGATCACGTTGGTATTTAGGGGAGATGGTTTGAGCTGCTTAAGATAGTGTTGTACAAATAAGTACTTTTATCCCAGAGCAATAATGGATGCATTGTTACATTGGAATTGAGGGGAATCTCTGGCTCTCAAATTGCAGTTTTGCTAGAGGTCACTCTGATGCTTTTGATTTCCTTTTAGGTTTTCATTGACAGAAGCTTCCTTTTAAATTTGAGTATTCCTCGTGCCAGATTTCTTTTTATCGTTTTATCTCTGAAATACATTGGATTGGCTTTTATCTTTCATCATGAGTTTTTGTTTGTTTTTTGTATATATAGATATATAACAAAAAATGTAAAATGGGGAACATTTACAGGAGAATTCTAAGTAATTTTGATATGTAACTGACATGGATATTCCATAGTATGATTCATCAACACAAATCTTTATTTAGCATCTTGTTGCCTACAAGTTCCATTCGTAATTGAACAACACTGATGGCTGCACACGAGGATGTTCCTACAGCTAGGTATCTGGTTGCTATCACTATATATTCATCATGTAAGGTAGAATGTGATCACATCATTGGCTATCTCCTTGTGCAATAGATTTCAATATTTTATAGACTTGCAACAATCAAAGATAAGCAACTGAAAACAACAGTACATGAAAAGATAACACAACTATGTACTCACATCATTGGCTATCTTGTTGTGCAATAGATGTTATAGACTTGCAATAATCAAGGATAAGCGAGTAAATGAAAACAACAGTACATGAAAAGATAACACAACTGATTTACTTTGCAGAAACCTTCAGCAGTAATCCACCATCAATCAATTGTACATGACTCAATGCATTTTTTCATCTCTCACAAGTCTATCCTCATCTTCATCATGGTGAATTATTTAAGTACTGTCAAACAATCTTTAGAACCATGGTAACTGACCACAACCTTTAATCATCAAACATCTAGAGTACGATTCTCAAGTGAGCTCCAATTGCTCACTCTCCTTACATATTTAACACCCTATATCTCAATGGGTGTTTTTATGTGTAAGGATGACCACAATAGTGGACAATAAATGGAAGAGAAAACCGAGTCAACTAAAGTAACAGATCACAAAAAATCTTGTGATGTATCAGGAAATATTGGATCTCGCGATCCTGGCTGCATTTTTGATGTGAAACTCATAATGGTTCTTTGAAAAACACATTGACTGTTATTTTCCCATATTTGACCTATTTCTTCTGACATTTCAGCTGATAAATTCCCCCCCTAGCATTGCAATATTTTTGAAATCTATCACTAATCTATCTCTAATCTATCTCGGTACATATCACTAAACTATCTTGTGAGTTTTAAAGTTGACACATGTCAATGGAGAGCTACACATAGGGCAACCCACCATTTTCTTTAGGACATGATAATTCACCTTTAAGACCTCAATGGTGTACCCGTTGCATGCCAAGGTGGAATTAGTAGTGGTAGTTAGTATTAGTAGGTGCATATGTTTTGTAAGTTGCCCATTGACAATATTAAATAAAGGTGGATGCATATGTTTTGTAAGTCATCCCACTAGTTAGTTTGAACGAAGTAATTGTTCCACATGCATGGAATGGTGGAAATTGTCTCTGGCAATACTTTATATATTGTAATGATTTTCCAAATGGAAGGTATCTTGGATATTTGTAATTGGAGTATATGTTCTATTGGGAGGTTGCAACCTTGAGGTGGATTGCGAAGATGATAGAAGCATTATTTTTCTCTGATTTTTGCATATTTTTGTGTATTTAGTTTATTCTGTTTTGTAGGTTCATTACACGTGGTATTAGGGTTCTTTATAGGACCATTTTTGTGCAACTTTACTATTTTTTGAACCATTTGTAACTATTTGTTGTATGCACTCACCTCACTTGAGAGTTGATCATGGTGATTAAAAATTGATTACAACCAGAATCTCTAAATCTGTTGCTCGAGTTTTACTGATTTTTTCCCCTTGCTAGTAGTCTCTTTTTTTTTTTTAGGTTAGAAACCTCGTGCTAGGGCTTTTCAACTAAGTTGCCAGTCTGGATTCTGGTTCGAGATTCTCATTCAAAATTCGTCCAATTTTTTTTGGGTTGGGTTCCGATTTGTTTTGGGTTCGTCAGTACAAGAATATATATATATATATATATATATATATATGCAGCAACTAAGTTCATATTTGCTGCTGCATATATACGCCGAACTTCTTTGTGAACTACACAAACCCAATCTATGTAATATTTACTACTTGCAAAATATTCATATTTTAGATTTATGTAATCACAATCAAAATATTTTATAAAATTACTCTATGCACATGTCTATATATTTTTAAAATTTATATTTCTATTAAATTTAAAGCATCATACACGGAAATTTCTTACTATAATTCTATTTTTCCAAGAACAGATCAACTTCATCCGCCTTTCAAAAGTACCAATATTTATAAAATAATGCAACTTTCAAAAATTATCACTCATTATAAAATATATACAGTTAAACAAAATATAAACTTAAATAATGGTATTTTTAATATAAAGATTTACAATTACCTTTTCCAAAGCTGACGGAAAGTCTGTCCATCATAATGATATTATTTAAAATTTAATATTTTAAATATTAAATAATGGTAGTTTTAATATAAAGATTTTCAATTACCTTTTATAAAGATTTACATATAAACCATGCCTCTTCAACTTCTACTCTCTTCCATTCGCTATTATGCGTGGAAATACTGTTGAAATGTGACTGAGGCCAACGGGAAGCTTCTGCGAAGATCCATACCCATTTTCCTTCACCCAATTCGGAAACCCTATCTATGATAATACGTAGCAGGGTTGAATTTTTGAATACGTGTATGTTGGGATAAATACTACCTCTAATTAAACATATCAGAATGGCATTGCCATTAGCATTGCTATTATCCATTCCAGGTTCTTGCATTCAAATAGGAAGTCTTCAAAATTTGCCCAAAATTCCACCCGGGTCCTTCTGCAAGACTTTCTGCTGAATTTCCGGCTTTGTGGCAGACTTTTGGGCGAATGTGATTCAGACCAGACTTTCGGACAAACCAACTCCCAAATTCCACATGCCAGGAGCGAATGTGGTACCTTAGGTTTTCAAATATCCTTAGAAGAGTTTTCATTCTTGGTTAAGTTGGATCTCCCATAAAGGGCTTAGTGAAGTGAGGAAAATTTTGGCTCCAATATGTAGGCCTCAACAATCTTTGTATATGAGTGCAAGCTTCCACTTACCTGCTGGATTATTGGAAGATCCCCTAGGTTATTTTCACAGCCTAGCTTTACATAACCTTTGGTCATTTGATTTCTGTGATGCAGTGGCAAGCGGTTAGCCTAGGAATTATACTCATTGTGTACCTTGGAGATAGAATAGTGGGCTATATTAATGGTTTTGAACCTCCATAGCTAGTGCTTTGAAACATTGGGCTAATTCTATTTATGAATGGGATAAGTATATTAGTGAGCTCACAGACTAGACACACCTCGTAGTGGCCCCCTCTATCCCTACTTGTTTATTGTTTGTCTTGAATACAACTGAGTGTTTTCTTTCTTGAATATGAGTATTTGGGTGTTTGGCATCAGTTGGACAACAATCAATGTTATCTTTGCACAACAACATATCTCTAGATTCTTGAGTATTCTTCCATACTAGCAGTTTTTTTAGTTGGTTGAGTCATCCATTCTGCTCTTAGATCTGAAACTTCCAAAGCTAATTTCTCCCAATCTTGGCATAAATTGTGAATTTTGATGGAAAATTCATCCCCGAGGTTATCTAAATAGTTAATATAAATAAATAAATACTGAGGATTCATAAAACTGTGGAATATGAGTTGGCTGCCCCAGAACAAGATTCCACTCCTAATGCTTAGATTTCTATTCATGCTTTGGCAAGATTTTCTTCACTCTAGGTCATTGGCTACGTCAAATGTCAAAAAATAGTGGTGTTGATAGATGGTAGTATCACTTATGACTTTATCAATAGAAAACTTGTCAGCCAACTACACTCCTATGTTGATGCCTGTAATAATTTTCAAATTATGGTGATCAATAGTAATGCTGTTATGTGGAGCCAAGTGTCATGATGTAAAGCTTATCCTAGAGGATTAGCAATTGGCCATGGATATGCTCCTCTTTCCTTAAGTGGTGTTGGGTGTTCAATGGTTGCAAACCTTAGGGCAGATCACTTGTGACTACCTCTAGCTTTGGCTCAAATTCCATGAGGGCCAATAGTATACATTTCAAAGATTGAAGACGGAGGTTAACATGGTTAGTTCCCATTGTATGGAAAAATTGTTTTGAATGGGGTGTTCTAGTACCTTGGCCTATTTCCGCTCTCTAGAGGTTCAACCCCTTTCTACCTCTTCTCCTTTGTTGGACTTGCAAGGTTTCCTTCATAATTGTGAACAAGAATTGGAGGAACCTAAAGGGTTAGCCCCTCCAAGGTCCCATGATCAAGCCATTTTTCTCATTCATGGTATCCCTCCAAATATTCAACCCTATCAATACCCTTTGAGCAAAATAATGAAATTGAAAAGACGGTTAAAGCATTGGGGAAAATTGGATTAAAAAAATGCCAAATAAGGAGAAAAACCTGCTATTTTTAAAATTTAAAGATGTTTCAATAGCATAGAGATATAGAGAGCAAATGAAATTAAGAGTATAGACCATGAATTGTGGAATATAGATTTTTGTTATTTATGTTCATACCTGATTACATTGTGTTGCAGTTTTCACAATGACTAAATATATTAAAAATATGCATACTCATGGCAAATCACTTTATGCTCTTAAAATCACTATTCTGTTATTTAAAATAAGCATACTGTGACTTAATTATACTGAAATAGGTCTAGTGCTTCATCAAATCACTATTCTGTTCTAGTACAGCTTCATTCACACATTTATTCAGCACCGAAATGAGGGGGAAATTCCTAGCTTGATTATAGCCAGGCGGTCTTTTTGTAAGTTGGGTATTCAATTCAGCCTTATTTGCACAATTCATTATTCTGCCTAATATACCATCATTGATCAGATCTATTCTCAAGATGTTCACTTACAATTCTGACAAATCAGGGAGGTACGCAGCTTGATCAGGGCAAGAATAACCTTTTAGAAGTTTTAGTTTTCATTGCATAAATTTTGTCACACCCTTCTAGGATTTGATCGTGTCAGCATTTGACGCTTATATCATAAATGTATTCATGCATGGATGCATGAATTTCTGATTTGAAGATATTCCTAGAAGTTGGCTACATCCAGAAGGTCCCTTTATAAGTTGGGTAACCATTCATGCTTGGTTTGCACTAGTCATTCTCTTGTCCAAGACACCATATTGTCTGATCTATTTTCCCATATTTTCTGTAAAAATGCTGACATAGTGGGAAGGCATTGGCTTGATCAGTGCGAGAAAAAATCATCAGAAGTTGTGTTTTCATTGCATAATTTTATCATCTCCCATCTAGGCCGTTGTTATGTCATCACTCAACACTTTTGTCAAAATTCGATGGATGAAATGATGCATGGATGTATCTATTTTTGATTTATGGCTCTAAAATGAATATGTTTGTTATAATTTAGTAAGGCTTTTGTCATAAATGCATGCTTACCTGAATGCATGTGTACAATATTCATCTACCTATGTATGAATTGCCACCTTTTCATAGTCTAAGGTTTGTGAGTATGTGTTTGACTACAGATATATAATGAAACTTACTATTAAGTCCCTTCCGTCATACATATGATGAAAATCACAATGAAGTCTCTTCTCAGTCTGCAGCATATTTGTCCTTTTTTTGGAGAAAGAAAAAGAGTAGTTCTGATTTTATGTAATCAGGGTAGATGCTCATCTTTTGTCCATTTTGGAGAAAGAAAAAGAGTAAGAGTGTTTTTTGTATAATCAGGGGACATGCTCATATATAGGTTTAAACTAAAAATTTGACCGTTAGAGCCAATTTCTTGGTTTGTATTTTATTTTAGAAGCTGATAAATATTTGCAGGAGGTTGGTGGCTATGAAAGTGTGCTTGGTAGACGACCAATAAAGTTTGTCAGAGAATATCTTTCTGAAGATTTAAGTGAACTGCCAAGGGGTAGAGCCTAAGGGATTTGCGTCCTCCATTTTGACTTGATAAGGTTTCCCTATACACAAGTTGGTTAACATAATTCTCTAATGTCATTCTGTGGGTGAGCCATGGCTGGTGCCTTTGAAATCATACACTCGTTTGAATCGAGGCTTTTCCTTGGGGTTTGGAGAAATGATGATTTGAGCTAGACTTGTAAAAGATAAAATGGTAGTACATCTGTTGTAAATTGCAATCCTTCTCCTTTACTTATTACTATGCCAAAATATTAAATAACGATGCTGAGTTTTTTGCACGGAATAAAAAATGATATTGGAAACCCTGATTGCAAAGAAAAACTGTGGAATGGATTAAAAAAATGTTGAAAGTTGCATTGCACAATCACATGATTTTAACATTTGTAGATAGAAAGAAATTGATCAACAAATGTTGATCACTATTTTTAAAGGAACATGATTCCGTCAAGGAAGACATAGCCAGCAATGGTATTTTGTGATTACTTACGCATTTTTGGCATCTTCTATGTCCATGGGTTATAGAGCTCTAGGAGGTGGGGGTCATTCACACCAATACCGGTCACTTCTCTCCTAGGGTCATGGTTCCTAAAAAAGATGGGGGATGGCAAATGTGCCTTGATTTTTTGTGAAATCAATAAATTGATTTTCAAGGATAAATTTTCTATTTTTTAATTGATGGTTTTGTTTAGGGCTAAATTATTTGCATGAAGTTGTGGATCAAGTTTCCAACTTTTGGCATGTTAATGTTTACTTGTGTTGCAACGAGTGTGATAGACTAATAGTTCTTGATCGAGTACAATATGTTCTTCCTTCCCTACTCTTCCTCTAAATCATGCTCTTCACATCTTTTGCTTCTTTCACAGAGATTGGTGCAAGATTCTAGCTTTTCACTAGAAGTGCTCGACTTGCCTTGTGATGGGCTTACCCTTACAACACCTCTTTGCACAGTGGTTACTATTTCCCCAAGACAAACATGGATGGAGATACCAGCTATATGGCCCTTTCTTTTATTATAGAAGCAAACAATGGAAAATTTACAAACATTCATACCATCCTTGATTGCCCTCATGCTTTTGTGCATAGCCTAGTCCATGGAGTTGCTGCCCCTCTTTTGGATATTCCTTGGCTCATTGTGCTAGCGCTATGCAACCTTTCTCCTCCTTAGAAGCTTTCTCACACATTATAGGTTTAAAAAATCCATTAGATATCATGAAGTTTATGATGCCATTACCTCTTATGTCTATTTTCTATTTTCTATTTGGCTTGTGGCTTTGGCTTCTTCTCTTTGTAAAGTAGCCTTATTTAGATTGTCTTAGAGCGAGCTCCAACCTCTTCTTTGCTACCTATTGGGGTGCCCCCAAATTTCAAGCCCAAATTTTGTGTTGTTGTTATGCGGTGCTTTATCACTTACTCAAATGCCTTCTAGAGGTCATCATTTTTTGTGCTCTCTTCACCACAACTCATATTTGTGTATTATCTTTCACTTGTGATGCTTTCTAGTAGTTTGTTTTCCTGCCCTACTTGCATTTCTTATGCCTTGTGCTGCACCCTTTTGTCTTGTGATGTTCTATTTCTCTGATGTGCTTCCTCAACTTGCCCTTGCTAGCTTTGGTACACGTGCTCCTAACCTATTTGTTTTCACCAAAAAGAGAGTATGCCTCAACTTTTCACCTTATTAATCTCTTTGCAGCGAGTCTTCTTCTTTGTGATGGTTTCTCCAAGCTTGTTGTGGTTGCGCATGCTCTTATAGATATAATTGTATGTTTTGGTAACCTCTCTTTGGTTTCGTTGGTCTTCTATGGTAGGTTTCCTCCTTATGTGATAGGGTTATCATATTGTGTTGCGGTTGCAACATTTGTCTCAATCCACCCTTGTGGTAGTTCCAGTTTTCCTTGTGATTGGTCTGGCCTTATTGCTGTGGCTTGTCCAACCTTTGGTAGTGTTGTGCTGGTCTACAATGCATCCTTTTGGTGGTGGTCACGGTCTTATAGTGGCTAGTTCTCTTTGCAGTGGAAGTATTGGAATAGCAGTAGACCCCTCTTACCTTGGTGATGTGTTCCTTGCTCATGATGTGCTGTGTGGCCTTTGCAGTGTGTTCTTTCCTTGTGGAGGCCATCTTTCAGTTAATTTTCAGTTGATGGTGCCATTATGGGTATTTGTTGGTTGGAAGTGTTGCTTGGTTCATAGGTGCTTTCTTAGTCGACACACCTCTTTGCAATGGGTTTGGCGTGCTAGTGGTTTCATTGTGGAACTTCTAGTTGTTTGTGGTTTCATGCTTCAGGTTGTTCTCCATGTCTCATCCACCATCTTTACTTTCATGATGTGTTCCTTGCTCTTGATGTGCCCTTTCTTTCTTTTTAGTGTGTTCATTTCTTGCAGAGGTCCTGTTTCAATCGATAATGCCCTTGTGGGTGTTTGTTGGTTGAAAGTGTTGCTTGGTCCATAGATGCTCTTGTAGTCAACACACGTCTTTGTATTAGTCTGGCTTGCTAGTGCTTTCATTGTGCTATGGAACTTCTAGTTGTCTGTGGTTTCAAGTTTTTCTCCATATCTTGTCCACTGTCTTATTTCCTTTGATTCCATGTGGATGGCATGTATTCAATTGAAATTCAAATATTTTACCTACCTTGTACACTTCACTCCTACCTACCTTGTCCCATTCTACATTTCTCAAATACATTTGAAGTATGACAGTTATGTTTGGTTCATGGGTGGTTAGCGTGTCTTCTCAGCCTTAACATTTCTCCTTGCGCTGTTTGTAGTTCGACCATGATAGGGCATTGTTCAACTGATCACCTTGAGCCCTGTGCATGGTCATGATGGGCTTTCTCATTTCAAACTTGTCTTCCTGGACTTTGCAATGCATTTATACTTGGATCTGATTGGTGGTTGGGTTGTTGATGGTTTCTTAGTTTCCACATGTTGTACAGTGTCTTCTCTCTTTCACACTAATGATGACATGGTGTGTTTAGCCTTGTTGGATGGATCTCATGTGATGTCAAATGGATCGTTCTTCCCAATGGCTTCATTCTTCTAACATGGCCATGTGAGCATCTTGAAGGTGTGTAATGATTGGATATGCATTTGAAATTGCCCTCCAAGTGCCTTGATGTTGAATGTTATATATGGACAGTTGTGTGATGTATTTCTAGTTGGTTGTTGCGACAATTTCTTGGCTGCATAAGTGTATCAAAGTTGTTTAAGGGCATCAAGTGATGCAAGTCTAGCTTGTAATGGGATATGATACACATACTAATTCATAGGAAGGTTATGTAATGAAGACAATGCATGCATGTGTATGTTTCCATGGTAGTTTATAACTATTCAAGGGGTGCTCAAACATAGCTGTAAATCCTCTTTTGCCACATTTGTAGGTATGCATGTAATAGTGGTTACATTGATTTTGCAGCATTATAATTCATTGCAAACTATTTTTTAATTGTCTTATTTCTGTCTTGTGTGTAGTTGAAGCACTGAGATCAGATTATTATGTCCGTTTGCATGATGTGTTATATTTGATATGTATGCATGTGCACATCTGGTTCCATTATGCTTTGCGGATGTGTCATCGTCTTTGTAGCATGATTGTGACTTTGTTGCCCAATGGAGTAGGCATCAATCTGTTTGTTGAAAGGCCAAACATCTTTCAAATTAATCCTTGCTCTTTTCGTGTAAGATTTAGAGTAGATTATGGGGCTTATGTGCTCTCATGATCTAATATCATAACTTAGGGAGCATCTTTAATTGGTCTCAATCTGCTTAAATAGTTAGAGGATTATGTCATGCATGCTTACACTATGTACTTGTATCTGAAATGTTAAATGGAGTCATGTATTGGATATTGTAATGCTGTTACCTTTGGATGCATATGCAAAGTTTTAGTTATCAACTTAATGAGGGGTTTTGCATGTAGTTAGTCTTTGGCATAGTGACAAATCTCGATGTCAGGCATACTTTGCATATAGCTACAGTTGGCTTTGTTCATCATTCTTGATGGAAGTTTTGTTGAGGATATCTCTGGAAAATGTCATCCCAGGTTTAGGTGAGCCCAAAGACGACGGTGAGCTTATCTACTCATTATCATTGGTCCATTCATGCTACATTCTAATTATATTCGCCTATGCTAGCACTCGCTGGCCTTGGTTGTTGGCACAAGCTTTTAGGACTTGTGAAGTCACATGTCCGTTTATCAGCACCAACAAAATTTCCTAAACCTGCAGTTTGAGGCTTTTCCTCAACTTCTATGTGACTTGCTAAGACTTGACTATTCTTTCCAAGACCTTTGCCATCAAAATCCATCTTTACTATCAACATAAGAGCTAATTCCTTTAATGTGCTTCTACAGTCTAGAGTCAAATGCAAAAAATAAAATATATTCTAAGCTTGTCTTAGTCTTGAACAAGCGCAAGGGGCATGAAGCTGCTACACAGTGTCATTTGTATGATACAGATAGTGGGAGTGGTATTGGCGCTACTTGTTATTCCAATGAATTGGCTGATGACATTGATGCTCTTGAGGAAGAGTAACATATCTATCAATTTTATTTGTCTAGATGCACTAATATAAACCATATTGATTTATCTTTAGTGTTTGCCAATTGACATTGAATTATCAACAATCAGCCTGCTTTTATATTTCATTTTATATCTTCTTAAGTAGTTAAGTATTATGCTGTGAGATAGAAGAAACCACAAACATGATGGTAGTGACAACATGACAGGAAAGAGAATTGGAGAAAAATGCATTCTCTTCATGTATTTATGAATTTATGAGTGGGTGAATATTTGTTTTAGCATACTACTAGATATATATGTGTGTGTGTATACGTATACATGCATGCTTCTATGTGTGTGTAATTATACATGCATGCTTCAGTGCACATACATATCCGTATACATATGTATATCCCTATAGGCTATGCACATAGATATCCATATACACATGCATACAACCACATCTATATGTATAACTATATATAATTATACACAGATATCTACCTATATAAGTTTCTATGTATTCATACACACACACTCATGCAATTATCTCAAAGATTCTTGCATCATAAACATTAGTATTAGTTTGAAAATCATTAAAGTTGCATGAATAGGACCTTGCAGTGTCTCAGGAAGTCAAAGGATGAGTTAACTTGCAACTATATATATATAAAATTCTCTTAAAGATTCATGAATCATGTATATTACCAATAGTTTGAGCATCATCAAAGTTGCATGATTTGGACCTGGCAGTGTCTCATCAAAGCTGAAGGATGAGATAACTCACAGCGAGCTGCCCAGGAAAACTTGAAAGACCGAAAATATGTCAACATACAAAAACATTCTGGCAAAAAGAAATGTTCTGTTTGGGATGCAAAATCTGTTCGATAGTGCAGGAAATGAAAATACAAGTGTCAGATTGCATTTTTTTTCAATTTGGCGTGAGAGCAGAATTTTTTAAATTTTTCCTACAGTTGAGAGTTATAATGAATGGACTTTGAGATGTGTTGAGTCTTCTACATAATTCTGATATATACCTATCCCTCCCAATCTGTGACACAAAGCAAAAACTTCTTTCTGGCTACAAATTCATTACATATTTCAATAACTCTAGCATTGAACTCTTTATTACTCGATGTACAGGTTGCTATCTTACACTTCCTAGATGCATGAGTTGTATTTCTAACTTTAATTTCAAGTGTTAGTCCTATAATTTATAAATTTTCAATATGTTATTGTGTGCCAAATTGATTGTATGTTTTCAGAATAATGTGGCACTTAATTTATAAGGAAGTTTAGCATTAAAGAGCTTAGAAGACCACCTTCTTCAAGTTGCATATTGTTTATTAATGACAGTAAGTAGGAAATGTGAGTTTGTAGCTTAGTGATCAGAGTTTGGTGCTGCTCAAGGTAGCTTTGAGTCTGACAATGATGCAATGTCCTGAAAATATACAAAGAAGGATTTCAGACCTCACTGCGAAGTCCAGCTATTGATATTTTGATTCTTCACCCTTTCACGTGGCATATTATGTCTGTATATGTGATTTGTTCTCAAGATACATGGTATGTAAGAGAGACTGATATTATTAGAGAAGTAACAATGCATGAAAAAAAAGACAGTTCAGATAAATTTAGGCAATAATTGTAGTGGTTTTTTCTGTCGGTGACATTTGGAAGAAGAGAATGTTTAAAGTTACTTACTAAATATGGTTTGTTGGGATCATTGACATTCACGGTTTAGTTACCTTCAAAGCAATATTTTTTCCTTATTTGATTGCCTTTACATGGGCAGTTTAAAATGTTGTGTTCTTAATTAGAATGTAATCTGTAGTTTGATTGACATTAGGAGGAATCAACGATCCTATCTCAAGACAGGACGTGCCACTACCATTTTTTTTCAGTCAACCTTTCCATCAATACCTTAATATCTACTTGATTGTGCATGCTACCCTGAATGTTGTTGACATTGCTGGAATGTGAAAATGAGGGATCTACAAAAAGGGCATTTCCAAAACTATGCTGAAATCAGAAACTGCTTGTATTTATAAGAAACAAAAATACTGTAATAGCTTTCAACAAACTGCACAAATGACAGTGACCTTTAAAACTGGGTTTGAATGCTTAAATCAAGCTTTGTACATCATTTATTTTGTATTTGTTAACTACTCATTAAATATAGCTTTTGCAATTATGATGTCTTTTAGAAAAGAATTTTCTCGTTAGTGATTAATCTAAGGATTGACTTGTTGGAATCAATCATGTTCATTGTTTGGTTACCAAGAAAGCAATATTTTTATTGTTAATCTCTCTATCTTGATTGCCCATCATGGGTAGTTTAAAACTAGTTTGTTACGGATTAGAATATAGTCTTGGAGTTTGATCTACATTTATGACTTAAGTAACCCAATCTCAACACTTGACTCACTAAATATTGTTTTTATTCCAGTTAACCATCTTATCAAACTCATATAATATCTACTTGTTCTTTCTGCCCACAGTTTTGTTCAACTTGCTGATATGAAAATGACAGACTGCCAAAATGGCATTTCAAACTTTTTCAGATACCAAAATATGCCTATATTTAGGAGAAAAAAAAGTATTGTATAACCTATTGACAAATGCTTAAATATAGAAATGGAAACAAATGATTTCATCAAGCTATATGCGTCAGTTACTTCGTAATTATTTAGATAACGCCAAAATATCAAACATAAACAAGTCTTTATAAGTTTATGGTGGTGATTTTAATTGTAAATATTGACTGATAAATTGGTTGACAAACAGCATATTCAATCCCAAGCTCATTGTTATTTTTGAACATAATTGTACTAAAGAAATATAAATATTAAGGTAGGCGTCATTCTTGAGGTTACAATTAAGCCAGACACCGATCTGGCTTATTAGAGTCCTCTTGTGGAAGCTCACAAATATATTTCCTTGCTCATTTACTTCATATTCTTTTTCAGATTTTCACACTAGGTTAACATCGTGGCTAATTTTGAGAGCGAACAACACCTGCACCTCAAGAACTGGCAATCCACCTACATCCACAGCATTGCAAAACCAGCTTGAATTAATGAAGGCATAACTAGATGAAAGTAGTTTTATCTTTCCATGTGAAAGCATCTGAGGACTTTGACCCTTAAAAGTGGGATTATTATGAAACAAATAAGATTTAGCACACAATAACCTCTAAATTTCTAAACAAATTCACCTATGAACCAGTAAAATTTAATGGCAGTATAGCCCCATTTTCTGTGATTTCATAATGGAATGGAATGAATTCCCAACTGGCTTATGTGCTGCATTGACATGGTACACAATGTGACCCATCTGCTTGAGTATGTTCATCTAATCATTGATACATTGCAAATACCGAGGACATTTTTAATGGATGGCTGATTATGATATGTACACAACTTAAAGGATATGTCTAAGATGATTTAGAATTCAAATGGTATGAATACTTCTGGTCTTCAGAAATGATTTGATTTGAATGCAAACAATGTGGTCTGCTTGCTGCTTTAGCACAGAATTTGTACAATTTGAGCGTGTCTGATGATCATGGTGTTTGTATTTCACATTGGAGGCCACATGTTTGATTCTAGAATGTAGGGTTGTACTGTACACCTTAATGAACTGTATATATGTGGAATCCTTACCCTGGGATGTCCTATACACCAATTTAGTGTCTTCTTTGGTGGTGTCCTAAAAACCAGCTTTACTTTTTAAACCTTTTATAACTTTGAGTGTGAAGTAATGGAGGAAGGTTCCTTCTCAAACTTAGAAATAATGGAGGTAGAGCACTACTAATGCATTTTTTTAAAAATATATATTGAAGAACACTACTAATGCTGGTGATACTATGAAGTGGAAGAGATGATTCTGTGGAGTTTAGTGCTGTCACTGTTTTTGCCCCTTAGCAAGACTGTCAATGATTGAGGGGTATTCCTTTTTATTATGGATACCACTCCTCTTACCTATTTGCTTATAGGAATAACAAAAACATTTCTAGCTTCATCAAGTTTGTCACTATCCAACAAGATACATATTGAGGCGAATCCTTGAAATAAGAAGAAAGGTAGGTCCTTTTCAAGGTCTACCATGTTTGGGCTATATGCTTTCACTTAGATAGTAGCAATATCCCTCCCAATGATTCATATGGGATATGAAGTTCATATCCAAGACCCTTCTTTTATGACGTCAAAAAGTATACTAGAGGTACAAAGAGTACATCTAGCTTTAATTAAATACTTTATTTTTTCAGCTTTTGAAAAAAATTCACTATACATATCATGTAATAGCTCTCTCATAGTTTGCTTTTCAGCTTTATTGCCAAACTCTTTTAGGCCATTTTCACATGTGTGTTGATTATTTCAGATATATTTGAGGATATGAATGTATGACATTATATTGGATAATTATGAATTATATATTTTTGGTTATTTTCATGTTGATTAAATGTAAATGATGATATTTTTTATATGTCGTGGTTATTTCATGATGATGATTTATATGTTAGGATATCGTTGATTATGGTTTTACTGACCCCATACTTGCATGTGTACGATTGGTGTGTATGTTTTATATTTCTGTTTGACATGCCTGATGTGGTTGAAGGACAGAGTCATAGTTACTTCTTTGTGAGATTCACACGATCGACCGATCTCCGCCATTGCTTGTTTATATTTATACATGTTTGTACATGCTTGTCTTTTATGCAGGTTTGTAGGTACCGGGTATCGACTTTCCTGAATTGCCAGGATGAACGTGCTCTACTGTAATATCTCAATAGTAAGAGAGGAGAGATAATTATAGATCCAAATCCCAACCTAAGCCATTGATTGTCCTAAAATAATAGACAAGTATTTCTTTTATACTCATTCGAATTCATCAAGGTGACATGAATTCGTGAGCCCTTCTTTGGTGTTTGTTTGTTATTTGAGTTAGTTGATTTTCGTGTGTTGTGAGTCAAGTGAATTTGTTGTGTGGATTATTCGATTTAAAATAATTAAATTAAAATTAATTATGAGATTAGAATGATTATATTTTATGAATATGGAAATAGTAAATATAAGAATATTTAATTATTAATATTTAATTAAATACCTTTGTTTAATTAAAAAATTTAATTAAAATTTTAAATTTGGAATAAAGGGATTTAATTAATTATTAAATCTAAATATGAAATTAAAGACACAATTGATTTATTTAATATTTAATTTCCAATTGCATAGTTATTAATGTGCTAAAATATTAATTGTAAATATTGATATGCAATTTAAGTTGCACATCCAATTTAATAAAAGTGAATTAGAAATTTAAAGTTAATGTTGAGTTAGGAGTTGTAATTGGAAAAAATGCATATTTTATTATTAAATTATAATTAATCATGCAAAGTGAGTTGATGAAAATTAGGTGGAGAGTTGAGTTTTGATTTTTAGGGATTGCATGTTTTAGAAACCCTATGAGGAATAGGCTTTTTTTATGAGAGGTTTCTAGGTATTATTGCCATCACATTATCAGGTTTTGGAATTCTCTTGGACGAATTTGGAAGATTTTTGAAAGCTTGAAATTTTGAAAGGGGAATTGGATTCTTCTTATCTTCGAATTCAGATGTTGGTTGAGGCAGTATTTGAAACTTTCTATTTTGTAAAATCTTTCATTTGAAAAGATTGTTTGCTTCGCGTCTAGAATTGTTTATGTGAGTGAATTGAAAATGGGTTTATCTTTTTAATCAAGTTTGTTTCTTAAAGAAATTTTGGATTAGTTTTGATGACAAATTAGATTTGGTATTTTGTTGGAATTGACTGAAACCTTAGGAAGAGGTTTTGGGAAAACGTATAGATATATATGTAAATATGGGTTCTTATGTGAAAGTCGTATTCAAACAATATTAATCTTATTAGAAAAACCCTTGTCTTCATTTAATAGAAAAATAAAATATTAGAAAATTAGAGGTTCGAGAATATAAGTTTTTAATTAAAATAAATATATGTATTTGATTTTTGAAATTTATTGAATTAAAAAAAAACTAGCCGTATAAAAAATAACCTATCTTTCAAAGTTGCAAATTGATTCTGCTATCTTATCTATCTTTTCTAGTTCTCGTTCGATCAAGTTTGAGATTAGTTGCCTTTCTGTGCTTCGTTCGATCAAGTTCAGAGTCAGATCTATCTTTCTACCTTTGCTAGTTCTCGTTCGATCAAGTTCAGGATTAGGTGTCTCTTTGTGCTTCGTTCGATCAAGTTTAGAGTCAGATCTCTATTAGTTACTTTGACATCATCATTCTTTGACTCAATGTGTTCTTAGATCGATCACACATTAGTCAAAGAGGGGAAAATGCAATCACTCAAAAATGGTCTAGTAAACTTTGAGCCTCACTCTAACATTAAAATTTAAATACTTGACTACATTTTGTGCTCAATCAATTTTGCATATTAATTTAATCTCTTATTTCTTGATCAAATCATCATTTTTTATTTGATGATATCGTAAAGTTTGACCACTTTATCCAAAGTTTTATTTAATTTAAAAGAACATGTCCCTTTTTAATTAAATAAAATTTCACTTTATCCTATGTGTGCACACAAAATTTTTTTTACATGAAAAAATAATTTCATAATTTTAAAAAGAAAATAAAAGACTTTTTGTCTACACATTGATTGCACATACTTCTAGGTGAGTGGAATCTTCTTTTGCCTCTTAATATCTTCCACACATTTTTTTGCCTCTTAACTATGTCCATTGATTTTTCTTCTTGAGAATCTTGTGCACCAAAGTCAAAATAGAGATTTTTATCCACCCTTGAATTTTGCCTCTTAATCTCTCACCATCCACTGCTCTTTAAAAATGAGACTTTTTCCTCACTCTTGCATCTCTTAGACTTATGTTATTTTTATGCTATCATTTTGTTTACTTGCATCCTTAGAGAACTCTTGAGAACTTACTTGCATCTTGCATTCTTAGCTTAGTATTTCTTTATTGCATTAGCTTAAATCACATAGCTTAACTAGGAGGTACTGTAATCTTGTTAGATTAGCTTTGCTTTCTTGTTCTTGCATTTGCATTATAGCTTTGGTCTTGCATTTCATTTAGATCATCTCTCATCTTGCATCTTCATTTGAATCTTCCATTCTATGGTGCACCTTGCAAGGGTTTCTTATTAAGGTTCATTTGAGAGCCATTGTGCATAATATTTAGATTCTTGCACATCATATATAGGAAGCTATAAGCCGCTTTTTGAGAATTCCTTCTTCATGGATTCTCTCAAGTGTAATGGTTTATAGAAGTGTGTTACATTTTGATCACATATTTTTGACACCCACCGTGGGGCTAGACATTTGAATTTAGTTCCAATTCTTGCATTTTCGTGCATTTTTTACTTTTTCTTATCGTAAGTTTGTAATTCTATTTTGCAGGCCAAGAAAATCGTATGGCACTCCAGGGTATAACAAGATGATATTTCTTATTATTGCCAAGCGATATTCTCTAGTTTCTAGAATATCATATCTATTCTTTATAGTATATCGTCTGCCTTCTGGTAGAATATTGTTATGCTTCATTGTACTTTGTCATCTGGGTTTAAAATATCGTTGGGTGTCCGCAGGAATATCGTATGATTTTCTGATTTTTTGTATAGTCCGAGTCTTTTAGCCTAGTTTCCTTACATTTCAGATTCTCTGGTTTCTTAACAACACCTAACAAGTTGTTTTGCAAGGCTATTGATTTCATTTGCATATTTTTGTGCCCTAACTTGTGGTTTTGTAGGAATCACTTGTTAAAGAAGTTGCATTGCTAAGACTACTAACTTGTGGTTTTGTAGGTTGCCTTGGAGATACAAATAAACATTGTGCTTGCATAGACTTGATTTTCTAGGCACCTAGCTTAATTAGTTGTCTTTTGGTAAATGAACATGTTCTTGGTGTGTTGGGGAGATACTATGGAGTAGGAGAGTATGCTCTTTTCCTTTTAAAAATAAAAAAATCTAGACCTCCACTAGCTATCCATTTCTTTTCTTGCATTTACCTTTAGAGGGCCTGCTAAGGGAGCAATCTTTTGAAAATGACCCAAGTGGGGAACAAGAACCCAACTTACTCCATCCCACTATAATCAAAATCTTCCTTCAATCCAAAGAGAGGGAAGACTTGGCTATTTTCTACTTCTAATGCTTCTTCATGTGTAGAGCCTAGTTGCCTCAATCTCGCTAAGAAAGACTACACTTGACTAAGCACTTGTAGGGCCTTCTTAGTCTCAATCTTGTTTACAAGACTACAAGGGGAGTACATTCAACTTGTGTAGGGTCGAGAGGTATAAATCTTGTTTGTGAGACTACACATTTTGGGTGCTTGTAGGGCTATAGGCCTTAATTTATCTTGCAAAACTACAAGGGGTAGTCATGAACAAAGATCATTTTTAAACACTTTAGGACTTAGAGGCTAACCTTTTGTCCGTGTGACTTCCTTTGTGCAAGGATTGATCCAAGTGGACTTACCCAGATCACCCCAAGATACTCACCATATGTGTTCCGTTAGATGCAAAGCTTACATGATTATTGTTCTTTCATTATTACATATATAATTATGAGTATTTGTTTGGTTATGGATTTTTATTATGAGACTAACCCTAATCATATGATGGATTATGTTATGGATTTGATCTAACCCTTACTTTGTATCTGATTCATAATGTCTTGCATACTTGATGCTTTCATATGTTCTTGTATCTATGATTTTTTTGTACTCACCTAGTGAGGTCCACACGATGTCTCAACCCCTATCATCTGTTTGCATTTCATTGGAAAGATATGCGATGTGAGCATTGTTCTCTTCCAATTGATCCATAACTTGCATAGTCCTAGGAAAGACCATTCAACCACTTAATTGTGGAGCTAAGAACATCAAGTTGTGGAAAAAAGGTTGAAACACTTCCCTCTTGACCTTAGTTAGAATTTTATTGATGTATATTCATTTTGTGCTAGACCTATGGAAATCATTTGAACATGTACATGATGATACTATTCATAGGGTTCTTCTTTGAGACCTCACAAATGTTTGTACCATGCAAGGTTTCTTTTTTCCTTGCTTTATTGTTTGAAGACTACTCTATGCATCACATTTTCTCTGAAAACTTGGCTTTTAACCTCAAACTTGCTATTAAACCTGAGATTACACACTCTCACTTTGCCAAATCAGTCAATACAATCGATCAAAACAAGGAATTTTGATTCAAGATCGGTCCTTTTATGTTTACTGATTTAATCTTGCCTACAGTAGTGAGAAATATTGCGTGACACTCTAGAATATCGCCTACCCTTCAGAGAAATATCATCTTGCTGTACTTGGGTATATTGTCTTGCTTGTCTACAAAAAATTGTTTGATCCTAAAATGTCATCTAGATTTCTCAGGTTATTTCGTACGACTTATTATCCCTGTCTAAGTGCCATCTAGCTTCCTGAGGTCTATTGTCCAGATTCTGATCCGAGTTGGTTTGGTTCAAAATTTTCTCTTAGCTAGTTTAGGAAGCTTATGCTTGACTTTTTCTGGTCTCTTAGTCTGAAATTGGTAGGTTAGAGATTATTTTTATCTAAAAAGGATCACTTAGATACCTCGGTTACATTCTTGATTTGTAGATTTTTTCACACGTCTATCTCTTATGACTGTCTTTATCTTGGCCTTGACTTTATCTCTTGACTCGAGTCACAAGTGTCATACATAGGGAACTTACCTGCAGCTTGGACACTTTGTGATAAGTCATCTTGATCTCTTTTTACTCTATTTTTCTTTTTTGACAAGTGAACACTTTATTTCTCTAGGGTGGACATCAAGTTGTGTTGTGTCATCTTGATTGGCTCTTTACATTCTCTTTCCTCATGGCTGCAAACAAGTGGACAAAATCTTATAACCATACCAACAAGGAAGAAGAGATTCTTATGGCATACTTATTTGAGCAAATCCGATCTTTGAAATCTGACATTCAAAACTTGGAGAAAGAAAATGATAATGATCAATCTATGTCTTCATATTCCTCAAGAAAGGATACTTCAAATTCTCATATCAACTCTATCTTCAACTCTAGTCCAATTCTAAAAAATCCAATCTCTAATCAAGAACATCTTCATGACCTACCTATCTTTGATCAAGAACCTATTCTACCAGTCAGTGGCCAACCTATCTTTGAGGGTCTTCTTTATGTACAAGAACATCAAGAAAAATCTAAACATAACTCAAAAAGAATCTTTACTCCTTTGGGAGAATCTTATGAATCATCGTTGAACAAATTGCTTAAAAAAATCTTATCATGTTACCTTCAGCTACTTCAAGGGGACTTTCATTCTTAAGTACCTACTAAAGGAAATCATCGAAATAATGAGGATAAAACTTTAGATTGCATGGAGTTGAAACACAAAATCCAAGATCTCATTGATGATGACATAATTGAAATTGAGAACTCTAATGACTTATCTAATGAAGATACTACTCTCAAGCTTGATCAAAATCATGAACCCATGTCTAGTAATGGTTCTCATGCTACTTCTACCTCTTCCATCATGCATTCATCTCCTAAAAAAGAAAAACCATCCAAAATTCCTCCATTGAATAGAGAACTTAATGCTTTTCATGATAACTATGGATATCCTCAAGGGCTACCTCTAAAAGAGATCCAAGCTAATATACATCTTTCTACAAGTCTCTTCCATGCTTCAAAGGCCATAGATCCCAAGCTTCCTTATGCTTCAACGTCTACCATACCTATCCTAAATGTTCCTTCATCAGCTCTTCAAGAACCCCTCACACATATCCAAACTCCTACCTCATCCTTAGGAGTTGTTTCATGTCAAGAGGACAATTTGAAGTGTGAAGAAATAAATATCAGTAAAGATCAAGATCAAGATACCACTCATCCTTATCCAACGGTTGATCAAAGTCCCATATCCCTAGAGTCTTATGATGATTCCTTCATCCCCTTTCATTTCTTCAAAGATGATATGCTTCCGCCTCCTATAGCTTTATCCACCTCCCAAGAAAGATCAAGATATTCCTTCCATAATCTCTAATGATCTTATTAAAAATCAAGAGAAAAGTGCTCTTCCTACATTATCCAAATATCCTTGTCAAGATCATAATATCCCAATAACTCCTTGTCATAATCTCCACAATCTCCCATTTTTCCTATTTCTTTGCATAAGAAATCTTTTGTTACTCCTACCAAACTTGCTCCTCTCAAAGCTAGTCATGAGCCTATTACTGATATCCCTATCGATTATCCATTTTCATCATCCAAATCCATCCTTGGTCCTTAAAACCCAAAGTTGAAACCTTCAAACCTTCCATCCATATTGGGTCCCTATGTTCCTCCATCCACTATACCTATCACTCCCAGCTCATCATCCACTTCTCCCATAATATCTCAAGATAAAAAATAACATGCATCCTTGAGAAATTCCCATCCATCCATCCATCTAAACCCATCATATGAGCCTCATTCATCGACAATTCCCAAGTCTTTTGGAAGCAATTTGGATGTACAACAATATAAAAATCAGAAATACAAGACTCCACTTGCATATGAAGATCACCATGTCCTATCTAATAGACATGTGACTACAAATAAAAATGAAATATTCAAGAGACCACAAGGGTCCCCAATGAAAAGAAGAAAATCAAAGAATATATGGATTCCAAAATCCATCATAGAAGATTCACGATCAAAAGCATCTAAAAGTAAAGAAAAAGCAAAATCTATGTGGATTCTCAAGTCTCTCTTGAAGGACTTGATTATAAAAGAAGAAATCAAAGTTGACATTTAAAATTTGAAATACTTCCACTCCATATTCTTCCAAACATCTTCTATCCTCTCCTTCATCCATTTTGGGTCCTTGTGTCCCGAGATCTATATCCTCTCCTACATCAAAACCTCAAGCTATTCCATCCATTTTTCCTCCATTATTCCACTACCCTTCAAGGTGTGTGTTGATGTTGATATTGATAATAATTCTCATCCTCCTATTAATTATCCTTCCATTCCCTTTCTCACACCCGCCCATAGAAATACTTCTTATCCTCTCATTCATTATCCTTTCATTCCCCTTATCCCATCTTATGCATAAATCCTTAGCCGTCATCCTTTCCTCCATCTCATTTCCCTACCATTACCTTATCAACATCTTTGAGAATACCTCTCATCAACCTTGGCCAATCATACAATATATTTCCAAAGGAGCATTATATAGAAAGCATCAGGCTTGCGTTTCTTCAAAAAATAGAAAATACAAAAGAAAATTGTAAAAAAAAAAGTGCCTTGGTGAAAACCTTAAAATATGCGCCTTGGTAGAAAAAGTAAAGAGAAATAAATTGGTCATATGGTGAAAACCACTATTTGTGGCACCTTGGACAAGTACCATGATGAAAACATGACAAATAGGCATCATGCGTAGTTCTTCCATCTTGCGCTCTACACTTGGGACAAGATTCATCCACACTAGTTATTTTGTGTGCACCCATACTTCCTCTTTCACCTTTGATCTTGACAAGGTTGAACCATCCAAGAGAATCATATATCCTTCCATCTGCTAAACTTTCCATCAACTTACTCACTTGCTTCCATCCATGCTACCCTATCATGATCTTGCTTATCCAGGATTTTCCATCACTATTCGTAAGCATTCTTTTTCTAATCCCAAACCATTAACTCATAACCTCCATCACCCTTTATCTTGATCGTGCTATCTTATCACTTTCTTATCCAATTGTCCCCTTGGTCTTGATAAAAAAGAGAAACTAAAATGAAAAATTTGTTAATAGAAGTCTCTTGACATGTCCACTCTTTTGGACCACATTCTTTCATGACACTGGGTCATTATCCTATATGCTATAGATATTATCGCTGCATGAGCCTACCTACATTGTTATATTCCCTTTCCCTAGCTTGGGTGATCTTGAGGAGACTATCCATGAGGGTTGCATTCACCCACTTCATCCCTCATGATCTTTCCGCTTCATCCATCAACTTGCTAACTCATCCATCCATCATGTCATATACCTTTCTAGACATTGGGGGCAAACCAATGTGATCTTGCTTGAGAACTGGTAATCTCTAAAAAATTAAAAAATTGATATGTGATCTTGAAAAAATCTTAAAAATCATAAAATGATCCTGAATTTTTTTTTTTCAAAAGTCATAAAAGCTCTAAAAATCCTAAAAAGCATATAATGTCCTAAAACAAAAAAAATCTGAACCAGTTCACTTTCGTAGCACTTGTCTCTATGGTCCAGAACCGGTCTTCGTCTAAGTCTCACTAGGGGGAAGTTCCATGCCATCACTGTCTCTAAGATACAATAATGTTTCTCAACACTTCCTTTGACATCGAATGTTTTGTAACACTTATAAGATATGTTACTTTGAGTCGATGCTTTGCCTGCAGTCTAGGATTGTGCGATATTTCTTACCTACAGACATGAGTCCTAGCGAGTAAGTGATTATCTTTTTCATTTTTCACACCACACTTAAACTAAAATGTGTGAGAAATGTTATGACTTATTTTCTTTGTGTGTTGATTGATTACTAATTTTCACCAAGTGTTCCCTCCTTAGTCTCTCCGTGATGTTACGACTAGAGGATTGGGGGCATGGGGCATATCTTCTTTGATTTCTACCTATGGGTATCACTTTGATGATCTTAGGTGTCTCTTTCTTTGACCCCTTGGACATCGGGGAGATTTAGAGCTTTATCCTTGACTGTTACATTGTGTTTTCTCATGCAAGACTGTACTCATGGTTACCTTGGTGCTTATGCCTCGATGTTGGTATAATCTTGCAACATTAACTTGGAAACCATGTTCAGGTCATCTCGACACTTATGTCTCGATGCTTACATGTGTTTCCTACACTCTATCTGATATAGATCATATTCATTTCTTCATAGTTGTGTTCGCACTAGTGATGGTTGCATGATCTTACGATGTCCCTTAATAAGACTCAATAATAAAAAGGACCTATTAACCCTTGCAAATCACACTTTGCATCTTGATAGTAGTTTTCATTCTTAGGTGCATTCTAGTTTGCATTTGAATGAGGAGAGAGTCTCCTTCATCATCATTGGACAGTTAGTTAGTTGCGCTCGATTGCATATCTTCCCTCTCGATCATGTCTTTTTCGCCTCTTTAATCTTTCAACCATTCTCCTTTTTCTTCTCCCTCGATCCATTTTTGGGATCAAAATCAAAATCTGGCTTCATCTTAATTCTCAAATTGCATTTTAAAATCCTCATCTTCTAGGCATAGTTGACTGACCCTTTGAGGCTAATCTCTTGAATCTTTTGAGGCAATCACTATTTCCTCTCCTGCATCATCATTTTCTCATTCTTTCTTCTTTCTTTGACCTAATGTTAATGATATACTTTCTGGTCAACCTCATTCAAGCTAGGGAAAATTTTTATCATTTGGTGGTCAAACTTGGTCTTGTGCACTCATCGATCATCTTGAACCTTATCTTATCTTGATTTTGATAATATCTATCTCATTTTTGTATCTTCTCTACTGTATTTTGATTTAGATCCCAAGGGAGTAGGAATAACCTATCTTTCAAAGTTACAAATTGATTTTGCTATCTTATCTATCTTTGCTAGTTCTCGTTCGATCAAGTTAGGGATTAGTTGCCTTTCTATGCTTCGTTCGATCAAGTTTAGAGTCAGATCTATCTTACTACCTTTTCTAGTTCTCATTCGATCAAGTTCAGATTAGTTGTTTCTTCGTGCTTCATTCGATCAAGTTCGGAGTTAGATCTCTATCAGTTACCTTGACATCATCATTCTTTAACTCTTTTTCTTTTCTTATTAAAATTAGGAAATTATTTTTTCATGTGCACACATAGGATAAAGTGGAATTTTATTTAATTAAAAGGGGACATATTCTTTTAAATTAAATAAAACTTATGATAAAGTGGTCAAACTTTAGGGTATCATCAAATAAAAAATGATGATTTGATCAAGAAATAAGAGATTAAATCAATATGCGAAATTGATTGAGCACAATATGCAGTCTAGTATTTAAATTTTAATTTTAGAGCGAGCCTCAAAGTTTACTAGACCATTTTTGGGTGATAACACCGATTTGTATCGGTTAACACAAATATCAATTTATATCGGTTAAGAAAAATCTTGATTTATATCGGTCAAAGAAAACCAACATTGAATACCGATCAAGTATCGGTCATGATACAAATAGTATAAAGAACACCGATGAGTATTGGGATTTGTTTTATGATTAAGTATCAGGGATTGTATGAAAAGAAAATAAATGCAATATAACCTGATCTTTTATTTTAACATGGTATTAGAGCCAAGTTCCTTTGTAAAGCCCAACCACTTGAAGGAAGGTTTGATAAGATTGAAGGAAGATCAAGATCATATTTTTTGGAAATCTTGTATCTATAGAATGGAAAATGGAATTATAGTTGAAGACAGACTTGAAGGTGCTTCAAATTTTGAATCATGGAAACTACATATGATGTTGATACTAAGAAAGAATGAGCTAAAGACGATTATATAAAATCCTCTTAAACCTAATGGAAATGACGAGAAAAGTCAATGGGAAAAGGAGAATACCAGAGCAATGGAATTATTAGTAGACAGAGTAAAAGATAATCTAATACCTATAATCACAAAGTTAGACTTTGCATATGACATGTTCAAAGCCCTGGAAAACATGTTTGAGATCAACAACACCAACACAATCCTTACCCTTAAAAATCAACTCTATATTAAAATGAATAAAGGAGAGACCATCACCTCATATTTTATGAGGATAACAGAATTAAGGAACCAACTCTCGTCAATCGGTCACATTTATGATAATAAGGAGTTAACTATGATAACTCTAAAAGGGCTCCCTATCTCATGGGAAAAATTTAGACAAGGAGTAAGTGCTCGTTCCAAACTCCCCAAATTTGATCTACTAAAAGCTGACTGCATTCAAGAAGAGTGTAATCTAATATCTAGAGGAATCATGGAACCCATAAATGAAGATGTTCAGGTTCTTGTCTCTAGGTTGAAAAGGAAAAGGGGCAATTACTTAAATGATAATTAGTCATTCAAGAAAAGAGACATGTCTAAAGTGCAATGTTATAGATGCGACAACTATAGACACACTACGAAAAATGTCCTGACAGACTCAAACACAACATGCTAAAGTGCAATGTTATAGATGTGACAACTATGGGCGCACTGCAACAAAATTCCCTTGTAGACTCAAACACCAAGCTACCCTTGCTGAAGTCAGTAACTCAGAATTGTATTAAGAGAAACTTGTATTCTAAATAACTTCTAGACTGGGATGGATTTTGTAAGATTTTCTAAAAAACAAATCTATTAAGCCCAAGAAACCTGCATGCAAAAACCTGATACAAGGAAGATATTTGTAGGGAACAAACAAGGGTTTTTCTCTGACAATTGAAAGTTTATTATTATCAGCCAAAAGAATGAATCAAAATATACAATGGATCAATCCTTATAGAAGAAGATCGAAAAAACTAATGGGAAACCCTAATAGGTAAATAGGCATTTAATAATTAGATTTAATTATTAAATGACTAATGCAAGTGCATAAAGTGAAATCTTAAGAGGTAGAAAAGTTAATTTAATCAATTTAATTAAATTAATTCTTTACTCTAACACCCCCCCTTAAGATGAGCAACAATGCAACTACAAACAATGCAAGAAAGAAGCAAATGAACTACAATGCTGAATGCAAATTTGGGTCCCGACAACATGGCTTGATGAGGTACCCAATCACAACCAAATATCTATGAAATAGAGAAATAGGGAAAACCACATGGGAAAAACCATCCTCCAAAAAGAGATAGAAAGATGCATAAAGTGGAAAAAAAGAAAGGAAGGTAGGCCTCAATGAGACCCCCAAGGACAACTTCCTTCACCCCAAGCATAGAAAGTAGCTGAAGATACCACAGGGATGTAAAAAGATTAGTGAAGATGTTAGCAACCTGCTCCGAAGTGGGAACATACTCCAAGCTGAGAGAACCATCCTAAATTAGCTACCTGATGAAATGCATATGGATCTCAATGTGCTTGGTCTGCTGATGCTCAACTGGGTTGCAAGAAATATGAATGGCACTCTGATTGTCACACCAAAGAAGAGTGGAACTATCAAGAGGAAACCCAAACTCTGTCATCAATTTTTGAAGCCATAAAACCTCCTGACTAACTAGCACAAATGCTCGATACTCTACCTCTGTAGATGATAATGCAACAACAATCTGCTTCTTGCAAGACCATGTGATAGGACCAGAACCAAGACAAAAAATAAAGCCAATAGTAGACTTCTGACCATCTATATCACCACCCCAATCGGCGTTTGTGAAACCAACAATGTGAGGATCTCTTGATGTATAGTGAATGCCATATGAAGTAGTGCCTTGAATGTACCTCAAAATACATTTGGCAGCTTGCCAATGACTCTCATGAGGATCATGGGAGAATTGAGAGACAATGCCAACCACAAAGGAAATGTTAGGATGAGTGTGTGTCAGGTACAAAAAACTATCCACAAGTCTCCTATATAAGGTGGAGTCCACTTAAGGAGTAGAGCAAGTGGTAGACAAAAGAACACCTGACCGAAAAGGTGTAGGAGAAGGCTTGCAATCAAGCATGCTACATCTATGAAGCATGTCAAGAGTTTACTTCTGCTGGTGTATGGAAATCCTATCCAAAGATTGAATAACCTGTAGGCCCAAAAAATAGTGTAGAAGTTCAAGATCTATCTGTATACACCTAAAAATGGCTTCATTAATTAATTAAATATTTATTATTTAATTACTATTGACTTGATAAATTAATTAAATATTTATTATTTAATTAATAATTATTCCTCTATTTATTAAATAAATTATTCAATTTATTTAATAAATTCACTATAGTTTAATTCTATATCTTAAGTCTTCTAAATAGTCTATTAAAGTGATTTAATTAAATACACAATCACCTAAATATGACTAAGTCTTCTAATTCACTTCATCCACCTAGTCACCTGACACATCACCTTGGCTAAAATAATTAATTATTATTAATTATTTATTCATATTTATCCTCACCCACACATGTCCTATTCTTAAGGGCTATGTGGCCTCATAGGACTTGGTCTCATGACCACATGTCCTCTCAATAGCCAAGTCAAGAGACATTCCCTATTCCTAAGGGGCTTCTCAAGCCACCTCTAAGGGTCAAAGGTGACTCATAGGACACTTGTACAAAGAGTCCTCATGAGGAAAAGGTCTCTCCCTCTTTCTCTCTCTGGTCTTTGTGAGACACTTGACATGTGTCTTTCCCTTCCACCTTCTTCTCCTCCATGTCAATGGGAGAGGAACATCATCCCTATTCTTCCTCTCACATTCCAACTACATCCCCCTTTCTCTCAACTCCTTCAACCAAGTCAATCCTAGCCTTAGGATCTTCCACCTTTCATTCTCAACCGTAGGATTGTGCCACCTAAGCCTAGATCCTCCAAAAATCTATAAAAGGAGCCTCATTTCCCATTTGAGAGCTAATAGGTATTTTTGATAACAAGCATACAAGCAATCAAGCATCCATACAATCACCATTTCATTTGCATTCCATCCATTAGTTTGCATAAGCTATTGTGCACTCAATTTCATTAAATCTCCACACTTTGGTAGCATCTTGGGAGAAGGCTTCATTTTGGAAATCTGAGAGCTCAACATCTTCAAGAAATTAAAACTACGAGGACAATGGAGACAAGCTGCATGGTAGGTGAAGGTAATTAAATTAGTTTCATCATTTCATAGTTACTTTGCATTCTTCATTGTGTTTGCATTAGATAGATTCATTGGCTTTAATAGTTAATTTATCATTTCTAGTTGTTAAACATCTAATTTGCATACACTATCATCTCAAACTGCTCCATCAATTCTCTCTGAACACTCTGAATCATAGAAGATGAGCTACTTGTGATGATGAGATCATCAACATATAACATAAGTATCACAAGATCAGCCCCATGACGTTGAATGTACATTGTAGGATTAGAATGACAATGGGTGAAGTGTGAGGCTAGCAAGAAAGAGTCTATCTTCTCATACTAAGCCCGAGGGGCTTGTTTGAGATGATATAATGACCTCCGAAATCTACACACAAGAGAAGAGTCCTACACAAAACCCCAAAGCTGCTCCATATAGATCTCCTCATGTAGATCCCCATGTAAGAATGCACTCTTCACATCCATCTGATACACTGTCCAACCCTATGAACCTGCAAGAGAAAGTACTAGGCAAATAGAATTCATGTTGACAATAGGAGAAAAGGTCTCAGAGTAATCAATACCCTCCACCTATGAAAAACCCTTCAAAATAAGACATGCCTTATACCGATCAATAGAACCATTTGCAACATACTTGGTATGGTAGACCCACTTGCACCAAACCAACTTTCTTCCTTTGAGAAGAGTACACAAATCCCAAGTGTGATTCTTCATCAAAGAAGAGTACTCCTCATCCATAGCCCTATCCCACTCAGGATGTGCTGTGGCCTCTGAAAACTTTTGAGGATCATTTGAAATAGTATGACTCAAAAGACCAGTACCAGATCATTGAGCACAAGTACACCAGGTATATGAAGGATCTCCTACCAAAGAATCAACAACACTGACTGTATCCTGAGCCCACTTGGGAACTCACAAAATATCTAGTGGAGGAGGGGAAGGTGGATCATCATCTAAATCATCCTCAGAGGATATAGAATCCTAAAGAGGAGAAGAAGAAGTACTAGGCAATGAGGGAGAAGCTGGTGATGGAGGCTCGATCTGAGGATAGCGCTCATCAAACTAGAAATCTTTTCGAAACAAGACCTCTCTAGAATTAGGATCAAACAACTTGTATGCCTTCATCTCCTCACAGTAGCCAACAAATATCAATGGTCAGATCTTCCTCTCCATGTCTTTCCTCTGAGCATCTGGAATAAATGCCCAAGCCTCACTACCAAACACTCAAAATGTAGAAACATCAAGCTTGACATGGGACCAAGCCTCCTTAGGAGTCAATTGTTGTAATGCCTTATGAGGCATCCAATTCTGAATGTAGTTGGCACAATTCATTGCCTCTTCCCAAAAGGAAGGTTGCATATCTTGAGACTGTATCATACAATTGGCCATCTCCTACAATGTTTGTTCTTCCTCTCAGCAACACCATTCTGCTGAGGGGTATGGGGAACTATCAAATGATGCAATATATCCTACTCAGTACAAAAATCATGAAAATAATGTTCACATATTCCTCCCCATTGTCAGTGCGTATCCACCGACAGAAAGACCAGATTGCTTCTCCACAAATTTCTTAAAGACTCAAAATGAATCAAAGACATCTAACTTGTACTTCAAGAAGTACACCCATGTGCATCTGGAAAGTCATCAATAAAGGTGAGCAAATAACGAGCACCAAAAAAAGGAGTGGGAAATGAGATGAGATCACTATGTATCAACTCCAATGGTGCCTTAGCATGTGAGGATCTACCTATCAGAAAGGGATATCTATGATGTTTTCCAAGTGCACAACCTCAACAAACACCATCAGTGTAAGAGATCTGAGGAAGCCCAATCACTAACTCTTGTGTACTCATCTATTGCAGATATCTGTAGTTGACATCGCCAAAATGCTAATTCCAAAGCTTTCTCACTGTCTGCATGAGAAACAAGAGAAACACCTATATTATCGAAGCTCTCATAGCCATCAAAACTATATAAGTGAGACTCTAAATAACCACTCTCAGTAGCAACAACCAAATCAGGATCATGGAGGTCTCTAATAACTACATCATGCGAAGAGAACTCAACTGTCTTACCAGAACCATAATGGAAAATTTGATAGATAGACAAGAGGTTCATAGAAATGGAAGGAACCAAAATAACATCCTATAGAGATCCACCATCCAATGAAATAGTACCAGAACCTGTAACTCAAAGTTGTGCTGAGTCACCAACTGCAATTTGTGTAGTAACACTTTGAGCAAGTGAGGTAACCAAACTAGGTGTGTGTGTCATATGGTGTGAAGCACCTGAATGAATGATCCAAGTAGCAGTGGAAGATAATTCTCATGTTGAAAGAACATGGCCTTTCCCTGTGGGAGTAGGTGAAGGCTATAAAGATGCAATACTATGTGGCTACAAGGCTTCCTCTAGAGCCTCACGATGTTTCCAACACCTGGAAACTAGATGCCCTTCCTTGCCACAAAAACTACAAGGTTCACTTGTGAACTTCTTAGTCTTGGAGGAAGACTCACCAGACTTAGAAGATTTACCCTTAGGAGTGGATTTCTTAGAATCTTTTTTTTGAGGTGGCCTGGAGGAATTCTCACTGCCAACTGAATCTATTTTGGGCTTCTGCTTCTACTTCTGTGTCCCCTTAGAAGTCTGAGCAACCAAAGCTTGGTTCTTAGTCCCAGATAAAGAATCCAACTGTGTGAGCTTGGCTTGCTCTCTAGTCAACTGATCATAGAACACCTCAAAAGTGGGCATCTGGAATCTCTGACCCAATGCATCCATGGTAGAGTGAAAGGTGGAGGAGAAAATCTGAAAGTTTCTCTGAAGCTTTGATAGAATCAGGTAGATACACTCTGTGTCAAGTCTTAGCCTTTCCATATCCCTGTAATAAAGACCTTTGCTTCTTGAACTTCATTAAGAAGTCCTCAATGGATGGAAAATGATTTGGTATAAGAGAGGTAAGCTCTGCCTTAATCTAAAGTTCTCTAAACTCATTCACTATACCAAATAAGGTGTTAAGCTTGGTCCACATAGCTATAGGGGTATTGCACCCATCAAGATGAAACTGTAGACTATCTTATACATGTAAATAAATCAACCCCATTGCATCATCCATCTTGTTCCTATGCTGCATGACCTCGAAAGGCCTCTGTAAAACTAGTTGCACTGTGTCTAAACAAGATCACAACCCTTTTGATTGGAGAAGTCGTGTCATCAGGGATTTCCATGTGTGATAGTTATGAGGGGTCAGAAGTTCTAGACAAGAAGAGGTCTCGGCCATTTTTTTTCGAAGGGGTTTTGTTTTGATATAATTTCAAGTTTACTGAAGTAAATTAAAGAAAACAAGAAATAAAACACCCCCCACAATTCAATAAACCGAACCCTAGAAGCTAGAAAATATTGCTTACAATGAGAGAAAAAAAAAGCTTCAAATGAGTATCATGTGTACCTTTGAATTTTTATGATGAAAATATCCATAGATCTTGATAGAAATCACAGGTAAAAAATCTTGCAAGTCAAAGTATGGTGCTTGCGAGGGTTTGAAGTTCTTCCTTTTTAGATCTGCCAACGCAGATGTCGGCTCATGCACGATGATTAGAGGAATAAGGTGCAGGTTTGGTAAGCGACACTGGGAAGGACACCACTGTAAATGACACCGGGAAGGACACCCAAAAAAAATGCCCTTTCACATGCAGTGCTTGTAAAAAGTGCTAAATATTGTCCTACAAAGAATACCAAATCTAAAAACTATAACCAAAACCTCACAAGTTAGCTAAAAAATCCCAAATTTCTTCTATCAAACCCTTGCTACTTTTTTTCTTCAAACATGAACAAGCTACAATAGATCCATCTCTGATACCATGTAAGATTTGATGAAAAACAAATCTATTAAGCCCAAGAAACCTACATGTAAAACCCTATCACAGGGAAGAAATCTGTAGGGAACAAACAAGGGTTTTGCTCTGACAATTGAACGTTTATTATTATCAGCCAAAAGAATGAATCAAAATATACAATGGATCAATCCTTATAGAAGGAGATCGAAAAAACTAATGGGAAACCTAATAGGTAAATAGGCATTTAATAATTAGATTTAATTATTAAATGACTAATGCAAGTGCATAAAGTGAAATATTAAGAGGTAGCAAAGTTAATTTAATCAATGTAATTAAATTAATTCTTTACTCTAACATATTTCACTGATAAAGATAGAACACTTTTGAGGTAAACTTGATGTGATTGTAAATTTTATTATTGTACTAATAAAAATATTTCTTCATGGATAAATGGCCCCTATGTAAATCATGAGGAAGTGACGACTTCCAAATGATTATCACTTGTATTTATAAAAGTTATTGAAAGGCGACGATCTTACAATAACTTGACCCTCTATTGTGATATACATCATGTGATAGCTGAAACATATCACAATAGATGATTTCCTACATGGTGGATTTAGTTCCTTAAACATACCATTGACCTTCTATTGTGATAGATATCATGTGATGGCTGAAACAAATCGCAATAGATGATTTCCTGCATGGTGAATTTAGTTCCTTAAACACACCATTGACCTTCTATTGTGATAGACATCATGTGATGGATGAAATAGACCACAATAGATGATTTCCTGCATGGTGGATTCAGTTCCTTAAACATACCATTGACCTTCTATTGTAATAGACATCATGTGATGGCTGAAACAGATCACGATAGATGATTTCTTGCATGGTGGATTAAGTTCCTTAAATAAGACCATGGCCTTCTATTATGAAACATATCATAAGAGATGATACCTTATATTAAGGATACATTACCTATGGAAATTTTTGAGTTATGGAGAACATCATGAGACTTGATATTCTTGGTCAGACCATATCTCTTGATACCACGATGAGGTGATATCTTCTCTCTTAAAAGTAATGGATCTTTTGTGAATTGCATTTTGATGGATTCTATCTTCCCTAGCTAAGAGGGAGTGTTGATGTTTGTAGCTTCAATAAGATAAAATAGATATCATATTAATATTATGAGAAAAGAACAAACTATGTATACATACATAAATATCAACATATATATAATAACAATAATAGATATTATTATTATATATATATTGATACACATACATATATTCATATTTAATAAGTAATTGATATTTTCCCATAATAATAATATTATGCTTGATTAACATCATTATATATATATATATATATATATATATATATCCAATGATTAAATGCCTAATGGTTAAATGTACTAATTATACCGATTTATATCGATTAAACCTCATTATGTAAATACCAATTTGTATCGCTCAACACAAATACTAATTTGTATCGGTTAAGGCAAATCTTGATTTATATTAGTCAAACTAAACCAACATTGAATAGCATCAAGTCATGATACGAATAATATAAAGAACACCGATGAGTATCGAGCTTTGTTTTATGATTAAGTATCGGGTATTGTATGAATCAACGTGTATGTTTAGTAGGAGGCATGTTAATAGATAGACATGTCTCCACATGGAGACATGTCTATCTATTGACATGTCTCTTTTATATATATATATATATATATATATATCACTTATTTGATTGAATGATGACTAACATATACACTAAGCAATGCAAGTGTCATTCATCCAATCAATATATACATTGAGAGATTATATATAATTGGATTTTGAAAAGAAATTAAAAGCAATATAATCTGATCTTTAATTTTAAAATTTTTATTTGAGGCAATTTGATCAAAATTAGGGGCTTAGGTTCTACTAGAAAATTTTTAGGTGATTATATTTGCCCCTCTTTGAATAGATGTGCCAGTAGTGTGTTGATTCAAAGAATAGATTGCAGATAAGGGACCATCTCTGAACTTGATCGATAAGAGATATCAACTTCAGACTTGATTGAGTGAAGAATGATGAGCAAGATGAGAGTATCTAGCCTGATATGAAGTGATGAGACTAAATATCTGTCCAAATATTTTGAGATAAATGCTTTAACAAAGATTATAAGGATGCCAATCACCTAATTGAGAGATAGTACCATATTGATATGGGTCTTGATGAACCTGATATGCCCCAAGAGTATCAGATTTCCATAATCCATTTCAAATGCAAGTGCATTTCTGGATTTGATTGTGTATATTTTTTAGCATCAACGTTTCGGATCACACTTCGTGATCCATCATCAGGAAGAGAGAGTGCAAGCATTGTAAAAATAAAGATGTAGACCAAGCCCGTATCAAGAGATATAAGGAGAGGAAATGACCCAGAAAACTATGCAGAGAAGAAAAAGGAAATAGAAAAAATAAGAGAAAAAAATTAAAAGCCCAAAGGTAGGGAAAAACAACTAAAATAAATAAACACATAAATAAAAGGAAATAAAATAAAATAGGAGACAAAAAAAATGAAGCAAAACAAAAAACACGAGAAATAAAACAAGCAAAAAACACAATATAAAAGAGAAGAAACACACAAATAAATAAAAAATAAATAATGAAATACACACGTAAACCCACAAACAAAAAGAAAGGATAAAAAAAGGAAATAAATAAATAAATAAATAAATATATAGTTACACAAAGACCTATCATTCTATAAAATATGCAAACCAGTACAATATATGTGAAGGAACATGCATATCAATCTATATGCCTAAGAAATATGCACATAAGTGATATATATATATATATATATATATATATATATATATATATATATATATATATATCACATATATAATTTTATTTATTTATATAAAGCCTTATATGACTATAAAAATACAAAAAATGTAAAAAGGTATATTATATAAAGGCTTAAATGACTATAAAAATACAAAATATGCAAACAAATGATACACACACACACATATATATATATCAATCCATACACGCAAGTCAATAAGAACAAGTAAATATCTCTATATATAGATCAGTCCACACACACATGCCAATAAGTAATTAATATATAGACCTATATGTCTATAAAAAAGCAAATAACTAACCATATATATATATATATATGAGTATTATTAAATATAGACATATAGGTCTATATTTAATAATGCTTATTTGTAAGTGTATGGACCAAAATATATATATGTCCATATACACAAATGAGTATATATATATATATATATCCTTCCTTTTTTGATCCTTTCTCTCTGTTTGTGGGTTTACGTTTGTATTTCATTATTTATTTTTTATTTATCTATGTGTTTCTTCTCTTTTATATTATGTTTTTTGCTTGTTTTATTTCTTGTGTTTTTGGTTTTGCTTCATTTTTGTTGTCTCCTATTTTCTTTTATTTCCTTTTATTTATGTGTTTATTTATTTTAGTTGTTTTTCCCTACCTTTGGGCTTTTAATTTTTTTCTCTTATTTTTTCTGTTTCCTTTTTCTTCTCTGCATAGTTTTTTGGGTCATTTCCTCTCCTCATATCTCTTGAGACAAGCTTGGTCTACATCTTTATTTTTATAATTCTTGCACTCTCTCTTCTTGATGATGGATCACAGAGTGTGATCCGAAACATTAATGCTAAAAAACATACACAATCAAATCCAGAAACACACATGCATATGCCCCACGAGATCGAATAAATACCTATCCGAGTGAACTGATATGTGTGTGTGTGAATTTTGTACCTGATTTGTAGACACAACACTTCAGTAAAACATTAGAGGTTAGTTAAAATCAAAATCGTGCAGTGAAATGAAAACTAATCTAACCAGGCGATTTACTGCCTTCTAGTAGATACGAGTATGTATTCTCAGATTATACCGAGATCAGTGACCTTGACGACACCTAAACAAAGGATTTCAATGCAAAATCTAGATATGGAATGAATGCAGTTAATCTATTTTTTTGGTTTTTCTATGCAATAATATGATAAAAACTTGATATGAATCTATGCTAATAATGATATGGAAATCTGATATGCAAACTAAGCTAAGAAATGATATGAAAACTATGCAATAACAAATGAAAATCTCACAACAACTCGAATTCTCAAGATCGATTCTTCAGCCTTCAATTCGACAGCGTGAGTGTGCAATTCATGGATGGATTGATAATGAAGAGCAGGAGCCTTAATTTATAGAAATCTAGGGCTTTGGAGGTGCATGAAAAAAAGCCATAAATCACTCAAATAACTCAGGTTGATTTTTGAGTTATTTTTAAATAAAGGCTAATTTAACTCACAAAAACATGCAAAGGCATAGTTCAACTCAAAATAGAGTTTAGCTTTAATTGATAATTGATAGTTGTCTACTTTTCCTGATTGTGCATGTTTTATTATGAATTAATTTAATAATAAAGTGATTTATTTCCAACTTAACTGATTTTGAAAAATAAAACAATTGATTTATGGGTTAATCAATCATTTTTCAAACTTTTATTCAAAAAGAATATTATTAAAAATTAAAAACTTGCTTTAATTAATTAAATAATAATTTAATCAATTTATTCATAGGATTTTGGATTTATTGTCAAAATTTAAATAATACAATTTAGGAATAAATAGAATTAACTTCAATTAAACAATTAAGTGGCAGAATTAAATCTAATTAATTAAATATTGAGAATATTCAATTAATCAAACTTTAGGATAAATAGGATTTATCACCAAATAATTATTAAATCAAAGATAATTAAGATAATTAGGAATATTCCCTGATGCAGAATTTGAGATAATCAATTAGGATTCGATGATGTTTAGATGTGCCTTAGGTTAGGACTTTGATGTCAATTTCATTCGATGTGTCGATATGGGATGTTAATGAACCTATAGCCCATTTTTGGGGTATTACATTTTGCCCCTCTTTGAATTACTGTGCAAAGCGTAGTGGTTCAAAGATAGTCTGTGTATGATATTGAAACTGATGTTTGAAATTGATATTGATATGAGACAGAAGCTGATTGAAAGATTTGATATGAAGATAATAGGTCCTGAATGACCAAAGATAATGTTAACTATAACAGTAAATGAACCGATGATTGCAAAAAAGTGTCAAAACACCTGATTTTGAACCTTATGATTGCGAAGAAGTGAGTGACCAATTCTAGACTCGATTGTCCTTATATTGAATCACATTGGTATCACATCCAAACCCTTCAGTTTCTAAAGAACCAAGGAAATAACACAATTGAACCGATAGTTGCAAAAACTGATACAATTTACAAGATTAAGAGAATACCAGATTGATATGGATCTTGATGAATCTGATATGCCCCGAGCGATGATTGATTTGCCCCAAGCGATGAGGTCTTTTGATGAATCAACAAATACACGTGGTTGTTGTCTTGATTACTGAGGAAAGATATGATTTCAAATTTAGATATGATTACAGACTTTGAATGATGTGCAATACCATACCCCTTTCGGGATAAAAATTGAAATCTGACAAGAAAAAGTCAGCGTTGAATAGTTCAGAAGCATGTTAATTGATTTGAGAAGTGGTTAAACATGTTCGAGAATGCATTTTGCATCATTTGGAGGTCTTAGAGACCAAGTTTGACTAGGTTTGAGCATGAGTTGACCATAGTTGACCAAGTTGAAATTTTGATAGTTTGATGTAAGATAATCATTTAAGTTGAATTTTGGATTTTTGTGATGATTGAAGGTTGATTATGCAAGTAGTTAATAATATGAACAATCTCAGATTTTGATTTTGATCTCGAAAAAGGATTCTACGTGCTATTTCGTTGGATGGACCTTCGTGTAAGATTCAACTCTTGTTAGATGCGATTTGAAGAATTGTTTAAAAATTGAATTTTAGCCAACCATTGTGAGATCATGCAAACATGAAAAATGCAAAGAGACATGCAGAATGAAATGCAACCTAAGACCTAGGACCTAGTCACTGATCATGTGTCGGTCATTTTCATCATTGAATTTTTAGGTAACCGGATAAATCAATACAATGCCCACTAGTTACGAAACCATAGACATATGAATATCGATTTGTATGCGCAGGAATCAATACAAAACCCACTGATTAAGAAACCATGGATATATGAATATTGACTTTATTTTTGGGAATGTCGGATTAGATATAAGCACCAAGGCATAAACACCAGGATGACCTGAATATCATGTCCATTTTGATATAGCAATTTGTATAAGCATCAGAACATAAATGTCATGATGACCTGAATACACCTTGTGGTACAAACACATCAAATAGTCAAGAGATCATTCTAAGTCCAGTGTAAATTACCCATAGTGACCCTTTATCGTTCACATCCTTAGGTAAGATCACGTTTCACAAGAGGAGAAAGAACTCACTCAAAGAGATAATAGTTAGATCAAACTTCCTTGAATTTTATAGGTATCAATGGTCAAGGTATGCATGGCCATCCAATTCGAGATAGAGACTCTTACAGACGGACACCATTTCAATCCAAAATTTCTAAAGTTGTTAGATTTTCACATGCAAGAAGAAAACAAAGATAAGATTATGCCCCCAGTCATCACTCTCTAAATCCTGTAAAGGACATCATCGAAGAGCTTGAAAGGATAGAATATACAAAAATCTCAATGCGAATCAGTAAGCATACAAGGAGATAAAAGCATGTAAAGCACATATTGTTTTCAGTTTGATTGCGTTGTTGTAGATGCAAAATCCTTTTTGGAGACAAGACTGACAAACTGAATCAAATGAAGCTTCAAAGGACTCTGATTGGATATGACACATCTAAGATACATTGGAGGCCATAGGATATGACATTGATTGCCCCCAAGCTTGAACAATTGATAGGATACAGACGCTTGAGCTGATTGGTGTACATACCGACTTATTGAAAATAGGAATGCGGAAACAAACTAGGAGATATGTACAAATTAAAGCAAGACTGAAAGCTGGGAAAGACCAAGATTGTGCTGATAGATGGTGCATTTTGAAACAAGTGGCACCCATTTGCTGGCTTTTCACCATCTTGGTAGAGATTCTATTTTTTCTACCAAGGCGCCTGTTTCTAGGTTTTCACCAAGGCACTTTTTCTTTTTCTCATTTTTTTTGTATTTTTCATATTTCCAATTTTTTTTACTTTTGATATTTTTTACTTTTTTTGTGAATCATCAAGGCGCCTATTGCTAGGTTTTCACCAAGATGTTCATTTTTTAGGACTTTTTCCAAATTTTAAGATTTTTTCAGGACATTTTACCATACACTGAATGCCTTAGGCATAGAATTTCTTCAAATGGAGAACGTTGATTGGTTCTCAGAGCTGTTCTCCTTCAGTCATTGAGAGTTGATAGGCACCAGAGCCAAAAGTAGCAGTGATTACAAAGGGACCCAGCCAATTAGGTTCAAACTTCCCCTTGCATTCTCTATGTGATTGATTTTTAGGATTCTCTCTCAAGACTAGATCACCAACTTGAAATTCTGTGTCTGACTTTCTTGTTGCAGCCTCTAAACATTCTTTCTGATACACTCTGAGATGATCATATGTTCTTTGTCTGCACTCATCTAGTAGTTCAAGTTCTTGCAACCTAGACACTCTGTAGTCATCATCAGTTACTAGACCATGCATTTTGATTCTTAGTGATGGGATTTCAACCTCAATAGGTAGTACTGCTTCAAACCCATAAACTAAAGTGAAAGGTGTAGCCTTAGTGGGCATTTTGATACTTGTTCTGTAGGCCTAAAAAGTTGGATTGATCATGAGATGCCAGTCTCTTCCTATTTTATTAACTGTACGATGCAAGATTTTTAATAGATTCTTATTAGAAGCCTTTGCTTGTCCATTCCCTTGAGGATAGTAGATAGAAGACCAATGTTGTGTGATCTTGAATTTGGCACATAGATCATCTAGGTCTTTGTTCTTGAATTTTCCACCATTATCTGTGATTATGGAATGAGGTATCCCATATCTGCATATGATCTAGTTCAATATGAACATAGATATTTGTTTTTCGGTTGCTTGTGTCAAAGGGACTACTTCTACCCATTTTGTAAAATAATCTATAGCTGTGATTATATGGGTGTGTCCATTAGAAGAATGAGGATGTATAGCTCCTATAAGATCAAATGCCCATTGGTGAAAAGGCCATTGTGTAGTAAAGGGAATTAGATCTCTCCCTGGAGCATGAATTAAGTTGCTATGCACGTGGCATTTTTGACAATTCTTAGCAAACTTGATAGACTCTTTCTCCATTTCAGGCCAATAGTACCCAACCCTAATAAGTTTTTGAGCTAGTGTTAAACCGTTCGAGTGTGACCCACAAATACCATCATGGACTTCCTCTAATGCACATTGAGACTCTTCCCATTCTAAACATCTAAGTAGCGTACCATCTAGACCTCATTTGTATAGATCATGACCAATGATGACATATTAGGAGGCATTACAGATAAGGTATCTCTTTTCATGGTGGTTGAAGGTATCAGGAATGATTTGGTCTTGGAGATAGGAAAATAGGTTTTTGTATCTGGATGAATCATGACCAAAAATAGTGCAAATCATGCAGGTTTCAAGGGAGTCATATGCAGGATAAGATATTGCTTTCACCAGGAACTTGTAGTGTAGCTCATGTTCAGGCTGCTGTAATAAAGTAGATAGCGTTGCCATTGCATCGACAACCTTGTTCTTTGTTCTAGGAATTTGCTCAAATGTGATAGATAGGAAATACTTCTTTAGATCATCTACCATTCACTTGTAAGGAATGATATTTTCATCTTTAGTTTGGTACACATCATTGACTTGATGGATAACAAGTTGTGAGTCTCCATGAATGTGTAGTTCTGTTACCCTCCACTCAATCGCTATTTTCATACCATTCAAAAGGGCTTCGTATTCAACAATATTATTTGTGCAAGGGAACTTTAATCTGAATGCTTTTGGGATTGAGTATCCTTGAGGAGTTATGAACAATATGCCTGTGCCTGACCCATTCTATGTATAGTAGCCATCAAAGAATAACTACCATTCTCTAGAAGAAAGAGTCATGATAGAAGAATCTGGAAATTCCATTTGCATTGGTGTATCATCAATCATAGGTGCATCTACTAATTGATCAACAATAATATATCCTTTGATAGATTTTCTTTCCACATATTCAATGTCCAATTCACTTAAGAGCATGACCCATTTAGCTAATCTACTTGTGAGGGCAGCTTTGCTTAGTAGGTACTTGAGTGGATCAATTTTAGCTACCAAATGTGTGGTATGAGCTAACATGTAATGTCTCAATTTCTATGATGAAAAGATCATAGCTAGACTAGCTTTCTCAATCATTGAATAGTTCTTCTCATATGCAACCAATGTCCTACTGATATAGTATATAGCTCTTTCTTTTTTGTTCTCATCCCGTTGTGCAAGAAATGCCCCCAGTGATGTATTTGTAGCAGAGACATATAAGATCAATGGCTTCCTGTGAATAGGAGGCATCAAAATAGGAGGATTCGATAAATATTGTTTGATATGGTCAAAGTTCTTCTCACATTCTTCATTCCATGCAAAGGTCACACCTTTATGTAATGTTTTTGTAAAAGGTTGTGATATGTCTGCTAGCTATGATATAAATCTTCTGATAGATTGGACTCTTCTTTGCAATGTCCTCATTTGACTAATATTCTTTGGAGGTTGCATTTCCATTATAGCCTTTACTTTAGCTGGATCAACTTCAATGCCCTTCTTTGAAACTATGTATCCTAAGAGCTTTCCAGAAGTGAAACCAAAAGCACACTTCTTAGGATTTAGTTTGAGACTAAATTTCTCCATTGTGTCTAGTATCTTGCTCAAGTCATCTAGATGTGCAGGCCTAAGCATAGATTTTTCTAAAGTATCATCAACATAATCCTCCATAGTCCTATGCATCATGTTGTGAAAAATAGATGTCATGGCTGTTTGATATGTAGCACCAGCATTTTTAAGCCCAAATGGCATGACATTCCAACAGAAGGTACCCCATGCACAGGTAAAAGCAGTTTTCTCTTGATCTTCTGGAGCAATTTTTATTTGATTATATCCATAAAAACCATCCATTAAAGAATACATCTCAAAGCCCACAGTCATGTCCACTATCATATCAATGTTAGGTAATGGAAAATCATCCTTAGGGCATGCTCTATTTACATCTCTAAAGTCTGTGCATACTCTAATTGATTTATCTAGTTTTGAAATAGGTACAATATTAGAGATCCACTTTGCATAGTCAATAACTCAGACGAATCTAGCTTTTAGGAGTTTCTCTAATTCATCTTTTACCAAGAGTGCAACATGAGGATGCATCTTTCTTAACTTTTGTTTAACAGGTTTGACATTTGGAGCTATACATAAATGATGCATTATAAGATTAGGATCCAATCCTGGCATATCTGAATATTTCCATGCAAAGTTGATCTTCTTCTCTGTTAGGAATGTTGTAAATTTTTGCTTCTCTTCTTCTGATAAAGATTGTGCTACATGGATCAATTGTGGTTCCTCTGTTGTTCCCAAATTGATAGATTGGGTGGGCTCAATTAGAACCGGAGATCTGTCCTATAAATGACTTGGAAGGACATCAAATATCTCATCCTTAAGCACCTCAAAGAGGTTTTCACCTTCGGATACATCTTTTATTTTTACTTTTGTAGGTTCTGAGACTACCACAAAGTGGTTTTCACCCTTAGAACTCCTTTTCTTTTTCTTTTTATTCTTATTTTTCTAACTAAGATATTTGATGTCTGACTTCATCATGCTAATGCTCAGTTCACTGATGGAAGTACTCATAGGCTCAACTGCATTGAGGTAGCAAGCAAGGGCATAGTCATTTGGGAAGGTATAAATACCATGGCTTGGATTTGTGGAGGTTTGATTAATAAGTTCTAGATATTGGATAGTCAAAGTGGGGAAAGATTGGGAGATAGTGTTTACAGATATGGATCTGTCATCATTGGTCCTAACCCAATGATCAAGTTCAAAGGTGATATTACAACTTAAGACATTCAATTTTTGAATAGGCTTAATGTCATTGTGGGAGTCCAATTCAGCCATAGGTGGATCAGACTCGATAGGTTCATCATTTCACTCTAGACTTACATTGGGTTCAGGTGCATATTGGTGAATAAAATCAACCTGTTTCTCTATAATAAGCTCATCTTCTTCTGGAATGGCTCCCCATTCATAATCATTAGATTCTTCATCTATGCCTCTAGGAAATCTAAGAACATGAGTAAAGTTAGGATGAATACCCCAAGAAGGGTTACCCTTAGATTCTGATTTGAATTCATACTCATGAGAATCTGTCTTAGAATGACTACCACCTTCCTCTTCTTGATTATTTTTGAGATTAGTTGGTTCTTGTGGTGCAACTATCTCTTGATTGATAGTAGGTTCTTGTGTTTCTACTACATTAATTCTTTTGATTGGATCATCATTATCATCAAGAAGGTCTTTGATCTCTTTAGGAAATTTTTCATAGGGGATGAGTTCTAAGCTGTCTGAATCACTATTTGATGGTTCTATTTCTTCTTTCTTAAGAAGGGGTTCTCCTGGTGCAATCTGCTCTATGACATGAGAACAATTACCTTTGAGGTGAAAGGGTTTCTTTTTAAATCCTAAGCCAACCTTGTCTTTTTTTTCTCTACCAGTATGTGGAAGAGGTGCCTCAAGACCTTTTCCTCTAACTCCTAGAGGTCCTTTACCTGAATATCCCATCTTAGCTATTAATTTATCTCCTAGGCCATATGACTTAGAAGGATATTTTGGTATTGTTGAGTTACTAGTTTGAATATCATGGGATTCAGATTCATCTTTGTATAGCCATGCAAGCACAACTTCATCCTCTTCAAATTATTGCTTGGAGACTTGTTCTGCTACAAAATTCTTTTTATATGCCTCAAGAGGTTCTTTAGAATCTAGTTTGGATTTTTTCAAAGATTGTCCATAAGACTTAGGTGAGATAGGGAGGGATGTCAAAGATAAGACTGGCTCCATAGTATATTCTCCCATACTATTTTCTTTGATATTAACCTTTTTTGCAAGATCTTCCATTTTAGATGTGGATGCTTCTTTAGTTAGTTCAATGGAAGATTCTCTGTTATTAGGCACAAGTTTATCTGCACTTTCTTTCAATGTATTGCAAGTGGTGGATATGTCTACTAGAATAGTGACCTCTACTCCTTCATAAGGAAATTTCAAGCATTGGTGGAATGTAGAAGGAATAGCCTTCATCTCATGTATCCAGGGTATCCCTAGAAGAATGTTGTAAGCCAAAGGTAGATCAAGAACTTGACATATAGTATCTCTGATAACTGGACCTGCCCTGATAGGTAAGACAATGGTGCCTTTAGAAGATCTTTCTTGTTCATCATAGGCTTTGATAGTTATTTTCTTTCTAGGATCAATAGCCAATTTTGAAAATCCCAATTGTGTGATCAAGCTGTAAGAACAAATGTTTAGGCCAGTGCCTCCATCTATCAACACACATTTGACTCTACAGTTCTGGATCAAGACTTCTATATGCAAGGGCTAGTTATGTGGGTGACTCAAGGAGTTGTCATCTTCCTCTGAAAAGGGTATATACTATGAAGATGTAAGATGTCCAACCATAGTCTGGAACCTATCTAAATCAAGGTCATTAGGAACATTGGATCCGAGCAAAGCTTTGTCTAGAATGGCTCTATGAGCTGGAGATATCCGAAGCAACTCAAACATGGAGATTTTTGCATTAGTGTGTTGGAGTTTTTGAACAATTCTATAAGATGTTGGCCATGTATCTTTAGGATTGGAAGATTTAGAAATAGCCTTCTGTTTGGAAGCGGAAGAAAGATTGAAGGGCATCTTAGGGACTTTTGATGAATCTAGGATTTGTCTGTTTAGATGTGCCTGAGCTTGTGATCGAGTAACTGCGTTAGTTGAAGAGTGATCTCTATCTCTTTGTACAATTGTGATGACATTGCAATGTTCATAGAGACAAGGTTCAACCATATTGATAATAGCATTATTTCCAGGGTAAACATAATTGACCTTTGCCCCCATATTAGGTTGAGAAGATGAGACTTCTTGACCATGTTTTGGAAATGGTTCTGTGAATGCTGTATGACCATTATTGCTCTTATGATTGTCAATGGTGATATCTCCCTTGTCAATTAGATCTTGAATAGTATGTTTCAAGTGTAAGCAGTTATTAGTTTTGTGACCTTTACCCCGATGAAAACCACAAAATTCATTCTCTCTCCACCATTTTGGTTTAGGCTCAGAATCAGGTGGTCAGATCTTAGGCAAAGAGATGATGTTATTGGCTAGTAGAGTCCTCATAGCTGATTCTAAAGATTCTCCAAGAGGAGTGAACGTTCGTTTATTATCAGTGGACCACTTTTTATACTCTGGCTTCTTTTGAGATGATTCAGGCACCTTTTGTTCTGAAGCTTTTATGGCTTGGGTACTAATAGTTAAATTGAAAGCTGGTTCCTTTGATGGGGCACATATAGTATCAACAACACCATCTGCAACAATGCCTTTATTCTTGTTTCAATTTTTATTCTTGTCTTTAGAACTAGATCTTGATTCGTACTTGTCTTTTTGAAGTGTGATTTCTCCTTTTTTCACAAGTACTTTTTCAATCTTGATTGCATTTTCAACCATGTTATCAAAAGATGTATGATCTTGCATTTGTAAAGGATAGTTGATCTTTGGGACAAGATTATTGATGAAGATTTCTAGTTTTTTAGTTTCTGGAATAGGCCTAGCATATAGAGAGAATTTCTTCCTCCATCTTTTGAGAAATGTCAAGAATGGTTCCCCTGGATATTGTTTGAGATTGTAGATATCGATCATGGTGACTGGATGTTGAATATTATAGGAGTATTGCTGATAGAACAATTTGATCAACTCCTTGAAAGTTTTGATAGTAGAAGGCAATCTAGAGAACTAATGAATGGCTGCTCCCCCTAAAGATCGAGGGAAGAGACACATCAGATAGGTTGGTTCGTGCATGAACTCCATAGATTGTGTATAGAATTCTCTGACATGATCTTGGGGATCTAAGTGTCCATCATACTTATCATACTTAGGCATCTCCACTCTTTTTGGGAATGGTAGCATGTACAAGTCTTTGTAAAATGGAAAAGGACATAGGGCCTCCATGGAGAACTCCTTAGGTTCCTTTTCTTTCTCAAGGTTATTAAGCTTGACTTGCATGGCATGCATCTGTTTCATCATAGCTGTGAGTGGAGTTTCTTCCTCGTGTGTAATGGTATCTTCAACATTAAAGTTGGGAGGAAGTTTAGCTCCTTGATGAGCTAATTGCAAAAAGTATTCCTCTCTATCTTCTTTCAAGAAATGCTTCATCATTCATTTGAAGTTATCATCAATTTGATATTGAGCAATTTCTTCAGGTGTGGGTTCCTGATCTGCACCATGTTGAGATTGAGCTCTTTGAGAGCCCAAGTTTGTCCCTGCTTGAGACATGGTAGGAGTTCTACCTGGGATAGATTGATGTGGATTTTGTTGGGTACCTCCGTGAGTTGATGAAGGAGGAATGTAACTAGTTTTTAATCGAAGGTTGCTAGCACCGTCGTCTTCGTAAAGACTAGAATTGAAGAGTTGCTCAAAAGTTGGACCTATGTGAGTCAAAGGTAAAGTATGAGATATTTCCCCAGATTTCTTGTGAGAGGAAGCTCTAGTTTCCACCATTAACCTTGGGTGAATCGAAAGAATATGATGAAGACAACTGAAGAAGGAATTCAATCAAGATGATCAGATGATGCAACCTTGTCAAGGTTTGATTGATTGAAGCATATATTTGACTTAGATGAGGGATACTATGCCCTGGATGTATGGGTAGATTCCCAAAAAATAGCGGACATGAGTTCACAACACTTAGTCATTTTGATGATTGATTGAAGATTGATAGTTATGACAAGGTTTTGACACAAGATGATAAAGTCTCAAATCGATTAAACAAAAGGCTAAATTAGATTCAAAAGGCCAATTTAGGAAAATGATTGGATTCTTAGTATTTGCTGCTCTATTCCTGACATAGTGATTTGTTTGATAGATTCTAAAAATATGCTGGAAAAGCCAAGTCTCTGATAGTTCTGACAATGTTCTAACAACTGTTTAAAATTTCTCAAACGACTCTCTGCAGGCTCATACGACAATGCGTATAGCATGAAATGACAATTGAAAAGCTTGTATGACAGTTGACGACAAGGAAATTGATTTTTGAAAATGACTGGTAGCAAAAATCGTACGACAATATACCTAATACCATACGATAATGTGGGGGTTCTGAAATGACAATAGCCAAAATTCGTACGACTTTCTGACTTTACAAAACAACTGTTGACTCCAGAAGGTGTTTTACTTCAATTTTTGCAAATTTTGGGTTTTCAATTTCAGATTGTTTGCAAATTTTAATGTCCAGATTTGAGGATTGTAACAGATTTGTTCGTTCTCAGTAACCAGATAGATAAGAAAGCACACAAAATAGCAAGCAAGTGATTTCAAGCATGTCTAAAAATAATGAACAAGGGCAAAAGCAACCTTGTGCATGAACAATCAAGTGACTTATTTGTGCTAATCCTTAGAAGTGCTAATTGTGTATGTTCCAAAAAGTTTTGCATTAATGCACATATTCCTAGAAAATGAAAATTTGGCCTCACTGGGGTTTTTAGTAATGGTTTGACTCTGCAACTTTTATGATCCAAGACGGTGAACTCCAATTCAGGTGCACTGGGGTTTTGACACAGTCTGAGAACTTAATCTTTAGGATCTGCTAGGGAGATCTGATAGCCCAACAAGAGACCACACCTATGGAGATTTCTTCCAATAAGACATTTATATAGCAGTTGTCACTACCATGGCGAAAATGGCTAATACCGCTTGAGGTTCCGTCAACGTGGCTGACCCAATTAAGGGAATGTCCACTACGGTTAACCCTTGCTAAAGGTGACTCACAAAATATACCACATGGAGACTGGTTCCAGATTCAAGGATTTGGGTTTCTAGTACTATCCAAAAAGGAAGTAGAGCATAATCCCCTAGCCTTTTCACTTTTAACCCAAATAAACCAAATAGATTAATCCAACATGCTAAGACCAAGATTATCTCACAAAGATCTATGACATCAACCCCTTATGATCTATCAACCTCTCTGGAGAGAGAATGCCTCAATCAAAAGTTGAAGACACACAGATCTAGTGGAATGTGAGACTCCCTCAATATCCTCCCTACCTACAAGGGTTCCTTTGTTGAGAAGAGTTTCACTGGAAACTCACTCTCTCAAGAGCCACAAATAGTGTTCATAGGGCCTATTTACTATGTGTAACAAAGATGCTGAAAGCAAATCTATGTTCATTTTTAGAGCCCAAATGAAATGTGTGATATGGAAAAGAAAGGCACTCAAGCTAGACATGCAAGATGTTTGTTTTAATCCAAATCAAAATGTTATCAACTGAGAAGGTTACCTAAATTCCTCACAATGCGCTTAGTAGATTCTTACCTACTTTTAGCAATTCTTGCACTTTTTCCAATAAAAAACTAGTGAAAATCAATCAAAAATAGAGAATTTCAATTGTTAGGGTTAGCTGTTAGTCAAAATTTGAAAACCAAATTTGACAAACTACCTAAAAAAGAGAAACGACAATTGAACCCTGGCACTAAAACTTGTACGATAGTGGGTTACCTTCCAGACGATAATCCAAAAACTCGTATGACACTGGGTATCAGATCAAATGACAGTAGAGCTTCTAAATGACAGTGGGTTTCTGCTTATGCAATCCTCAATCAAATCAACTATCGTACGATAGTGGGTATTTCCTGGTATGAGTTTCTGACAAAACTCATATGAAAATTGTATGGACAAAGAATAAAAATCGTAGCTGGGAACATAAAAAAATAAGAAATGATAGAAATTGATAAAATTTGAAGGGAAACCCATTTCAGGGCCCCACGGTGGGCGCCATAAATGTGTGTGTGAATTTTGTACCTGATCTGTAGACACAACACTTCAGTAAAACATTAGAGGTTAGTTAAAATCAAAATTGTGCAGTGAAATGAAAACTAATCTAACTAGGCGATTTACTACCTTCTAGTATATTCGAGTATGTATTCTCAGATTATACCGAGATCAGTGACTTTGATGACACCTAAACAAAGGATTTGAATGCAAAATCTAGATATGAAATGAATGCAGTTAATCTATTTTTTTGGTTTTTCTATGCAATAATATGATAAAAACTTGATATGAATCTATGCTAATAATGATATGGAAATCTGATATGCAAACTAAGCTAAGAAATGATATGAAAACTATGCAATAACAAATGAAAATCTCACAACAACTTGAATTCTCAAGATCGATTCTTCAGCCTTCAAGTCGACAGCGTGAGTGTGCAATTCGTGGATGGATTGGTAATGAAGAGTTGGAGCCTTAATTTATAGAAATCTAGGGCTTTGGAGGTGCATGAAAAAAAGCCATAAATCACTCAAATAACTCAGGTTGATTTTTGAGTTATTTTTAAATAAAAGCTTATTTAACTCACAAAAATATGCAAAAGCAGAGTTCAACTCAAAATAGAGTTTAGCTTTAATTGATAATTGATAGTTGTTTGCTTTTCTTGATTGTGCATGTTTTATTATGAATTAATTTAATAATAAAGTGATTTATTTCCAACTTAACTGATTTTGAAAAATAAAACAATTGATTTATGGGTTAATCAATCATTTTTCAAACTTTTATTCAAAAATAATATTATTAAAAATTGACAACTTGCTTTAATTAATTAAATAAGAATTTAATCAATTTATTCATAGGATTTTGGATTTATTATCAAAATTTAAATAATACAATTTAGGAATAAATATAATTAACTTCAATTAAATAATTAAGTGGTAGAATTAAATCTAATTAATTAAATATTGAGAATATTCAATTAATCAAACTTTAGGATAAATAAGATTTATCACCAAATAATCATTAAATCAAAGATAATTAAGATAATTAGGAATATTACTAGGAATATTCCCTAATGCAGAATTTGAGATAATCAATTAGGATTCAATGATGTTCAGATGTACCTTAGGTTAGGACTTTGATGTCGATTTCATTCGATGTGTCGATATTGGAGGTTAATGAACCTATAGCCCATTTTTGGGGTATTACAATATGAAGCGATGAGATCACTCTTCCAAAAAGGGTACAAAGAATCTCTACTTGATATGATTCTTGAAGATGAGATGTCTCAAGTGATGATGTTTTAGTCACCGATTGACTTGATCGATAAAGATTTGGTTCAATTGCTAGATTTGCAGATTAGGAGATTTCATTGATGAAGAAGATTTTATATATTGTCATGCCCCCTTGGGATCGAAATGGAAAGGAAGAAAGAAGGTGGAAGTGCATAGGAAGTGATAGTGTCAGCAGTCAACTATGTTCGACCAAGAAGAATTGAATTTGCAATTTAACTAGGTAAACGATCCCGAGTTTCAATTTTGATCCCAAAAATAGATTCAGGATGTTGAAATTAGATAAGAGTGCAATTAATCAGAGCAAGTTTAAAATTAGGTCAAAGATGACGATTCGCAGTCGAGTGCCTCGACAAGGAGAAATGAAGGATGAAAATAAAACATATCTCAAGGAGGACCAGAAATGTACAACTACATGCAGCCTTGGAATGAAATGCAACCTAAGACATGAGTCAAGTCACTGATCTTGCAACCATTTATTTTTCATCATTTGAGCATTTGGGACATCAGGGTCAGTACAAAACTCATTGGTGTGAGAGAGACCATGGAGATATGAATACGGCCCTATCAAATAATATGTAGGAAACCCATGTAAGCATCAAGACTTAAGCATCAAGATGACTTGAACATAGTTTACAATTCTATATTGTAAGATAACACTCGTACTGAGGCACAAGCTTCCAAGATAACCAGGAGTGTCATCGTACATGCCATACACAAGAAACAAACAAGGAGATAATTCTAACCTCATATAAGTGTCCAAATAAAGAGGGTCAAGGTATGTACCACATTCCAATCATGATGGAGGCTCTTACCAAAGAAACCCAGTTTATTAGACCACTTAGGATCATTGAAATCACACCACAAGCATAAATCAAAGAAAATATTATTATGCCCCTAGTCGTGAATCTCTAGTCAAGTAGACATCTTCGAATGACCTTAGAAGACATCACAAGGAAAAATCAATGATAGCAGACAACATAGAATACAATAGTTCAACATATCTTAGCCATTTTTAGTTTTCTAGGATGTAGTTTGTGCTGGGTGTTAAGGAACACCTTTGTGCTAGTGTCAAAGTGCGAGTGTATGAAAATGTAGGATCTGATGTGTGTTGACAAACATAGTGATGTATGAATTGGTAGTGTTAAAAAATACTATAGGATTGGAGTGTCGAGAAACACAAAGTAGTGTTAGTGATAAATTGCCCATTGGGAATGACTGATAAACTGAATCAAGTTAGGCTCTGGAGATCGATCAAGGGATAAAGCATTAACAACTTAGATAGGCGTATGATTTCCCCCAGTCGGCAGATAAGAGCTGAAGATGAGAGTAAGACTAGTTGCAACCCATGATGTTAGAAGGAAACACAGAGCGAGATGGATGCAGAGGGGTTGATGGAAGCACGACAACTCAACTACACATTGATAGATGTAGTGCTGATTACAAGTGATGCCTATTTGCCAGGTTTTTACCACTTGGGATTATTTGATTTTTGCTACCAAGGTGCTTGTTTCTAGGTTTTCACCAAGGCACTTTTTTCTCTTTTCTGATTTTTTTTGTTCTTTTCATTTTTTTGCTTTTTTTTTGAATATTTTAATTTTTTTGGTGGATACAACAAGGTGCCTATTTCTAGGTTTTCACCAGGATGATCATTTTTTCAGGAATTTTTATAATTTTTTATGGATCATATATAATTTTTAGAATTTTCTTAGGATCATAAGTTGCTGTACAAGGAAGCAGAATGTCTAGCTATATAATCATTTCATGTGAAGAGCATTGAGAGGCTCTTTGAGAACATAACCTTCTAGAGTAGCTAGTTGATAAGCTCTAGAACCAAATGTTGCAATGATAAAAAAAGGACCCATCTAGTTAGGTTCAAATTTTCCTTTCCATTCTTGATATTGTTGATTCTTTGGGTTCTCTCTCAGAATGAGATCATCGACTTGAAAATCTCGATGACAAACCTTCTTGTTGTAGCCTCTAGATATTTGCTTTTGATAGACCCTCAAATGGTCAAATGCTACTTTTCTACATTCATCCAATAGTTCTAGCTCCTGAAGTTGGGAATTTCTATACTTATTGTTTGTGATAAGCCGATGTAGTGATACTCTAAGTGAAGGTATCTCAACTTCGATTGGTGAGATAGCTTCAGAACCTATAGATGCCAATCTCTTCCTGACTTGTTAAGTGTTTAGTGTAGGATTTGCAAGATTGTTTTGTTTGAGGCTTCTGCTTGTCCATTCCCTTGAGGATAGTAGATAGAGGAGGAATGATGTGTGATATGGAATTTAGTGTAGAGCTCATCAATGTCACTATTCTTGAACTAGCCTCTGTTATCTATGAAAATTGAGGATGGGATTCCATACCTGCAGATGATGTAGTTGAGGATAAACATAGCTACCTATTTTCCCATTGCTTGGATAAGGGGTACCACTTCAACCTAATAAGTAAAATATTCAGTAGCTATTATGATGAATTTATATCCATTAGAGGATGAAGGATAAATATGACCCATAAAATCAAAATCCCTTTGTTGAAATGACCACTAAGTGATGAAGGGTAGAAAATCCCAAGTGGGAGCATCAATCAAGTTCCCATGAAACTGACATTTCTAATAGGTTTTAGCAAATTGAATAGCATCATTTTCCATGATAGACCAATAATAACTTTCTCTAAGGATATTTTTTTCCAAAGACAAACCGTTTGAGTACAATCCAAAGATACCTTCATGAACTTCCCTAAGCACTCTCTCAGACTCATCACACTCTAAACACCTAAGAAGTGTACCATCGAGACTTCTCCTAAACAAGTCATTTGCAATGATGAGATACCAGGAGGAATTTTGGATAAGGCTCTATTTTTCATTCTGGGACAAAGATTTAGGTATGGTTTGGTCTTTTAGGTACACATAGATTTGGCTATATTTGGAGGTATCCGAAGAAATGATGGATAAAATAATTTGGGAATCATGCATGTCATAAGTAGGAAATGGGAGCTCTTCCAATAGGAAGTCATAGAGAAATTGGTTCTCTTCAAGTTATAGCATTGAGACAAAGGTATCCATGGCATCTGCTACTTTTTTCTTCATGCGTGGTAGGTGTTGGAAAGTGACAAAAACAAAGTATTTATTTAAACCATCAATTAGGCTTTTATATGATAAGAGATTTTGGTCTCTAGTTTTATATTCATCAGTGACTTGGTTGATTACCAACTAAGAATTACCATAGAAATGAAGTTCTTTGATCTTCCACTCAATAGAAAGTTTGACTCCATTTGATACGCTTCATATTCTACCACATTTTTTGTGCATGGGAAAATCATCTTGTATGCTTTAGGATTTTTGTAACCTTGTGGGGAGATGAACAAAACTCTAGCTCTTGCACACTGTTGTGTGAATGAGACATCAAAGTACATTTTCCAGGGATGTAGAGTCAAGTGTAGAATAGATTCATCAGGAAAATTCAACACAATAGGTCATGTATCTTGTAATGGTGCTTCTTCTAGTTGATCAACTAGTGCTTTCCCTTTGACTACCTTTCGGTCAACATATGTGATATCAAATTAATTAAGGATCATGACCCATTTAACTCACCATCTAGTTAAGGTTTCCTTTCTCAGTAAGTACTTGAGGGGATCTATTTTTTCTATCAGTTGTATAGGGTAAACTAACATATAGTGCTTGAATTTCTGAGAAATAAACACTACTGCTAGATAAGCCTTTTAAATCACTGTGTAGTTGAGCTTGTAAGAGACTAGTGTTCTGCTAATATAATAGATGGCTTGTTGTCATCCTTGATCATCATGCTACACAAAAAATGCTCCCAAAGAAGATTAAGTAGCTAAAATGTAAAGAAATAAGGGTTTTCCTAGAGCAGGAGCCATTAATACAAGGGGATTAGTCAGGTATTCTTTGATTTGTAGAAAATGTTTTTTACAATCTTCATTCCATTTGAATGTGACACCCTTATGCAAAGTCTTAGTGAAGGGATGTGTCTTATTAGCTAGTTGTGAGATAAATCTCCCGATGAATTGTAGTTTCCCTTGTAATGTCCTCATCTAACTGATGTTTCGTGGGGGTTGCATCTCCATTATTTCCTTGACTTTTTCTAGATCTACTTCAATTCCTTTTGTCGAAACAATGTAACCAAGGATTTTACCAGAAATGACTCCAAAAGCACACTTCTTCAGATTAAGCCTTAATTCAAATTGTTCCATCCTCACGAAGATCCTTTCTAAATTAGAAAGGTGCATGTCTCTAGTGGAAGATTTGGCCAGTGTGTCATCCATATATTCTTCCATGTTTTTATGCATAATATCATGGTAAATGGTTTTCATTGCATGTTGGTATGTTGCATAAGCATTCTTTAGTCCCAAAGGCATAACATTCTAGAAAAAGGTTCCCCATGCACAAGTAAATGCTATCTTTTCTTGATCTTCAAGTGTGATGTAGATTTGATTGTAGCTCAAGAATCCATCCATTAAGGAATACATTTGAAATCCAACAGTGAGATCTACAATCATGCCAATGTTCGGCAATAGAAAATCATCCTTAGGGAAAGCCTTGTTTAGATCTCTAAAGTCTTTGCATATGCGTATTGACTTGTTAGCTTTGGAGACATGCACAATGTTGGATATCCAGTCAACATAATCTATAGCTCAAATGAATGTTGCTTTGAGTAACTTCTTGAGGTCTTCTTTAACTAGTAATGCGATATGTGGATGCATTTTATTAGCTTATGTTTGATTGGTTTGATACCTGGAGAAATGGAGACATGATGCATAATAAGGTCTGTTTCCAATTCAGGCATATCAAAATAATACCATGCAAAGTTAATCTTTTTTTTCAGTGAAGAACTGGATGAATTTCTACTTTTCTTCTTCAGACAAGGATTGTGCTAGATGTATGGTGTGGGGATTTTTTGTTGTACCCAAATTTACTTTTTGCGTAGGCTCTGTAAGAATTTATGATCATTCTTGGAAGTGATTGGGGATAATATCAAGTTTCTCTATTGGAAACTACAATTCAAATAATTTTTATATTGTCATTAATGTCAAACTTTAACTGGTAAGACAATTGCTATCTAAGAGAGTACCATATCTTTTGATTGATGAAGAGGATTTGAAAAGAGGAGATAATAAGAGGACCTAAGGAAAGGTTGAGTTATGTGATACTTCAATGGGTACTTGATTAGTTGGCATATTGAAAAGATAATGTGTTGTTTATCTTTAACACCAAGTGAAGAAGAAAGACGGGAAACATAGGCTTAACTGAGCAAAAGTGAAGAAATCTAGTTTAAGCTGAGTGATGTTAGTGTTGACCGAGCACCAATATATACTGAGAAAATCTATTGTTGATGAACATTAGTAATTTTTGAGTGACAGATAATTGTCGAGAAGAAAAATGTTAGTGATGACTGAGATACATAGTAATGACTGAGGAGATGAACACAATATTGACCGAGTGTTAGTAATTTACATTTTGAGAAAGTTTTGAGAATCCCAGCCAACATAGTTGAATTATTGGGATATGTAAAATGTGTTGACATTATTAATGAATGGTATAAAAAATTTAATGCATGGTAAATCATTTTATTATGATTTCAAAAAGAAGTTTGGAGATACATATCTAGAAGGAAAAGAAGGAGAACATAATGATGGAAGGATTCGATGAATCTGACCTAAACGTAAGATCTAAGAAAGAGATTAAATGAAAAAAGATTAATCTACCTAATCAAGGAGGTATAATATTAACCTAGTTGTGAGGTTACAAAACAACAGAGAAGAGGTTGATGTTATTGACTGATAAGTCTAAGCAGAAGGCTAAAGGTGAAGCTGTGAAGGAGCTGAACAAAGTTGTGATTTCTTGAAGAGAATTCTGAGCACATCAGAGATGGAGATGGAAACGAAGGTCAGTCAATAAATCAGAAAATGTGCGAAGTGGATCTATATTTTCAAAGTGAGTTGTATATTTTTCAGATCAGAACATACTGTATGCACCCTAAAATGGTCGCCTAGACTTTGGGCCCCCATTCATCATTTTATCAATTTCCTGAATCAATGCTTTGCAATATTTTCAATTCAAATCAATTTCCTTGATCAAATCATAATTAATTCAATTATTTTAATATTTCCTAAGGTTTGATCATTTTATCCTAAGTTTTATTTAATTAAGAGAACATGCTCCTTTTTAATTAAATAAAGATCCCTTTTAATTAAATAAAAAATATTTTAATTAAATAATAAAATCACTTTATCCTAAGCCACATTTAATTAAAAGAACAAATCTCTTTTAAATAAATAAAAAATCTTTTAATTAAATAATGGAAACCACTTTGCTAAAAATAATAAAATAAAAATAAAAAGAAAATACTTTTTGTCTACACATTGAATGCACACTTTCCAAGATGAGTAGAATTTCCTTTTGCCTCTTAATCACTTCCACACATCTTTTTGCCTCTTAACCATGTCCATTGATTTTGCCTCTTGAGAATTTTGAGCACATGGATCAACCAAGATTTAATGTCCACCATTGCTCATTTCTTTTTGCGTCTTAATCTTGACCGTCCATTCATTTCTAAATCCTTTATAAGGAGCCCTCTCTTTCTTATTTTATATATGGAGATTTTAGAGATCAAGATTTATGTTATTGTTATGTAGGTTTGGAGAGCGATTTTGGAGAAGAGTTTGGAGCACTTGAGCTTGGATATTGAAACTTCTCTTTTCTTGTCTTCTTCTATCATGCCTCCATGACAATCCATTTAGATTAATTTTTCACTTGCATATTAGATTAGATTCATATTTCCTTTCATAGAATAATCTTGCATAAGCATTTCCTTTCATAGATTAGTTTGATTTCATGCATTGTTATCATATAGAAAAGCTTCCATTTTCATTTGCATGCATACTTGATGATCATGGAGACTAGCATTCTTGCTTTTCCTCTTTGAATCTCTCATTTTATGGTGTACTTGCATGGGCACAAACTAGGTCTAATCTGCGGGCCTCCATTACAAACCCTTGCACTCCACGGATAGAGAGCTATGAGTCACCATTTGAGACCTCATTCTTGATAAATCTTGGATATAATGACTCATAGAAGTGTGACAACATTTTAACACACACATACTATTACTTTCTAACCATTGTATCAATCTAAATCCTTTAATCAAGGTTGACCTAACAGTAATTTTGTATAAATCTTTTAATCAAGGTGACATTCTGATGGAATGTTCTTAAGCCCTCTAACAAGGCCACTCTTAACAGGGTGATTAAATCCTTTAACTAGGTCACACCTAACAGTGTGTATTGTAAACCTTTAACCAGGTTGGCTTCTCACAAAGCTCACTTTAGAAGAGTGAAAATCAGTAGCATGTTACAAGTGGTTTTTCCCAAATTGGGTTTCCACTATAAATCCTAGTGTTATACTTGTGTGAATGTTATTTTGATGTGGATGATGTTGACATTTTTATATTCTGCAAGTTATTTACTTTAGGACAATGGACTGCAAGTTTTATGTTATTGGTATATGCTATAGAGAGCGAGTTGAAAGACGATTAGATCTGAGATTGTTAAAGAGATAGAAAGTAGAATTGGTACATCTGGATCTGAGAATTACTGATTTACCCCCCTCTCATTTTTTCTAAAATCATTCTAAAAATTGGTATCAGAGTTGTTGGTGCTTGTAGAGAAAAAGTTTGAAGGTACTTGAAGCTAATCAAAATGTACAAAAAGGAGGTACCGAAGTTGAACAAGGAGAACTTACCTGGATGGAAGAGTTTGATGAAATTGCATGTAGCTAGTATTGGTGATTCGATGAAATAATATGTGGAAAATGAGTATGTAATACCTGTTGCACCTTTGACTTTTGAGGAGATGAAAGAAAAATAAGAACACAATCAGGCAATGTTGGAGATTGCACCTGCCCTAAGCTATCCTGAATTTGAAGACATCAAGGACTGTACTAATACAAAGCAAATGTGGGACACTCTAGAAACTATCTATGGTGGGGATAAGAATGTACTAAGAGCCAAATCTGAAATCTTGAGAGGTAAGTTTGATGAAATGAAAATGCAATATGGTGAAAATATTTCTTAGTATTGCGGTAGAATTAAGGAGGTAGTGAATTCTATTAGAGGAGCTAATGGAAATGTTGATGATGAGACTGTTATCAGTAAAGTATTGAGAACCTTACTTCCTATCTATGCTATCAGAATTTTTGCACTACAAGAATCAAGATGTAACCCTGGTAATGTTCTAACTCTTGAAAGTCTTGTTGGAAAGCTTATTGCTTTTGAGCTATCTAATTATGATAACTTCACTGTTGATAATGTTGAATTTGCATTCAAGTCTCAAATGGTTCTTCATAAGCCTAAGAAGGGAAAAGAAAGATATGAGAGAAGTGTCACTAATAAAAATAGTGATAGTGACACTTCTAATGATGATCTAGATGATCTTGAGGAAATTATAGCTAGAAGGCTTAAGAGAGGAAAAGGGAAATATAAAGGTAAACTTACTATTATCTATTTTTCATGTAACAAAGTTGGCCATATTTGAGCAAGATGCCCTGACAGGACTGACAAAGATGAGAAAAGGGAAAAAAAGTACAAATACAAGAGAAAAAATAGAGATCATCGAAGGTATAGAGACTACAAAGACAAAGGTAAGAAATCTTGCTATATTGTTGAAGAGGAAATTGACAGTGAAACTAGTGATTCTGATGAATGTGAAATAAAAGTTGTTTATGTTGCTATGAAAGATGATTTTGATGAAGATGAGAAAAATGCACTTATTTTATATGTTAGTAAATGTGATAAATGGATTATTGATAGTGGTTGTTCACATCACATGACTGGTGATAAAAGTAAGTTTGAAATCCTTAATCATTACAAAGGTAGAAGTGTCAAGTTTGGTAATGATGCACCATGTCCTATGAAAGGAAAAGGATCAATAAGATTGACTAATAAGATCATATGTGATAATTCTTATAAGGTTGAAGGTCTTAACTATAATTTTCTAAGTGTGGCATAGTTGAATAGTACTGGTTATTGAGTTGAATTTCAGCACAGAAAGGCTAAAATATTTGATGCCACAGGTGAACTAATTAGAAGTGGAGAACAAACAAGAGGTAACTTGTTCTATCTAGACCTATATGAAGAAACATGTTTGTTTTCACAATATGATGATGTATGGTTATGGCATAAGAGGTTGTGTCATGCAAAATTTGATAATTTTGTAAATATCAGTAAGTTGAAGAAAGTTAGAGGTTTACCAAGATTGAAGAAACCTGATAATGTGATGTGTAAACAATGTCAATTGGGAAAAATGACAAAGTCTAGTTTTAAGAACAAGACATATACTTCTGACAATATTTTGGAATTGGTTCATACTGACCTTTGATAAATTTATTATGGTGATAAGTATTTTATTGTATTTTTTGATGACTATTCTATAATGATGATTGTAATGTTTTTGGAAGAGAAATCTGATGCATTTAAGTTGTTTAAGTGGTATTTGGAAAAAGTTGAAAAAGAAACTGGTAAAAGCTTCAAATATTTGAGATCTAACAGAGGAGGAGAGTTTATATCAAATGAGTTCAATTTGTTCTGCAATGATAGAGGAATAAAAAGATAGATGTTTGCACCTAGGACATTGCTATGGAATGGTATAGCAGAAAGAAGAAACAAGTCAATTATGGATTGTGCTAGAACACTGATGATTGAGAAGAATGTTGCACATAAATTATGGAGAGAAGCTATAAGTACAAATGTTTATACTTTGAACTGAGTACAAATCAAGAAAGGTAAAAATGCTACACCTTTTGAGTTATGACATGGTTATGCACCTAATGTGAAGTATTTTAGAGTCTTTGGGAGTAAATGCTATATACTAAAAGATAATAGAAATGAAAAATTTGATGCTAAAAGTGATGAAGGCATATTCATAAGATATTCCACTAAGAGAAAAGCTTACAAGTGTTTGAATTCTAACACTAACAAAATTGTGGAAAGTGAAAATGTTAGAGTTGATGAATATGCAAAAAAGAATGAATTTGAGTGTAAGAAATAGCCTGAAGATTAGTGCACCTAAACTAGATGCTGAGGAAATGCATGAGTTTGCTGAGCCACAAAAAAATATTACCGAGCATCAGCAGGATGTTTCCAAGCAATCAAAAGAAGAGGCAGAGAATTTCCAAGATGAACCTGAAGATCAAGACCAAGGAGAAAGGAAATCTGAACCTACTTTGGCACAATATGTGAGAAGACATCATAATCCTAAACAAATCATTGGAGATAAAGAATATGGAGTCATGAAAAGAAGTAAGTTGAAAGATCATACATGCTTACTATGTGAGTTTGAGCCTAGAATAGTAAAAGATGCTTTAGATAATGAAGTCTGGATACAAGCCATGAATGTAAAAATATAACAAATAGAAAAGAATAAAACCTAGACTCTAGTGCCAAGACTAGAAGACAAGAATGTTATTGGAAAAAAATGGGTATTCAGAAATAAGCTCAATGAACATGGAGAAGTTATTAGAAACAAAGCCAAACTGGTATGTAAGGGGTATGCACAAGAAGAAGGAATTGACTATGGGTAGACATTTTCCCCTATTTCAAGATTGGAAGGAGTGAGGACTCTACTTGCTTATGAAGCTTATAAAGGATTAAAAGTATATCAAATGGATGTTAAGTCTACATTTCTGAATGAGATATTAGAAGAAGTATACATTGATCAACCAAAAGGATTTTTTGATCTAAGCAAGAAGAATATGGTTTGCAAGCTACACAAGGTGCTGTATGAATTGAAACAAGCCCCCAGAGCATGGCATGAAAGACTGCACAATTATCTGATAAAGATTGGATTTGTAAGGAAAAATGACAATAGCAATCTATATATGAAGACTAAAAAAGATAAAGGAATTTTGTTAGCTAAAATATTTGTTGATGATATCATATTAGGAGGACAAGATGCCCTATGTCAAAACTTTTCAAATGAGATGCAAACTGAATTTGAAATGTCTATGTTTGGTGAGATCAAATTATTTATTGGTTTGCAAGTCTATCAGATGAAGAAAGGTATCTATATTAATCAATCTAGATATGTCAAGGAGATACTGAAAACTTTTGGTATGGAAGATTCTAGACTAGTAAGTACACCTATGGCTACTGGACAAAAGTTATCTAAAAATAATGTTATAGCTGAAGTGAATCAAACCTTGTATAGATCCATGATTGGAAAGCTACAATATGTTGTCCATAGTAGACTAGATATTTCCCTAGAAGTTGGGATTGTTGACAAATTTTCTTCCAATCCTAAAGAGAGTCACATGATGGAAGTGAAAAGAATATTGAGATATCTTAAAGCAACAAAGGACTATGGATTGCATTACAAGAAGAATGACAAGTTTGAACTGAAAGTTTACACTGATGCAGATTGGGCTGGAAATGTTGATGACATAAAGAGTACAAGTGGTGGCGCATTATTTCTAAGAAAGAGATTAGTCTCTTGGACAAGTAAGAAATAGAACTGCATTTCCCAATCTACAACAGAAGCTGAATATGTAGTAGCAGTAGTGAATTGTTCAAATTTAGTGTGGATAAAGAAAATTTTAAAAGGTATGAAGGAGGAAATCACTAGGCCGATTGTCATTTTCTATGATAACACAATTTCTATTAACATATCAAAGAATCCTATTATGCACACTAAGACTAAGCATATTTATATCAAATATCATTACTTGAGAGAGTTGGTTCAAGACAAAGAAGTGAGATTGGTGTTAGGAATGAATGTTGAATGCTTGGCAGTCATTCTGTAGTAGTTGTTGTTGCATTCATGACTATGATTGTCATTGATGTCAACACAGTGATCTTCTGGAGACTTGTAGAGAAGCAAATAGTGTTTTGATTAGCGCACGTGGGATATTGTAGTTGGAAATATGTGATGTTGAGGTTATACTCTTTAATATGTTATACATCTATGATTAAGAGCTTAGACAATAATTATTTTATTCATGAAAGTTATGAACATTTTGGTGAAAGCAGTATTCAAGCAGTGTTCCTGAGTAGCGGTTTTTGGAAATCGGATGATATCTCCTAATTAGGATGGAATCTAGTTTTGCATAGTTAAAGGGAAGTTTGAGACACATTGTTAGTAATTTGGTTCATAGCACCAACTTTGAGGTCACACGAGTGAAGAGTTATTATATTTGGAAGCCAACAATTTTGTGTAATTTTGATGTAGCGTGTGGAAACTTTTATTTTGTAATTGTGTGACAATTCATTTGTAATTATTTGAGTGTGGTATAAAGGAAGGAATCTTTTTCCTTGTTGAGATATTGAGATTTTTATGTGTGATGTGGTATGCATGAAGTGAAGAAAAGAGCTAAGTATGAGAGCAAAATTGTGAAGGAAGACATGCAAAGTACAAAGATTTGAAAGTGAGATCTGATGTAGCAGTGAGTGCGGTTTGCAATAGTTAGAGAAGAGGTAACATATTATTCTATTGAATAATGAAAAGATTATTTGGATAGTGAGTTTAGTGATCTTACCCTGAAGCTATTTGGGTAGTGGGTCCTTCTGTCTTCCATAACTCCTAATAGGGTTAGAATCTTTTAACAGGGATTCAAAATCTCCTAATAGGAATTTATATGTACTAAATGTATTTCATAAGACTCCTAACAAAGTCCATCCTTTCACAAGGAATATTCATATTAGTGCATCTTTTGTGGGCATCATTCCCACTGAGGTTTACTCTTTGATCAAGAGGTTCCCTTGTCAACATATCTTGTGTTATTGTGTCATTGTGTATGAATATCTTTCTATGGGTGGTAATTATATTTCTTACATGGTTAAATGCTATTGAAGTTGATAAAAGTTATAATTATCTAATAATTGATTCAACCCCCCCTCTTAGTTATCTCGGTGGACTTTACTTTCTAACAATTGGTATCAGAGCAGCAGGTCCTTGAAAGGAAAGTTTAACAACTTAAGGAGATCCATGGGGAATTTTAGGAAAGAAAGCCCAAGGTTTGATGGAGTAAATTTTGATAGCTAGAAAGAAAAGATGAAGACACATCTACTATGTTTAGGACTAGGCTATTGGCTGATTACAAAGAATGATAGGACTATTATTGAAGAAGATAATCTTGAATCAAGTTCAAAAGATGAGGTAGATCTATTCATGTGTAACATACTTGCAAGAGAAGCACTCTAGATAGCACTTCCAGAGAATGAATACAGTCAGGTAAAATGTTTTAAAAAATCTCATGAAATTTGGAAAGCTTTACAATCTACTTTTGAAGGTGATGAACATGCAAAGAGAGCTAGATTACATAATTGGATATGTGCATTTGAGGATATTAGAATGATGGAAGATGAATCTATTAGAAGCTATATTGGTAGAATGTCAGAAATTATTGCAGGGATAAAATCTTGTGGAGGATCAAAGATAGAGAATGAAGTGATATAGAAAATTCTGAGGACATTGACTCCTGTATTTAAGTAGACAACACAGATGATTGAACAAGTTATACCTTGTACTACAAAATTTACAAGAGAGACTCTTCTTGGAAGATTGGAAGCAGCAAAAATGAACCCGAGGGTATCAGGAGACTTACCTAGAATGGAGACAACATTCAGTGCTCTTAGTATTCATCCTACTTTGTCAAGAAGTACCAGTGTGAGTGGAGATTATGCCAGCAGCAGATCTAGAAATGAAGAAGACAAGAAGATTGAAGAAGGTATTGCCTTACTTGTGAAAAGAGAACTAGATGGTAAGAAAATTTTTAAATGTTGGACTTGTTAAGAATATGGTCATTTTGCATCTAAATGTCCTAAGAGAGTTAACAAGTATAGAAATAATTTTAAGCCTAGAAGATCTAAGGAATGTTATTATGTTAATGATGAAGATCTTGAAGCTAGTATTGAAAGAATCTTGAGTGAAAGTGATACTGAGAATAATGATGAAATAGGATTTATAGCAATTAAAGAAGAGAATCCTGAATTTGATGTTAAGGAAGAAAAAGCCTTAGTTTCTCAAGTTGAAAAGAAAGCTGATTGGATTATAGACAATGGTTGTTCCCATCATATGACTGGAGATATGAAAAAGTTCATAAAGTTTACCAATTATGATGGAGGAGTTGTTAGAGTTGGTAATAATGCACCTTGTTTGATTAAAGGTATAGGATCTATTACTCTTGATGGAAAGACTAATACTAATGATGTTTACTTTGTTGATAGATTGAAACATAATCTTTTGAGTGTTGGACAATTAGTTGATAAGGGATATCAAGTTTGGTTTACTGAGAAAACTTGTGTGATAAAGGATAAAGATGGAAATCTGATTGGAATTGGATCTAGAACTAGAGGTAATATATTTTAGTTGAATCCTATTGAGATGACATGTTTGATTAATAAGATTGATGATAGTTGGTTATGGCATAGAAGGTTTTGTCATATAAACTTTGATAACATTGTGAAAGTAAGTACTACACTTGCAGTAAGGGATTTGCCTAAAATTATGAAGCCTACTAACATGATTTGCAAAGAATGTGTGATGGCTAAGCAGAAGAGAAGTACATTTCCTAGTAAGAAGTTCACATCGGTAGAGAAGTTGGAGATTGTTCATACAGACTTGAGCGGTACTACCAGGACTAGAGGATTCTATGGAGAAAGGTATTTTATGATTCTTGTTGATGATTTTACAAGAATGATGTGGATTGCATTTCTAAAAGAAAAATCTAAAGCATTTGATAAGTTTAAGATCATTAAGAATAAAGTTGAGAATGAATCTGGAATGAATATTAAATGTTTGAGATCTGATAGAGGTGGTGAATTTACTTCTAGAGAGTTTAACACTTTTTGTGAAGTGAATGGTATTAAGAGACAGTTTTCAGCCCCTAGAACACCTGAACAAAATGGTATCGTAGAAAGAAGAAATAGGTCAGTGACTGAAGCAACAAGAGCTATGTTATTTGATAATGATTTGGTGAAGACATTCTAGAGGGAAGCAATGAATACAATAGTATATACAATGAACATAGTACAAATCAGAGTAGACACAAACAAGACACCTTATGAATTATGGTTTGGACATGCACCCTCAGTTAAGTATTTTAGAATTTTTGGAAGCAAATGTTATATAAAGAGAGATGATGATATTGGAAAGTTTGATCCTAGAAGTGATGAAGGAATTTTTCTTGGATATTCTTTGAAAAGAAAAGCATATAGATGTTACAATAAGAGAACTAAAACTATTGTTGAGAGCACAAATGTTAAAGTTGATGAGAAGTTCAAAATTCAAGAAAGAATGCTTGATTATGAATATGATGAAGAAGCCAATCCTTAGCCTAACACTAAATCTACTAAATTATTCTATGAGACTGACAGTGAATTATTGAATGAGAATCCTGCAGAAGAAACCAGAGAGGAATCTAGAGAAGAATCTACAATTGAAACAAGATCTATGACCATGACACCGAACAGGTATCTATCAAGACATCATCCTATTGAACAAGTTATTGGAAGTTTGGACAAAGGAGTTCTAACTCATAATAAGGTACATTTATGTTTGATTTCTCAAATTGAACCTAAATATACTAGTGAAGCTTGTGAAGATGAACATTGGATCAATGCTATAAAAGAAGAACTAGACCAGATTGAAAAGAACAAGACATGGGAATTGATCCCTAGACCTAAAGACAAGAATGTGATTGGAACTAAATGGGTATTTAGAAACAAGATGAATGAACAAGGAGAAGTGGTAAGAAAAAAAAGCAAGATTGGTATGTAAGGGATACTCACAGCAAGAAGGAATTGACTATGAAGAAACTTTTGCACCAGTAGCAAGACTTGAAGCAGTAAGAATGTTTTTGGCTTATGCATCTTTTAAGAAATTCAAAGTGTATCAGATGGATGTGAAGTCAGCATTTCTAAATGGAGAATTGGAAGAAGAAGTCTACATTGAGCAACCTGAAGGTTTTCCTTTGACTCAAGAAGGAGATATGGTATGTAAACTGAAGAAAGCATTATATGGATTAAAACAAGAACCTAGAACTTGGTATGCTAGACTGGATAAGTATTTTTTGAAATTGAGATTTACTAAAGGAACAACTAATAGCAATCTATACATAAAAGAAATTGAAAATGGCTTGTTGCTTATAGTTATTTTTGTTGATGACATTATCTTTGGAGGAGAAGATGAAGCTAGTGACAAATTTGATGATGAAATGAAGACTGAATTTGAAATGAGTATGATTGGTGAGATGAAATAATTTTTAGGATTACAGATAACACAAAATAATGATGGTATCTTTGTATGTCAGACAAAGTACTTGAATGATTTACTGAAAAGATTTGGAATGGAGAATTGTAAACTAGTTGGAACACCTATGGTTATAGGACACAAACTATCTAGCAAAGATGAAACACCGATAGTTGAGCAGAAGAAATACAAATCCATGATTGGAGGATTCTAGTACTTAACACACACTAGACTAGATATACAACATTCAGTTGGAATGGTAGCAAGATTTCAAGCTGAACCTAGAGAGTCACATTATGCAGCAGTAAAGAGGATACTGAGATATTTAAGAGGCACAATGGATTATGGATTGTGGTATGAAAAATATGATGATTTTACCCTATGTGCATATACAGATGCTGATTGGGGAGGTAGTGTTGATGACAAGAAAAGCACCAGTGGTGGCCTTTTTTCTTGGAGGAAGATTAGTTTCATGGCTAAGCAAGAAGAAGAATTGTATTTCATAGAGCACAACAGAAGAAAAGTATGTAGCAGCAGCAAACAATTGTAACCAGATAATTTGGATGAAACAAATGCTGAAGGATATTGGAATTAAGTTTGTTGAGCCTGTTGTCATACATTGTTAAAACACTAGCATAGTTAGTATATCTAAGAATCCTATATTACATTCTAAGACAAAGCATATAGAGATCAAATATCATGTTGTAAGAGAGAAAGTTGCTGAGAAAGAAGTTAGACTGGAGTACATAAGCACAAAGGAACATATAGCAGAAATATTTACTAAGCCTTTGCCTAAGGATACATTTGAGTATCTAAGAGGTATTCTTGGGGTTATGCCCCAGCCTACTTATGAGTAATGATGCAGTTGGTTGCATCCATCCAGTGGTATATGAGCCCTATCTTTCTTCTGGATTGGATGTTGGTACTTCCTCTATGGGGGAGTATGTGTATCTGAACTGAGTCATGAGGACTCTTGTGATTGTATTTTCTGAATAGTGTCTTTTGACATTGAGTTGTTGTTGAAATAGTGATGAAATTTCTATCATTGATGTTAATGGGGGAGAAGTGTACATGAAAAACCACTTGTACCATCTATTGGAGAGAACTGAATAGGATAACAAAGCAAGATTTGATTGATGAAAAGGATTTGAAGAAGCAGTGTTGCAGTATTGGATTTTTGGAACATTGGATGTTTTTCATCTATGTTTCCATCAATGCCAATAGGGGAGATTGTTAGGAATGAATGCTGAATGCTTGGCAGCCATTCTGTAGTAGTTGTTGTTGCATTCATGACTATGATTGTCATTGATGTCAACACAATGATCTTCTGGAGACTTGTAGAGAAATAGATAGTGTTTTGATTAGCGCATGTGGGATATTGTAGTTGGAGATATGTGATGTTGAGGTTATAATCTTTGATATGTTATATGTCTATGATTAAGAGGGCAGATAGTAATTATTTTATTCATGAAAGTTATGAACATTTTGGTGAAAGCAGTATTCAGGTAGTGTTCCTGAGTAGTGGTTTTTGGAAATCAGATGATATCTCCTAATTGGGATGGAATCTAGTTTTGTGAAGTTAAAGGGAAGTTTGAGACACATTATTAGTAACATGGTGCACAATGAAAACTTCGAGGTCACATGAGTGAAGAGTTATTATATTTGGAAGTTGACAATTTTGTGTAATTTTGATGTAGTGTGTGGAAACTTTTATTTTGTAATTGTGTGCTGACTCATTTGTAATTATTTGAGTGTAGTATAAAGGAAGGAATTTTTTTCCTTGTTGAGATATTGAGATGTTGGTGTGTGATGTGGTATGCATGAAGTGAATAAAAGAGCTAAGTATGAGAGTGAAATTGTGAGGGAAGACATGCGAAGTACAAAGATCTGAAAGTGAGATCTGATGTAGCAGTGAGTGCGGTTTGGCACAATTAGAGAAGAGGTAACATATTATTCTATTGAATAATGAAAAGATTATTTAGACAGTGAGTTCAATGATCTTACCCTGAAGCTGTTTGGGTAGTGAGTCCTTCTATCTTCCATAACTCCTAATAGGGTTAGAATATATTAACAGGGATTCAAAATCTCCTAACAAGGATTTATATGTACTGAATGTATTTCATAAGACTCCTAACAGAGTCCATCCTTTCACAAGGAATATTCATATTAGTGTATCTTTTATGGGCATCATTCCCACCGGGGTTTACTCTTTGATCAAGAGGTTCCCTAGTCAACATATCTTGTGTTATTGTGTCATTGTGTATGAATATCTTTCTATGGTTGGTAATTATATTGCTTACATGGTTAAATGCTATTGAAGTTGATAGAATTTATAATTATCTGATAACTAATTCACCCCCCCCTCTCAGTTATCTCGGTGGACTTTACTTTCTAACAATTGGAATATGTGAATACAAAGGAACAATTAGCAGATATATTCACAAAACCATTACCTAAAGATTCTCATGAATACCTTAGAGGTAAATTAGGGGTGATTCCCCTAACTAAGGCTACCTAGAAGCATATAGGAGCACTACATCAAATGTTCTAATTATATTATCTAACAAATTGATGCAAAAGAAGTCACACTTTAGGAGTTGTCTAGAGTTGTGAGAAGTAAAGCTAAGACATTGATCAGTCATAAGAAAAGATGACAGTTTGAGTATACAACATACATAATTGACATGAAGACATCTACATGGTAAAGATGTAAGTGAAAGATACAAGTTTCTTTGGCATTGTTGTCAAAGAGGGATAGATTAAATGAGCCAGAGGAAAAAATACACAAAAGTAAATGGCCCTAAGCAAAGAGGGAGAGATTTAGAGAGACAGATAAAGAAAAAGAGATTCAATGAACAGGAAAAGCTAAATCTATCTAAGAGGGAGTTGGTACTTGGATGTGTTGGATGAGAATCAGAATGAAGCTAAGGATATTAATGTAGATCTATTGCACAAAGATTTTTGGATTTTTTGGTGAATCATATGATATTCATGCGGTGTTTCCATCAATGCCAAAGAGGGAGATTGTTGGAAAATACAATTGAAATAATTGTTATATTGTCATTGATGTCAAACCTTAACTAGTAGGACAATTGATATCTAAGAGAGTACCATATCTTTTGATTGATGAAGAGAATTTGAAAAGAGAATATAACAAGAGGACCTAAGGAAAGGTTGAGTTATGTAATAATTCAATGGGTGCTTGATTAGTTAGCATATTAACAAGATAATCTGTTGTTTATCTTTAACACCAAGTGAAGAAGAAAGACTGGAAACATAGGCTTAACCAAGAAAAAGTGAAGAAATCTAGTTTAAGCTGAGTGATGTTAGTGTCGACTGAGTGCCAGTAAATGGTGAGAAAATATAGTGTTGACCAAACATCAGTAATTGCTGAGTGACAGATAATTGTCAAGAAGAAAAATGTTAGTGATGAATGAGATACACAATAATGACCGAGGAGATGAACACAGTATTGACCGAGTGTTAGTAATTTACATTTTGAGAAAGTTTTGAGAATCCCAACGGACATAGTTGAATTCTTGGGATATGTAAAATGTGTTAACACTATTAATGAATGGTATAAAATATTTAATGCATGGTAAATTGTTTTCTTATGATTTCAAAGAGATGTTTGGAGATGCATCGAGAAGGAAAATAAGGAGAACATAATGATGGAAGAATTTGATGAATCTAACCTAAACCTAAGATCTACAGAAGATATTAAGTGGAAAAAGATTAATCTACTTGATCAAGGAGGTATAATATTAACCTAGTTGTGAGGTTACAAAACAAGAGAGAAGAGGTTGATGTTATTGAGTGATAAGTCTAAGCAGAAGGCTGAAGGTGAAGCTATGAAGGAACTGAATAGATTTGTGATTTCTTGAAGATAATTCCAAGAAAATCAGAGATGGAGATGGAAATGAAGGTCAGTTAGTAAATTAACATATAAGCAAAGTGGATCTATATTTTTAAAGTGAGTTGCATATTTTTTAGATCAGAACCTATTGTTACTTTCTAACCATTGTATCAATCTAAATCCTTTAATCAAGGTTAACCTACCAGTCAATTTTTATAAATCCTTTAATCAAGGTGACATTCTGATGGAATTTTCTTAAGCCCTCTAACAAGGCCACTCTTAATAGGGTGATTAAATCCTTTAACTAGGTCACACCTAACAGTGTGTATTATAAACCTCTAACCGGGTTGGCTTCTCATAGAGCTCACTTCAGAAGAGTAAAAATCAGTAGCATGTTACAAGTAGTTTTTCTCAAATTGGGTTTCTACTATAAATCCTAGTGTTATAATTGTGTGAATGTTATTTTGTTGTGGATGATGTTGAAAGTTTTATATTCTACAATTTATTTACTTTAGGACAGTGGACTGCAAGATTTATGTTATTGGTATATGCTATAGAGACTGAGTTGAAAGCTGATTAGGTCTGAGATTGTTGAAGAGATAGAAAGTGGAATTGGTACATCTGGACCTGAGAATAACTGATTCACCCACCCTCTTAGTTGTTCTAAAATCATTCTAACAATCTCATCTATAGGTGCCTTGGAGAGGTTTTCACCATTGGATTTGTCATTTATTTTTACTATTTCATGGTTTGATATTGCCACGGAGTGGTTTTCACCATCATACCGCTTGTTCTTTTTTATTTTATTTTGACTGAGATACTTGATATCTTCCACTATAATTCTACCACTCGTTGCACTGGTGGAAGAGTGGAAAGGTTCAAAAAAATTAAGGTAACAGGACAAGGTATGATCATTGGAAAAGGAAACAAGGTTTATTGGCTTGGAAGTATTCCAATCAATTAGCTCAGGGTGAACAAGGGGTATGGAACCAACAAGCTCAAGAGAAAATACTTTGGTATCATCATCATCATTCATAGCTGTTGAGGATAGGTCAAGAAAGTTATATTCACTAGAATTATCTTGAGTGCGACTCATTAAGGGATCACTAGAGGAGTTATGAGAGTTATTTTTCAAACCTACCTGTCGAAGTCCAAAATGGAAATCAAGATCCCGTTGCACTTCATCTGGTTGATTAAAGGCTCTCTATAATGGAACGATCATGATCCTAGACCTTCCCAAATTCCATGTAGCTATTGAAGGGTGGGGTCTGATGTACCCCTGGTTTTATTTATTTGTTGGGGTAGAAGGCCACATAACTTGAGTAGGAGGCATCCTGATTGGTTCAGTGATTGGGTGATCTAGATTAACCTCTAGGTCAGACTACATGTTAGATCTACTACCAACCTCAAAAGTGGAAATAGGAGCATACTTATGAATCACATAAACCTTTATGTCAATTGTAGCATCATAAAAATGATCCAATTCATATTCATGTGAGTTAGTTCTACAACTGGCATATCTCCCCAAGTATTGAGCTAGGGTCATAGGAGACTCTTCATCATGATGCTATGGATTAATAGCTTTTTATTTAATCTCATCTAGATTAAGGTCAATTTTGTCAGATTGGTTATCTTGAATGTCCACTGCTTGAATAGGTTCTTGGGTATTTGTAGCCTGAGAGCAATATCCATAATCCAACAAAGGTAAATAGGGCAATCTGAGCTCTCTACTCTGTAGATGAGTCAATGAATCTAGGAAGATCAAGGATATGTATAATATTGAAAAGCTTCCCCCAGTTAGGGTGTCATTCCTTGGTAGAATTTTCTTGATTTAGTTCATCTCTTGATGAGGGACTTGTCTCATGTTCACTAAGATTTTGTTCAGGTAACTCTTCTTGATCAGTAGGAATGTGTAGCAGTCTCTCATAGGTTCTAGGGAGAACATCCTCATCCTCATCATCAGAATCTCCACCTCTATAAAATACGAGACCATTAGTAGAAGATGGTGCAACATTTTGTTCATGATATCCCATGCCAATTTTGTCTTTAGGATTGCAGAATTCAACTGTTAGGAATAGTCCCAAGAGATAACTGAGAGGAGGGGGGGGGGGTTGAATCAGTTATCTAGAAGATTAAATTATTTATCCAATTAAGTACAAAATAACATTAAGCATAAACACAATATGAGAACACTTAACACAACACCATGATTTTGGTTACGGGGAAACCCAAATAGGTAAAAACCCTGGTGGGAATTAGCACGGGCAATATGAACTGCACTAGAGTATAATGATCCCTGTTAGAAGATCTTACAACCCTATTAGGAGTTGATCTTTACAATGCATTAAGTACAGTGACCTAGTCAAAGGTCAGACCCTATTAGGAGTCTTTTACAATTAACCCTGTTAGGGGTGAGGACACACTATCCGAGAGCACACTTCTCAAAGGGGTGAAGGCAACAACCTTCTATTTAATAGATACACACTATATCTGGATCTTTGTGAACTATGAGTTAGACCTATTGTCTTGATCAGTTCCAATGAATATACACTATCTTCTTTGTCACATAGACCTTCTACTAATGGCTCATTACTTCAGACCTTCTCTGCTCTTATCTATCAACTATTTGCCATGCCTAGCAATCACAACTTGACCAACTATAAGTATCCTTATCCAAATGATATAATCAAGTTGGCTTGTTAGAACTTCCTTGAAATCATATTAGAGAAACAATATAAATCTCTAACATCTCCAATGGCTATACTAAGCACACAACACAAATTAGGACCGGGTAACTCCATATGAGTAGATGTGTTGCTTCACACTGTTGGCTCCACTAAATTAACTGATACTTTCTTCTCATGCTGAAATATGTCATGCACTCTTAACAAAAAATTCTTAACTCTTCTCCAAATGCTAATCCAAGAATGCATATCCAAATGATAGGCACAACTACTACAACAATAAAAATAATGTCAGCTCCATCAGATAAACTTAAGAAACTATAACTGTCAACTAGAAACATCATAACTCAACTTGTACTAGACAAATGACTATGTGTCCATGAACATAGCATCATACACATGCATACAACATAAATATAAATGCACAAGGCTTCATTACAACCATAATGAAAATCACATACAAAACTCTTCCTGGGACCTGTCAGGAACACTCACTGATATAGACAACTATTTTACTGTCTTCACTCAAAATTAACCTTTGCATCTATGATATCATGCTAAGAACATATCTAGGAAACATATACTCAAGGCTCTCTCCATAAGGCTTCCATGCATGCTTCTTACCATATGTTGTCATCAATGACAAGCACACAACCAACACTCTAGCTTGTTGAAAAATCTTGAACAATCTCCCCGTTTGGCATTGATGGAAAAATATGGAATGAAAAACACCACCAATCCAAATGTACAATTATTTTATAATATTCTCTATTTCATCAACAAAACTCCCCCAAGGATGAATCCTCCATCTCTTACTATTTTGTTTCTTCTTTCTAAATACTCACTCCCCCTTTCTATAATTCTTTTATAACATTCTCCATTTCATCAACAAAAGTCCCCCATACTTCATACTCCTCAATTGTATATACTCTCTCTTTTTGTATTATTTTTCATGACTATATATACTCCCCCTTTGAGATCAATGGCAAAGGGCACCAAACAAGTAAGCACCGGTACTACTCCTAAAGTAGAGTAGTCAACCATTCATCAATCACTAAGGACTAATGCACTCCTATAAAATCTAATCAGATTCAGGGAAGGGAATTACTCCTAGCTTCTCCTTGAGATACTCAAAAGTATCCTTCAGTAAAGACTTTGTGAAAATGTCTACTGGCTATTCTTTTGTACTCACATAGTCCAATTTTACTTCTTTCTCTGCCACTTTCTCTCTTAGGAAGTGATATTTTATCTCAATGTGTTTTGTGTTTGCATGCATCACAGGGTTCTTTGACATATTGATAGTGCTAGTGTTATCATAATGAATAACAATAGGATAATCAATCTAAATTCCAAAATATTTGATCATCTTCTTGATCCACACAATTGTAAATAAATTTAATGTTGCTGATACATACTTTTCTTCTACTCATGTTGACTGAGAAATACAATTTTTCTTTTTACTTGTCCAAGTAACAAGTCTATCTCCAAGGAATACTGCTCCTCCTGAGGTGCTCTTTCTATCATCAACACAACTAGCCCAATCTGCATCTGTATACACATGAAGGTTTACATTCTCTAAACTAGGATATCCTCTTAACTACCATAAGATGACTTTGTTTAGGTTCTGCTACAAATCTTCCAACAATACCAACTGCATTAGAAATATCAGGTCTAGATTGAGTAAGATAGATTAGTTTACCAATCATAGACTTATACAGGGTCATGTCTACTACTGCTGAATCATCTTCTTTTGAAAGCTTTCATCCTATTATCATAGGGGTACTTACTGGCTTGCAATCATCCATCTTGAACTTCTTTAATATCTCTTTCACATACTCAGACTGATTAATGAAAATACCTTTGTCTGTTTGCTGCACATTCAGTCCCAAAAAGTACTTGATAGGTCCAATCATGTTCATTTCAAATTTTCTCTACATCTCTTTAGAAAATTCAGCACTAAGGTTGTCATTACCACCAAATATAATGTCATCAAAAAATATAGCAACTAACAATAGTCCATTAGGTGTTTCTCTTATGAATAAATTACAATCTGCTACTCCTTTCTTGAATCCAATCTTTGTCAAGTATCCATCAAGTCTTTCATACCATGCTCTAGGGGCTTGCTTAAGTCCATAGAGGGATTTCTTTAGTCTACATACCATATCAGGTCTATCTGATAAAGTAAATCCTTTAGGCTTCTCTATGTAGACTTCTTCCTTCAACTCTCCATTCAAGAATGCTGACTTGAAATCCATCTGATATACTTTGAAGTTTTTGAATGTAGCATACGCTAGAAACAACTTTATGGCTTCCAATATGCTTATAGGGTAAAATGTATCTGAATAATCAATTCCTTCTCTTTGCACATATCCTTTACATACTAGGCTTTCTTTGTTTCTTACTACTGTTCCATCTTCATTCATCTTGTTTTTGAATATCCACTTGGTTCCAATCACATTCTTATCACTAGGCCTAGGGACCAATTCCCATGTGTCATTCTTGATTATTTGATCTAGCTCTTCTTTCATTTCTTCATGCCAATCTGAATCATTACATGCATCTTCAAAACTTAAGGGTTCAATTTGTGAAAGTAAACATACCACTTCATCAGTTGTGGAACTCTTTTCTTTTGATCTTGTCATGAATTTTCTATTCCGATCTCCAATGATATCTTTCTTTGAATGGTATCTAGATGTGAATTTAATAACATTAGGTGTGACTCTCTCATTTGACTTCTATGATTATTCTTCACTTGTTTTAGGGTCATTGAATAATACATCAATGCTGTCAAACATCTCATCAACAACTGTTTCTCTATTCATAGGACTAGGTTCTTCTTCAAGCATAGGTGCATAATCATGATATCTTTCTTGAATCATAAAATTATCATCAATCTTAACATGAGCACTTTCAATGATCTTCTTCAATATTAAGTTAAAACATCTATAAGCTTTGATTTTAGTAGAGTAACCATGAAAAATACGTTCATCACTTCTTGCATCAAACTTGACAATAGCTTCATCTCTCTTGATGTAGCACTTGCTTCCAAAATTCTAAAGTGTTTTATTGTAGGTACATTCCCAAACCATAGCTCATAAGGTGTCTTAGCTATGCCAGGCCTCAATTGAATTCTATTGATAGTATAGACTGCAGTATTGACCGCATCTCTCCAATAGGTGTGTGTGACCTTTCCTTCAATCACGATGGTGCACATTGTGTCCAGTATGATCCTATTCCTTCTTTCTACAATTCCATTTTGCTGAGGGGTTCTAGGTGCACTTAGCTATCTGTTTATCCCATGTTCTTTGCAATACTCATAAAATCTGTCAGAGGTGAATTCTCCTCCTCTATCTAATCTCAAACATTTAATCTTCAATCTAGACTCATTTTCAACTTTAGCTTTGAATATTTTGAACTTCTCAAATGCTTCTGATTTATCCTTTAAGAATGCAACCCACACAATTCTAGAATAATCATCAACAAAAAAAATGAAATACCTTTCACCATAGTATGATCTTGTTTGAGTTGGTCCACATAGGTTTGTATGCAGTAGATCCAATTTGTTCTTTGCCGAATTATGCTTGCTTCTGAATGAATTCCTCACATGCTTTCCCATCACACATTCCTTGCATATAGTATCAACTAGTTTTACAATGCTAGGAAGGTCTCTTACTGCCTTTACATTTCTTATCTTCACTATGTTGTCAAAATTGATGTGACATAGTATCATCTACTTTAGCAACAAAACAACTTGCTTCTGAATTAAGCTGAAAAATATTACCTTTTGTCTTTGAGCCTGATGCAATCATTTCTCCTTCCTTGTTATTAATGATGCATTTATTGTCTTTGAATTCCACTGATATCCTTTATCAAGCAATTTTCCAACATTTAATAAGTTATGCTACAAACCATCAACATAAAGAACATCATTAGTGTTGTTCTTTCCATCCAAGGTGATAGCTCCTCTACCTATGAAAGGTTTAGGAGTGTTGTCTCCAAATCTAACCATGCCACCTTTGCACTTATCCAAATGTAAAAATCTATCTTTGTCTCTTGTCATGTGATGTGAACATCTACTGTCAATGATCCAATCTGTTATGATGTCTACTTGTGAAACCAGTGCTAATTCTTGTGCTTTCTTTTCATCTTCAAGGTCCATTTCATCAAACATTTTCTCCATATCTTCAAGAGAAATGAATCCAATTTCATGTTCTACTGAATCTTCATCTGATACTCCATCTCCAACATAGTAACATTCTTTTGTATACTTAGGCTTGTAATTAGATTTGAACTTCTTGACTCTTGCAGGACACTAAGAAGCAAAGTGACCAATCTTGTTACATGAAAAGCATTTGAATGGTAACTGAACTTCATATTTTCATTTTCCTTTCCTTTCTTTCTTATCAATCATAATAATGAAATCATCTAATGCTTTCTCTTCATCATCATCATCAAAATTACCATAAGTGTTCAAGGATTTCTTACCATAGACTGAAGCTTTGAAGGCTATCTCACTTTTAGGCTCTATCTTCAAACTTGATATTTCAAATGCTGAAATCTTGCTTATCAAGGTCTCTCTTTTGAAGTCTTTTGAAAATTTCATAGTCTCATCTAGGATGTTTATCTTGTTCTCATATTCTAGTGTCAGAGTAGTCATCAACTTATCCATTATGTCTTCTGTGAAAATTTCTCCACCATTGTTTTTGATTCCTACAACTGCTTCATTAATCCTTTGATTGTAGGCTTTGATGTTCTCTTCAGGTAGCATCTCCAATGTATTGTACTTTTTCTTCCATGTCTTTCTATGTTCATTCTTGGCTTGGACATCTCCTTCAAACATGTCTTCTAGATACTTCCATATCTTGTAGGCTTTATCTACTTTCTTGATTTATGAAAACTCACTGTTAGACAAGGCATTGATAAGGGTTTCTTTGGCAATAGAATTTTGAATGAGCATCTCCTTCTTCTTAAGAGTTGCATCTTCCTTTGCAAGATCTGATAAAGAAGGGATCTGAACTTCTTTAGTAGCTACTTCAAAAATCTCAAAGGCAATGCACTGCAAATGTGTCATCATTTTTTTCTTCAAATCCAGATAGTTCTCTCCATCAAACTTAGGACTTTCTTTTCTAAAGAATGCCATCTGATCAACCTCAAGCTATTAAATTTTCTCTCCAAGGCACTTGGCTCTGATACCAATTGTTAGGAATAGTCCCAAGAGATAACTGGGGGGGGGGGGGTGAATCAATTATTTACAAGATTCAAATCTTTATCCAATTAAGTATAGAAGAACATTAAGCATAAACACAATATGAGAAAACTTAACACAACACCACAATTTTGGTTACGGGGAAACCCAAATAGGTAAAAACCCTGGTGGGAATTAGCACTCACTATGAACTGCACTAGAGTATAATGATCCCTATTAGAAGATCTTACAAACCTGTTAGGAGTTGATCTTTACAATGTATTAACTACAATGACCTGGTCAAAGGTCAGACCCTATTAGGAGTCTTTTACAATTAACCCTGTTAGGGGTGAGGACACACTGTTTGGGAGCACACTTCTCAAAGGGGTGAAGGAAGCAACCTTCTATTTAATAGATACACAATATATCTCGATCTTGGTGAACTGTGAGTTAGACCCACTATCTTGATTAGTTCCAATGAATAGCATAAACTCCCTTCTTTGTCACATAGACCTTCTATTGATGGCTCATTACTTCATACCTTCTGCTCTGCTCTTATCTTTCAACTATCTGCCATTCCTAGTGATCACAACTTGACCTACTATAAGTATCTTTCTCCAAATGATATAATCAAGTTAGCCTATTAGAACTTCCTTGAAATCATATTAGAGAAACAATATAAATCTCTAACAATGTCTCCAATGGTTATACTAGGCACACAACACAAATTAGGACCGCACAACTCCATATGAGTAGACGCGTTGCTTCACACTGTTGGCTCCACTAAATTAACTAATACTTTCTTCTCATGCTGAAATACATCATGTGATCTTAACCAAACATTCTTAACTCTTCTCCAAATGCTAATCCAAGCACGCATATCCAAATGATAGGTGCAACTACTACAAAAATAAAAAAAATGTTGGCTCCATCAAATAAACTCAAGAAACTGTAACTGTCAACTAGAAACATCATAACTCAACTTGTACTGCACAACTATCTCTGCATCCATGAACATAGCATCATACACATGTCTATAACATAAATATCAATGCACAAGGCTTCATTACAACCATATTGAAAATCACATACATAACTCTTCCTGGGACCTGTCAGGAACACTCACTAATACAAACAACTATATTACTGTCTTCACTCAGAATCAACCTTTGCGTCTATTATATCATGCTGATAACATATCTAGGAAACATATACTCAAGGCTCTCTCCATTAGGCTTCCACACATGCTACTTACCATATGTTGTCATTAATGACAAACACATAGTCAATAGTTTGGCTTACTGGAAAATCTCCAACATTCAACATGTAGGGGCTCAAGAAGACCTTTAACCTTACTAAGAGTACTTTCTCCATCACATCCCATTTTTTGCATGAGCTAGTATCCTACATATTTCTTAGGAGAAATATCAACATATTTTACCTCTTTTTCAACTTTTTCTCCTTTGTATAGCCATTGTAAAACAACTCTCTCCTCATTCTCTTGTTCTAGAGGGAATTTTTATTTAACCATGCCAGTGCCTTCATGAATTGTCAGGGCATAAGTACTAGTAGGTTTAAAAGATAGAGATGGCTTTCCACATGATCTTGGTGAGATAGAAAAATTGGCCATTGAGCATAAGGCATCCAATCGATACTCTTGCATTCCAATTTCTTTTATGCTTTACTTATTTTGAAAAGAATCCAACATTTATTGTCTAGAATTCTTAGCTTCTGGGTTCCTTAGAGCTTATTTGTTTTGAGGAACCATGCTTTCAACTTGTTTGAGATTGTTACAAGTGTATGCCGAGTCTACATGAATAGTAACCTCAATTTCATTGTGAGGGAATTTAATGCATTGGTGATACGTGGAAGGTACAACCTACATTTCATGGATCCATGGGAGACCCAAAAGTATGTTGTATGCCAAAGGAAGGTCCAGGACTTGATAGATGACATCTATTTGAATAGGGCCTACCTAAATGGGCAAGACCACCATGCCTTTTGAAGAATGTTACTCTTCATCATATGCCTTGATAAACCAAGAACTTTAACCAAATTAAAAGTACAAATATTCAAACTAACACCTCAATCTATCAAATCATACTTCACCCTATGCTTATTTATAAGGATTTCAATGTGGAGGGGTTGCTTATGTGGGTGACTAATAGATTTTTCATCCTCTTTTGAAAAGGTTAGGTAATGAGGAGAAGTGAGATGAATGACCATGGAATGGAACTTATCTATGTTTAGGTCCTTAGGAACATTGGCTGCAAGGAGGGCTTGGTCTAGAATCTCCCTATGAGCATAAGATATTTTAAGTAGTTCAAGGATTGAAATTTGAGTTGACGTGCACTGGAGCTGATCAACCAGATTGTAATCATATGATGTAGATGAGGTAGTAGGTTTTGACACTTGAGTTTTTGTTTGTTAGGAAGATGAGGAGGGTTGATTTACTCCTCATAGAGTGAATTTTCCTTGAGAATAAGTTAATGCATTAGAGGACTCAACCCAAGCCTTTCCTTTGATCTTGATAACATTAATAGTATGGTCAAAATACTCAAGCATGTAAATCACATTGTCAGTATCAGGGTATGTGTAACCAAGCTTGTTGTCTTTTTCCTTACACGACTCCCCTTTCTCATATTTGGGAAAAGGGTCATTGAAAGCCTTAGGATTAGTGTTCATTTGTGGGGGACCAATCAAAATTGTCTCATTATCAATTAGATAATGGATGAGATGTTTAAGATTCATGTAGTCATTGGTCTTGTGACCTTTGTTGCGATGGTAATCTCAATAATGGTTGTCATTCTACCTTTTAGGCTTTATCTCAAGATCATATGGTTTAGATTTTTTAGGAAAAGTGATGATCTTATTGGCCATAAGTGTCTTCAAGTGATTCTCCAAGAGGAGTGAAGTCTTTTTTAGGACTAGGGATCCAGGGCCTATCTATGTTGGTCTCAATTTTAGATCATGTTGGGTTTCTCTTATTAGCTTTCACAACTTGGATACCAGTGGATAAGTTGAAGGCTAGTTCTTTGGGCTTGGTAGTGGTTGTTGCTAAGGTCATACCTATGATTCTATCATTGAAGAAATCTTTGGTTTTATTCCAGAACCTGTGCTTGTCCTTGTTATGTTGGTTGTTAGAAGAGGATTTATGGTCTTTATACTGAAGAATACTTTTTCTCTTACAAACAAGGATATCCTCTATGTGTATAGATGATTCAACCATTTTTTTGAATGAAGCATGTGTTTGCATTTGTAATGCATAATTCATATCAATAACTAAAATGTTGATGAATATGTTGATTTTATCAGTCTTAGGAACCTGTCGAGGTTATCAAGTAAATATTATTTTCCATCGCTAGAGGAATGTGACAAAAGGATCTCCCACATGTTTCCTTGTGTTGTATAAATCGAGCATGGTGACAACATGAGAGGTATTGCATGAATAATGTTGGATGAATTTCTAGACAAGATCATCAAAGGTCTTAATGCCAGGGGCAAGTGAGGTAAACCAATTCATGGCTTGGACACCAAGACTCTAAGGAAAGATCCTCATCAAATAGGTCTGTTCATGCATACATTCCATGCTTAGAGCGTAAAATTCACACACATGATCTTGAGGATCCTTATTGCCATCATACTTATCATATTTTAGGATCTCCACTCTAGATAGGAAAGGTGGCATGTAGAGACTCCTATTGAAGGTGAAAGATCATATTGATTCAAGTGACTACTTGTTTGAAGGTTGGTCCTTATCCATTTTAAGTTGGGAAATATCATAGAATAGATCCTAAAGTTGTTTAGTCAGGGAAGTAAGAAGAGACTCTTCCTCTTTTTGCAGAAAAGCATCGACATCAAATTTTGGGGGAAGGTTAACACCCATAGAAGCAAGATGCATGACATAACAATCTTTATCTTGAATCATGATGGCTTGCATCAATTTGTGAAAGTGCTTATCTTCCCGACCCTTTCAGATCTCTTCTTGTGTGTGATCTTCATCCTCAGAGGAATCATAGTCATGTCCTCTATGGGAACTTGAGTCAAAGTTTTACATGTTGATGTAATCAAAGTTCTCAACAAAGGGTACTAACTAATAATCAAAAGCTTTATGTAAAGGTTCTTCTCAAAAAGATGGTTCAATGGTGTTGTAAACAACTTTCCCTCGGGGATCATCTATAGCCCTATAGGAAGGACTACGAGTTTTGATTGGAATGGAAGATGAGATTAACAAAATAATAGTGAAAAAGTAACTTAAGCTTTTTCTAAGAGATCAAGGTAATGATATCATTGTCTCAAGGATAAGTAATTGATAGTAAAATGGATGGAATAGGGTGCAAGGTACCAAGATTGAGGCCTGAATGCCTATTGAGTGGTACTTGCAACCAAGTTGATATAGCCAAGAGAACTAAGTACAAGGTACCGATAATGAGGCTTGAATTCCTACTGGGTGGCACTTGTGACAAAGTTTTGAGAAAAGTGTAATTTTTAAGTAGGGTACTTGAGACAAGGCTAGAGAATTGTTAGATAACTAAGAGGGGAGGGGAGTGAATCAGTTAGTTCCAATTATCCTACAATCCCACAACTCCTAGATGTATATATTTAAACTTTTCAAACAAATTATCAACTTGGTAAGCTTTCAACAATAACTTTCTCTTCACCTACCAATTGACAGTCAATTCAATACTGTGTTTACCGATCTAACTAGTTATGAAATGTGTGAAGTAAAATAAAAACCCAATCACATCAAATACATATAAAACATATATTTTTAATGAAGAAACCCTATTAAGGGAAAAACCACTGGGACCAGTAACCCAAAATATTCACTCTTCTAAAGTGAGCTCGGTTAGGAGCTAACCCTGTCAAAGGTTACAAAACACACTGTAAGGTGTGACCTGGTTAGAGGATTTATCACTAATAGTTCTCCCTTGACCAAAATTCATTATGGGGTTAATAAGAAAACTAACAACATTCATTGAATGTCATATTGAAATACAAAAAGACTGTTAAGTCCACTTGGTTAAGAGAGTTTGCTGTAACAATGGTTAAAATGATACAGTAATGATCTGATTCAAATACAACTAAGATTTGTAGATTTTTTAGATCTATGCTAAGCTCAAAATACCTCCTCTGATCAATATTCACTTCAATCCTTCATATCCTCCAACTTATTCATCTCCGTGAATAATTCTCTAATGCTCAGTAATGCCTACAGTTCAACTCAATTTTGTCTGTAACCCATTTGATCAGAAGTGCATAAAAATAGTTCTTTCACGCTAATTCTCCTACAGTTGTCAATAATCTCTAGATTCAATAGTGAATCTCATGTCTCTTTAAATAGACAACATAAACCATTTTCTTATCATCTGTTAAATTTTGCCTCTTAATCTCAATCATTTCTTTTGTCACTTCAAGTTTTCTCGATAGTTGTGTCTATAACACATTTCATCCTTCTCCATTCAATCAATATTGAATTTTTTTAACCATTAGATCATCATAACAAACTTGATCTTTTACCTCAAAATCATAATCAATTGTCCAAGTCATCAATTTAGTCGGTTGTTATAAATATTTATTTGTTTCTTTCACTCGGTCAATACTAGAATGTGTCAGTGAATACCTGCTCAGTTAAAATTGTACTTGGTATACACTATACTAGCTCGATGTATACAAAAATCTTCAATTACCGACCACATAAACTTGTTCAGTTCTCATCTTCAATACATAACAAAATCATGTAATACAATAAAGTCAACAACATGATGCCATAGACTCATCAATAAGTTACCCAATGTATACCTTAGCCATATATTTCATATCCATCTCATCTTCATGTAGATATCTCATTCCTTTACCATTTTCTTCTTCAGATGTTTGTAACTATCATGATAAGTACAGTTAAAACTAGTTGACATCAATGACAATACATTGATTGATTTAATTTCCTTACATATCACTTTAGTAGATCGATGATTTTTAATCACTGTCTTTCACTTGTCCATTCATTTCATCAAGATCTTCAATTAGTTGTAGGTTATCAATCTCTCCCTTTGGCATTGATGGAAACACAAATATGAAATATGCCATAGAATACCAAATGTTTTACAACTCTATAGGTAAATGCTGTATCTCGGTAAGCTTTCCCTAGCTTGTTCATTTAATATGTTTAATCACTACACAACATTTCATGTAGACTCTCCCTGCGAATTTGATTTTTTGCTTCTTTGGGATTCTTCTCTCCCACTAGATAGATATTTCATTGATTCTTCTCTCCCTTTGAGAATAATGTGAAAACTAATAAATAGCTTTGTAGTAGCCAAAATATTATATCTGGTGTTCGGGTTAGATCAAGTACCTTCATGTACTGATATGCAGTGTTCCTTGCTCTAGCTTTCACAACCTTAAGAAACCTAAAGTGTGAACAATATGCATCAACATCATTTGATATTATAATAAAGTATAGGTTGATGCAACCTCCTGATCACCATAGTGACTGATAGACAGGGGATGGACCCCTAGTCTAGTCCTCAAGTACTCAAATGTATCCTTAGGTAAGGGTTTGGTAAATATGTCTGCAAGTTGTTCTTTTGATTTCACAAACTCCAGTTTCACTTTCTTTTCTTGTTCTTGTTCCCTCATGTAATGATACTTAATAGATATATTCTTTGTCTTTGCATGCATCACTGGATTCTTAGAAATGTTTATAGCACTTGTGTTGTCATAATATATTATCACTGGATCATTGATCTCTTCATTCATCCCTTTCAAAAGTTGTTTTATCCATGCAATGTTTGAACAATTAGCTGCAACAACAACATATTCTACTTTGGTAGTAGACTAAGAAATACATGCCCATTTCTTTCTTATCTAAGTAACTAATCTTTCTCCCAAAAAGAATGCTCCACCAGTAGTGCTTTTCTAGTCATCAATGTTTCCAACCCAATCTGTGTTGGTGTAAACTTGTAGTTTAAAATTGCCCTCTTTCTTGTACCATAAACCATAATTCTCTATGTTTTTCAAGTATCTCAGAATCTTCTTAACAACAATCATATGTGATTCCTTAGGATTAGCAAAAAATCTTGGTATGTACAATCCCAACTGCATGTGCAATATTTGGTCTACTATGCACAACATACATCAGTTTTCCAATCATTGATTTGTATAGTGTTTGATTTACCTTGGTTGACTGATCATCCTTTGTTAATTTGAATCCTGTGACCATCGGTGTACCTATCAATTTTGAATCTTCCATTCCAAAGGTCTTCAACACTTCTTTGATGTATTTTGATTGTGTTATGAATATCTGTTCACATTGTTGTAGAATTTGCAAACCAAGTAAGAATTTAATCTCTTCAAACATTGTCATTTAAAATTACCTTATCTTTTCACCAATAAATGATTTACATAGATTATCATGTCCTCCAAATATGATATCATCAACAAAAATTTCAGCAATAAGAATCTTGTCATCAGTTTCACCTTTCAAATATAAATTACTATTGTCACTTGCTCTAACAAATCCAATACTAATAAGATATGAATGCAGTCTTTGATACCATGCTCTTAGTGCTTGTTTCAGTCCATACAATGCTTTATGCAGCTTACATACCATGTTTTTTCTGATTTTGATCAACAAAACCTTCAGGTTTTTCAATGTATACCTCTTCCTCAAGTATCCCATTTAAAAATGCAGATTTGGCATCCATTTTATATACTTTATATCTTTTGTAGGAAACATATGCAAGTAATATTCTAACTCCTTCAAGTCTTGCAATTGGTGCAAAAGTCTCACCATAATCAATACCTTCTTCTTATGCATATCCTTTACATACAAGTCTTGCTTTGTTCCTAGTGACTTCACCATTTTCATTCAACTTGTTTCTGAATATCCATTTGGTTCCAATAACATTTTTATCATTCAACCTCGGTACCAATGTCCATGTTTTGTTCTTTAGTATTTCCTCAATTTCCTCATTCATTTGTTTAATTCATTCATCATTCTCAAGTGCATCTCTAACATTTTTAGGTTCAAATTCACAAACTAAACATGTGGTGTTTCTCAACTTACTTTGTGTCATCATGCCAGCTTTCTTGTCACAAATAATTTGATTATGTGGATGGTGTCTTCTCACAAATTTTGCTAACACTTGTTCGCATCTTTGTTCATTAGTCGATGTATGATCAAGATCTTCCTTGGTAGATACTTCCTGATTCTCAGTCTTTATAGGCTGATGCTCGGTGTCATTATCCTATTGCTCGGTAACTTCAGCATGTGGCCTATGTAGAATGTTAGGTTTGTTAATGGATGTGAATCTACTTTAGTCTTCTAGTTCCTTTTTGCTTTCTTCATCATTTTTCTCAGCAAACTCATCAACTCTCACATTTTCACTTTCAATCATTTTTTTAGAAACCTTATTCAAACATTTGTAGCTTTACTTTTAGTAGAATATCCTAAGAATATTCCTTCATCACCTTTAGAATCAAATTTTCCATTTCTATCATCTTCTAGAATTTAACATCTACTTCCAAATATTTTAAAATAACTTATATTTGGTGTGTACCCATACCATAACTCATAAGGTGTCTTGTTTGAATCTTTCTTCAGTTGTACTCAGTTCAATGTGTATACAACAATTATAACAGATTCTCTCCAGTACAGTTGTGTAGCACCTTTTTTAATCATCAGTGTTCTAGCATAATGTACTATGGATCTATTCCTCCTTTCAACAATTCCATTCTATCATGGTGTTCTTGGTGTAGAAACCTGTCTTTTAATTCCATGCTCATTACAAAATTTAGTGAACTCATTAGAAATAAACTCACCACCTCTATCTGATCTTAAGAATTAACTCTTTTCCACTTTAGCTTTATATGATTTAAACATCTTGAAGGCTTTATATTCATCTTTCAAAAACATAACTGTCATAATCCTATAGTAGTCATCAACAAATAAAATAAAATATCTATCACCATAATAACTCTGAGTTCTCATAGGACCACATAAATTGGTGTGAACCGACTCCAAAATAGCTTTAGATGCATAAGTCTTGCTCTTGAAACTAGATTTTGACATTGTTTACACATGACATGGTCAGGTTTAGATAAGCTCGGTAAGCCTTTAACTTTTCTATTGTTACTAATCTTAACCATGTTGTCAAAATTCACATGGCATAACCTTTTGTGCCACAACCACACATCTTCAGTTCTAGCCAACAAACATTAAGTTTCAGCATTGTCAAGATAGAACAGATTACCTTTTGATTGTTCACTAGTACCGACCAACTTTCCAGTCTCATCATATATTTTCACCTTTCTACTTTGAAATACAACTCGATGACCTGAGTTATTTAGCTGTGCTACACTCAAAAAATTATAGTTAAGTCCCTTCACCCAATATGCATTCTCACATCTAATCTTATTGTTCAACAAGATAGATCCTTTTCCTTTTACTAGACAAGGTGTATCATTTCCCATTTTAACAGATCCTCCATTATAATGTTAAAGGTATTCAAATTTTTCTTCATCACTAGTCATATGATGAGTACAACCACTATTAATAATCCATGTATCATTCTTGATAACTTTATAAATAAGTGTTGTTTCAACATTTGTTTCTTCTTCTGAATCTTATTTCAAAGCTACGAATACCACCTCAATGTCTTCATCAATGTCGGTGTCAGTGTCATCATCATCTTCATAAAGGTAACATTCTTTCTTGCCTTTATCTTTTTAGTCTCAGTTACTTCTTCTATCATACTATCGGTTTCCTCTGCAATCTCATTTATCTCTCCTACCATAATTTCTATCACCGAATGGTTCATTCTCTTTGTCATCATCTTTTTGGTTAGGACACCTAGCTACAATGTGACTGTTATCTTTATAGTTAAAACATACCAAAGGTAATTTCCCTTTGTATCTTCCTTTACCTTTTTGTAGTCTCCTAGCCATTAATACTTCAAGTTCATCAAGTTCATCCTCATCATTTTCACTGTCACTCTCATTTCTTATCATGTGTTTACTGCTTGATTTACCAATTTTTAAGGATGACATAAATGTAGATTCAATATTTGGAATAATACTATTATAATAGTTATTCAACTCAAAAGTCAAGGGGATCAATTTTTACAGAAACATGAAGATTTATAACAAAGCCCTCGATGATTTTATAGAGACAATATGGGAAAGGAAAAGAATTGTGAAAATTTACAACTCCTACAATCTGAAGTGCATTTCTAGGCCGTGGAGGTTGGTTCTATTTGTTCTTATTAGTTATATTACTTTGGATGGGAGATATACTAAAATTTACAACCATCACTTCATTTTATTGAATCACTTCATACATGGGATTAAAATTAATTTCCCCTTTTACTTGTTCAGTTCCTTGGATGTTACCATCAAATGATTGTAGAAGGATCCTGAGGATGATCATGCTTGCCATGATGGCTTGACGGTCTTGCTTTATGATCTGTTAGAATCCAAAAAGGTTGAGAAGCCTCATATTAATAGGAATGCTTTAGAGGATTATGATACTGAAGGTAATGATTCTGAGGAGGCTTATGTGGATGAGACTAAAGATGATGAGATTAAGTCTATTAATGTCAAACCCAGAAAGACTTCCAACCTTTGTGGCTCCTCATCAAAGAATAAGAAAAGGAAGGTCATGATAGATGACTCTACCATGGAAATTGAGACTGAGGATGAGGAAATTAGGGAAGACTGTGTAAAGGGTAAGGGTAAAAAAGAGATGAGGATGACTGGAAGCTGCACCAGAGCCAAGAATAAGAAAAAAAATGTTGGTAAGAGGGTCATTATTTTCACTAATGATGAGTCTTTCATTCAATTGAATGTTAGGGATAAACATGAAAATTTGTTGGATAAATCCAGTAATAAGGATTCCAAAAAGGGGGTTCCTGTCAACTTTGATAACACCATGCTTGAGGAGGCAAACATCTTGCAGGATAATGTTTAGGAGGCTGACACTACTAATAAGGACAAATAGAATAATACCATTGGGAGGAAGGGGAGTATTAAGGAGGACAATGCTTTTTTGAAAGATGTTTATGAGAATATGGCTTGTACTACCTTTGTTAATAACCTTAGCACTATGAAGAGTGATATTAACCTGATGAAGAACCAAATTCATAACATCCAACAGGAGGTTGGGGCACTCTGTAAGGTTAATTTGAGAGATAAAATAATGGGTTAGAGTATTGAAGATTTGAGGGAGGTTATTGGCAGTGCTGAGGAGATTACTAAAATGATGAAAATGTTTCAGCAAATGGAAGACAAAATGAAGGATGCTGATAAGGATTCTAAGGAGGGGAGCCTTTTGAAAAGGGTGGAAAAAATGGAAAGTAGTATCGAGCATCTGGAGAATACTATTAGGAATATTGCTGAGCAGAGCTACTCCATCCTTAAAGCCTCTACTGAGTATGTTAGAATCCTTATGGACAAGCTGGAACAAGGTAAAGGGGAGAAGGAGCCGAAGGAGGTTAAGGAGGGACAAGGGCCAAGTAAGAGGACTAGAGCGAATTTTAAAAGATGGAGTCCAATGAGAATAAATATTTGGAGGAGTTAAAGGCATCTTCATCAAATATACAGATCTTGGCTAAATGAGTGGCTGATCTTATGAAGACTATCTAGCTATCTTTTTGCTATCTTGTGGTTTCATGCTGTCCTCTTTCCTCTTTTTATGAGGACTCATTGGTTTTTGTTATTTTTCTTATTGTGCTGTTGCACCGTCTCTTTTGGGTTGTTAATGCTTTTTCTATAATCTCACTGTAAAAGGTCTCGGGTCCTTTCAAAACCTATTTTTATGTAATCAAAACTCAAAAGTAGTCAGTTTACTGACTAGGCTATCAAGTATAAGAGTGTTACCTGGGGAAGATCTCATTTTTATGAATTGCAGAGATTCTAATAGCATAGATAGGCATTAAGGTTCTAAGAATTTTAATCACAACAATGTCTGTTAATATTATTTAGAACAATAGAGAGGGAGTGGGGTGAATTAGTTTTTCTTAGGTCCAGATGTACCAATTGAAATTTAAACACTTCAATAATATCAGATCTAATCACCAACACAACTCAGTCTCTAAAGTATATATATCAAAAACATATAACATGCAGTCCACTGTCCAAAAGTAATTAACTTGCAGAATATAGAAACATTCACATAAAAACATTCACACAAGTATAACACCAGGATTTATAATGGAAACCCAACTTGGGAAAAACCACTTTGTAAAATGTTACTGATATTTTCACTCTTTTGAAGTGAGCTCTGTGAAAAGCCAACCTTGTTAAAGGTTTACAAACACACTGCTAGGTGTGACCCTGTTAAAGGATTTAAACACTCTATCAAAAGTGACCTGGTTAGAGGATTTAAGTACATTCCATTAGAATTCCACCTTAATTAAAGGATTTAAACAATGAATGTTAGGTCAACCTTAATTAAAGGATTTAGACTGATACAATGGTTAGAAAGTAACAATAGTTTTTGATCCTGAAAAATATACAACTCACTTTGCAAATAATAGATCCACTTCTCACATATATGTTGATTTACTGATTGAGCTCCATTTCCATCTCCATCACTAATCTTCTCAGAATTCACTTCAAGAAATCACAAATCTAATAAGCTCCTTCACAATTTCACCTTTAGCCTTCTGCTTAGACTTTTCAGTCAATACCATCAACAACTTCAGCCCATGCTGTAACCTCACAATTAGGTTTTCCTTTATACCTCTTCAATTAGGTAGATCCATCTTTTTCCACTTAATCTCCTTCGTAGATCTTAGGTTTAGGTCAGATTCATCGAATCCTTCCACCATTTAAGCTCTTCATCCTTCCTTCTAGATACATCTTCAAAATTCTCATTGAATCCATAATAAAATGATTTACCATGCATTAAATTCCCCATACAATCAATTAATAAAGTCAACATGATTTACATAACCCAAGAATTCAACTATGTCAGCTAGGAATCTCAATTCTTTCTCCAAATGTAAATTACTGACACTCGGTCAATACTGTGTTCATCTCCTTGATCATCACTGCGTAACTTGGTCATCTCTACAAATTGTCTTCGTTGGCTAACAATGTCTTGCTCGGTAATTTCCTGTCGCTTGACATAAAATAATTTTTTGTCAACACTAAATTTACTCAGCATATACTGGTGCTCGGTCGACAATAACATCACTCAGCTTAAACAAGATTTCTTCACTTTTTCTCGGTTAAGCCTACTTCTTCAGTCTTCTTACTTAGATAAACAATACATTATCTTATCAATGTGCCAAATAATCAAGTACCCATTGAAGTATCAAATAACTCAAACTTTCCTTAGGTTCTCTTGTTATCTCCCTTTCCCTAATCCTTTTCATCAATCAATAGATATGGTACTTTATTAGATAGCAACTATCTTACTAGTTAAGGTTTGACATCAATGACAATATAACAATTGTTTCAATTGTAGTTTCCAACAATGTTTTCAACAATAACACCTCCTGGTCCTTGGATAGCATTGAAAATATCCTTGATTTAGTTACTGTACTATGAAATTTTTTCTCCTTCTTTCATCTTCATGTCATGAAACTTTTCTCTAAGAAGCTCAACTCTTGCCCTCATCACATTCACATCTCCCCCGTGAACTAGTGCAAGTTTTTACCACATTGCTTTGGTAGATGTACATGTCTTGATATCTTCAAATTCAACATATGTTAATGCAACAAAAATCTCTATTATTGTCATGTTATGTTTATGTCTATCTATCAACTGATCAATAGTCAAAGGTCCAATCGTTGGTTAAATGTAAGCATTGTCTAGGTAAAATACTGTAGATTCTCCAATTCTAGATTATGCAACTTCATTCTGCTTTTCCATGTTGAGAAGTTGTCTTTGTTAATCTTTGGCACCTCTGTCTTATACATCTTCTGATATTTAACTTAAGTCCTTTAAACTTTCCTTCCAAGCAACCAACGCTCATACACCACTTGTTAGATAACTGAGAGGGGGGGGGGGATGAATCAGTTAGTTCCAGTTATCCTACAGTCCCACAACTCCCAGATGTATATATTCAAAATTTTCAAACAAATTATCAACTTGGTAGGCTATCAACAATAACTTTCTCTTCATCTACTGATTAACAGTGAATTCAATAAAGTGTTTACCGATCTAACTAGTTATGAAATGTGTAAAGTAAAATAATAACCCAATCAAATCAAATACACATAACACATAGATTTTTAATGTGGAAATCCTATTAAGGGAAAAACCACCTAGGACTGGTAACCCAAAATAATTCACTCTTCTGAAGTGAGCTCGGTTAGGAGCCAACCCTGTTAAAGGTTAAAAAATGAACTGTAAGGTGTGACCTGGTTAGAGGATTTATCACTAATAATTCTCCCTTGATCAGTATTCACTATGGGGTCAACAAGAAAACCAAAAACATTAATTGAATGTCATATTGAAATACAAAAAGACTGTTAAGTCCACTCGGTTAAGAGATTTTGTTGTAACAATGGTTAAACTAATACAATAATGATTTGATTCAAATATACCTAATATTTTCATATTTTTAGATCTATGTTAAGCTGAAAATACCTCCTCTAATCAATATTCACTTCAATCCTTCATATCCTCCAACTTATTCAACTCGGTGAATACCCTGATGCTCGGTAACGCCTGCAGTTCAACTTGGTTCTGTCTGTAACCTGTTTGATAAGAAGTGCATGAAAATAGTCATTTCATGCTAATTCTCCTGTAGTTGTCAATAATCTCCAGACTCAATAATGAATCTCACATCTTTTTAATAGACAACCTAAACCATTTTCTTGTCATCCGTTAGATTTTGCCTCTTAATCTCCATTGTTCCTTTTGCAACTCCAAGCTTTCTTGACAGTTGTATCTATGACATGTTTCATCCTTCTCCATTTGATTAATCTTGAATTTTTTCAGCCATTAGATCATCATAACAAACTTTATCTTTTACCTTGAAATCATAAGAAATTGTCCAACTCATCAATTTAGTCAGCTGTTATAAACATTTATTTGTTTCTTTCACTCGGTCAATACCAGAATGTGTTGGTGAATACCTACTTGGTTGAAACTATACTTAGTATACACTATACTAGCTCAGTGTATATAAAAATATTCAATTACCGACCACATAAACTTGTTTAGTTCTGATCTTCAATACATAAAAAAATCATGTAATACAATCAAGTCAACAACATGATGCCATAGACTCACCAATAAGTTACCCAATGTATACCTTAGCCATATCTTTCATATCCATCTTATCTTCATGTAGACATCTCATTCCTTTACCATTTTCTTCTTTAGATGTTTGTAACTATCATGATAAGTATAGTCAAAACTAGTTGACATCATTGACAATACATTGACTAATTTAATTTCTTTACATATCACTTTAGTAGCTTGGTGATCTCTAATCACTGTCTTTCACTTTTCCATTCATTTCATCAAGATATTCAATGAGTTGTAGGTTATGAAGAACTTCCAAGATCTTAAAACAAAAGTGAAAGGATACCAAATCATTGACAAAAGGTCAACCAATTAAGGATACCAATTTGCAAATAGATAGCTGCAGGGATATTTCTAGTGGTGATTATTCGCTAGTTAGAGAATATGTCTTGTCAGGCATATAGAAATTGGGGAAAAAATGCATAGTATAGAGGTTGACCGGTTCACCCAGATTTTATAAAAGACATGTATAGTGGTTGGCTTGTTCACCACTATTTGTACATAATTTCACTATAGTAGTCAGGTTGTTCACCCATTTTTCTATTGTATATTTTACTATAATTTACCACAAATTAAGGAAGGGTGTATTTATCAAGGATCACCATTTGCCAAAGGCCCATTGTCCCAAGTGAAAGTTTTATTTGCACTAGGACCCAATTCACCATGCATCATGCATAATCGTGTCCTAAATTCCCATCCTATTCACCTAGTCAATTACTTGAAATTAAGTGGGCTTTGCCAAATATTAGTTGTTATCATATGCAATTGTTGTCCCCTTCACCAAAATTTGAAATAAGCATTTGTATATAAGGATAGTTTCAAGAGATTTAGTAGTACAAAAAATCAGTTGATTCTGAGCTCACAATTGTGATCAGTAGCAAACTAGAATGAGTCCGTAGTATCTTATACAAGTAAAATTTTATTGCAGCCTTAATTTGTTGGAGATGTCACAGTCAAAGTTAAACATGAAGATGACTATTGAAGGTGGAGATTTCCAAGAGAGGCTAACAAAATGCAGAAATATATCTTCATACTTTGGCAGGGGTAGACATAATGGTGTTGGTCAAAGTGAGGAAGGTACATCATCAGAGGAACCCGTACAACTTCAAGGTTCTCTACTTACACATGAGTTTATTTGAAAAATTGGGAAACCTAATAAATCTGGCGATGAAGTGCAAAACCTGATATCTCTGACGAAGATGACCTTGAAGAAGAATTTCAAGTAAATAACCAGTACCAGGATGAATCGACCAACTTCGGTGATAATGATCATGATTGTTCAATTAACAGTAACACTAAAGGGAGAGAAAAATCAAAAGAAAAAATTGATCATCAATGGGAGATGTCCAGGAGATTTAAATTTGATTGGGTGACAAAGTATCCATTCATTGAACCTATGGACAATCCAATTTTAGGTGAGCCACTAGTAGAATGCAAATGAACGATTTGTAGTTGGAAGTATAAAAAGGAAAAGAAGCTGCAATTTAAACTAGACACCATAGAAAAACATCATGGTAAATTTTATGAAACCTTAATTGTAGATGGAAAGGAAATAAAAGTTGTAAGATATAAAATGAAGGAGCAATGTCAACATAAAAGGAATGCTGAGGAATATTATTTGTTTTAGAAATTTAAGTCGAAGCCTGGTGAAGTTCAAGGTTCTATTAATGCTATTTTTGCAAAAGCAAGTGAAGTAGAAGAACACAGAAAAGTTGTTCAATTAAGTAATATTTTCCATATTTTGAGCAGAGGGCGTCCAATGACAGGCTATCTAGAAATGAGTGGTTTTTTACAATTTTTGAAAGTTCCTAACTATCCTATCACTCATTGGTCAATAAACAGTGGATGGGAATGGGCAAGTTGTAATGCCCAGGTTGAAATAGAGGATGTATACAGAAAAATAAAAGAGTCAACCTTTATTGCATTGTCCTTAGATGAAGTTACAATAATAGATAATATGTCATGGGTATGCATGCATGTTTATAGTGTACAAAATAATGCCCCCAACCACATCTACTAATTGTTGCAAATTGAGGAAGAATGTGACATCAGAAAGTTTATTTCAATTAGTAAAGAGCCATTTAATTGAATATGGAGCTATGGATGAATTGACAATAGCGAAGAAGTTGATCTGTGTTGGAGTAGATGGAGCTTCAGTAATGCAAGGTCATAGGAATGGTCTTGGCACAAAGATGCAGGCTTCTTATTCACCATATGTTGTTGGCATTCACTGTATGGTCCATAAGATGAATCTTTCTTTTAGAGTTCTGAAGAAGTTTCCTTTAGTAAACTAGGTTGAAGATTTAGTAAGAGAGTTGTACTCATATTTTTGTCAAAGTTCCAAACATTTTAGGGAATTTCAACACTTTTTTGATGGAATTACCAATGGAAACAAGCTTCTTAAAGATGTTGATACCAGATGGATCTCTTTGGATGGACCAACACATCAAGTTTTTTTTGAATATCAATCTTTGATTGGACTTATGTACAAAAATCATGATAATGCAAAAAATCAGAGATGTGGCAACCCGCTTCAGAGGTTAAGCAATATAGAGAAACTTTTGACTTTAGCATCTCTTCTTCGCATGCTAGAAGAAATTATGTTCATTATGAAAAAATCCCAACAAAGAGCCATGTATATTGTAGAATATGCCTAGTTGCGTAAAATGTCATGCCAAGCCCTCGATAATCTCTATCAAAATGACCCAAATTTATTCGATGAAAAATTTGATCACTGGCAAAAACTAATAGATTTGGACAATCCTGCTAATTATTTAAAGATTGTTCAAAATAGATAATTATGTGTTTGTGTAAGGGGATTTCAGATACTAATGTACTATAGTACCCCCAAAGAAGCAAGCTACAAGAGTTACAAGGGAAGATTTTACCAAGATCGTCGAGTCTATAGGAGCTCATGCAAGGGACATAGCCTATAAAGTTTCCTTTGAAATAAGATCCCAATTCCCATATGAACAGCTGCTTGAGGCCATGGCAATTGGGTTTCCTTAATATTGGCGCTTTAAATCTAAGGAAGATTATTGTAATAGGCTATTGACTTTGATAAAGGATTTTTGCAAATACGTAGAATTCAATGGGGTGACTATCAATGGAATTTTAGATGAGGGTCTTCTTAGACAATAATCAGGCACTTTTGTAAGGACTATAAAGCATCAATATCAAATAATGCATAATCCACATGAAGATGTCTTGACAACAAGGATTTGGATAGAACTAAAATAGAGCATAATGTTGTGTGATGAAATTTCAGAGTTCTTCAAGCTTGCTAACCTATGTCAAACCATGATATTGGGTTCGGTGGAGGATGGGAGAGTTTTTCAATGCTTTGGGATTCCTAACATCAAAGATAAGAAACAAACTAGACAAGAATTTGGAAACATGCTTGAGGGTCTACACATCTAGGTATGATGTTAATACTTTTCCTTATAAAAAAGCAATTGAAATTTGGAAGAAAAGATGCAAAAGAAGAGGGTTGGGAAACACTATTAACCAATCTCTGATTCTAAGTGGGATGACTACAAGTGGTGATGGGAGTGGGTTTCATAGAAGCTGAGGTCAGAGTGAAGAAGAAACAAATGAAAATAAAGAGAACAATGAAGGAACTAGAATGCTAGAATTAGATGATGATGACGACGCCGAGATCAATTGGAAAATTTAGGAAATTCCTGCTAAATTAGTAGTAGCAATCAATAGGTATTTTTTGAACTTATTTACTAATATATCCTATCATTTGATGTTCATTCTAGAAAAGAAAGAATATATTTTGTTTCATCATTAAAATTTGAGAACAAAGAGTATCATTACTATAGTTTGTATCGTATCATCAATGATCATTCATATTTGAAATTCATGAATGAAATTTTGTGTTCCAATATCATATAACAGAGTAAATCAACTAAGAATAACTGAATAAAATAGAGTAATTCAATGTACGTACATTAAATTGTAAAACATGAAAATTAGATAGAGCACAATTTGTTTTGTATTCATTTGCAATACATTAGAATTTACAATAGTTCAAAATTCAGAGCATTAGCAATGTTTGTAGGCCAGTCCAAACATCCTCTGATGGCAAAATAATTTGGTTCAAAGTATAGTCACACTCCTGCAACTTCATTAGCAATTCATATTTGGAAGTGTGACTTGACAGTACAGTTGCTTCTAAAACTCCATTCAAAGTTCTCACTGGTTTGATGAAATCCATGAATGTATCAGGAGATATGTATGTAGGAAGAAAGTGTAAATAAATATTTATTTTGTCCCGCAACCTTATTTTATAAGTTTCTCTTCCAATGAACTTATTTGCATCAAATCCCTTAGGCAAACCAAGACTTTCCAAATTTTCTTTCCTTTCTTCCATCTTTGTGATCTTCTTCTTAGCTTTGTCATGCAATTCTTGTGCTTCCATTAGTTTCTCACATTTTTGAATGATACTTGATACCTTTACTGAGACATCAAGGCGGGTGCTAATTCCCTTGTTTGATAGATAACTATCACTCTTACTGTAGAGTTGTTGCATAATATCTTTTGCATTCTTTTCTTTCTTGAAAACATCCATGTTCTGTTCAATGTTGTTATGGAGCTTCCAATAACATAATCTCATACTTTTAAGCATTTCAAACCAGTCACACAAGCTATGAGACATCCCCAATATTTGACCCCAAATGTGTTCTTTTGTAATCTTCACTAAATTATTACTAGTATTTGTTAAAGTTTGAATTGTATTATTTGCCTTCTTTAGTTCTTCTACCATTTTTCACAATTATTTTTCTCTTCCAGTGCTTTGTGTTCCAAATGATTGGCTTTATCCACTTGAGAGTCCAATTGCATTTGCAATTCCTGGTTGGAGGCAACATTACTCTCCACAATTTTAAATAACTTTTGTGAAGTGACTCTTTCTTCCATTAATGTTTTACTAATTTGTGCCAATTTTCCCCTCAGTGCCTTCAGCTCTACCTACTCTTGTTCCTTCACTACTGCCTCTGCATGTTCCTGCTCTGTATTTGCTGATGTAGAGGTCAATTTTTTAATCTTTTTCTATAATTCTTTCAAACTATTCTATGAAGCTTTCCTATTTTCTTTTTCATTGGCAATGTGATGCAGGGGCATTCTAGGGTACTCGGTGAATCTACATGGAGGTGTGTTGTTTTGGTTCTTTGGTACTCAATTGCAGCTTTAACTAATGGTCTCGGTTATTGAAGGAAGTTCAGTCTTTGAAGGAACTCAGTGAAACCTCTGGCACTTGTGCTTAGTGATGCCTATGTTTCTTGGTGTTTCTTGGTTTGGTCAGTTTTTTCACCGGTGCTTGGTTGTTTCTTTGGCTCTTGGTAGTTCTGGTTTACCGACTAGAGTTCTTGGTGATTTGGTTAGCTGACTTGGTGCATTTATTATTGGTAGCTTTTGTGTATTCTCCTATGTAGATCTAGAGGCTGACATGGAGAATTAAATGTTTGTAAGGCTATTTATGAGCCAACTTTTGTTGCATTTAATATTTGTTTGTAATAGGAGCTGACTTGGCTTAGGAGTTAATTGTTTCTTCTAGCTGACTTGTGGTTGAAGATTAGTATTTAAAGAGTGTTTGGGTAGTTGTTTAAGGCATCATATTTGGGAGTGATTAGATCTAGATCCTGTGAGATCTTGAAGATCAGATTGCTATCTAATAGTTTGTAATAGCGGAGCTAGTGGTTTGCATGCTTGGAGACACAAAGATTGCTTGGAGGCTTGCAAGCTCAAGTTTAGATCTACCTTAGGGTTTCCATTAGTTTCTGATGTATTTCAAAGCTTGACTAGCTAAGAGATTGCATAAATACTTTTGATTGTATTTGGCCCTAACCCGAAAGGCCTTACAATCGAGCATGTTAATGAAAATTTAGTTGAAACATTGTATTGCTGTGTTATTTAGCATTGTGGTGTTTGGCTGCATGTGAGGACTATCCTTAATTGGATCCTCCTTACCTATCCTACGTCAGGTGGTATCAGAGCTTGAAGATCTTAAGTGTGTAAACTAGTTGAGGCCGTTTGCACCAAGACCTTGTTGGTGACTTATTGCTTTGGGTTTTCAAAAATCTTGAAGGATGCCTCTGAGAAGATTGGACCCTAGAGAGATTGAACATCTTTGTGATGATGTGGAATTAAAGATTACATAGAAGGTTAAAGTTGATTTTAGATCTAAGATGGAATTGATGAAGAATGACATGATCAGTGAGGTCATGAGATCTATTGCTAGTATGCTAAGGAATCTTGGTACTGAAGATGGTTATGAGGAAGCTACTGAAGACTTTGAAGTTGTTGGATCTAGTGGTGATGACTAGAGAGATAGATCTAGTGAAGAAAGAACTATTTGGTTGCATAGATTTGGAGCTTAGTTAAGTAATAGTTACTGAATGGAAGTTTCTACTTTCTCTGGTACTTTGAGACCCGAGGAATTGATTGATTGGATTGGTGAATTAGAAGAATTCTTTGAGCTTGAAGAAATTGAAGATCCTCTTTGAGTAAGATTGGCACAAACTAAGCTGAAAGGACATGCTACTCTTTGGTGGAAATAATTACAAAGAGATAGAGAAGATGAAGGTGAAATGAAGATCAATCAGTGGAGGTTGATGGTGACTAAATTGAAAGCTAAGTTCATACCTACCGATTATGAGCTTGACTTGTTTAAGAAGTTGCAGAATCTTAAGCAAAAAGATTTGAATGTGGAGGACTATACCAAGGAGTTTTATAAATTGACTATTCAGTTTGGACACAAAGAACTTGGTAAAGAAAAAGTAGCTCGGTATGTGAATTTTTTGAGATTTAATATTCAAGATGAGCTTGGTATGCTAAAGATTGATTCAGTTGAGAAGCTTATCAGTATGCTCTGAAGGTAGAAGATAAGTTGAAAAGGAGACAACATAGTAATCCCCGAGGGAAGGAAAAGATTGATCACTCAGTGAAGGACAAACCAACTACTGAAGATGAACCGAAGCCTGTGGAATTAAAGAAGAATACGGGTAAAGTTATCTTTAAGTGTACTTGATATAATTATGGTGAAGAAGGACACTGTTCTTTTGAGTGTACATAGAAGAAGCTTGGTGACCGAAGGACTGCTATGGTTAATGAGAACATTCAGAATGAACCTAAATTTGAAAACTTGCTAGTTTAGAGAACATTGCTCAGTGCAAAGGAGGAACCTTGTCAGAGGAGTAACTTGTTCAGAACTCAGTGCAAGTCTAGAGGTAAAATTTGTGATGTAATTATTGATAGTGGTAGTACTAATGACCTTGTTGCTAAGGACATGGTTCAAAAACTTGGTTTGAATAGAATTAAGCATCCTCATCCTTATAGGATTGGCTGGTTGCAAGATGTTCTTGTTCTAGAAGTGAGGGAGCAATGCTTTGTTGATTTTTAGATTGGCTAGTATAAGGATCTAGTGTTATGTGATATTATGGAGATGCATAGTTATGATATATTGCTCGATAGACCTTGCAACTATGATTGCAAAGCTATGTATGATTGTGTCAAGAATGTGTTTACTATTGAGAAGGATGACATGAAGTTTTCCTTGATGCGTGTGATGGATACAACACTCGATAAGAGGAGTTTGAGTATTGGTAGTTGAGTTGAGTTGGTGAATCCTGAGAGGAATGATGATCAGTATGGAGAAAAATCCTATGAGTTATCAAGGAAAGACTTGAAGAGACAAAGGAAACTGAAGTGGAAGAGTATGCAAGCTAAGAAGTTGGAGGATTTGTATGTGAAGAAGTAGTTTGGGGTTTATGTGCTGAATCCTAGAAGATGTTCTTCTAGCCTATGAGAACATCTTTTCATACCTAGGGTGTCTGATGCAGGGGCATTCTAGGGTACTCAATGAATTTGCATGGAGGTGTGTTATTTTGGTTCTGTGGTACTCGGTTGTAGCTTTAATTGACGGTCTTGGTTATTGAAGGAAGTTCGGTCACTGAAGGAACTTGGTGAAACCTCTGGTGCTCAGTGGAACTTGTGCTCGATGATGCCTGTGTTGCTTAGTGTTTCTTGGTTTGGTTGGTTGTTTCATTGGTGCTTGGTTATTTCTTTGGCACTTGGTAGTTCTGGTTTACCGACTGGAGTTCTTGGTGATTTGGTTGGCCGACTTGGTGCATTTATTATTGGTAGCTTTTGAGTATTCTCCTATGTAGATCTAGAGGCCTACATGGATAATTAAATGTTTTTAAGGATATTTATGAGTTGACTATTGTTGCATTTAATATTTGTTTGTAATAGGATCCTACTTGGCTTAGTAGTTAATTGTTTCTTCTAGCCGAATTGTGGCTGAAGATTAGTATTTAAGGAGTGTTTGGGTAGTTGTTTAAGGCATCAGATTTGGGAGTGATTAGATCTAGATCCTGTGAGATCTTGAAGATTAGATTGTTATTTGATAGTTTGTAATAGCAGAGCTAGTGGTTTTCATGCTTGGAGACAAGGATATTTCTTGGAGGCTTGCGAGCTCAAGTTTAGATCTTCCTTACAGTTTCCATCAGTTGCTAATTTGTTTCAAAGCTAGATTAGCTGAGAGATTGCATAAATACTTTTGATTGTATTTGGCCCTAACCTGACATGCCTTATAGCCAGTCATGTTAATGAAAATTTAGTTGAAACATTGTCTTGTTGTGTTATTCCGCATTGTGGTGTTTGGCTGCATGTGAGGATTGTCCTTAATTAGATCCTCCTTACCTGTCTTGCGTCACAATGTCTGTCTATAACTTTTTTATATTTTCTTAAGCTTACTTTTCTCTCTTTCCAGCTTTAGCAGTGCTTTGTAGACCACTTGGTTCATAGACTTTGACACATTGATTTTGTCCACATTTTTAACTTTAAAAAATCCATTTCAAGAGTGCTAACTTGAAATTAAGATGGATCTATCTAACTCTCTGGTGGGTTTCCATCTTTTTTTGGGTGGAATAACAACCATGAACTCCATCATGTCTTTATTTGGGTCATATGTTGGAAAAATCATGTTGGATGTAGGTTATTCCTCTACAGCTGTAGTAAGGGCACCAGTTTGTAATGTCTTCTTTATTTCCTTATTCTTGGTTTCTTTTTCTGCAAATTTATTACATAAATCTTTGAAAAAAAAATCTTGTGTTGCAGAAGGAATTGAATGTTTGAAAGGTGAACCAGAGCTTGCAATGCCTATTGATCTAACTAATGCTATTTGAGGATTTAAAAATTTAGAGGGTTTTGCTGAACCTAAAAGTGCAAACAGTGCTTTAGGTTCGAGTGTCAATGATCTGGAAACCTTTTTCTTCTTGACACTATCTTCTTCTATGGGAGTCTATGTAGATTCTACTGGCCTCTTTAGAGAGGGAACTTGTTGTATAACTTGCCCAGTCCCACTGGAACCAGTCCCACTACCAGACCTAGTAGCAGTAGATTCCCCAATCCCACCCATGGAAATGGATGTTGTTGTGGGTATAGTGGTTCCTGATGAATCTAATGGGTCCACTCCAACTCCAATCCCAATTCCTATACCATGATCAATTTTTTGTGCTTCATGTGTGAAAATTGGCATCCAAACTCCTCCTGTGGGACCCAAACCACAACCTTTATAACCCATTTTTTCCATAATGATTTCCCCTTTGCTATATATTTCTTTGTGGTAGTCAGTTAATCTACTCTGACTGGATGGAGTAAATGTAATTGGTGGATTATCATCCTCATTATCTAGATTTTCATCCTGATCACTGCTATTGTATCCACTGCCGGGATGCTCCAAATTCCACAATTTGCTAAACTCTATATCCTCCTCTATGTCATCTAGATTTGCACTGGTCTTTGGTTCACCAAGATTCTTTCTCATATTCCAAAAATTAGTCATTTTTGTTTGAGTCCATTTTCTATCGTTACAATATTCTGATATTTTATTTGGTATATTTTTTTTTGATGGATTAACAAATTTTTTGTAGAAGTTGTAGGACATCCTAGGCTATACAATACCCTGGTTTATTGTTGTCATAATTTGTGATGACAAATGTTCAGCTGAAATTTTTTCCTTAGTGGAAACTTTTTGCATCTCTTTTGTACCATCATCCCAGTTATCCTTGTTTTCAACTTCTCTAGCAATGGTTTACTTTCATGTTGAAATAAGTTTGCAGATTTCTTATTAGAAACACACATTTTTTGAATGATGTTGAGTGGATCATACTTCCAATACCAATCTAAATCAAATTGAAAAATTTATAAAAAAAATTGCCACTTTGAATGCCTTTCTCTCAAATGTTAACCCTCCAATTGAGAAAGGTAAGGAAGGGAATATGCTCTTCTTTGACTAGCTAGTGATGAGTCTATCTGTCCTCTCTAGTTGTAGTACATATTCTACTACAAACACCCTATCTTTCACATGCATTGTAAGTTTGTGGGGTTTTAGTTCTATTTTGAAAAACCTTAGCATAATGTATTCTTCCATTAGGTACCAGTCAACCAATTGAATCGTGCTTCCAAGTTGGATGCAATCCCTACATGAAGAAGACAATCTGGGCATTGGAGTGATTATTAATTTTTTGTACAATGGTGCCAAAGAGAAGTCTACAAAATTACTGTAATTCCTTCTGTTATCATACATCCTTATATGAGCTATCTAGTTATATATTGGAGTACCTGTCCCCCTTTGAATTTCAAGCTTGTTACCGTTTCTCATTAATATTGCAGCATGCTTGGCTAGAAGAACATAGAACAAGTAGGTTGTGAACCTAAATGTCTTAGAATTGCCTCTTTTAATGAATTCTATTGGTTTTTGCATCGATTGAACCACGTGTCCAAAAAAATTATATCTTACTAGTTCATTGACACAATGGATATCCCAAATCAATTAATGAATGATGACACCCACTTTCCTATTGTTTTCTAGTCCCAGACAAAATGCTAGCGAGGATATAGTATCCTGAACCCATGGCACAAAAATGTTAAAATCATAAGGAGGCTTATGGTTCTTACCCAATAAAGCCTTTGCCTCTACAACTATTAGACCCTTTATAAATGAATGTTTTGCATTTGGCGCAACTACCTCATATTGGTCGGCCAACAATCCCAGGTCAATATGGACATTACAATTTTTTCAGTCAAACCCTAGGTCTAGCAAATTGAGAAATTCTTCCTGGGTTATTGATAAAATTTCTTCTTGATTATTTTTATTGTCAATTTCTTTTCTTTCTTCATTATAATTTTTTCCACAAATCAAAACAATTTCTAGGCAAGGGAAAACTTTGGGTAACAACATGCGACCTAAACCAACATCCCACGAAGAAACTTTATTCATTTTTGCACCTATCCCTGGATTAAATTTTATAAATTCAAACCTCTTTGGCCTAGTTACCTTAATGCACAATGTATATTTAATTTATATAACTCTCCTTTCACCGTCGATAGCAAGATCATAAACATCATGATACTCATTAGTGAAACCATGGATTTCTACTAGTTTTCTCTAGTCTATTAAAGTTTTCCCATCTGCTTACCCTTGGCCTTGAGTTTTTTCTTTCCCCATTATTCTTCGAAAGAATGAAAAAACACAGAATCATAAATATTTACTAACAAAATCACAGATAATACCTTACTAATTAAGAAAACCCTAATTTAAGAAAACCCCAATTGTACTTGCAAGAATTAAAATTTCAAAATCAAGTTAAATTAAATTTTTTACATTACAAAATCAGGACGCATCAGGCTAGATATCTTATCGGAAATGAAATTTTGAAATCTGGATAGATAGAAGTTAGAACGACTGAGGCTCTCACAAGTTATAGTCTCAAAATCTTTGGCAATGGTTCAACAGTTGTTTTTAGCTTTATGCTGCTACAAGTTGATAGGTTTTTAAAAAAGAAATGTTAAAAACTTTTCGGTAAATGTATCACTTAAACCAAAATTTTGGAATATGCTCATGTTTTATCTTCACATGATACGTAATCTTTTCAATGAATTACACGTGCGACATTTCTAGAAGGAGTTTTTAGAAAAGGTTTTTGAAACCCAGAGTACTTTTGAAATACATCTTCAACCGTTTATCTCTCGTAACTGAACAGTTGTCATGATTTTAAAATATTAATACACACTAATGTATCATTTAAACCAAAATTTTGGAATACGTTTATGTTTTATCTTCACATGATACATAATCTTTTGGACAAATTACACATGTCATGTTTCCGGAATGAGTTTGAAGAAAAGGTTTTTGAAACCCATAGTACTTCCGAAATACAACTTCAACTGTTCATCTCTCGTAATCCAATGATTGTCACAATTTTAAAATATTAATACACACTAATGAAAATAATCATTAACTATATTCACTTAGAATTCATGCATTCAAGAATTGAGAATACCTTATCCATGAAGTTTGAACCAGTCATCATTACATGATAAAGTTTGGAAACATTTATTTTTACATGAAATAAAAGTGCAATGCAAATTTTTATATTATATTAGGAAAAATTTTATTACAATTCAACGAGGTGCTTGGCCTTGAGTTATCGCTTTCCCAAAATCTATTAACGATTCTTTTAACCAAACAAAAAATAAAAGCACTCAGAATTTCTTAAAACATTTACATATTTTTTTTAAACATACATGATTACAATGTACATCATTGCAAAAACTCTGGTAATCTACTACAACTAGAGGGAGGAACACTAGAGTCTAGGTAGACTCAGGGACTATTTGACTCCCTTCCTTTTGTGTGGAACTCTGAAGAGAGGATAATCTTGTTATTTCTATTGAGAATTTATGGTTGTCATTAGTATCAAAGGTTATCATACATATTCGTCGGTCACTTACATTGAGCAAATCGGTAACTAGAAGCAAGACAGACTAGTCAATAAAGTAGTACATTGATAATCAGATAGTTTACCGAGCACCATAAGACACCGACAATGATAGATAGTAAACACCGAGTGTCACAATAGACATCAAGAAATTTATATAGTGTTTACCGAGGATCATAGAAAATGACATAGTAATATGAAATGGCACATACTTCTATGCAAACAGTTACAACGGTTCATAAAATGGTTTACCAAGATTGAGGAACATTTAATGTGATGATATTCATTAAATGTAATGTATATCTTTTGTAATAGTTGATCTAGGTTATTTTTGTACACCGTAGATCTTAGGGTTATGACTATGTTGTGTAACCTAATTTTGTTAAAGCGGCAAAAATAGAACACTATATATTTTTGTGTTTGCATAATTTTTGGTGTGAGCTGATATATGAATCACAGAGCACTTGAAGCAATTGCCTAACTTCAAGTCTATCAGTTAACAGAGTAGAACCGAGTACAGATGAATTCAGATTGAGTAGAATCAGAAAAGGCTACCAAGCAATTCAGAGCAAAGATTCATCACAAGTGAGGTGATATTTTGTTAGAACTTATAGATCTATATCAAACAATTAAGTTGTCAATCAGAAGATAATTACCTATTGCTTTCTAACCATTGTAATAGAGTTTTGGATAAACTCTCTTAACAAAGTAGACTTAACAGTCTTATGTAAATCTCTTAACCGAGTGCACACTTCATTAGTGTTGTTAAAATCCTATAACTAGGTAGATCTAGCTGATCTAACATGTCACTCCTAACAGGGTGAGATCACTAGAAGTGATCAAAACTTGTAGCCCTAACAGGAAAACCTTTTCTATCTGTAGTAGTGAAGAATTTGTGGGTGTCATCCCCACTATAGTTTTTACCTTCTAACAAGGGTTTCTGCATTACCAAAATACTCATGTCATGTGATTGTCATATTGATTTCATGTTGTTTACTTTCATAAGTTAAATGCATGATTGATACATGCAGTTAGATTCAAGTTGTTTTGGTCGGTTATTACTATTTACAGTTATATATTTGAAAGGTTTACGAGTAAAGTTTTTGAAGTCACTGATTCACCCCTCCCCTCTCAGTACCTATCTCTCCTAATTCCAACAATTGATATCAAAGCACAGTTCTCTTATTGAACATTTTAACCACTGAAGGGTAAAGATCTAAGTCATGGAGAGATAAAAGCTTGATAAGACTATTGAGAATTAGAAGATACAAATGCAGATTTTTATTGAACAGTACAAGAAAGCAAAGGAAGGACTGAAGAAATTATTGGTTGAAAGGAAGAACCTAGCTATTCTACAAAATGAGATCAGTTACCATGAAGAGCCTATTGATGAAATGTTCGAGCATATTAGATCTAGTTCTAGAAGTATCTCTGATGGATCTGACAGAATAATCACTAATTTATCTGAAAGGAATCAACATTTAACTGATCAATTAAGCACTACAAATCGGTCAATAATCTCAAATGGTGAGAATGGTAGAAACAATGAACAATGCAAGACAAGCCGAGCAAGAAAGGAATCTGGCTATTGATGACCGAAGACAGATGACTGAAAAACTTCAAGCCAAAGAGATTGAGGTATAGAGGCTCACTGATCATCATTTCCAAGTAACTAATCAAATGATGACTGTGAATCAAGAGGTAAACCGAGTGAATGTAGAATTGTCAAGAAGACTAGAAGATGTTGTAAGACTCAGAGAAGAGAATGAGAAGCTGAGAAATGAAGTGAAAAATCAACAGCAACAAAATGAAATGAAGAAACTTGCTGAGGATAGTTCTAAGAAGATTGATTATTTTCTGACTAATCAAAGAAGATTTGGGAGTAGAGCTGGTATAGGCTACACTAGCGAAGGAGAATCATCACAACAAGATGAACAAGACAACAACAATCAAAATCATAAACCTAAAGTGTTGGCATGTTATCACTGTGGCAAACCGGGACATACATCTAATGTGTGTAGAAACAAAGCACAAGGTAAATCTCCTGTCACTCCTAAGTTTAATGGATATTGTCATTACTGTGGTAAGTTTGGGCATCCAACTTATGAGTGTAGAGCTAAACAAAATGATATTGCTAACAATACCACTATGGAGAAAATATGCTATACTTGTAATAAACATGGACACATTACATGAGAGTGTAAGGCTAAGATGAAGCAAGTATGGACTCCTAAGCAACAAATACAACGAAAGCCCTATCAACCAAAGAGACAAGGTAATTCTTATGTTTGGGATTATAATGCATGGGCTAACTGTACTGCTTGTGGTAGATATGGACACATTGCAAAAAATTGTTACATAAAGAGTCAGATTGGACAATCAAGAAGCTGGACAAGCACTGGAATGGCTTGTATGCACTGTCATAGGGTCGGTCATTTAAGAAAGAATTGTAGAGACTGAGCACCGCATGAAAACCATATATTTGAGAGTGGATATACAATCACATATATCATGAAGTTAAGGAACACTATGTGGAAGAAGGCATCTAATGAGAATGCTGAGTCAAGTAATGCTATCGGTGAAACCTCATCCACTGGATTGGGTGACATCGGTACCTCCACTTAAGGTGAAATAGGTATGTATGGGACTGACATTTCTAATGATCACATTTTACATATAGTTCCTTATACATGATGTACTAATACCAAATCAACATGAATAAAGATGCACTATGATTTATATGTTATGAGCTAACAATGTTATATAGTCAGTAAAAGAGAAACTGAGAGTTGGTTACCCAATGGTAATAACTATTTAAGGTTAACCGAGCACATGTATCAACCGATGAAGAAATCCTATGTTAACTGAATGGATAAATTTTTTACTTTTCACCGAGCTGATAGCTGTTTCATACCAAAAGATAGGTCAAGAATTTATTGCATGAAAGTTTGAGTGGGAATATCGAAAAGTCTATAGATACACGGGAAATAGAGTTTATTGTAACATTGCGATTTGGAAGAGCACAGATATCACAGAGAAGAGTTCAAGCTAGAAGATTTTCAAAAGGATTCAAGGCTACTTTAGATCAAACTGACATCACTCTTTGATGACTCTGAGTAAGTTCATTTTCTATCAAACACTTTTTATCCTGATGCTTGCCAAAACCCTAGAATCAATTTGTGGCATCTACATCATCTGCAAGCAAATCACAAAGTATTGAGGAGGAAGTTAATCTAATAATTAGGGAAAATTTTGATGAACCTAAGTTTAAGCCACATCCAAAGGTTGCAACACAAACAGATTTAATGGGCACTTTTTCGAGCATACCAGATAGGGTTTTGTTGACAGAAGACGTAAGATCATATATTCACTACAAAATTGGAGAAGTTGGAGATTTTGAAACTATTCCAGCATATCAACAACTCTATGGCACCGATGGTAAATTGAAAATAGATCACAATAAGATTGAGGAATCATTGTTATCATGTATCACACACTTTCCACAATCATTTAAGACAAATTGGATCAGAATCATTTTGAGCAGCTATCACAATGATAAATTCTGGCTGGATAAACCAATAGAGGTCAATAAGAAAATGATCAGTAGGGTTACTGGGCTCCCTACAACTAACAAGGCTAAAGGCTTTTGTATTTCATCATGACTGAATGTTGAGAAGAATACTGGAGCACAATGGGACGGTCAGGCACTAAAGATTTTGACAATCAGAGACCCAACAGTTAAATTTGTAGCACATGTCATTGGGTACAAGATATATCAATCAAGAAGACTCAACAACGTACCCTGTAGTGCAGTAGACATGGTGCACAAAATTGTGGTGAAAGGTCACCAAGTTGATCTTGCCGAGGTACTATTTCATCAACTTTAGGAAAATATGAAGACAATAAGAAACAAGAAGTCTAACACATGTAAGTTCGAATCACTACTTGTTTGCATATTTTTCTATCTAAAAAATTATGTTCGTGGCATCGGTAAAGTAAATTGGAAATCAGATATACTGATAATGAAATAGATCAATGATATGATGAGTAAGTTAGGAGATAAATTGAATTTAGATTTTGATGCATACTTCAAAGAATTTTAGACTAAAATGTAGAAAAGAAGTAGAATTCAGAGGGAGTTAGTTGATAAATTGAGAATGATATATGTTTTGTAGTCAACATAGATTATAATTTGATAAAAGAAGTTGAACCTAGGATAAAATGGTTGGCACTGATGGGTTATGAAATGAACCATGATTTCACACTAAAATCTATTAATGCACTACTTGCATTACCAATAGAACCCATTGCCACTAGGTTCAAAGTATATGGAGGGGCCAAATCTAGAATCTCAATAGTTATAGAGATCAGTAGAATGTCTAGAAAGGAAAAGAAGATGAAGAAAGATCTCGCTGCTAGATTTGGAGATGTCTCTAAAACATCTAAGGAGACACCGGTTGAACAGGAAACCAAAGGTCAGTTATAGTTGGCTAACAAACCATATGATAGTGAGGAGGTCAAGTTTGACAAAGAAGATAATCCCACACCGGCTCCTCCACCTAAAATTCCTAAGAAGAAGTAGTTACCAGTACAAGAATGTATGAAAACAAGATCGTCAATTGTAGCTTCACCACCTGAGAAGAAAGAAGCAAAGAAAGTAACAAAACTGAGGGCAGCTACACCGACAAGGAAATATATCAAGAGAAAGAACAAGACTGTAGCTGAGGCACCAAAGAAAAGGAGAAAAATGATAAGAAGTAAAGAAGATCTTGAGGAGACTAAGATTGAAAATGATGTCAATCAATTCAAGGTGGTCAGTAACAAGGTAAAATCAATAGATGAAGTCATTGAAGAAATAATTGAAAAGGGAGATCTTACTGATCCCAAAATAGACAGATTTGACAAGATGTCAAATGAAGATCAAACCAAGATAGAAGAGGCTATCATCCAAATGATGATCAAATTCAAGAAAGTTCCAATGGAATTTTCTTGTGCATTATTGAAGAAATTGGATGACAAGATTACTAAAAAATGGGCTATTGCAGTAGACACCGAGAAAAGAAAGAGAGAAAGATCTCTAGTTCGGGCAGCCCCACACTAAGCTATGGAGAACTTAGTGAGTACATGACCAAATACCAAGAAAGATTTATAATCAAGAATTGAGCCATGATGATACTGGATGAAAATGTGGCAGATATGGATACCACAAGTGATTCTTTATGGACATCAATTTTTAAGGCTGAAGAAAAAGCTAAGCAAGAAGCATTCTTAAACTTGTCTAAGAAGAGACAAAATTCCAAAGGTAAAGGTATTTGTATTGATGAGGGAACAACAAAGAAATCAAAGAACATCAGTATATCAGTTACCGAGGTAATTGATATCACTGACCACAAGGAAGACATAAGTGTTTCATAGGATGCACTGGACAAAGTGGAAATTCTACTGGAGAAGAAAACCAATGATGATGTACTCATTGAGGACATCACAAATGGTGATATTGATGAAAAAGATGATGAAGATGTAAATATTGCACCTAATCAAAATAAAGTACTAAACACTGAGTGTATAATTGCATCACTACCAAGTGAACTTCTTGTACTTGTAGAAGCAATCAAAATTCTTTCCCAAGTACAACCCAATGGCTCAGACCCTGAGCAAAACAAAGACATCATAGGGGATCAAGACATTGAGAAACTTGTAGAGACAAATGAGCCTACAGAAATAGAGGCACCTTCCACTGAGACAAAGGTAATAGAAGAGACAAAGGAAACCAATGTGAACCCACTTGACACCACATCTGAGGCTCCCACTCCATCAACTAAGACTACAACACCACAGGAGTAGAAGAAGGAAGTAAGTGTGTCAACCGGGAGGGATACTCCAAAGACTGGAGATAAAACTATTGTGGTTATTGAGAAGAAATCACCTCTAGCACTGGAGAAGAAGAAGAAAAAGAAAGGAAAAGGGCCAGTCAACCTAGATGAAGTGATAATTATCCCTGAGTGTGACCTGAGGACCCTAAGCCTTGAAGACTTGAGTAAATATGGTGAATTATGTTCAAGAAAGGTAGCTCAAGAGAAGTTGAAGCAAGAACACAAATGAAAAGAAATATTAACAGATGTGAGGGATATCCTACAACAAGTAGTACCTGAGGTGAATATTGATGAGGATACTCCTATCATAGATCAAATTGCTACACTTTCTGAGAAGATTAATGCCCCAGACATTGATGCAGATAAACGGATTGAAGAAAGGGCAAAATCTAGGATACAACAGAAACTGGCAAAGAAAATAAGCCTAGAAGTGGCACTGAAGAAGGTCAAATTATCTAAGGTAATCACCGAGATAAAAACAATCACCCAGTTAATTTTTAATTTCTTACTAAAGCTTTGTACTATAGACACCTTCATTGTTGAAGTCAGTGAGAAGATCAAAGGATTGGAAGCATAAATAAAGTTAAGTACAAGTGCAGCTGTAACCGAGCCTAATGCTTTCTCAAAGAACATTCACCGAGTTCAAGAACTCCAGCAGTTAATAGCAGATTTAAAGAAACAAGAAGAGCACATAACTGATCAGGTTACTAAGTTACAAAAAGAATTCCTGCCATACCTGAAATTTTTTGAGGCACACATTGTCAAAGCTGAACAACTCGTTGCAACACCAAAATTTTTAGTGTTAGATAACATCTTTGACATGCATGCACAAGTTGGTCATGAGCATATTCCTCTCACCAACTTGAAAGAGGAATGATAAAATCTCTTGGAGTCAGTGACGAAAACCCACCAGCATATTTTTGACAAGATGTGAGCATACTACTTAAATTTTGTATTTGGCATTACTATGAAAAAGGGGGAAAACAATTTATAAGTCATTCTGCAAATATGTACATAGATGCTACGTATACTACATATTATTGGGAGCATGCACCGAGGGGGAGTACTTAGTACATAGAAATTTTTTGATGTGTATATATATATGGTGGAAGTATAAGTTATATATAGAAAATTTTGTCTATATACATTCAAAGTTTTGATACTAATGCCAAAGGGGGAGATTGTTATCTCTATTGAGCATTTATGGTTGTCATTAGTATCAAAGGTTATCATACATATCGGTCATTCACTTACATTGAGAAAGTCAGTAACTAGAAGCAAGATAGACTAGTCGGTAAAGTAGTACACCAAGCATCAGACAGTTTACCAAGCACCAATTGACATAGACACCGATAGATAGTAAAAAACAAGTGTCATAGTAGAAACTGAGCAGTTTATACAGTGTTTACTGAGGATCATAAAAAATGACATAGTAATATGAAATGGCACATATTTCTATGCAAATGGTTACAACGATTCATAAAATGGTTTACCAAGATCAAGGAACATTTAATGTGATGATTGTCATTAAATGTAATGTATATCTTTTTTAATAGTTGATCTAGGTTATTTTTGTACACCATAGATCTTAGGGTTATGACTATGTTGTGTAACCTAATTTTTTTAAAGCGGCAAAAATAGAACACTATATATTTCTGTGTTCGCATAATTTTTGGTGTGAGCTGATATATGAATCACAAAGCACTTGAAGCAATTTCCTAACTTCAAGTCTATTAGTTAACAGAGAAGAACCAAGTACAGAGGACTTCAAATTGAGCAGGATCAGAAAAGGCTATCGAGCAGTTTAGAGTAGAGATTCATCACAAGTGAGGTGATATTTTATCAGAACTTATAGATCTGTATCAGACAATTAAGTTGTCAATTAGCAGATAATTACCTATTGCTTTTTGACCATTGTAATAGAGTTTTGGATAAAATCTCTTAACAAAGTAGACTTAACAGTCTTATGTAAATCTCGTAACTGAGTGCACACTTCATTAGTGTTGTTAAAATCCTATAACTAGGTAGATCTAGCTAATCTAACATGTCACTCCTAATAGGGTGAGATCACTAGAAGTGATCAAACCTTGTAGCCCTAACAGGAATACCTTTTCTATCTGTAGTAGTGAAGAATTTGTGGGTGTCATCCCCACCGCAGTTTTTACCTTCTAACAAGGGTTTCTGCATTACCAAAATACTATGTCATGTGATTGTCATATTGATTTCATGTTGTTTACTTTCATAAGTTAAATGAATGATTAATACATGTAGTTAGATTCAAGTTGTTTTGGTCAGTTATTACTATTTACAGTTATATATTTGAAAGGTTTACAAGTAAAGTTTTTGAAGTCACTGATTCACCCCTCCCCTCTCAGTACCTATCTCTACTAATTCCAACGGTTGGTATCAAAGCATAGTTCTCTTATTGAACATTTTAACCACTGAAGGGTAAAGATCTAAGTCATGGAGAGATATAGGCTTGATAAGGCTATTGAGAATCAGAAGATACAAATGTAGATGTTTATTAAATAGTACAATCAAGCCAAGGAAGGAATGAAGAAATTACTGGTTGAAAGGAAGAACCTAGCTATTCTACAAAATGAGATCGGTTACCATGAAGAACCTATTGAGGAAATGTTCGAGCATATTGGATCTAGTTCTGGAAGCATCTCTAATGGATCCAAGAGCATAATCAATGATTTATTTGAAAGGAATCAACATTTAACTGATCAGGTGAAAGCACTACAAATTGGTCAAGAATCTCAGATGGTGAGAATGGTAGAAACAATGAACAATGAAAGACAAGTCGAGAAAGAAAGGAATCTGGCTATTGATGACCGAAGACAAATGACTAAACAACTTCAAGCCAAAGAGAGTGAGGTACAAAGATTCACTGATCATCATTTCCAAGTAACTAATCAAATGATGACTGTGAATCAAGAGGTAAACCGAGTGAATGGAGAATTGTCAAGAAGACTAGAAGATGTTGGAAGACTCAGAGAAGAGAATGATAAGCTAAGAAATGAACTAAAAAATCAATAGCAACAAAATGAAATGAAGAAACTTGCTGAGGATAGTTCTAAGAAGATTGATGATTTTCTAACTAATCAAAGAAGATTTGGGAGTAGAGCTCGTATAGGCTACACCGGTGAAGGAGAATTATCACAACAAGCTGAACAAGTCAACAACAATCAAAATTAGAAACCTAAATTATTGGCATGTTATCACTATGGCAAACTGGGACATACATCTAATGTGTGTAGAAGCAAAGCACAAGGTAAACCTCCTGTCACTCCTAAGTTTAATGGATATTATTATGAGTGTGGTAAGTTTAGACATCTAGCTTATGAGTGTAGAGCTAAATAGAATGATATTGCTAACAATACCACTGTGTGTTGGGCTTTTTTCAGGTTTTGTGAGGTTTTCAGTTTTAAGTCATGGTTTAATCCTTCTGAAAGTTTAATTTCTAGGGTTTAGGTTTTTAAAAATCCATCAAATTTGTTATAACCAAGCCTGAAAACCCTTACCCTAGGTTTTGCCCTTTTGAGAAATCTTGTTTCTTCGTGTAAACCCTTAAGTTTCCCCAATTCTTATATTTTGTTGTTTCTTTTTGGCCACTTAAGTGTTTTGATTATGTACATGATTATTTCCATCAAGTGTTCATTGAATCGTGTAGTATTGTTTAATGTCTTTGAGTTATTCAGCAAACTGGCGAATGAGTAAACCCATGTTGTATGTTTTCTTTAGTCGCTAAGTCTCCAAGTTGTTCAGCGGTTACCTCAACCTTTGTGTGAACTAGTGAGTATGTGGTCTCCTGTTCGCTTATTTCCTTGCAGTTTCCTATTAACTTCTAGTGACTTGGCGTGGCGGTGTTCTCTCATTCTTAGAATCAGGTGGTTAAGACTTGTATTATCTAGCGATCTAGTGAGGATCATTAATTATCCATATGATCGACAGTTATGATTTAATTTCAAAGTATTTGGGTCCTACATAAATTGATTTGGTGATTTGATGACTGTGTTATAAGTTCTATGTGCTCTAAGTTTGGTGGCTCCGATTGTTTGGCTTAATGGATTGGACAAATGTGGTTTTCCCTATTATTCGTGTGATCTCATAATATTTTGGCAAGGTTTTAAATCTTCTGGCGATCTGGCGAATGTGGTAGTCACGCATTCTCTTAAAAGGTTGGTTATGATGAAAGCCTTTTAGCGAATGGGTGAATCAAGTAATCAAGTAAGTTTTAACCCTTTGTTCACTAAGTCTCGTAATCAAAACATGATTGTCTTATAGTCTCAGTGAATTAGCGATGGCCATCAATTGAGGTCACAATCAACAGTTGAATCGAAGTCTCAGTTTGAAACAAGCAGTTGGGAAAGAATTCAGTGACTTAGAGAGTAAGCTTGTTCGATAGTTCTCCTATTAAACATGCAGTTAAGGCTATAAGTGAAGTCTTTGGTCGCCAAGTCTCAGAATAAATTAGCAGTCAACTAAAACATTAAGAGATTCAAAGATAGCATTGTCGCTAATTCTCTAAATGGTGACTATGGTTAGTTGCTCGGGCTAGGTTTTCTTTGTTCACTGGTTCACTGAATGGAGGAAGAGTTAAGAAATTGATTTCAAGAATCAGTGAAGCCTTTGGTTGCTAATTCTCTGAATGTGAGCTAGGGTTATCTTTTCATTTAGCGATTGTGAGAACCTTCAGTTGCTAGTTCTCTAAAATGGGCTCATTTAAAGAAAATAATAAAGAAAGGTTAAACATCATTGCCATGTGGATAAAGTACACCGTCGAGCTAGAGAAAAAGTAGTTGGCCATCCAATTAGTTTTAAAGGGGAAGTTTATCACGTAAGCAGGGTGATAGAGTACCAAACTATAATCATTTCCTTTTTTCCTTGTTTTTGAATTTTTAAATCTATCTGTCAACATCCTGACATTGGATAGCATTGATTTGAAAATTGGTGATATGTGAATTGAATGCAGAAGTAATTGGAGGTAGATTTGCAATAATTTTGGCAATTGTACACATTTCAATTTACATCAATAAATAGGCTAAACTCATTATTTTCTGTGTTCGAAATCATTTGAAGAGAATTGTGTTTTCTGAAGCAACCTTTGAGTGCCAAGAAAATCAAGTTTACAGAATTGAGAGCAATTGTGCAAAAAAAATGAGTCAACCAGAGCTGAGTGTGACTTCTTCTTGTGGTGAAGCCAAAGCGAAAGGTGGTGAAGACAAGATCAAGCCAAATTACTCAGATGAATTTCTCAAATTGTTGCCTAGTTCCAGTCAAAACAAGAGAGCTCCTGATGATGTCTTTGAAGATGTTCTAGGTCATTGCAGAGATCCTGTCACACCATCCTGCTCAGGTTATACTATTTTTAGTTATTTTTATCAAAATAGGAGTGGGCAAGTTCCTATTTGTAATGTTTGGGCTTTGGGTTTAGGGAAATTGATTGTCCCTGATGTGTTTTTAGATGTGGACTTAATTGTTGCACTGGCTAGGTTGTATGATCCTATCTCCAAAACAATTAGGAAGGCAGGCCAGTCACCTTTGGTTATTCTTGGCAGGGGTTCTTTCATGAAAGCTTTTAGTTTTTACACATCTTCCTCTACTGAAATTAATTTGAGCCAAGAGAGAGAGAGGTATACAAATAATATAGGGTCAGTAAAAGACTAGATGGTGAAGCATATCCCAAAGCAAGGTAAATATATAGCTCCCCTCCCCGCTAGCATGAATGCCCCTTACCAGTTTAAATCCATCCATTACTATATGAAGCAGACTTGTTATGGGTTGTGTAGAATATTGGGAATAGATGGGGATGAATAATTTTTGCCAGCTGATCTTTTGATGATGATTTTAGATATCTAGAATTCTCTAGTAAACACATATTATGATTACATCCAGTATGTAATTGATAGGATGCATGAAGGGTTAATGTCTGTCAAGGAAAGTAAGAAGCCCATCAAGTTCTTGCATTACTCTATGTTGATGCACTTAATTCTATTTTTCAACATCAATAGTTTTGAATTGAATATGCTGAAAGCAAGATTCACCTTCCAAGATCAGCATAATCCAGTGCAACTATGGGTAAGTGTATGGAATAGTACTTCAAATGAGTGTGACTTTTGTGTTTTCAAGAACTTCATTGTTTTTCCTATTCTGAGATGGCTGGTCATCAATGTTACAAGGTTACCACCTACGGTTCTAAGGCTGCTAAGACCTATGCAATTGGAGGACAAATGGGAGGGAAACCATAATTGGGGTGATTTCTACTTTGGGGAAATTTCTACAATTATAAGAGTTTACGGTTGCCCCCAACCCCCACATTTGTTACCAAAATTTGTGCCACCAAGAGTTGCTTCTTTGAAATTTGTTTGGCAGTTGATGTGGATAGATAGAGAACTTTTGGCCCCTCATAGGAAAGGTACTTTCACACCTAGGTAGTTCAGAATTAGTGATTTCTTGATTGGTAAGAGGGCTTTCACACAAATTACCACCTAGCTAAATCAATTCAAGATGGTATCTGGTATTTACAGACATGTGGACCTTGAGGACTTCATTAAGACTGCAAGGTTGACACTGATACCTAGTATTGGTGTCAATAGTGAACATGAGGCCCTTGATGAGGAGGATGTGATTAGGAATATTGTGGATAAGGATGAGGTCACTACAAGATGGAGGAGGTTGTTTGACCTGAAGGACTTGCAAACTTAGTTGAAAGCGGCCCAAATTCCTTTTGAGGGTTTCTTCCCTAACCTTCCCTACTTAGAAAGAATTAATAAGATGATAGAGATGCATGATACTCTATCAAATCAATTGGAAAAGTTGCTTGATCAGAAGGAAACAAAGAAAAAGAAGGATTACTCATCTTCTGATTATGAGGAATTCTCTAATGGATCCCAAGAAGGAGATAGCCCACCACAAGTTGGAGACTTACCAATTATTGATCTTATTAAAGACCAATCAAAGGTAGAGGACCTTCCAGAGCCACCATTGAAGAAGTAGAGGTTTGAAGAGGGAGAGCCTTCTAAGCAGAACAAACAGAGAGGGGGGATTGATAGAGCATCTGCTCTTGTACTAGGTGATAGGGCTTACCATCACCAATTGAGAAAAACAATAAGGGCCAACAAGATGGTGGCCACTAATGAAGTAGATGAAGAGCAGTCCTTGTGGTTAGGACAAGATATTAGAGAGGTATATTACGAGGAGTTCTTAAGTGATGACTAATTCATCAAGAGTGATGAATTTAAGAGTTTTCTTATCTGGAAAAAGCAACAAGATGTGGCTAAGGCTATGCATGAGGGAGTAGAGCCAAGTGAAGAAACCATGAGAGCATTAGCCTCTTATGATCCTAGCCTTGAGGCTGTAACTGTAGATGAAGCTAGAGAAATGGTTAGATCAAGTGGAATGCTTCTAACTCCAGGATGGGATTTGACCTCTACTTTTATCATTGATCAAATAAGAAAGTAACCACAAAGTCGTCTATCCTATGAGGTTCATATTGGTGATGTGATAAGAGGAAGTGGCTATGACCCTAAGTCCCAGGCTGTTGCAATGTGGTGTATGGCCCCTAAGACTCAAAAGCCATCTCTACTAAGTATAGAGGATCAGATGGAAGGAAATAAAATCATATGGACTGTACATAATACAACTAATCTTGACGTTTCCAAGGTAGTGACCCATTTTTCTAACTTGAATGAAGCAAAGACAGCTTAGTTGTCTGAAAGGTATGCAAAACTATTTGAGAATGCAAATGTAATGGCCAAAGATAGGGACTTGAAAATGATGAAGATCAAGCAATTGGAAGATGAGTTGGTTGAATTGAAGGTTAGGCTTGAAGAAGCCTCAAAGGTAGTTCTTCCCCCTCCTTTGAAGATTGAGGTCCCTGCTCAGATAGATACAGAGGTTCTTGATAAGCCTGCGAAGGAATTAGAGAAAATAAGACTAGATGCATCCTTGGATACTGTAGCAAGGATTGTGCAATATTGGTAGGACAAAATAAAGGATAGGATGGAATCAGTCCATCAATCAGTCAGTCTATTACATCAGGCTAGTGGAAAAGTGAATGAGTTTTTGACTACTTTGGAGCCACTCTTTAGTGCATGGTCAGGGAGGAGCTCACTGTTTGATAAGCTTGATGATTTGCAGGAATATAGGTCTGCTATTCCTAAGGTAGTAACTGAGGTTTTTGAAAAGATTGGTTTAGTAAGCACTGTATCAAAGTTATTTAAAGGTAAGTCTAACCAGATAATAGCCAAGCTGGCTATGTTTGATGGGAATAGCAGTAAGTACTTGCCTCCAATATATGATAATGGTGGGAGTATTGTTAGTATAAATGAGTGGAAAGCATCAATGGATCAAATGATAATTAAGCAGGATGCTTTCCTTAATGGTGACAGAGCTTTGGATTTAGAAAGATGCAATAGTATAATTGATAGCTTATTTAAAATTGGAAGTGATTGCATATGGTTTGTAGTAGAGGCTAAAAGTGTAACTAATTCCATGTGGGATTAGTAGATCAAATCACTACAGGAATTGTAGGCTTACAATTGGCCATCTGATGATGATGTGGTAGCATGGAATAAACTGACAAAGAAGAAAAAGAAGAAGCCAGCTGCCCAGATGACAGAAAAGGAAGAAGAATAGGGTACATATGGCACCTGTTCCAAAATTTGAGGGAGACCATGTTTCAAATAGAGGATGATGTAGGTTAGCCATATGGTGGTCATCATTCATACATCAAATTATGTAACTGCTCTGAAATGTCTTTAGACAAAGGTGCCACTTGTAAAATTGTTAAGTAGTTGAGAACTGCTTTCTATTGTTGTAGTCTCAATCTTTTGATTTGTACTATTTTGTCTGTAGTGCAAGTATTTTTGATAGCCATCCAAATATTTTTGCATCCTTTGGAGGATTCTAAGATGGCTATGGGTATATATAGCAAGTTTTTACTCTTTTCAAAAGGTGGTTAATACATTTTGTAAAAGTTATGAGATATAGAACCTTATTTCTCTATAGTCATGGTGATATTGTACTGATAGATTTTGAATGTTAATACAAAGATATTGGAACTCTATTGTTACTATTTGTTGTCTTTGTGTATGGACACTTTAGTTTTCTTATGCATTAAATTGTAAGGCTTTTCAATGCATTGTTCACAAAGTGAATGTAGGGGTTAAACTTAAGTTCTTTCAAGGAAAGAGTAAAATCTTAAGGGAGGTCTCTATGAATTAATTGTCCATGTATGAATTTGATAGAAGATGTAGGAATTAAAAGAATGGGATGCGATGCATTTCATTTGGGTTTAGTATATTTGTCTTGATAGAATTGTGTGGAGGTAGGGTTTGACTCTGATGCCCAAATAGATAAGGCACTGGTTTAAGATATATTTGCATCTGTTGCCACCAAAAAATATTCATAAACTATTTTAATTTACTTTTGTTGCTTGTCCTTGAGTTGACACATTTATGAAAAGTGCATAAATGTCCATTTTGATGCTTTGAAGAAGCTTATAAGAAGGTAAACCCGCCTGAGTTTATACTCAAAGTGAAGAAAGTTCTACAACCTTAATACCTTAGTGCTTGCATTTTATTAAATGCATCTATTGGGATAATTGGAGTTATGGTTTTTTCAGATCATAAATCATCTACAGATTTGAGCACTAACACTATGGAGAAAATATGCTATACTTGTAATAAACATGGACACATTGCATGGGAGTGTAAGGCTAAGATGAAGCAAGTATGGACTCTTAAGCAACAAACACAGGGAAAGCCCTATCAACCAAAGAGACAAGGTAAATCTTATGTTTGGGATTATAATACATGGGCTAACTATACTGCTTGTGGTAGATATGGACACATTGCAACAAATTGTTAGAGAAAGAGTCGGAGTGGACAATCAGGAAGCTGGACAAGCACTGGAATGGCTTGTATGCACTGTCATAGGGTCGATCATTTAAGAAAGAACTGCAGAGACCAAGCACCAGATGAAAACCATATATTTGAGAGTGGATATACAATCATAGATATCAAAAAGTTAAGGAACACTATATGGAAGAAGGCATCTAATGAGAATGCTGAGTCAAGTAATGTTGTCGGTGAAACCTCATCCACTAGATTGGGTGACATCGGTACCTCCACTTAAGGTGAAATAGGTATGTATGGGACTGACATTTCTAATGATCACATTTTACATATAGTTCCTTATACATCATGTACTAATACCAAATCAGCATGAATAAAGATGCACTATGGTTTATATGTTATAAGCTAACAATTTTATACAGTCAGTAAAAGAGAGACCGAGAATTGGTTACCTAATGGTAATCACTATTTAAGGTTAACCGAGCACATGTATCAACTGACGAAGAAATCCTTTGTTAATTGAGCGGATAAAATTTTTAGTTGTCATCAAGCTAACAGCTATTTTGTACCAAAAGTTAGGTCAAGCATTTATTGCATGAAAGTTTGAGTGGGAATATCAAAAAGTCTATAAATACACGGGAAATAAAGTTTATTGTTACATTACGATTTTGAGGAGCGGAGATATCACAGAGAAGAGTTCAAGCTAGAATATTTTTAGAAGGATTCAAGGCTGCTTTAGATCAAATTGACATCACTCTTCGATTACTCTGAGTAATTTCATTTTCTATCAAACACTTTTTATCTTGCTGCTTGCCGAAACCCTAGAATCGATTTATGGCATCTACATCATCTGCAAGAAAATCACAAAGTATTGAGGAGGAAGTTAATCTAATCATTAGGGAAAATTTTGATGAAACTAAGTTTAAGACACATCCCAAGGTGACAACAAAAATAGATTTAATGGGCACTTTTTCAAGCATACCAGATAGGGTTTTGTTGACAAAAGATGTAAGATCATATTTTCACTACAAAATTGGAGAAGTTGGAGATTTTGAAACTATTGCAGCATATCAACAACTCTATGGCACTGATGGAAAATTGAAAATAGAGCACAAAAAGATTGAGGAATCAGGGTTATCATGTATCACAAACTTTCTACAATCATTTAAGATAGATTGGATCAGAATCATTTTGAGCAGGTATCACGATGATAAATTCTGGCTGGATAAACCAATAGAGGTCAACAAGAAAATGATCAGTAGGGTTACTGGGCTCCCTACAACTAAAAAGGCTAAAGCCTTCTGTAGTTCATCATGACTGAATGTTGAAAATAATATTGGAGCACAAAGGGATGGTTGGGCACTGAAGATTTTGACAATCAGAGACCCAACAGTTAAATTTGTAGCACATGTGATCAGGTACAAGATATATCAATCAAGTAGACTCAACAGCGTACCCTGCAACATAGTAGACACATTGCAAAAAATTGTGGTGAAAGGTCACCAATTTGATCTTGCCGAGGTACTATTTCATCAGCTTTAGGAAAATATGAAGACAATAAGAAAAAAGAAGCCTAACACATGTAAGTTCAGATCACTACTTGTTTGCATATTTTTCTATCTACAAAAGTATGTACCTAGCATCAGTAAAGTAAATTGGAAATCAGATATACCGACAATGAAATAGATCAATGATATGATGAGTAAGTTAGGAGATAAACTAAATTTAGAGTTTGATGCATACTTCAAAGAATTTCAGACTAAACTGCATAAAAGAAGCAGAATTTCGAGGGAATTAGTTGATAAATTTGAGAATGATATATGTTTTGTAGTCAACACAGATTATACTTTGATAAAAGTAGTTGAACCTAGGATAAAATGGTTGGCACTGATGGGTTATGAAATGAACCATGATTTCACATTGAAATCTATTAATGCACTACTTGCATTACCAATAGACCCCATTGCCACTAGGTTCAGAGTATATGAAGAGGCCAAATCTAGAATCTCAACAGGTATAGAGATTGGTAGAATGTTTAGAAAGGAAAAGAAGATGAAGAAAGATCTCACTGATAGATTCAGAGATGTCTCTGAAACATCTGAGGAGACACCGGTTGAATAGGCAACCAAAGGTTAGTTACAGTTGGATGACAAACCATATGATAGTGAGGAGACTGAGTCTGACAAAGAAGATAATCCCACACTAGTTCCTCCACCTGAAATTCCTAAGAAGAAGTAGTTACCAATACAAGAAGGTATGAAAATAAGATCATCAACTACAGCTTCACCACTCCAGAAGAAAGAAGTAGAGAAAGTAACAAAACTAAGGGCAGCTACACCGACAAGGAAATATATCAAGAGAAAGAACAAGACTGTAGCTGAGGCACCAAAGAAAAGGGGAAAACTGATAAGAAGTAAAGAAGATCTTGAGGAGACTAAGATTGAAGATGACATCAATCAACTCAAGGTGGTTAGTAACAAGGTAAAATCAATAGATGAAGTCATTGAAGAAATAATTGAAAATGGAGATCTTACTGATCCCAAAATAGACAGATTTGACAAGATGTCAAATGAAGATCAAACCAATATAGAAGAGGTTGTCATCCAAATGATGATCAAATTCAAGAAAGTTCCAATGGAATTTGCCTGTGCATTACTGAAGAAATTGGATGACAAGATTACTAAAAAATGGTCTATTGCACTAGACACCGAGAAAAGAAAGTGAGAAAGATCTCTAGTTCAGGCAACCCCACACCTAAGCTCTAGAGAACTTAGTGAGTACATGACCAAATACCAAGCAAGATTTATAATCAAGAATTGAGCCATGATGATACTAGATGAAAATGTGGCAGATATGGATACCACAAGTGATTCTTTATGGACATCAATTTTTAAGGCTGAAGAAAAAGCTGAGCAAGAAGCATTCTTAAACATGTCTAAGAAGAGAGAAAATTCCAAAGGTAAAGGTATTTGTATTGATGAGGGAACAACAAAGAAATCAAAGAACACCAGTATATCAGTTATCAAGGTAATTAATATCACCAACCATAAGGAAGAAATAATTGTTTCACATGATGCACTGGACAAAGTAGAAATTCTACAAGAGAAGAAAACTGATGATGATGTACTCATTGAGGACATCACAAATGGTGATCCCAATGACAAAGATGATGAAGATTTAAATATTGAACCTAATCAAGAAGTACTAAACACTGAGTGTATATTTGCATCACTACTAGGTGAACTTCTTGTACTTGCAGAAGTAGTCAAAATTCTTTCTCAAGTACATCCCAATGGCTTAGACCTTGAGTAAAACAAAGACATCACAGGGGATCAAGACATTGAGAAACCTATAGAGACAAATGAGCCTACACAAATAGAGGCACCTTCTACTGAGACAAAGGCAATAGAAGAGACAAAGGAAACTGAGTTGAACCCACTTAACACCACATCTGAGGTTCCCACTCCATCAACTGAGACTATAGCACCTTAGGAGTAGAAGAAGGAAGCAAGTGTGTCAACCGAGAAGGATACTCCAAAGATTGGAGATAAAACTATTGTAGTTATTGAGAAGAAATCACCTCTAGCACCAGAGAAGAAGAAGAAAAAGAAAGAAAAAGGGCTGGTCACCCTAGATGAAGTGATAATTATCCCTGAGTGTGACCTGAGGACCCTAAGCCCCGAAGATTTGAGTAAATATGGGGAATTATGTTCAAGAAAGGCAATTCAAGAGAAGTTGAAGCAAGAACACAAATGAAAAGAAATATTAATAGATGTGAGGGATATCCTACAATAGGTAGTACATGAGGTGAATATTGATGAGGATACTCCTATCATAGATCAACTTGCTACACTTGCCGAGAAGATCAATGCCCTAGACATTGATGCGGATAAACAAATTGAAGACATGGCAGAATCTAGGATACAACACAAATTGGCAGAGAAAATAAGCCTAGAAGTGGCACTGAAGAAGGTCAAATTATCTAAGGTAATCACCAAGATAAAAAATATCACCCAGTTAATTTTTAATTTCTTACTGAAGCTTTGTACTATAGACACCTTCATTGTTGAAGTCAGTGAGAAGATCAAAGGATTGGAAGTAGAAATAAAGTTAAGTACAAGTGCAGCTATAATCGAGCCTAATGCTTTCTCAAAGCACATTCACCAAGTTCAGGAACTCCGACGGTTAATAGCAGATTTGAAGAAATAAGAAGAGCATATAATTGATCAGGTTGCTGAGTTACAAAAAGAACTCCTACCATACCTAAAATTTTTTGAGGCACACATTGTCAAAGTTGAACAACTCGTTGCAACACTAAAAATTTTAGTGTTAGATAACATCTTTGACATGCATGCACAAGTCAGTCTTGAGCATATTACTCTCATCAACTTGAAAGAGGAATGGAAAAACCTCTTGGAGTGAGTGAAGAAAACCCACCAACATATTTTTGACAAGATGTGAGTATACTACTTAAATTTTGTATTTGGCATTACTATCAAAAAGGGGGAAAACAATGTATAATTCATTATGCCAAATATGTACATAGATGCTATGTATACTACATATTACCGGCAGCATGCACCGAGGGGGAGTACTTAGTACTTAGAATTTTTTTGATGTGTATATGTATATGGTGGAAGTAAAAGTTATATATAGAAAATTTTGTCTATATACATTCAAAGTCTTGATACTAATGCCAAAGGGGGAGATTTTTATCTCTATTGAGCAGTTATAGTTGTCATTAGTATCAAAGGTTATCATACATATCAGTTGGTAACTTACATTGAGCTAATCGATAACTGGAAGCAAGATAGACTAGTCAGTAAAGCTATACACCGAGCATTAGATAGTTTACTGAGCACCAGAAGACATCAACACCGACAGATGGTAAACATCAAGCGTCATAGTAGACATTGAGAAATTTATACAGTGTTTACCGAGGATCATAGAAAATGGCATAGTAATCTGAAATGGCACATACTTCTATGCAAATGGTTACAATGGTTCATAAAATGGTTTACCAAGATCAAGGAACATTTAATGTGATGATATTCATTAAATGTAATGTATATCTTTTGTAATAGTTGATCTAGGTTATTTTTGTACACCGTAGATCTTAGGGTTATGACTATGTTGTGTAACCTAATTTTGTTAAAGTGGCAAAAAATAGAACACTATATATTTGTGTGTTCACATCTTTTTTGGTGTGAGCTGATATATGAATCATAGAGCACTTGAAGAAATTTTCTAACTTCAAGTCTACTAGTTAACAGAGCAGAACCAAGTACAGAGGAATTCAGATTGAGCAGAATTAGAAAAGGCTACCGAGCAGTTCAGAGGAGAGATTCATCACAAGTGAGGTGATATTTTATCAGAACTTATAGATTTGTATCAGACAATTAAGTTTTCAATTAGCATATAATTACCTATTGCTTTGTGACCATTGTAATAGAGTTTTGGGTAAAATCTCTTAACAGAGTAGACTTAATAGTCTTATGTAAATCTCTTAACCGAGTGCACACTTCATTAGTATTGTTAAAATCCTATAACTAGGTAGATCTAGCTGATCTAACATGTCACTCCTAATAGGGTGAGATCACCAGAAGTGATCAAAACTTGTAGCCCTAATAGGAAAACCTTTTCTATCTACAGTAGTGAAGAATTTGTGGGTGTCATCCCCACCGCAGTTTTTACCTTCTAACAAGGGTTTCTGCATTACCAAAATACTTGTGTCATGTGATTGTCATATTGATTTCATGTTGTTTACTTTCATAAGTTAAATGAATGATTAATACATGTAGTTAGATTCAAGTTGTTTTGGTCGGTTATTACTGTTTACAGTTATATATCTGAAAGGTTTACAAGTAAAGTTTTTGAAGTCACCGATTCACCCCTCCCCTCTCAGTACCTATCTCTCCTAATTCCAAAAAATCTCAGAGAATTATTCTAGCCATCGATAGTCATTATTTTCCTCCAGTAGGTGCCACTTCTAGAGGAAATACCTCCCAATATTTGTCCACTTCCGATGATGCATGAGCTTCTCAACATCAAGGTTGAGTAGAAATGGTTGCTTGGGCACATTTACCCCTGGTTGTAGAAGCCTAGGAAAATCATTTTCCTAATGAATTCCAAACCCAATTTCTCCAAATATGAAAACATTCACATCATTACCGAGGTACTTTTCTCTGAAAAATTTCCTCAATAGCATGAGGATGTCCACCTTTTCCCCCCAGGTCCAACAAAGATGCCAAGAACTAATACAAAATGTTGGTGTTAACTCTATGCCTATTTTCATTCTCCAGAAATTCACGTCCCAAGACCATCCTTATAGCCTCCTTGGTGAAGGCTCCCAACTCCATAGAAATAGACATCAGGATTGGGTCTGTGACCAAGCCCAAAAAGGCCTTCTGATCCTCCAAGGAAGTGCATCTTAAATGAATTGGAGTGTCCATTGAATATTGAAATTTGACAAATTGATATTAGTATTCTAATTTTTGAGAAAACTCAAAGAGAAGCTAGCATGCACAGACTATTTTCACAAAATATGCTTTCAAAATCATAAATTAATGAGTGTAGATCATCTATTTATAAGTCCCTGATTGAAATTCTTTTTCTTCCCTAAAGATCTAATTAATTCATTAGGTAAATGGTAACTATCCTTCAAAAATTTCCAAATCTTTCATATTTAATGCAAGAATGGGTGAAATTGGAAACAAAACTTATGATAAGATATTTTCTATCTTGGGAATAATGAATACAGGTGGACATAACAATTCTTTAATATAAAAAAACTTGACACCTATGCCCACTCCGCAGAAATAATGAGCAAAGTATGTTAGCTGTGAAATGGCGGCAGGAAATGAATCTTTACCATTGATGTAAGATCATCAAATTGTTAGAAAACAATGTCAGAAACCATTGATGTAAGATCAATTAAGCCTTAATGCATTATTCTATCGAGGTAATGAATCTAATGATGTCAGACACATATCTATCATTGAAAATTGAAACTGAAAGGCACCATCTAAGAAGCCATTATTTGATAGTTACATTACTTTATTTGATGTCATCTACTCATCGCCATTGGTATTAATTAATAATTTTATGAGGTCAAAGACTCACACGTCCATTGGATTACAACATATTAATGACCAAAGGTGAATTTCAGGCCTATTATTGTTCTTCATAACCTTTATGACAAACTTTTAGTGGATCATGACACGTGGTATGATTGATCGTGGGCTTATTGGATGAGGATCATAGTGATGGGACCCACTACACTTGCTAGTGCAACTTCAACATCAAATCAGAACCATTGGATTAAGAGAGATGAACGGTGGAAGGTGCATTTTAGATGGAATGTGGTGGGATAACTCCTTTACTGAAAACCCTCTGGAATCGTCACACGTGTTGTTAGCCCATTTTCCTATCATACAAAAAATCTTTGAAAATGGCCAATTTTTGCTTCAAGTGTGATAGAATAGGGTTTTGTCATGCAAAGGGTTTTAAAAGTTTTTTCTGTCCATAAAACCCCACCCTTGTCTATTTTCTCATTACTTTTTTGGGCACTTAAGTCCCTTTTCTTTATGTGCTTATCTTTTCCTTTGTTCTCCAAGTCTCCTAATGTTTGGTGGTTAAGTCTTTTATTCTATGACTTGGTGACCAAGGCTATCTTATGATCTCATAATGTCTGATGTTAAGTCTTTAACATTTGGAAATTGGGCGACAAGGTTAAGACTTGAAGGATAATGGTTATCTCCTGATCTCTGGATAGTTGACAATTAAGTTTTGACATTTGGAAACTTGGTGAATGTGTGAATGTCCTGATCTCTAAATCTCCAAGTGCCGATGGTTAAAGTAAAATATTCAGTGATTAAGAGACTACCATTGATGAAGGTCTTGATCGACGATTTTTGTTAAATCTCAAGATAAAAGTTGGGCTAAGGGAAACATTCTACGATTCAGTGAAGGAAGGTTATCTCTAAATCTCATAAAGGTTATTGTTAAGTCCAAAAGATCTAGTGACTTGGTGAAAATGGCTTACTCTAGGTCTCGTGATGTTGCGGTTAAGTATATAGCATCCAACGATCTGGCAAGCGGTTAAGAAATGTGTTATCTCCAAAACTCATAATGAAATGGTTAAGTCATGAAACATTCAATGATTGAGTGACAACTATAGATGATGGACAAGATGAAGGGCTGTCACTGAATCTCATGATCTTTGCTAAGTTAAGTAAAGTATCCAAAGATTATGAGATTTTCCTCAGTTGCTCATTCTCGAGAACTAACCCTAGTCAAGACAACTACTTAGAGACTATGAGGAGGCTTTATCTCCGAATCTCATAATAAAACCATGGTTAAGAAAAGTGTCTAGAGATTGTGAGATATGTGTTGGTCACTGAATCTCCTATGTCATTCTTTGAGAATGAAAAATCACTCAGAATGTAAAATTTTTAATTATTTCCAATTATTAAATCTCCATACCAACTATACAACTATTGTATTAAATTGCCATGTTTATATGCATTTTTAAAAAAACATTCACCATGACAAATAAATTAATTAAAATATTTGGAAAATAGTTTCTCCATAATTTATCAGTATAAGGAAGTCTGATTCACCAATTAAATTAATAATTTTCCTATAAAAAAATGTAGTCGGCATATTTTTTTATAAAAATGGTATACGTTATAAAAAAATTTGCCACCAAATATCCATATTTTGAAACACAATTCACCATCAATATTAAAAAATTTCCCTCCAAAAACCATGTGATTCACCATGATTTTATACTTTTTGGGAGGAGGGGTTTCTTAAAGTTATCCCCAAATAGCTGCTGATCACAATAATAGAAAAAGCCAAGAGGACACCTATGACATCCAAGATTTGAGAATCTAGGAGCAGGCTATAAAAGTCAGTCAGACATAGGATCAGATGACAAAGTGATAGGATGCAAGAAAGTGAGTAATTTACTACTATTTTTAAGAATTTTGACCAACCTAGACAAGTTTGGCTTTGGATCCATGATGAGTCTTAACATTTCCAAATTAGGTTTAAGTGTTTCCAAGCAAGGAAATAATGTGATCAAACAGTAGCCTCCAAATAGTCCATCAATAGCCTTCATGGGTCTTTATCACATTAAAGCACATCAATCACACTCTACCGAAGGTAAAAAAGGAGGCGTTCCAACCTTTTCCCACAACTTGATACTCTTGGCCCCACAATTAAGTGGTTGAATGGACTTTCCTAGGACTTTTCAAGTTATGAATCAATTGGAAGAGAACATCCAAGCTTTAGCATCCAAGGGAGAACATATGGTGAGTAATCTTGGGGTGATTAGGGTAAGTCCACTTAGATTAATCCTTTCACAAAGGAAGTCACATGAATAAAATGGTTGGCCTCTAAATCCTAAGGTGTTTAGTAAGGGTCTCTATTCATAACTATACCTTGTTGTTCTGCAAGCAGAATTGAGGGCTATAGCCCTATAAGCACTCAAAATGTATAGTCTCTCAAGAAATATTAAGATCTCTTGGCCCTATACAAGTTGGATGTACTCCCCTTGTAGTCTTGTAAACAAGATTGAGACCATGATGGCCCTACAAGTGCCTAGACAAGTGTAGTATTTCTTAGCAAGATTGAGGCAACTAGGCCCTACACATGAAGAAGCATTGGAAGTAGATAATAGCCAAGTCTTCCCTCTCTTTGAATTGAAGGAAGATTTTGATTATAGTGGGGTGGAGTTAGTCAAGTTATCTTGTTTCCCACTTAGGTCATTCCCAAAAGATTTCTCTCTTGGCAGGCCCTCTAAAGGTAAATGCAAGAAAGTAAAATGGATAGCTAATGGAGGTTAAGATTTATGACTTTACATAAGGAAAAGAGCATACTCTCCTACTCCATAGTTTCTCCCAAGCACATCAAACACATGTTCATTTAACTAAGATCCCTTTACAAGTGAAAAAATAAGTAGGTCAAGATTTCTGATTTATCCTATAGGAGGTGAAGAGCATACTCTCCTACTACTCAAGTAATCACAAGAAAATAAGTCTTTCTAATTAAAACTAGGTGCCTAGAAAACCAAATCTATGAAAGCACAATGTTTAGTTGTGTCTCCAAGGAAACTTGCAAGACAAATAGCTTTAGTAGTCTCAAAAATAAGTCTTTGACAAGTGTCCTACAACCACAAAGCATTAGTAGTCTTGAAATAAACAAGTGTTGATGTATTTAACAAGTGATTTCTCTATTAAATGGCCTACAAAAACCTGTTAGAACTTGCAAAACAAAAGATCAAAGCCAAGAAAAAGCCAAAACAAGAATCAAAATCCAAAAAATTTGAGATCTAGGACCCTAAAAATGCTCACTATTTCTGATATGAGTAAACACAGAGTAATTCCTAAGATGTAGACTTGTACGAGTATTCAAACTAGACAATATGAGTAAACACATAGTATAGGTTTACAATACAAGAATCCTCACAAAATAGTATGAGTATTCTCACTATCCAGTATGAGTAAACACTCAGAATGTTGTTTTCTCGTATGAGTGTTTTCATTGTATGGTACGAGTATTGTCATAGTTTTAGAAAATAAACCAAAAAAATATGCAAGTAAAGGGGCAATTTTTTGATTCTAGCCCCACGGTGGGCACCAAAAATGTGTGGTTAAATATTGGCATCAAATTGAAATTCAACCAACACTCAATAAACTATTAAATCAAGAATTTAGTTATAGGAGGCCATATCAAATGAACAAACTAAACTCTCAAAAGCAGCTTATTGCTTCCTAGTTGAAGCGAGTTTTTTCTTTTTTATGATGCTCATCAGATTGGCATGAAGGATTAGTGACTTGACTACTCTAAAATGGAAGATTTCAAATGCAATGCAAAATAGAAATGAACTAGAATGTAAGATTAACAATGCTAAAATGAGAGAATTAAGTTAGAGTGGATGCAAACAACTAGTATTCTAGAATGAAAATGCAAGAAACTATGCTATGATTGACAATGCAAGAAAGAAAACTAGATTTAACAATGCAAAATTATGCTAAGAGAAACTAAGAACTAGGAATTCAAAATAACAAGATTACTCTAGAATGCAAGTATGCAAGTATGCCAATAACTAAGATGCTCTAGATTGCAAGATAAAAAGATTGAACAATGATCAAGATGAAACCCTTGAGCCAAGGAAGAGCTTCCTTTTAAAGGAATTTCCTTAAGAATAGAAGGTGAAGATTAAGAGGCAAAAGATGTTAGGTAAAATGAGACAAAATAGCAATTTTGAAAGCACAAATCCCCTTTAATTGATAATTAATCAGGATTAAGTATGTGCACACATGTGAATGTGTTTTTTTAATAAAAGTGGAGAAAAGATATTTTATAGAAATTAAATAAATATGCAAGCTCTAGAAAATAGACCATAGTATAAGCTTGATATAAGATTTTTGATTTAATTATGTAAAGGGGATTTTCAGGTTTACTCTGCATAATTATGTCTAGTAAATATGCCTTTGAGATTTATGATTTTATTTGAGGTAATTTGATTGAAATTAGGGGCTTAGGTTCTACTAGACAAATTTTAGGTGATTACAGTGCTTACCCATAGTTTTCTTTTATCAGTTTTATATTGCCAAACTCTTTTAGGCCACTTTCATGTGTGCATTAATTATTTCAAATTTATTATGTGGCTTTGGATGTATGGCATTACATGGTGATTTGATATTGGATAGTCATGAGATATCATATATTTATAGTTAGATGATGTTAGTTACTTTGATGATGATTATTTATATGATTAACTATGTCATTTATAGATCATGATGTTACTTACCCCATACTTGCATGTTTATGGCTATCATGTATATTTTACCTTTCTATTTGACATGTTTGATGTAGTTGAGGGATGAAGTTGCAATTACCTGCTAGGGGGATCCACATGATGTCCTGATCCCTGCTATTGCTTGTTGTATATAAATATGGATGTACATGCTTGTATTTTATGTAGGTTTGTAGGTACCGGGCATCAACTTCTCTGAATTATCAAGATGAGCGCCTTCTATCGCAATGTCTCAATGGTAAGAGAGGGGAGATAACATTCATGCTCGAATCCCAACCTAAGCCATTTTATTATCCTGAAATAGCAGACAAGTTTCTGATTTATTTCCTCTTTGAATTCATCCAAGTGACATGAATTCATTAACCTTTCTCTTGAGCATGATTATCATTTTATTAGGTTCAGTTGGTTTTTCTATTCTTTGGCTGATTATGTGGTTGGTGTGATTGGTGTGAAATGGTTAAGTAATTTACTGAGATTAATTATGTGGTTGGTGTGATTGTTGTGGAATGGTTAAGTAATTTACTGAGATTAATTGTGTGGTTTAAATTTTATTAAATATAGAAAATATTAAATACGATGTTATTTAATTAATATAAATTAATTAAATATATTTATCAATTAAAATGCTTAATTAAAGTCTAATTGTGAAATTTAAGGATTTAATTAAATATTAAGTCCAAAATTTTAATTAAAGATAAATCTATTAATTGATGATAAATTATCAATTGGATTAATAATTAAAATAATATTTTTTAGTTATAATTGATATGCAATTAAGTTGCACAATCAATTAAAAATAAATAAAAGAATAAAGTAATTATCTATTAATTGATGATAAGTTATCAATTGGATTAATAATTAAAATAATATTCTTTTAGTTATAATTGATATGCAATTAAGTTGCACAATCAATTAAAAATAAATAAAAGAATCAAATAATTTTAAAAGTTGAGTGAATTGATATAAACGAAAAATACTAAAGGTGAATTAAGTGAAAGTGCATTGAGTTATTAATTATTAAATTAAAAATCATGCAAAAGGAATATTGGTAATAACAAAGTTTTGGGAGTTAAGTTGAGTTCCGGGTTTGCATGGTTGAGTTCAAGTTTCCAAGTTCTTTTTATTTATTAGGAGGATTTGGCCATTATTCTACACACACAGATTTGCAAGTTTTGACTCCAAGGATTGAATTGGAGGAAATTGTGAAAGTTTAAGAATTTTTTAGTTTTGATTTTTCTTCGTGGTTTCTATCAATTGGTGGTTTGAGGTAGGGTTTGAAACCCTTGTAGATCTGATTTCTTTTTTTGTTAAAAGAAAATTTGTTTTCTTTGTGCCTATTATATCTTGTTAATATATGTTTTTGAATTCTTCTCTTGCTTAGATTTTTGTTATAAGCTTTTGGTGAAAGAAATATGGTATTGTGAATACCTGGTATGTTAGAATTACCATAGAAAAATCTTGTTTTAAATCAATTAGGGTTTGATAAATTTTGTTGTAGAAAATATTAGGGTTTGAAAAATTTTGTTGTAGAAAACCTTAGGGTTTGAATCAAATTGAAATATTTAAATAATTTTTTTCCTTGGTAGAAATCAACTATTAGATTTTTTGTTGATTAATTCTACAAATATATATATACATTTGGATGTTCATTTTTTTAAAAAAATTACTAAATAATTTTTTTCCTTGGTAGAAATCAACTATTAGATTTTTTGTTGATTAATTCTTATATGTGCATGGGATACTTTATTCGAGAGATACTTATGTGGTTGTTTATATACTTAATATGTATGCATGTAAATTATATTATTTTAGTAATACTTAATTTTAGAATCAATTTATTTGAAATGACATTATAAATTAATTTTCTTATTAATGAAATTTATTTTGGAGATGTAATTATAGTTGTATTAGCGATTATTTTAATACATTAATTTTTGTAATTATGTTTTACAAATTAGTTTATTATTAATTAATTCATATGAATGTTTTTTCTTTTGTGATTATAGGTTAGGAGGGAATCTTTTTATGTCATACTTTTTAGGATTGTTACCACAGGTAGGGTTAGGAAATTGTGTTATATTTTTTTGTCTTGCATACTTGTATGACATTCGATTTTGTTATAACTCAACCTTATGGAAGCTCTTGTTTATGTTAGGATGTATATGTGATGGAAGTTGGTTATGTGTGTTCCTATGACATTTTGGAACCGGATCTTGAATTTTATGATTCACGATGATCTATGAGATGTTTTTGAGACTTATGAGCTTAGGGTAGGTTATCTAGGTGTTAGAGAGGACGTGGCTTACTTTGGAGGTGTCAGAGCCCAGAAGTGGCTACTCGGGTATCCTTAGTAAGTTACTTAAATAAGTGATAGTATAATGCATTAAATGGGGTTTTAAAATAAATTAATAAGATAATAGATTCATCGCCCATGCCTTGAGTTCTAGGATATGCTAAGGATGGGAGTGGGAGAAGATGCTTTCCTGTCTAGTAGTGACGGTGAGTTTTGGCATGATCGATTATCCTTGTCTACATGAGAGGATTTCAGGCTCTGCATATGTTCACACTTGGGAGTTAGAGTCTAGTGAGATCGTTCTAAGGGGTTGACATATGTGATGATAATTCCATGATTTTATCTTAGGTTTCCTACATGTGTTGGTTGCCTCAGGATTAGTATGTGTACCTTTCAATTTTTAGTTGTACCTTTGAGATAGGAATCTTCTAGGATCCCTTGTTTAGTACTTCCTGGTGATTGGTTTTGGTATTATTATCTGAGTGAGGTATGATGTTATCTCCTCAGCATGGTGGGAGTGGAACCATAGGTTTCCATAAGGTCGAGAGGTAGTGATTATCTTACCATTTGAGACTCTAATATTCTTGTACTAGTGTTGGATGATCCTTGTTGTGGTTGCTTCTTATTCTTTCATCCTTGAAGATTTGTTCCTATTCTTTCTATTATTTGTACTTAGTTATATTTACATACCCTACAAATTGTGCAGTGGATGTGGGTTATCATGTATACCTTATGGTTAAGATGTATTTTTTTATTCTTTTTTGAGATGATGTACTCTAGTTTCATTATGTAGAAGATTTATATGATTATTGTACTTAATAGATTAAATTGTATTTACATAATTATATGTCAAGGAACCCTTGAGATTTGTAATCTATAATTGAGATTGTGTTTATGAGTATGTATTGACTTTATGTTATTGTTTCTTCTTTGTTATTCATTATTTTTTGTAAACTCTTAAGAAAAAAATATTTTGTAAACTTTATAATAGTTTTACGTTAATCTCTCTTAGGTTCTCTGGCAGGGCATTACACTTGGTATCAGAGCTCATGTTTCTACACTTGGAATGCTATAAATTTTGTACGTGCATCAGATGTCTAGTAGTTAAAACTTGTAACAAAAACTTAGACATATAACATCTTGTATTTCATACTATTATTTTATGATTACTTCACATTTTATTATTTCTAACTTATTTAAGATATCATTCTTCTTGTTTGGATGTTGTAGGAAAGATGGTCACTGAGACTAGATCTGTTGCTAGAGGTCATAGTAGAGGATGTGGAATGAGAAGACTCCATATCCCTCATGTGAGTCATAGAGATGAGGGGAGAAGGGAAGAGAATAATGGTGAGCATCATGATGATTCAGGAGAGATTAATGCTATGAAGAAACTCTAGACTATTTGGAACATCTACATGTTCATGACAAAGCTAAGTAGGAAGTATCACACCACTCTGATATTGAGGAGAGAAAGATATCCAGGACTTCTAGAAGAAGGGAAACTTCCCTTGGTCAAGGGGCCACAAAGGCCAATCAAATGAGAGACCTTATGAGATTGCAACCTCCTCCTTTTAATGGTCTTGGTATTGGTTTTGAGGCATAGACATGGATCTTTACATTGCATCGATGTTTTTCTATGCAATAACTCAATACCAATGTTAGGGAAATGTGTGCCATTATGCACCTCGAGGATTTTACAACTTCTTGGTGGAAGATTAAGGAGTAAAAAATTGAGCTTACCATGGATATTGTCACTTGGGAGATATTTATAGAGATATTTTAGGAATGCTTCTTATTTGATCAGTGGTAGAAGTAGCACGTATATGAGTTCCAAAATATGTGGCAATTATCTATGAATATCCAGGACTATGAGCACCATTTCTTTGATTTCAAGCCTTATGTAGGATTTAGTGATAAGTCACTACTGGTGTTGCAATATTTAATTAGGGGTCTTAATGGTCACATCATTGGGGGAGTTAATATTTTTGAACATTAGATCCTCAAGGAAGCAGTTATTAAGGCTACCTTGGTGGAGATGAATTTTACTTTGGGTTGGTGGATAGGTGGAAGTTTAGATTGGTGTTCCTACACATTCAAACTATAGAGGTAATTAGTCCCAAGGGGTAGGGAACTTCAAGAAACCTCCTCCCTACTTCTAGAATCAATAGTAGAAGGGAAAGAACCCTCTAGCATAGAGAGACGGTTCTCAATCTAAGAATTTTTGTAACTTTTCACACAACAAGCACAACCAACCCAACTAGCCTACACAAAGCACACATTCCATTGTTAGTAAGGGACAATTTTTGTAGTCTAGTGCACCCTCCACCAGGAGAGGTAATGGTAGAGCTAGTTGTTTTTTATCATGTGGATAGTATGGTCATATTGCAGTGAATTTTCCTCAATGTGCATCACAATTTCCAAGATAGAACCTAGTAGCTTTTGAGCCTACAATAGGAGATGATGGAGGATATCATAGAGTATTTGTAGTAGTGGATCATCATCATGAAGAGAACCAAGGAACTGTGGTAGAGAATTTAGGTGCTACCAAAGGTATTTCTCTTTCTATCTTATTTGATTCAGGAGCTACAAATTCTTTTATATCTACTTTTGTAGTACAGAAATGTGGGCTAGTGGCAATAAAGTAAGACATAGGTTGGCAAGCAGAGTTAGCCTCTGGGGAAAGGGTATCAACAAACTCTCTAGTGCATAAATGTGAGTTGAGCCTGGGTAAATTCACTACCTCAGTTGATTTTCATGTGATCCCTTTGGGATCATATGATATTTTCCTTGGGATGGATTAGCTAGACTCTCATGGAGCCAACATTGATTGTAGACAAAAGATAATCAAATGCAAGGATGATGTTGGCAAGGATTTTGAGATTGTTGGAGTTCAACATGTTAGATAACTAAGAGGGGGGGGTGAATTAGTTAAATTAGTTATCCTATAGTCCCAAACTCTCAAATGTACTTTTTCAAACTTAATCAACAATTCAAACAACTTGGTAAGATAAAATAACTATATTTCTGATCATTTACCGAATACTAGTAATTAGCCAAATCTATCTTTATCGATTAATCAAATATACAATATGTAAAGTATGATAGAAAAAATATCATAATGAATAACATATAACATAATGATTTAATGTGGAAACCTTGCTAAGGGAAAAACCACTTGGGACTGGTAACCTAAAAATATTTCACTTTTCTGAAGTGAGCTCGATTAGGAGCCAACCCTATTAAAGGTTACAATGCACACTGTCAGGTGTGACTTGGTTAAAGGATTTATCACTAATAGTTAACTTTTGACTAGAATTAACTATGGGGTCAACAAGATAACAATTAACATTCCTTGAATGTCATATGAAAATACAAAAGACTGTTAAGTCCACTCGGCTAAGAGATTTTGCTGTAACAATGGTTAAACGGATACAATACTAATCTAATTCAAATAAAACTCTATTTGAAAATATTCAGATCTATGCTAAGCTCATAAAAATAATTCTGATCAATAACCAATTTACTTCCTCATATCCTTCAACTTACTTCACTCGGTGTATATATCTTTGACGCTTGGTTATGCCTGCAGCTTGGTTATGTCTATAACCAGTTTGATCAAGAATGGATGAAAAATGTCTTCACATGAAATCTTCTGCAATCTCTATTTTATCCGACATGTTTCAACAATGAAACTCATGTCTCTTAAATAAACAAGTAAAGCATTTTTATATCAGCCATTAGATTTTTCCTCTTAATCCTCATCCTCCATTTTTCCACTTCAACCTTCCTCAGCAGATGTGTCAATAAAACATTTCAATCTTTTCCCTTAGATCATCTCTGAATTTTGTTAGCCATGGATCTTATAACAAACTTCATCTATTACCTCGAAATCATAAGCAATTTCTATCTCATCAATTTCAGTCGGTTGTTATAGCATTTAATGTTTTCATCCATACTTGGTTAATACTGAACGTGTTAGTGATAACTAACTCGGTTATTACTATCACTCACTATACACAAGACTAACTCAGTGTATACAAAAATCTTCAATTACCGACCACATTAACTTGTTCAATTCAGATCTCTTCTTCATAATGGAATACTGTAACATGCTCAAGTCAACAATATAATGCCATAGAATCATCAATAAGTTACCCAATGTATACCTTATCCTTATCTATCATATCCATATTTTCTTTATGTAGATGTCTCATTTCTTTACCATTTCTTCCTTCTACAAATATTCAAGTGTTTTTAACTATCATGATAAGTATAGTCAAAACTAGTTGACATCAATGCCAACATATTGACTAATTTAATCATCTTACATATCTCTTTAATAGCTCAGTGATCTCTAATAACTATCTCTTGAGTTGATCAAGATATTCAATCAGTTGTAGGTCATCAAAACATCCTATATCTCTTTGTATGATTTTCATTACGCAACTCAAAATAAGCATGCGAAAGGGTTGTCAAGATTTTTTAGTAACTATGAATGAGGTGGATGAACTTGAAACTAAGGAGAAGACTCTTGATCAATCTAGTCTTTATGAATTTTCCAATGTCTTTCCTAGTGAGATTTCAGGTATGCTACCAAAGCGTGACATAAATTTTGCATCAATTTTGTTCCAGGAGCACAACCTATATCTAGAACTCCTTACCAGATGACCACATAGGAGTTGAGTGAGCTTAAGCTCCAGTTAGAGGGTCTTTTGGAAAATGGTAGTATTCAACCAAGTGTTTCTCCATGGAGGGCAGTTGTACTCTTTGTTAAGAAGAAATATGGATCTTTATGCTTGTGCATTGACTATTAATTGAACAAGGTAACAATCAAGAACATGTATCCTTTTCAAAGGATTGATGATCTCTTTGATTAGATAAAAGGGGCCAAGGTATTCTCAAAGATTGATCTCAAATTAGGATACCATTAGTTACATATCCAAGATGCAGATATTCACAAGACTACATTTCACACTCACTATGGACATTATAAGTTCATAGTAGTCCCTTTTGGTTTGACAAATGATTCATTTGTTTTCATGTGCCTGATGAATGGAGTATTTTGTTCTTACCTTGGCCATTTTGTTCTCATTTTATTGGATGATATAATTATATATTCTAAATTTATAGAAGAGTATGAGGAATATCTACGACTGGTTTTGTAGTTTCTTCTTGACAATCAGTTGTATGCTAATGCAGAAAAGTGGGAATTATTTCAGTCTGTGGTTTAGTATTTGGGAAATGTGATAATAGGTGAGGGTATTTCAGTAGATTCTTCCAAGATTAATGCTATAGTAGATTGGCCAACCCCCACCAATGTGTTCAAGGTTCATAGTTTCATGGGTTTGGCATGATATTATCATAGGTTTGTTAAGGGCTTCTCTAGAGTTATATCATATTACTTCTCTTCAAAGGAAATGGAAGAAATATGTTTGGACATAGAAGTGTGAAGAGGATTTTCAAAACCTCAAGGAGCATTTGACTAGTGCACCTATTCTAGAAATAACTCACCCGATGGGTGATTTCATGGGATGTGTTGATTCTTCTTTGGAAGGTCTTGGAGCAATCCATATGTAAGAAGGACGTGTGATTGCTTATAAATATCACAAACTCAAGGATCATGAGTTGAACTATCCTACATATGATCTTGAGTTAGTAGTAGTAGTTCATACATTAGTCTGATGGAGACATTTTCTATTGGGACATTGATTTGAGCTTCATAGTGATCACCATAGTTTGTAGTATATCTTTATCCAACCTAATCTAAATTCTAAGAAGATGCGATGGATGACATTTCTTTTTGAGTATGACTTTGAGGTCAAGAACATCCAGGGTAAGTAGAATGTAGTTTCTAATGCCTTAAGTCATAGGAGGCTTGAGGTATCAAATTTGACTCTTGGTGTAGATTTATGGAGTCATATACTCCAAGCACTTCCTCTAGATACTTGGTACAAGGAAGTAAGTGGGGAGATTGAGTCAGGGAGACCTTTGGAAGGTAGGTTTTTAGGTTATGTTTTAGATTTATATATCCTTTTGTGTTACATGATCTGAATATATGTACCTCCATCAGATGATATTTGTATGTTGATTTTATTTGAGGCTCATCGCACACCTTACTTGACACATCTAGGTGTCAAGAAGATGCATGCAGACCTTCAAAAATTATATTATTGGTCTGGTATGAAATGTGACATTGCTGATTTTGTGGAAAGACGTATAGAGTGTAAGAGGGTTACAATAGACCATTAGCATCCAGAAGGGATTTTATAGCCTAATCTTGTTCTATCATGCAAATGGGATATCATCTTGATAGATTTTATCATGGGTCTACCTATGAATCCTCACAGACATGATGCCATCATGGTCACTATTGAATGGTTGACCAAAGTGGCATGCTTTTATCCTATAAGTGCATCATACACAATAACTTCACTAGCTAGAGTCTTTATTGAGGATATTGTGTGACTGCATGGTAGTCCCCACAAGATTATATCAGATAGGGATCTAATATTTAGTTCTACATTTTGGGCTTCTTTGTAGCATGATCTTGGAGCAAAGTAAAATTTTAGTTTGACATATCATCTTGAGACCAATGGACATACAAAGCAAGTTAATCAAGTGTTAGAGGATATGTTAAGGATGTATGTCATGGATAGAAAGACTCATTGGGAGGACTATTTGTATTTGGTCAAGTTTGATTATGGCAATGGTTATCATGGTTTGATTGGTATGCCACCTTTTCAATTTTTGTATGGTCATCCTTATCATACACCTTCGAGTTGGGATAGGCTAGAATATTATATTCTATTAGGTCATGAGATGCATCTAGATATGGAGCAAAAGGTGAAGCACATCCATGAACATGTGACCACAACTTAGGATAGACAAAGTAAGTAAGCAAATGCTCATAGGGTGGATAGACAATTTGTAGTTGGTGTTAAGCTATTTATGAGAGTGTATCCATGAAAGAGTCTGCTCTGTGATGGAAAGGGTTCAAAGTTGGAGCCTCATTTTTTTGGCCCATTTTAGATTCTTGAGAGGATACGACCAGTTGCTTACCATCTTTATTTTCCATCCATCTTATCTCACTTTCACAATGTTTTCCATATTTTAATACTTAGAAATTATATACCAAATGTTACACATGTTCTTGATTGGAATCCCTTACAGGTAGAGGATAAGAAGTTGGATTTAGAACCCATTCACATACTTTAGCAATGAGAGTTGACATTCAAGGATTGCACCATTGAGCAAGTAAGGGCCCAATGGGATCCTATTAATGAGTCATCGGGGACTTGGGAGGACACAATGAGATTACAAGATTTATATCCCTACTTGTTTATAGGCTTCCAAGAGTAAGCCAAATTCTAGGGGAGGTGGATGTAGTGCCCACCGATAGTTTAATTTTTTAGTTTTATATTATCAAACTCTTTTAGACCACTTTCATTTGTGCATTGATTATTTCATCTTTATTATGTATCTTTGGATGTATGACATTACATTGTGATTTGATATTAGATAGTCATGAGATATCATATGTTTACAACTAGATGATGTTAGTTACTTTGATGATGATTATTTTTTTGATTAAATATGTCATTTATATTCATGATGTTACTTACCCCATACTTGCATGTGTATGGATATCATGTATGTTTTACCTTTATGTTTGACGTGTTTGAGGAGGTTGAGGGACATAGTCGTAGTTACCTACTTGCGAGATCCACATGATGTCTCAATCCCTGCCATTTCTTGTTGTATATATATATATGGATATACATGCTTGTCTAAATTATGTAGGTTTGTAAATACTTGGCATCAAATTCCCTGAATTGTTAGGATGAGCGTGCCCTATCACAATGTATCAATGGTAAGAGAGGGGAGATAACATTCAGGTCCGAATCCCAACCTAAGCCATTTTATTGTCCTAAAATAGTGGAAAAGTTTCTAATTCATTTCCTCTCTAAATTCCTCTAGGTGACATGAATTCATGAGCCTTTCCCTTGAGCATGATTATCATTTTATTAGGTTCAATTGGTTTTTGTGTTCTTTGGCTGATTATGTGGTTGGTGTGATTGTTGTGGAATGGTAAAGTAATATATTGAGATTAATTATGTGTTTTAAATATTATTAAATACAAATAATATTAAATGCAAGATATTTAATTAATTAAATGCATTTATCAATTAAAATACTTAATTAAAGTCTAATTGTGAAATTTAAGGATTTCATTAAATATCAAATTCAAAATTTTAATTAAAGATAGATATATTAATTGATGATAAATTATCAATTGGATTAATAATGATTATAATATTCTTTTAGTTATAACTGATATGCAATTAAGTTGCACAATCAATTAAAAATAAATAAAAGAATAAAATAATTTTAAAAGTTGAGTGAATTGATATAAACGAGAAACACTAAATTTGAATTAAGTGAAAATGTATTAAGTTATTAATTATTAAATTGAAAATCATGCAAAAGGAATATTGGTAATAACAAAGTTTTGGGAGTTAAGTTGAGTTTCGGGTTTGCATGGTTGAGTTCAAGTTTCCAACTTCTTTTTTTTTATTAGGAGGATTTGGCCATTATTCTACACAAACAGATTTTCAAGTTTTGGCTTTGAGGATTGAATTGGAGGAAATTGTGAAAGCTTTGAAATTTTTCAAGATTTTGATTATTCTTCTTGATTTCTGTCAATTGGTGGTTTGAGATAGGGTTTGAAACCCTCGTAGATCTAATTTCTTTTTTAAAAAAAGAAAATTTATTTCCTTTGTGCATGTTAGATCTTGTTGATATATGTTTTGGAATTCTTCTTTTGCTTAGATTCTTGTTATAAGCTTTTGGTGAAAGAAATTTGTTATTGTGAATACTTGGTATGTTAGGAATACCATAGAAAAATCTTGTTTTAAATTAGTTAGGGTTTGATAAATTTTTTTGTAGGAAACCTTAGGGTTTGAATCCAATTGAAATATTTAAATAATTTTCTCTTTAGTAGAAATCAACAGTTAGATTTGTTGTTGATTAACCCTATATAGACACACACACACACACACACACATGGTTGGATATTCTTCATTTAAAAAAAATACAAAATAAAAAAAAAAAAATATTTTATGTCCCAAAATTCTAAGAGTTTTCTTATATATATATATATATATATATCTATGTATGTATGTATGTATAATATTTAAAAAAAAATAATTCAGGGTGAGGGTTTAATTTCCCCCACCCTACGACAGCTAGTCGTTACGACAACAATGACCATAGGTAGTCATCAGCGAAAACTTTAGTGGAGATTATTCACCATTTGACGAATGTCGCATGTCAGTAAACCATGATTTGGAAAATATAATACATATATTGGATTGACCCTATCGCTTGAAATTTATTAATATTGGGTCCAATGCCTAGGCCCATCGCCCATCGATTTATTTAATTTTCTCCATTTCTTTCACATTATCACCAATGGAATATAATTTTTGGACACGTCAAATTTTAAACATTCACCTATAATTTCAAAGAAGCTCCAAATGGACGGCCTATATTCGCCAATAGTTTTATACACATATATTTATAGGTGGCTCCAAATTTGCCTGGCATTTTGCAGATGCTTTTCTCAAACCGACACATTTTCACCAACTTTATTAATCATACCAAGGTATTGGATTTCCCATAATCACCTTGGAAATAACAGAAGACATGTTATAATTACGTGAGCTTTGCCAAATATTTTTATACCTAATACATCCTACCGAATTCACCAAAAGAGGATTAGTATAAATACATTCATAGATTAGTGTTGTTGTACACAATTTGGTTTGGTTCAATTTGATCGATAGTGAAGTTTCAGATTGTTGAGTGGATTGGCGAGCCATGACTGCAATTGAATTTGAGGCAAAGGTAAGTGATTATTATTCTGTGACTATGTAATTTTGAGTTCATTCTTTTTTAGTGGGGACCAGTTAGTGAACATTGGTGACCAAGGAGACCTCAGACATGATTTTAGGGCCAATGAATCAAATTTATATATATTATAGTTCTATTGTCACTTCTTCAACAAGTAAACATTTTTTTGCACTAGTAGCCTTTATTTCATTGAATAATTGAGATGTCAAACATGAATAAGGGTAAGGCTCTTGCATATGGGGAAAGCTAAGAGAGGCCAAAAAAATGTAGAACCTTATCATCATACTTTGGTCATGGTGTTGAAAATATTTCTATCCAAAATTGGGAAGCTACTTCATCACAAGAAGATTTTCAAGATTCACAACCTGAACCTACATGACATATTGAAGAAGTCAGTGAACTTGATATCTCACATCATGATGAACTTGAAGAAGATTTTTAGTTAAATACCCATAGTAGTCATAATGATATAATCAACTTGGATGAGACTAAGAATGTTAAAGAAGATGATGGTGCAGGGAAAAAGAAAAGAAAAGAAAATTCAAAGAATGATAGAGAATAAAAAAAAGATCAGATATAGGATCTATCGAGGAATTTTCAAGTAGAATGGGTGTTAAAGTATCCATTCATTGAACTAGTGGATAATCTAATTAAAGGTGAGCCTCTAGTAGAATGCAGATGTAAGATTTGCACCAAGATAAATAAGAAGGAAAAGAGGTTGCAGCTAAAAATTGACACCATAGAGAAGCATATGGGTAAATTTTACAAAAAGAAAACCATAGATGGAGTTCAAAAATTAGTGATAAGATGGAAACCAAAGGAGGAATCTCAACATGTTAGGAATACAAAATTATTTGAATTTCGAAAGAATATAAAGATGAAGCTTGGTGAAGTGAAAGGCTTTATTGAAGCTTGTTTTGGGAAAGCATTGGAAGTAGAACTAATGGGAAATGATGTTCATATAAGTGTTGTCTTTAATATTTTTAGTAGAGGGAATCCTATGAAATACTACCCATCATTGAGTGCTTTATTACACTTTTTGAAAGTTTGTAACTATCCTTACAATCACTGGTCAATAAACAGTGGATGGGAATGGGCAAGTTGTCTTGCTGAGGTTGAAAAAGAGGATCTAAAGGAAAAAATTAAAGAGTCAAATTTTATTGCATTGTCTTTAGATGAGGTTACAACAATAGATAATACTTCCTGAGTATGCATGCATGTTTATACTGTACACAATTTTGTCTGCCAACCTTATCTACTAATTGTTGCTAAAATGAAGGATAACATGACAACATAAAATTTATTTGAACTAGTAAAGAGTTATTTAATTGAATATGGAGGTATAAATGACATGAAAATTTCCAAAAGTTGGTGTGTGTTGGAGCAGATGGAGCTTCAGTAATAAAAAGCCACAGGGGCAGTCTTTGGACAAAGATACAATCTTCTTGTGCACCCTACATTAATCCCATTTACTGCATGGCCCACATAATAAATCTAGCTTTTGGATTTGTCAGCAAGCATGCCCCAGAACAAAAAATTGAAATTTTAATCAAAGAGCTCTACCAATATTTGTGTCAAAGTCCAAAATGATTGAGGGAATTTCAACACTTTGCCGAAGGACTAACCAACAAGAACAAGCTTCTTAAGGATAATGATATCAGATGGATCTCTTTGGATGGACCAACGCATCAATTTTTTTCATAATATCAATTGTTTCTTGGTCTAATTAACTCAAGTCATGAAGAAGGAGGGCTACCAAAATTTATTTCACTGCTACGAATGTTAAGTAATGTAGAGACACTCTTAACGTTAGCAGGTCTTCTCCCCATACTTGAGGAAATGATAAATATAATGAAAAAGGCCCAACAAAGAGCTATGTATATTGTAGAATATTCTACACTACATAAATTGACATGCATGACACTTGATAATCTCTATCGATCATGTGATGATGTAAAATTTTTTAGTTGGTTGAAAATCACAGATTTGGACAATCCTGATAAATTTTAAAAGATTGGTGCAAAAGGGGAGTTATGTGTAGAAGTTTGCAGAGTTGAGATACCAATGCACCACTTTTCCAAGTTCAAGTCTGAGGAACCAGGAAAGAACCCCAGGAAATGACTATCAAGTGTTAAAAGGGAAGACTTTACCAAGATTGTTGATTCTATAACAACTTTTGTGAAGCACATTGCCTATGATCTTTCCTCATAGATTAGAGAAAGATTCTCTCCATTAAAACTACTTGAATCCATGGCTATTGTGTTTCCTCGATATTGGAGTATCAATAATTCAAAAGATTTTTGAACTAGGTTACTAACTTTGATAGATCATTTTTGCAAAACCCAAGAGTTAAATGGAGTAACTTTAAATGGAATTTTAGATGAATCTCATTTGAGAGAGAAAAAAGGTCATTTTTCATAGACAATGAGGGATCAATATAATATTATGTAGAACCCCCACGAAGATGGATTGGTAACAAGGCTTTAGAAAAATCTAGCTGAGAGTGAAATGTTGATTGATTCAATATCATAATTTTTCAAGCTTACTGATTTATTTCTGACTTGTTACTCCTAATTGAGCATTAATGGATTGTCATTAGTATCAATTAGTTATTCGGTTGGTAAAGATTGGTATAGGAGACAAGCATGATAGTCATTCAACCATACAAAGCCCACACATCAAGCAAAGACAAGGTAGATCTCTAAGATAACCGAACAGGGGTTTGACCGAGTACACTCACCAAGTGATAGATAATTATCAAGTACCAAACTAGTGATCACTGAGCATACATATGAATTGAGTACCAATGAATTATCAAATGAAGAATTTTGTGATTACTGAGTAAAGTAGGAAATGACATAGTAATCTAAATGGCACAAATATCTATGCAAATAGTTCACACTGATCAGAAAATGGTTTACCAAGATTGAGACATAATTAAATATGGTTGTAATCATTAATTTGGTGATGATTCCTATGTAATGTTAGATCTAGGTTATTTTGTTACACCGTTGATCTTAGGTTTTCTAAGATATTGTAAACCCCAATTAGGTCAAGATAGTTTGATATAAAATATGTAAAGATGTCATTATGAACAAGTATCATGAAGGAGTAGCTACACTAAGGACATCAGGAGATCAGATAGAGGGTTTTTGACAGAAGGTTTATGAAAGAAGAATTCAGTTTTTCAGAACACACACAAGGATACTGAGCATAACAAAAGGACACATACATCACTATGGGGTGATATCTATTTGATATTTCATAGATCTGAGTCAGGAAAGATTAAGTTGCTATTTATAAATACATTTACTATTACCTTTTAACCATTGTAGCAGAATTGAAATCTCTTAACAGAGTGGACTTAACTGTTCTTATGTAAATCTCTTAACCAAGTACACAGATGTATTATGTTATTAATATCCTTTAACTAGGTAGATCTAGTTGATCTAATTGTTAATACTAATAGGGTAAGATCATCAGAAGTGATCACTAATTTGTAGCCTTAACCGACATAATTTATTGTTGTAGTAGTGGATTTGTGGGTGTCATCCCCACCACAATTTTTACCTTCTTACAAGGGTTTTTGTGATACCAAAATATCTGTGTCATGAGTATGAATTTTCATGAATGATTTATTGTTTAGATTACATGAAATTTACATTTTCAGTTACTTGAATGTATGTTTCAAACAATGGATTCAGTTAGTTAATTTCTATCTACAATTGGAAAGTTTTTAGTCTTGAAATTTTTGAGGGTATTGATTCACCCCTCCCCTCTCAATATTTATCTTTCCATAATCCCAACAATTAATATCAGAGATAGATATCTTATTAAGGAATTTGAATCATTGAAGATGAAAGATCTAAGGATGGAAAGATATAAGATGGATAAGACTATTGAGAATCAAAGGTTACAGATGCAAATATTTATTGAACAATTCAAAGAATCCAAAGAAGAACTAAAGAAGTTACTGATCAAAAGGAAGGATATGGAAATTTGGTATAGTGAGACTGATTATCAAGAAGAGGAGATAGATGATCCATTTGAGGTATCTGGATCTGGATCTAGTAGCATGTCTAATGCATCTAAAGGAACCATATAAGATCTATCTGAAAATAATCTACATCTTATCAAACAAGTCAAAGCTCTGCAAATTGGTTAGGAGACATAAATGGTTAGGATGATTGATGTCATGAACAATTCAAGGCAAGAAGAATAAGAAAGAAACTTGGCTATTGAAGATAGGAGACAAATGATAGATAAGTTACAAGTGAAGGAATTTGAGATACTAAGACTCACCGAGCATCACTTTGAAATCTCCAATCAGATAGTTGTCATAAGTCAGGAAGTCAGCCGAGTAAATAATGAGCTTACAAGGAAACTAGAAGACATCAGTGAATTAAGAAAGGAAAATGAAAGATTGAAGAATAAGGTAAAAATGAAACAAGAAAATAATGAGATGATCAAGAAATCTGAAGATAGTACTAAAAGAATGGATGAATTTATGATAAGTTAGAGAATAATTGATAGCACAACTAGTTTAGGCTACATCGAGTAGGGAGAGTTGTCAAGACAAGCTGAATAGAAGAATTCATATGCTAATCCAAGGCCAAAAAGGATATCATGTTATCATTGTGGAAAATTGGTCCACACATCAAATGTTTGTAGGAGTAAAGAAAAAGGTATTCCTAAATCCACTCCTAAGTTTAATGGTTATTTCTATAACTATAACAAGTATGGACATCAGGCACATGAGAGCATATCAAAATTGAATAGGACTCCTAAGAAACCATACATGGAGAAACATTGTTGTACCTAAAATATGCATGGACACATATCACAAGAATGCATGACAAAGATGAAGCATGTCTGGACACTGAAAGAATAGAACAAAACATTGTGATATTGCTATCAGGATTTAACTGTGTAGTTTTTTGAGTCAAACTCATTGACTCATGATTCATGAGTAGTGGTTCACATGAACCCATCTTTCATGAGAATGAATGAAACACTTAGCACTCATTGGATCTAGGTGATGCTCACAGAGGTGAAGCACCGAGACTTCCTGGGAGGTTACCCATCCCAGTACTACTCCAACTCGAGCATGCTTAACTACAGAGTTTCCTCCATGGTTAAACCCACTCTACTTGCATCCTCATTTGCAAAACCTTCACCAAGTTTTGTGCCTTATGAAATATTCATTAGAAAGCCCCTTAAGCTCATCAATTGATAAGTACGAGATATTTTTCCACAGCAAGTCAAATTGTGATATTGCTATCAGGATTTAACTGTGTAGTTTTTTGAGTCAAACTTATTGACCCATGATTCATGAGTAGTGGTTCACATGAATCAATCTCTCATGAGAATGAATGAAACACTTAGCACTCATTAGATCTAGGTGATGCTCACAGAGGTGAAGCACTGGGACTTCCCGGGAGGTCACCCATCCCAGTACTACTCCAGCTTGAGCGCGCTTAACTACGGAGTTTCCTCCATGGTTAAACCCACTCTACTTGCATCCTCATTTGAAAAACCTTCACCAAGTGTTGTGCCTTATGAACCATTCATTAGAAATCCCCTTAAGCTCATCAATTGATAAGTACAAGATGTTGTTTCCTCTAGTTAAGCGCACTCAAGCTAGAGTAGTACTGGGATGGGTGACCTCCTGAGAAGTCCCGGTGCTTCACCTCTGTGAGCATCACCTAGATCCAATGAGTGCTAAGTGTTTCATTCATTCTCATGAGAGATGGGTTCGTGTGAACCACTACTCATGAATCATGGGTCAATGAGTTTGACTCAAAAAACTACATAGTTAAATCCTGATAGCAATATCACAATTTCACTTGCTATGGAAAAATATCTCGTACTTATCAATTGATGAGCTTAAGGGGCTTTCTAATGAATGGTTCATAAGGAACAACACTTGGTGAAGGTTTTTCAAATGAGGATGCAAGTAGAGTGGGTTTAACCATGGAGGAAACTCCGTAGTTAAGTGCGCTCAAGCTGGAGTAGTACTGGGATGGGTGACCTCTCAGGAAGTCCTGGTGCTTCACCTCTGTGAGCATCACCTAGATCCAATGAGTGCTAAGTGTTTCATTCATTCTCATGAGAGATGGGTTCATGTGAGCCACTACTCATGAATCATGGGTCAATGAGTTTGACTCAAAAAACTACACAATTAAATCCTGATAGCAATATCAGAATTTGACTTGCTGTGGAAAAATATCTCCTACTTATCAGAACAAAACATATCAACTAAGAAGGAAAGGTAATGCATATACTTGGGATTAAAACACATGGGTTAATTTCATAGCATGTGGTAGGTATGGACATATAGTAGCAAATTGCATGAGAAAGAACTAGAGAGGAAGATCTTGTAACTGGACAAATACTGGTATGGCATGTTTGCACTTTCACAAAGTCGATCACTTAAGAAAGGATTGTAGAGACCGAGCACCAGAGACACAAAAAAATGCTAATGGAAATACAATAGAGGAAATCATGAGGATACAAAATTAAATATGGAGAAAAGCATCAAATGATAATGTTGGATCAAGAACTACAGTCGGTGACACCTCATCCATTGGATTAGGTGACATCACCACCTCCACCTAAATCATAAAGGTATGTATGGAACCGAATTTCAAATCAGTTATATTATACAACAACTCCTTAATTTTAGTGAATGCACACCAAATCAGCATGAAATAAGATGCACTATGGGATTACATGTTTAGAGCTTAAACTGTGTACAATCGGTAAAAGCATAACCGAGTGAAAGTTTGCTAGTCAGTGAATATTGGCAAGGTTAATCGAGTCATGGTATCAACCAAGTAATATTTAAGTGTTAACCAAGCTAAGGTCTTTTCAAGTGTAAACTGAGCGCAACTATGATTACGGAGTTGTGGTAGGTAAAGCATTAAATGCAAAATTTTGAGAGGGAAATTAAATTTTTAGTATAAATACATGAGATAGTTATTTTTCACACAGCGATTACGAAGAATCAGAGCGACTTTGAGAAGATTTGAGCGAAGAAATTCTAGAGCATTTTAGTAGAGATTCTAAGGATTTACAAGCAAGTTATTCATAATTAAAAGTAAGTTTCACATCCATTGAGTTATTTCACAACATATTTACGAAGGCCTAAATTTTAGAAATGATGGCATCCTCATCTAAAGTTATGAAATCCAAGTCCGAAAATGATAAGGTCACTTTGAAAAAGTCTGTAACTTGTAATGAACCAGAGTACAAGCTACACCTTGAGATTGCTTCACAGATTGATCAAACTAGCGCATTTTCAAGTATTCCACCTAGATTTTTGTTGGTTCAAGATATCCATGCATACAGACACTGAAAAATTGATGAAATAGGTGATTTTGAGCTTCTATCCACCTTCTAGGAGCTAAGTGTGAATGAAAAGCTCAAGGATGAGCATAAACACTTGGAGGTGAAGGGTTTAATTAACACCCTGTATTTTTTGAGAGAATTCAAAATAGAATGGATTAGGGTTGTGTTGAGATGAGTACATGAAGGGAAGTTATGGTTGGATGAACTGGTAAAAATCATAAGGACATTATACATACAGTCACCACTTACCCTATTACCAACAAAGTAAAATCTATAAGGAGTGCACCGAGAACCAAGATTGAGAAGTTAACCAGAGCAGAATGGGACGGAAGAGGTATGAGAGTCAACACAATTGTTGATCTTGAGATAAGGTTCAATGCTTATGCAGTCAGTTATAAGATATTTCAATCAAGTAGATTGAATAGTGTACCTTGTGGAGCAGTAGATATTACCTACAAGATTGTTAAGAAAGGTTTTCAATTCGACCTAGCCGAGCTCCTACTGAAACAGTTAGATGAGAATATGAGAACCATCAGGTCGACAAAGACAAATATCTATAAGTTTGGTTCCCTATTGATTTGTATGTTTTTCTATGTACAAAACTTCTTTCCATCAGTTGGTAATGTTGACTAGGATGTTGACCGACCGGTCATTATGCAAATCAGTGATTATATTCAAAGTTTGGGTCATAATTTTGTTAGTGTAATGGATATTTATTTTGAGCAATTTAAGGAGAGAATGCATCAAAGGAGCAGGATACTAGGTCAGCTGGTTGAACAACATAAGGATGACATCTTCTTCCTAGTGGATATGGAATCCACTTTGATCAAGGTAGTTGAACCAAGGACTGCTTGGTTACCCCCTATGGGCTTTGAACTAGATATTGACCGAGCTTCCAAGTCAATACAGGCATTATTGGCTGAGCCCAAAGATCCTCATGCAACTAGGTTCAGTACCTATGAAGAGGCCAAACTAAGAATCAAGATGGATCTAGTTGGAGTTAAGGTAAGTAGGAAATCAAAGAAGATGATGAATACATTGGTGAAACAGTTTGGACATGAAGCTGAAGAAGAAGAGACATCAAAGGCTAATTCGGTTGAAGAGGCAACTGAGGAACAATTATTAATTGGGAATAGTGAACATGATGAGGAGGAGACTGAGTGTGACAAAGATATTGAAACTACACTAGTCAAGGCCATAGGGAAGGGAAAATAAGAAGAAGCACCTACATGAGCAATGAAAAGGTCCTCAACAGCTGCTTCTCCACCCCTAAAGAAAGGAATAGTGAAAATATCTAGGCCAACTCCCACCAAGACCTATCAAAAGAAAAAGAGAGGTGTCCAAGCCACCTTTGAGCTACCTAAAAATAGGAGAAGGTTGATAAGAGAAAAAGATGATGTTGATGAAGATTATGAAGAAGAAAATAAATATAAATTTAAAGTAGTTGTAAATAAAGGTCAGCCGGTAGATGAACTAGTTGAAACTATAAAGGAAATAGGTGGACTAGGTAACCCCAAATTGAATCGGTATGTACATATGACTACTGAGGATCAAGAAAAGATTAAAGAGGATATTATACAAATGATGATAAAATTTAAGAAGGTACCTATTGAGTTTTCTAGGTATGTGCCTAAAGAACTATATGAGAAAGTGTCAGCTAGGTGGACATATGCCCTGCACACTAAAAAGAAAATAAGAGAACATTCATTGATTTTTGCTATGCATACTCTATCGATTCCCAATATAGAAGAGTTAATAAAACAATACTCTAAATGGTTTTAGTGAAGGGTAGAGCCCTTAAGATTTTGGCAAGAAACCTTGAAGAAGTTGATGAGACTAGAAAGCTTCTATGGACAACAATTTTAAAAGCCCAAGAAGAAGCAGATCAACTGGCATTGGCAATAATTCCAGAGAAGAAGAATAAGAATAAAGGAAAATGAATTCACTCAAATGATTTTGATCTAGCCACCAAGGAGCCAATTGACTTATTTGATACCGAGGTAGCACTTGACACCATTTCTATTGATTTATACCCGGCCAGATACAAAGAAGAATATAGATAGGATGCTCTTGAGCAGTTAACAATACTAGGGATAAATGATGTATTAATTGAAGACATCACAAATGGAGATCTCGATGACATAAATAATGATGAAAATATAAACATACCTGTAGATACAATTGATGAAAATGTACCCACTGAGGCAACAACAAGTGAAATTCTAGGTGACTTACCGATATTGGTACAAGCAGTTGACATTGTAACATAGAAGGAACTTGAAGGCACAACCCCCGAGAAACCAAAGGATACACTCGAGGGACAAGGTACAATAGAGAAAAAATCTTCCAATGGGCCTGAGAATACAGAGGTAGCAACATAAACACCGAAAGAGAATAAAGTGGTAGAATCAACTACAATAGACACCACTAAAAATTTCCAAGGATAAGCTATTGAGACACCAGTCACTAGGCAAGCTAAGGAATAAAGTGTGTCTACCGAGATAGAAAAGTCAAACTAGGAGACTAAGGCTCTAGTTCCTTACATAACATCACCAACACCAGAGAAGAAGAAGAAAAAGAAACATGGTAAGGGTCCTGCCACACTTTTGAGGTTATTGAGATACCTAAATGTGACCCTAGAACATTAGACCCTGAAGCATTGAGAAGTTATGTGGAATTGTGCACAAGGAAGGCTGCACAAGGGAAAATGAAAAAGGAGAATAAAAGAAAACAAATTTTGGAGGAAGTTAGAGATATTCTATTGCAAGTAGTTCCTGAGATCAATGTTGATGAGGAAATTCCCATCATTGATCAACTTGCAACTCTAACTAGTCACATAAATGCACTTGACATAGATGCTAAGAAAATAATAGAAGAGTGGTCATAAGAAAAGATACAATTGAAATTAGCTGAGAAAATAAGCCAAGAAGTGGAAATTAATAAGGTTAATCTCTCAGAGATTATTACCAAGCTTGAAACCATAATTTAGAGGATAATTCAAATTTTGTTCAAGTTATGAACTGTGGACCAATTCACTATCGAGATTAGTGAAAAGCTCAAGAAAATTGATGAATAAATTAAGGTCAGTGCAAATAATTCTCTAACCAAGCCAAATGCTTTTCATAAGCATATTTTAAAGGTTTAAGAACTTCAGTGGTTGAGAATAGATTTGAGGAAGAAAGAAGATACTATAAGTGATCAAATCACTGAGCTTCAAGCTGAGTTGCTTCCACATCTGAAGATCATGGAGCATCATGTCAATAAGGAAAAATCTTTAGTTGCCACCCCAGAAACTTCTGTGCTAGAAAATATTTTTCACATGCATGCACAAGTTAGTTTAGAGTACATTGCTCTTGAGAAACTGAAAGAGGAATGGGAAAACCTCTCGGATTCACTCAAGAAAACCCATCAACATATTTTTGATAATTTGTAAGTACATTATTTTTGTTTTCCATTAATTTCAAAAAGGGGGAAGTCTATGTATATATATGCCACTATGTACTTCACACCGAGAGCATGCACAAAGGGGGAGTGAGTATATTTTTGGAGTGTATATATTTATTTTGGCAATCCGTACATATACATAAGGTTTTGATACTAATGCCAAAGGGGGAGAATGTTACTCCTATTTGAGAATTAATGGATTTTCATTAGTATCAATCAGTTATTCAGTCGGTAAAGGTCGGTCAAGGAGACAAATAGGATAGTTGGTCAACCATATAGAGCCCACACATTGAGAAAAGACAAGGCAGATCACTAAGATAACTGAACAAGGGTTTGACTGAGTACACTCACCAAGGGATAAATAATTACCGAGTACCGAGCTAGTGATCACCGAGCATTCATATGAACCAAGCACCAGTAATTTATTGAAATGAAGAATGTTGTGATTACCGAGTAAAGTAGGAAATGACATAGTAATTTGAAATGGCACAAACATCTATGCAAATGGTTCACACCAATCAGAAAATGGTTTACCAAGATTGAGACATAATTAAATATGGTTGTAATCATTAATTTGGTGACGATTCCTATGTAATGTTAGATCTAGGTTATTTTGTTACACTGTTGATCTTAGGTTTTCTAAGCTATTGTGAACCCTAATTAGGTCAAGATAGTTTGATATAAAATATGTAAAGATGTCATTATGAACAATTATCATGGAGTATCTACACTAAGGACATCAAGAGATCAAACAAAGGGTTGAGATCAGATTCATTCAGACTATTAATTAATCTAAATTAATTAGTAAACAATAATAAAAATCTTGCTTTGTGTTTGGAGTCTGGACTATTAAAAATAGCAACTTGCATATTTTAGTGAACCTGCAAAATTTCCATTAACATGTTCTTAAAATTTACAACTGTTGTATTTCCTCCAAAATTTCCCAAAACAACTAAACTACTACTATTATAGAGTATCCAATGCATAAAAAATAAACTAAAATGAAGTTGCAAATTTCTCATTAATGTTTTGTAAAAATTTATAGTTTTCAGACTTGGAGTCCCTCCAAAACTTTAAAGACAAAGTGAGGGAGGTTGTGAGGTAGTGGAAAAAAAAAGCCTACTATAATCTATAGTCCAAAATTATAAAACACAGAAACCCTTTGATTTCAAAATTCCAGGCCATAGGGTCTTAGATAACACAAAACTAAGGATTTTCCCCTCCATCTAAGTAGAACTCTTCAGAGATGATAAGCTATGAGAATTCATGCAACCATCCGTAGTCCATGAATTCATCCAAGAGAAAGCACTTTCAAAGAAAATCCATACCAATCTGCACCCATTTCCTATGGTGTGTCAACTGCTCAACATTCAGGTTCAAAAGAAAAGGTTGCCTGACCACATTTTGGCCTGGCTAGAGAAGCTTGGGTAAATCACTTTTCCAAGGGATCCCAACCCCTATTTGTGTAAAAAGGACAACCTAAACATTGTCACTCAAGAAGTCTTGTTTGAATACCCTCCTTAACAGAAGGAGCATATCCACCTTGTCTCCTTCTAGGTCCAGAAGAGATGCCAAAAACTGAGATGTAATGTCTATGGTCACTCGATATCTATCAATATTATCAAGAAATTCACGGACCAACACCATCCTGACAGCCTCATTTGTAAAGGAACCATTCTTCTTGGAAACTAATTGCAGTGTTTGGTCTGAGACCAGACCCAAAAAGGCCTTCTGATACTCCTTAGATGTGCTTATCAAACGGATATGAGTGTCCATCTTCAGAAAACCACTACCATAATATCAAAAATTAGAATGTGATAAAATTATACAGCCTAAAGACCCAAACCAAAGGTAGACTTTCAAGCACTTAGCAGAGGCAGAATTGAAGAAGAAAGAAGAATAGATTGTCTATAAATAGCCCTCAATTCTTTCTTTAACCTTATTAATTCATTTATCCTTTAAAGTTATGTAAATCTTTCATATTAAATGCAGGAGTGTGTGAAATTGGAAAATTACCCAAATTTAATGTCAGTGATAAGACATTTCTTTTATTAACTACAACATTCGTACATTATCAACCTACTAGTACTAACTAGTTGTAAGACTTGATACGTGTAATACATTTAAAATGGTGGAATGATCGATATTAGGTATGTGTGGATTCTAAATAGCCCTCAATTCTTTCTCTAACCTTATTAATTCATTTGTCCTTCAAAATTCTGTAAATCTTTCATATTAAATTGATGAGTGTGTGAAATTGGAAAATTACCCCATGACAAGTAACATTACCCAATTTAATGTCAGTGATAAGACATTTCTTTTATTAACTGCAACTGTGATACATTATCAACCATCCACACAACCTACTAGTACTAACCAGTTGTAAGACTTGATACATGTAATACATTTAAAATGGTGAAATGATTGATATTAGGTATGACTGTATGTGTGGAACACAAGAATCATGTAGACAAGTTGGTAACTAATTAAGGCATTATTCTCTCGATGTGATGTTGCACTAATTAGATCATGGTTATAGTGGTAACTATTTAAGGCATTATTCTCTAAGATGTGCAGAGTCATGCAGAAAAGTTGGTAACTAATTAAGGCATTGTTCTCTCGACATGATGTTGCATAAATTAGATTGTGGTTATAGTATAGACTAATTTCATACGTGTCAACATTCTGGTGACTTCCTGGAGAACTTTGTTTCCTTCAAGAAATTGGGGCTGAAATTAAAGTTCAGCCATTGATCTAGGATCATCAGACAGTCTCAAATAATACATTTAACATTATAAAATAATGGATGTTACTGTTAGTTTGCATGTCGATGTGATTGTCTGTGCTTATTGATAGTAGATAAAATTGTTGAATCTGCAATAAAATTGCGTCCCATCTTTTGAAAATTGCCAATATTTTTTTCTCCCATAATTAACGAATGATTAGCCAATAAATAAATTTTCAAATGATACATAAAATTTGCCAATACAATTATTTTTTTCCCTTCAAAAGAAAATCATTCGCCTCATTATATATATATATATATATATATATATATATATATATATATATATATATATATATATATATATATATATATATATATATATATATATTTTTTTTTTTTTCCCCCACATGACTATATAATTCTCTAGGAATTTATGGAATTTTCATTCGGTACGAAAAAAATTGCTAATACAAAATATGAAAATTTAAGAATTTGAATTTTTTTTTGCCTTCATCAAGAAAAATTTCCCCTAAAATAATGTATGATTCACAAGGATTTTACACTTTTTCCTAGGAGGGGGTTTCTTAAAGTTATCCCTAGCAGTCGTAGCCGCTACGACAATCGCTGTCGATAGCAGCCTTGGCTGCTATGGCAATTACTATTGTGGGCAGCCAACTATCGTAGGCAACCTTAGCTACTACGACAATTATTGCCGTTAGCAGCAGTGGATGCTACAACATTTGTTTCCACGACAGAGTTGTCGTGGGCGGTCGTGGGGAGGTCTGCCCCCCACCCACTTTTTTATTAATAGTTTTTTTTAATAAAAAAACATTTTATAATTTATTTAATAAATTTAAAAATTAAGTTTGTTATTATAATGATTTAATATAAATTTTAATATTTATTAATATTTATACTTGTCGATAATTAATAGATATTAATTAAAATTAATATTTATTAAGGGTTGAAAGGTATTGTTTAATTTAGTTTTGATATTTATAGGGAAGGAATATTCTTATATGTGCATGGGATAATTTATTTGGGAGATACTTATGTGGTTGTTTATATACTTAGAGTATATGCATGTAAATTATATTATTTTAGTATTATTAATTTTGGAATCAATTTATTTGAAATGACATTATAAATTAATTTTCTTATTAATGGAATTTATTTTAGAGATGTAATTATAGTTGTGTTAGCGATTATTTTAATAAATTAATTTCTGTAATGGTGTTTTACAAATTAGTTTATTATTAATAAATTCTTATGAATGCTTTTCCTTCTGTGATTGCGGATTAAGAGGGAATTATTTTATGTCATCTTTTTTAGGATTGTTACCAGAGGTGGGGTTAGGAAATTGTATTATGTTTTTTTGTCTTGCATACTTGTATGGCATTTAATTTTGTTATAACCCAACCTTATGGAAGCTCTTGTTTACATTAGGATGTATATGTGATGGAAGTTGGTTATGTGTATTCCTATGACATTTTGGAACCAGATCTTGACTTTTATGATTCACGACGATCTATGAGATATTTTTGAGACATATGAGCTTAGGGTAGGTTATCTAGGTATTAGAAGGGAAGTTTTTTTCTTTAGAGGCGTCAGAGCCTAGAAGTGGCTACCTGGATATCCTTAGTAAGTTAGTTAAATAAGTAATAATATAATGCATTAAATGAGGTTTTAAAATAAATTAATAAGATAATAGATTCCACGCCCATGCCTTGAGTGCTAGTATAGGCTAAGGATGGGAGTGGGAGAAGATGCTTTTCCATCTAGTAGTGATGGTGAGTTCTGGCATGATCGGTTATCCTTGTCTACATGGGAGGATTTCAGGTTCCACATATGTTCACACTTGGGAGTCAGAGTCTAGTGAGATTATTCCAAGGGGTTGACATATGTGATGACATTTCCTTGATTTCATCTTAGGTTTCCTATGTGTGTTGGTTGCCTCAGGATTAATATGTGTACCTTTGAGCTTTGAATTATGCCTTCGAGATAGAAAGCTTTTAGGATAAATTGTTTAGTACTACCTAGTGATTGGTTTTGGTATTATTATCTTAGTGGGGTCTAATTTTATCTCCTCAACATGGTGGGAGTGGAACCACAAATTTCTACAAGATCAAGAAGTATTAATTCTCTTACCATTTGAGACTCTGACATTCCTGTACCAGTGCTGGATGATCCTTGTTGTCATTGCTTCTTATTCTTTCATCCTTGGAGATTTTTTCCTATTCTTTCTTTTATTTGTACTTTGTACTTAGTTATATTTACACACCCTACGACTTGTGTAGTGGATGTGGGTTATCATTTATACCTTATGGTTTAGATGTATTTGTTTATTCTTTTATGAGATGAGGTAGTCTAGTTTCATTATGTAGAAGATTTATATAATTATTATACTTAATAGATTAAATTGCATTTACGTAATTCTACGTCAAGAAACCCTTGAGATTTGTAATCTATAATTGAGATTGTGTTTATGAGTATGTATTGACTTTATATATTTTTTTTAATAAGGTGGCAAAGCCACTTGATATATTTGTATTAATATAATAAATATTTTTACACTAGTTCAAAAGGAGCTCCCAGAGAAAAGAACCAGAAAGAAAAACCCCATTCACAATCCCATATTCAAATAGAAGAGAAGGAAGGGACCCACCCAGAGGATCATCTAGCTCAAGATATTACAAATAGACAAGATATACAAGATCAAGCTTTACAAAGGAAATCCAAAATTCCTAGAGACTAAAACCACCCTGTTAGCACCTGTAAATTTTTTTATGACTTTGTAGATTTTCTCTGGTCTCTGCAAGTGTTTTCTAGGTCTCTGCCCTTAAGCCCTAAGTTCAAATTTTCAAATATCTAGCCGTTAGTGAAAAAACCTTTTTATTCTGGCCCTGTTATATTTCTTCATTACCTTTTCGGGCCACTTAAGTGATTAAAAAATGCACATGCACTTTAATTTTTCGGTCAGTCGCCAATTCGCATGCTTCCCGACGGTTTGACCCTTAACATTTTGTGACTTCGCTGGTGATTTCATTCCCTTTGGTCGCATGTTCGCATGGTCAGCGGGGCCCGGCATCGCAGTTACTTTCAATCTAACGGTAGGCGCATGATCTCATGGAATATTCCTTCCCCTTGAGATCATGTGACAACCGCCTGATCTTCCAACATGTTGTGGCCTGTGCGTGATGAGTCCTTGTTTGCTTAGTCATCCTGACTTGGTCACTTTCATTGGCTGAGGTGGATTGTGATGTGGATCCGGTTAGTGGGGCTTGCAGTGAAGGTCTTTAGATCTACGGCTGGCGCATGATCTCATGGAATATTCCTACCCCATGAGATCATGTGACATCTATTGATTTCAAATTTGACTGGGGATGGTGTCAGTGGGTCCAGTGCCAGGTGTTGCGGAGATGGAGGCTTTTCATTGGTCAATGTGGATGGTGATAGGGATGGTGTTAGTAGGGCCTGTTTCCCAGATGGTTAAAGTATAGCAAGATCTTGTGGTTGTCATTATACCATTAAGATGAGATGCACAAAGTTTAGCATAGTGGTATAGCGACAACTATCTGATGTAGAGGTGGATGAGATAGTATGAAGTGGGTCCTCCAGTGCTGACATGCGTTGTTTTGATTGGCCGAGTTGGATTGTGATGTGGAACTTGTTAGTGGGGCCTGCAGTCAAAGACTTTTAATCGACGGTTGGTGCTTGATCGCAAGGAATATTCTTTCCCCTTGTGATCATGCACCCACCGTCTGATTTGATGCCGCAGGTAGTGGGACCTGTTGCCAGATTTCTTGACATGGCTTTTCTTGATTGGCTGGGCTCGATAGTGACTTGGCAGTTGTTAGTGGGATTAGATTTTTCAAAGGGTTAAATGACAGTTCAATCCTACAGTTGTCATTATACCATTGATAAAAGTTGATGCTTTTTTAAGCACAGCGGTATAGCAACCATCGTCTGATCTTTCATGAGGTAGTGGCTACTGATAGATGTGCCGACGTGCTTGTTTCCCATTGGCTAAGGAATTGCTGATGAGGCCAGTGACTTTTCAAAGCTCAGTTGACTGTTGCAAAGATTAATATGGACCGCTGGATCTACCGGGAAGAAATGAGATTGACGGTCATGTTTTAAACCTGATCCTATAGCCATTTTCTTTCAAATTCAAATCTTTCTACAGGGTTTTTGCTAGGGTTTGAAACGGTTGGTCGTGTGTGACAAAAGGGGTTGCTCAGAATTGATTTCTCTAGGATAGTTGTAGTTGGAAAATGATGTACAAGACATAGGTTGTCACATAGATCTGATTTTTCCATCCTAGGGTACCATGCTGAGTAAATACAAGGGACTATTTTTGTTTGACACAGGTGGCTAGGGTTTTGATTGATGTTAGAGATCTCCATGTTATGTACACCCAAGATCTATGGCTGGCTCTGGCATTAATTTTTTTTTTCTGCTACAAGAAATTGGTTGGAATTGTATCTGTAATTAGCCTAGAATATGAAACTAATTATTTGTACATTAGATTTGATCTGATTCTTCTAAATTTCTAGGCTTTTTCTGTAGTATTTCATTTCTTATTTTACTTGGTTGTTGCAAACATATTTTTTCCCTAAATGATCCTTTGCTTGTTGCAATCCTTGTTCCTATAAAAGGATTTTCAAGATCATTTAGAGGGGTTCCAGCTCCTATTTGGTTCCAGCTTGGTTCCAATTTCCCTGGTTCCATGAATGTTCTACCTTGTAAATATTTTCCTTCTTCTCTGCATATAGGGTGATCCCTCTTTCCTTTCTGGCTAAGAGAATATGATAGAAGTTGTAACAGCTGTCTTATGTGTAAGATTTGAATACATTTGTTCTATTTTTAGATTGTCTCCATTTGAATCCTGAACTTGTTGATTATAGCATCAAGGATGTTTAATCTTTCTATTTGCATTTCCTATGTGTCTGCAGTAGAGTTGTCTTCACAAAGATAACTGAGTTCAAGATTGGTCTTCATATGTGTATGAGATGGGGTATCAAGGGTATCTCATGCTTGTCTTCTAGTGGATGCTGGTTAATGTATTTCTTGTTCCTAGGTCTTCCTTTGAATAGGTGATAGCATATCTGGGTACACAGGTGGTTTGGTAATGTATGATCTGATTTGGGGTAGGTGTATTGTCTTCTTGTTTCATAGCTCTGTTGCAATGAGGTATTTGACTCTATTTCCCATTGGATAAAGCACTGGTCTATGAGGGACTTAGGGTATTTCAGGGTTCCATTCAACCCAAAACTCAAAATCATTCAAGTAAAGCACCACCTTTCCCTTTCATGTTGTTAGGATAGGCTTCTAGTTTTCAGATTCATTCTATGCAAGTAGGCTATTGCATAAGATTTGGTGAGTATCAAGGTATAGGATACCTATAGGAGTCTGAAAGCTATTCCATAGTCAGTTACCTATAGGCCTAAAGTTTGACACAAGATATATGTGTGTGCAGATGAAGTACACCCGTCTGAGTGATGTGGAGCTCAAAGTGTAGAAAGCCCTTGTGCTTTGTTCATTGGCCCTTTTTCTTGTTAGATTTGGAGTATTTAGTGAATGTGACACTAGCCCTATCAATCATAGTGTAATTTTGATAGTGTGGGAAAAAGGAACACCAACAAAATGGCGACTCTGTTGGGGAGGCCATAAGTATATAGTCAAATAAACAAAAAGGCATTTGCTAAATCTTCTCACTAAGTGTTGAATGATGACTCTAAGTTTCTATTTGATCAGTGTTTTGTAATGAAGTATAATATATTTACAGTCCTAACAAGTAGATGTCCTGTGATATTGTGTTGTGAGTGTGGGTTTTGAAGAAGGTTTAGGGTTGAGAAAGGCTTTCAGCTGATTCAAATTTTTCCTCTAGAAGGAGGTGGCAACTCTACCAAAGATTGAAAGGTGATTTGAAGGAGACTTCAGATCAATATTTTGTAGCATTCACAACATGTCTAGGTAATCCTATTTTATAAAGAAAAAATACTCCCTAATTAGGTGAGCAGGTCACTATTGAAAAGGGAAATTAATTTTGAAGTTCAAAGCCATATTTCTGGATAAAAGCTTTGGTTGTTGTAAAGAGTATCAAAAATATGTTGATGATTAATGAAGCCAATGGTTGCTTGATTTTGGATAGAACTAATGTCATGAGAACAAGTTGCATTGTTTTTTCAGTATATTAAAATGGAGTTTCTAGCTTTTAGAGATCAGGGTGATGTTTCTAGTTACCAATCAGGCCAAAAATATGTTAATAGAGATAGAGACATCTTTTTGAGTGGTGAAAAAATCTAGCAGACTTGCATAAAGATTCTAAGATGTGCAATAGGAGAAATCAAGGAAGAGTCATCCCACTCATATTATAAGAAATTTCTTATTGCTTGTCATGAATTTCTTATGGGTGTTCAGCTTCAAGATTTCCAATATGCTGAGATGTTTTTGGAGCTTGGTATGCCTGAATCAGTTAGTTGGACTACCTCTTTTAGAAATGAAGCACTAGAAAATGTTGAAGAATGGATGGCTTCATTTGAGGATGATGAATCTTGTGATGCTGGTGCTAATAATGGAACTTATGGTTATCAAGAAGTAGAAGATGAACCTACAGTTGATGATAGTTCCTACTGTGACTACTTTGCGCAAATTATTGTGAGACAATATTTTTTAGCCCCTATCTCAGATGAGGATGATATTTGCAGTACTGGTAATGAGACCAAAGAGGTAGAGTGTGAAGTTCAGTGCTTACTAAGTAGTGAGAAAATTTTAGAACTTTTGGAAACTAAATTTTAGAGGTACACTCCTGACTATGTTTCTAAGATTTCATGCCCAGTAGATATAAGTTTTGATGAAGATGATTCAAGCAATGGCATGATGTGTGAAACATTTGTGGATGTCCTTTCTCCCATTTTTGATATGAAAAAGGATAGTACACATCATTGTAATGAATTTGATGATGTCATATTTGATGAGTATGATGATATGTGTACTGGTGCAGATTCAGTTTTTCAAGAGCCTAATGTCAGTGGTTCTTGTTTACATTTTGATGCTAGAAAATGTGGTAAGTCTAAATGTATTTTCTCAGATTTACAAATGACTAATGAGTCATTAACTAGAAATACTTGTTCCTTTTTAGAAGATGCTAATAGGATTTTTGATCAACAAGTTATTTCCAATTTTATGCAATCAGATTTTCATCTTGAGAATTTTTATATTAGTTTGCAAAGCAAGGAGATAGAAAGGGTTTATTCTTTATTGCAAACTAATGATCAGAATGCTGATGCTTCCAGCCATGAAGCTAAGTTGGAGTGCTTTTTTTTTTAGCATGACAGTGAAAGTGAAAGGTGTGACATTTTGATGTCACAAAGTGATCAATATTTATGGCAGCCTGATGATCATATCTTGCTAAGTGATGGTGAGTATGGTGATTATTTTCTATGTGACATTTTGGAAATGGATCACCATATTTTTCTCAAGCTGGATGAGGGACATATCTTTAGTTCACCTCTACTCTATGGAGATGAAAATTACTTGTTTGATAGGGGTAAAAACTGATTAGAGTTCTAGGGCCTTGAGCCTTTTGTATATGATGTACTTTCTATATATAGTGGTGTGTTTCCTTCTTGTTCTATTTGTCTTAGCTTGTAGGTTTTTATAATTTGCTCTCTATTGTTCAAGGTTTTTGTCTAGTTGGTGGTCTGCTTCACCCAATAATTCTGCATTCTTGCATAGGCATAGGTTGCCCATCATCCCCAGATAGAGCCACTGTTAGCACCTGTAAAATTTTTTATGACTCTATAGATTTTCTCTGGTCTCTGCAAGTGTTTTCTAGGTCTCTGCCCTTAAGCCCTAAGTTCAAATTTTCAAATATCTAGCTGTTAGTGAAAAAACCTTTTTATTTTGGCCCTATTATATTTCTTCATTACCTTTTTGAGCCACTTAAGTGATTCAAAAATGCACACGCGCTTTACTTTTTTGGTTAGTTGCCAGTTTGCATGCTTCCTAGCAGTTTGACCCTTAACATTTTGTGACTCCGTTGGTGGTTTCATTCCCTTTGGTCACATGTTCGCATGGTCAGCGAGGCCTGACATCATAGTTACTTTCAATCTAATGGTAGGTGCATGATCTGAGGGAATATTCCTTTCCCTTGAGATCATGCAACAACCACCCGATCTTCCAACATGTTGCGGCCTGTGCACGGTGGGTCCTTGTTTGCTTAGTCATCCTGACTTGGCTGCTTTTCATTGGCCGAGGTGGATTGTGATGTGGATCCTATCAGTGGGGCCTATAATAAAGGTCTTTAGATCTATGGCTGGCGCATGATCTCATGGAATATTCCTACCCCATGAGATCATGTGACATCCATTGATTTCAAATTTGACTGGGGATGGTGTCAGTGGGTCCAGTGCCAGGTGTTGTAGAGATGGAGGATTTTCATTGGTCAGCATGGATGGTGATGGGGATGGTGTCAGTAGGGCCTATTTCTTGATGGTTAAAGTACATCAAGATCTTTTGGTTGTCGTTATACCGTTAAGATGAGATGCACAAAGTTTAGCATAGTGGTATAGCAACAATCATCTGATGCAGAGGTGGACAAGATAGTATGAGGTGGGTCCTCCAGTGTTGGCATGCATTGTTTTGATTGGCTGAGCTGGATTGTGATGTGGAACTTTTTAGTGGGGCCTACAGTTAAAGACTTTTAATCGATGGTTGGTGCTTGATCATAAGGAATATTCTTTCCCCTTGCGATCATGCACCCACCATCTGATTTGATGCTGCAGGTAGTGGGACCTGTTGTCGAATTTCCTGACATGGCTTTTCTTGATTGGCTGGGCTCGGTAGTGACTTGGTAGTTGTCAGTGGGGTCAAATTTTTCAAAGGGTTAAACGATAGTTTGATCCTATGGTTGTCATTATACCGTTGATAAAAGTTGATGCTTTTTCAAGCGCAGCGGTATAACGACTGCCATCCGATCTTCCACAAGGTAGTGGCCATTGACAAATGTGCCGACGTGCTCATTTCCCATTGGCTAAAGAATTGCTGACGAGGCTAGTGACTTTTCAAAGCTTAGTTGACTGTTGCAAAGATTAATATGGACCACCCGATCCGCCATGAAGAAATGAGATTGACGGTCACATTTGAAACCTGGTCCTGTAGCCATTTTCTTTCAAATTCAAATCTTTCTATAGGGTTTTTGGTAGGGTTTGAAATGGTTGGTCATGTGCGACAAAAGGGGTTGCTCAAAATTGATTTCTCCAGGATAGTTGTAGTTGGAAAATGATGTAGAAGACATAGGTTGTCGCGTAGATCTAATTTTTCCATCCTGGGGTGCCATGCCAAGTAAATACAAAGGATTGTTTTTGTTTAACACAGGCGGCTAGGGTTTTGATTGATGTCAGAGATCTCCATGTTATGTACACGCAAGATCTATGGCCAACTCTGGCATTAATTTTTTTTTTCTGCTACAAGAAATTGGTTGGAATTGTATCTGCAATTAGCCTATAATATGAAACTGATTATTTGTACATCAGATTTGATCTGATTCTTCCAGATTTCTAGGCTTTTCTTGTAGTCTTTCATTTCTTGTTGTACCTGGTTGTTGTAGACATATTTTAACCCTAAATGATCCTTTGCTTGTTGCAATCCTTGTTCCCATAAAAGGATTTTCAAGATCATTTAGAGGGGTTCCAGTTCCTATTTAGTTCTAGCTTGGTTCCAATTTCCCTGGTTCCATGAATGTTCTGCCTTGTAGATATTTTCCTTCTTCTCTACATATAGGGTGATCCCTCTTTCCTTTCTGGCTAAGAGAATCTGATATAAGTTGTAACAGATGTCTTATGTGTAAGATTTGAATACATTTGTTCTATTTTCAGATTGTCTCCATTTGAATCCTGAACTTGTTGATTATAGCATCAAGGATGTTTAATCTTTCTATTTGCATTTCCTATGTGTCTGCAATAGAGTTGGCTTCACAGAGATAATTGATTTCAAGATTGGTCTTCATATGTGTATGAGATGGGGTATCAAGGATATCTCATGCTTGTCTTCTAGTGGATGCTGGTTAATGTATTGTTTGTTCCTAGGTCTTCCTTTGAATAGGTGATAACATATCTGGGTACACAGGTGGTTTGGTAATGTATGATCTGATTTGGGGTAGGTTTATTGTCTTCTTGTTTCATAGCTCTCTTGCAATGAGGTATTTGACTTTGTTTCCCATTGGATAAGGAACTGGTCTATGAGAGACTTAGGGTATTTCAGGGGTCCATTCAACCCAAAACTCAAAATCATTCAAGTAAAGCACCACCTTTCCCTTTCATGTTGTTAGGATAGGCTTCTAGTTTTTAGATTCATTCTATGCAAATAGGCTATTGCATAAGATTTGGTGAGTATCGAGGTATAGGATACCTATAGGAGTCTGAAAGCTATTCCACTGTTAGTTACTTGCAGGCCTAAAGTTTTACACAAGATATATGTGTGTGCAGATGAGGTACACCCGCTTGAGTGATGTGGAGCTCAAAGTGTAGAAAGCCCTTGTGCTTTGTTCATTGGCCCTTTTTCTTGTTAGATTTGGAGTATTTAGTGAATGTGACACTAGCCTTGTCAATCCTAGTGTAAATCTAACAGTGTGGGAAAAAGGAACACCAATACGCTAGAAAACTGACTAATTTATATAGCCGATGATTAAAAAATAGGTCCAAAGGCTGTATCAAGAAAATTATAAACAAAGTGCTACAAATGAAGCCTGAATCAAAATTCCTCCAATCAAGTGAGCAACACAAACCAAAAAATACTGCTGAAACTATATCTTTAAATATTTATACCAATGCATTGATCCATATAACCTACTCGGAACATTTGAATATTTGCAAAACAAAAAAATTAAAAAAAGTCCTACAAAATTGCCAAGAGAATCAGTCCTCCATAAAAAATGTTGTAGCTTCACCAAAGCCTAACTATAGGTTGAGATCAGGAATAGCTCGAGTAGAGGTCAAGGCAAGCTATGAAGGAGCTACAGATAGATAAGGTTCAGTAATGGAGGGAGTAAAGTCTTGCTCCTAATAATGCAAAAATAACCTGATGAATACCATTCACACTTTCCTTGGTTAAAAAGCCACCAAATTGCTGCAATGATGCTTTCACGGGTCTAAAGGATTGGCGCTCTAGGGCCTTTTTGATACTTTCAAGCACCATGTAAAACCCATGGTTATTCAATATTGAATGATGATGAAACTGACCACCAATGAGGGAAAAACCACCCCAGAGATCATACTTTTGGATAGCTTTATGTAATTTATTACCATAAAGGAATTTAGGCTTCACATAATGATTTACAATCAAATCCAAAAGAAAGGGAGACTCTAAAAGGTCAAGTGCATTGGAAAGAAAAAATCACAGAATTTGAGATGGAAATATAATAGGTTTGCCAGAGGGAAAAAGGACATCAAATCCAACAATCCTTTTAATGCCACGATGAATATGTGTCCATTCATAGATAAATATAGATGCCAACATTTCATCCTTTATAATGCCTACGAATGGTTTTTCCCAATTCTCAACTTCCAAAAACACCCTATAGTTACGAGGATAATAATGCATATGCAGAGAGGAACATATCAAACATACCTCCACCTGTGTACTAATACCAACTAGAGTTCTCAGCCACCCAAACGTCTTGAGAAAGAAAACCAACCACGTATATTGATGATCACAATAAAAGAAAGCCAAAGAAGGAATAAAACAAAATACAGGAAGTGAATAGTAATGGTGACTATAAATAGAATTAAATCCATATGATGTGACACAAATATGAAAGTGACATCCCACAGTGAACATACCAAGCTGAAATGAGTTCAACTTAATGGCATCACCGAGCTATGATAGTAGCACACTCTATAACATATTAGATGATCAATCAAAATTGAAAAGGACATACGAAAATGAGTGAAAAAATACCACATGCAATTATAAATACGAAACCATTTTTGCTTCCGCTTCGTTATTTATTTTGTTTGTAAGATTTTAAGAAAAAAAATATTCTATAAACTTAGTAACAGTTTTAGGTTAATATCTTTTGGGTTCCCTGGCGAGGCATTACGATTCTTATATCCTTTAACATGTAATGTAGTTGCAACAATTTCAGTATTACTTTCTAGAGATGCCAAATTACTAACTTTAGGTTCAGGTTCAACTTTTTCAACATAAAATAAACAGTCACATTCTTTTGATTAATCATCTTAGATACTAGCATCTTTATTAAAATAATATCTTTCTTATTGAATTTTAGTTTTGGCTATCTTATTTGTTTTTGTGGACATCTAGTAGCTATATGATAATGATTTCCAAATCTAAATCATTTAAGAGGTAAAATACCTCTACACATAGTGGTTCCTTTCTTCAGCCTTCTTATAAAGTTTTCTTTTGCTTCATCTGTTCTCTCATTATCTAGATCTTCATTTGACTTTATTTCTTTGAAGGTAGTCTCATATCTAGTTTTGTCTTTTCCAAAATTTCTCATCTTGAATGCACTCAGAGTGCCAAACAATTGTTCTTTGGTGAATTTTATCGAATCATAAGTTTTTTCAATTGTTGAGACCTTGTTACTGTAGCTTTCTGATAGTCCTCAAAATTTTATTTATTACATCCTTATCAATACAACCAATATTTCTGATCTCATTTAAAACATCATCAATTTTCTAAAAGTAGCTTTATAGATCTTCTCCTTTTTCCATCCTTAAGTTCTCATATCTTCTTTTAACAAGCCACATCTTAGATAGTTTAACCCCATCATTTCCTTCATAGATATTTTTTAGTTTTTCCAAAAATTCATAAGTAATTTCTAATGCATCAACCTTTGCTAATTTAGTTTTAGATAATGCACTAATAATAACATACCTTTCTCTTTTGTTTTCTTGATAGGCATCTATCTCATCTAGAGTAGTAGGTCCATTTGTCAACATCGTATATTTATTCTTCATAGCTTTCCAACTCTTTTAACTTAAGGAAATTAGATGTCCTCTCATCTTCACTTCCAAAAATCTGTATTCAAATCCATCAAAGGTAGGAATAGTTACTTTATGCACCATCGGATCTCCCTGAGTAGTTAGACTTACTATATGGGAACCAAAGCTCTGATACCAATTTTTGAATATCCTAGAAAACTAAGATAGTGGGGGGGGGGGGGGGGGAGGGAGGGCGGGGGGGGGGTGGTGAATCAGTTGTAATTAAAAACTTCTAATGATTTCATTGACCTAGATCCAGTAGATTAATTCTTTAACCACTTAACCAAATTATATGTAAACATTAATAAGCACACATATGAACCATACATGATGAACACCATATTTTTATGTGAAAAACCCAAGATGGAAAAACCATAGAGAAGATAATTCTCATGAATAAAAACACCAATTAAGATGAATTTTACTAAGGGTGGCTCACTTTTTAAATTCTCACTTCCCTAAAGAAGAAGAATGAAAAAGGAAATCCACCACTAAAGTACAACTAGCGGAAGAAACCCTTTGGCTCACTAACTTCGGTGACTAACAACAATAGCACACAGACTCTTCTCACAACCCAACTTTACACTTTCACATAACCTTGCACAATATCTAACAAATCTTCTTTCCAATCAACTTATCTCCACATTATTCCATCACAATCGTCCTCTTATTATTATTGATCTTTAAAATATGAAATCACCAAGTCAACTATCAAAACATAATTTGAATTTGGTCTAGACTAAACATTTCCATGATGGGGAGGAATGAAAAGTGGACCACACTACACACATTGCCTCAACCAAACAACACATTATCCAAATGTTGAAATGTTGAACTTACTGAATCCCAAGAAGAAATAACACAATTAGCAACCATGCTTCTATACCACATCAACACAACCCAAAATAAAGTATCAAAAGTTAAAGCAATGAGCAATATGAAACCAAATGATCAATACAATATTTGGAACAAAAGAGACTTCTAAACCACTGTCAAACACAAACATCATTGAATACATCATCAAAACATATAACTTGGAGCACCAAACTCTAGACCATTAGATCATCAAAATCACATATGTAATGGGTAAACGTATAAAGCTATGTCACACTCTTATAAATGAAATGACCATTAAACTTCTCAAATTGAATCAATTGAAAGCGATATCTATGTTTTAAATTTTGAAATGATGTAAACTAATAAAATATATAATTTTTAGTTTATTTTATGTTTACATTTTTTCTAAAATTTTAAAAGTTATTTGAATATAGTTTTTTTTTTTTATAAAATAAACACTAAAATTTGAATGTTGATGAAATGTTCAAATTTAAGTTACATGGAGCACCACACTTTATATAGTAAATCTTATCATTTTTCCTTCATTTTTTTGTATGTATTGATTGTTTGGCTTTAGTGCATGGATATATCTCTCCATAATTTTTATAAATATATATTAAAATAAATTTAAAGCTACGCACATATTGAAATTTTACTCTTTCTATTTGGCATCACCTTTTGTCTTAATTATTTGTCCAAAATAAAAAATAATTATATCATCTTGACATAGATTCTTTTCTTTAGTGCATCATATTTTTAAAATAAATTTTAGTGTTTTTCTTTGACAAGATAATCGACCTTATATTTAGTGTTGATGACTTAATTTCAATAAAAATAAAACATAAAATATAAAAACAAATCAAAATACTAAAAGACATATAATTTGAAAAATTCACTTATAGATCTACAAAAAGATATTATTATATTAAAAAAATATTTGTAAGAGTAAGAGTTGTTGAAACATTGAGTTTAAGAGTTGTTGAAACATTGAGTTTTTGAAATAATTATACTTTTTTGGTAATTGGACTCAAAATGGTATTTAATATGCATTTAATAAACAATTAAAATTATAAAAGTTTTGGCCTATATTATATAACTTTGCTAAAATGAATCTCGATAGATCATATGTTTAATCAAAATTAATTTTTAGCTAGAAATATTAAAATTCACTTATTTTGATAAGTTGGCCTAAAGTGTGACATAGTTTTGTACTTCTACCCTAAGATGTCATAAATACTAAGCACAAATCACCCACCAAAATAGTATGTTTCCATCAATGACAACCACATTGACACATCAACAACTCTTGAACAACAACAAGTTCCCCTTCAACATTATTTATAAGAATTTTTTAACTATTATGTAGATTCTTAAATAAATTAAAATTTCATATATATCTGTTATAATCCTAAAAGTTATTTAATTCATATTTGAGGTGCAATTTCATAAGGATACATAAATACATATAAAAAATTAATTTCATGAAGATACACGAATCCATATAAGAATGGTAGAACTATTCATAATAAAATTACAAATTCAAAAGGAATCATGGATTCATATAAGAAATACAAAGTTTCCTATAATGTATGGATTCATAAGGATACACACAATCATATTTGAAAAACACATTCATATAGTTATGCATGACATGCATTATCATTCTCCTATTAGATAAAGATAAACATAGTAACCTAGAGAATAACGTTATATATTGCACTTGTTCATACTTGGTTTGAGTCACCTCTAAATTATTAGGTATTATAATGTTAGCTCAAGGGTTTCTATATCATATTTTCAAGGACTTGATTGTCATGATATGCAGATAGAGTTTAATAGATCGCTGAACTTGAAAGAATCGTATGTTAAAGTTATTGGTTAATTCTTTACTCAAATAACAAAAATAATAGATTCATCACAATGCATAATATTCTATGTTGTTTGGATTGTGAGATAAATATGCAGGTTAATACTTGGTAGATAAATTTTAGAATGTCTGCCCTAATGGAAACTATATGCTTCCATACAAAATTTTATTATTAATATAATTACAAATTGAGTGCAATGATGTAGCTATATTTTTGATAGAAAAATCTTGATTGAACATCAAATACATGATGAATGGTTCCATGTCGGCTCAAATGTTCTTTTCAAGACATGATTGTTACATTAAGCAATTATTGCCTTCGCCCATGAATGATTTAATAGACACACTAATTGCATATGTATTTTCTAATGTAGAATGGAAAAAGCTTAGTGATGCGAATTCCTTAGATACATTTCAAAAAATCAATTCATTTCATAGTCAAGTATAAAAATACACTAATTTATCTCGATCTTAATGCATGATGAATATATAGTTGTTTCCTAAGCATATATGATAACATTCTGAATAACCATCCATTAATACAACTCAAGCATACAAAATCACTCTAGTTGAAATAAGATTAAGCATCAATAACAAAATATTGATCTTGCATTGTTAATGGAAGGAATCACTTGCCCAAGACTCGATGAGGAATATGGAAGTAGGTATCGAGTCCTGGTACTCAATAAATCAAGTATGCATTCTCCAGTGAGAAATGAATCCAATAAATATAAGGAATTTGATGTAGATATTATCAACTAGAGTAATACAATGATATTAGTGAATGTAAAATTTCAGAGTCATTGCTGATAAAATAAAAGTGTAACCTCCAAATGGAGGATTGCCAAAGTTATAAAAGATCATTGGACTCAAGAAGGAGCGGCTCAAGAAGAGTAACTCATTCTCACCAAGGTGGAAAATAAATAATTGATTGATTATGAATTACTATGATTAACATGTTAATTATATATTATTTATGATATTGCTCATGAATGTCCACACACAATATACATACATGCATGCATGCAGGTATACATAGTATGTTGTATATATATGTATATGTGTGTGTATGTATATGTATGTATGTATAAGTGTGTGTGTGCGCATTTATAAATTGGTAGATATATATGTATATATATGTGTGTGTGTATATATATATATATCTATATATATATATATATATATGTATGTATGTATGTATGTATGTATACATACATATATACATACATACATACACACACACACACACACACACATATGTATGTATGTATATATATACACACACATATATACATATAGATTTATACACACATTATATATATACATATATGTGTATAAATATGTACGTACACACACGTGTGTGTGTGTGTGTGTGCGTGTTAGAAACAAGGTAGCACACACAACTAAGAAGGGGGGGGGGGGTGAATCAGTTGTGTCTAATAATTTAAAAACTTCACCTAATACTTAATCATAAAACTTAGATCAAAATGATAAACATTAAAGCACTAAACCATAAAGCACAAGAACACATAATTCTAGTTTTTTTTGCATGGAAATCCGATTAAGGAAAAAACCATGGTGGGAATCAAACCCACAAGATGATGTACTAGCACAATAACCCTATTAAAGGTACAAAGGGGAATGCACATGTATTTAGGAACACTAATTCCTAGAACTCATTGATCAAATACAATAGAGGGAAACAAACCTGAGAATACAACAAGGGCTACAACCCCAAAATGGACTACAATCCATTGTGGACAACAATCCACTAATTTATGAACTAACTTATAGCATCTTTGACATGGCAATACAACTCCAATGAAGTGCAACAAATCTTTGTCTCAATTATAGATTCCACTCATACCTCTTCAGATACACATGTGTACATCCACTCCCTCACTTCACAATTATAATTGATTACATCTTTATATACATTTCATCAACCTTGAAAACATGAACAAGGTCGACATCAACCTTAACACCTCAATTATAAATATTTAATATAAGCATTACTGTGACCCAAGACATGTCAAAAAAGACATACCTAAGACCCAAATATCCATCCACGAACATGCTTCAAATCCAAAAATCATGCCATGATCCTTCACAACACTCTATCTCACCATGTCGACCAAGAACAATAAAATATCACCACACCATAGGAAAATCTTTGAATTTGATCACATAACCCTATGCAATCCATAAAAAATGAATAGGACACAATCTAGAAACATCAACAAGCAACGTAAAATGCCACATCAATAACATAAATAACTTTGTCTCAGAATTTATTACTGTCTCTATACTATTCATCAAGAACACCAAACATCAACCTCTGACATTTAAGAAAAATATCTTGCCAGCATCCAAATCACAAACCATTCGAGCCAAGGACAAACATCCATGTCCTAAACTCACCACTAGGTTAGAAACCAAAAATATTGCATAATCAATCCTCACCAATCCAAGAACTACAACATTGTCACATCCTGAACAACCAGAAAAACCAAAAAAACTAGTCTCTGATAAACCACCTAAAACTCACTCAAATCATAATGCAAACCTCTATAAGCTTACTTAGGAAAACTACAAACATCCCTTCAAACATATCTAACTACACAATAAATGATCCTTAATACAGTAGAAATACTGATCCAAACTCTTCACTAAATAAACAAAAAAACTATCCAAAATAAGGAAATATGTTGACATCAATGACAAAAAATCAATGTTAGCACATATATGCATGATATCTTAGAGATCTCTAATAGTGTGTGTGTGTGTGTGTGTACACACACACACACACATATGTATATATATGTATGTATACATCTATATACATACATGCATACGTATACGCATATACATATACATACATATGTATGTATGTATGTATACATAAATACATACATATGTATATATATGTATGCATGTATGTATATGTATATATATGTATACATATATATACATCTATACACATATACATATAGATATATGTATTACATATGTATATACATATATATACATATACACATATTTATATGCATATATATATATATATATATATATATATATATATATGTATGTATGTATGTATGTATGTATGTATGTATGTATGTATGTATGTACACATATTTATATGCATATATATATATATATATAAATATGTGTATATGTATACATACATACATATACATACATATACATACATACATACATACATATACATACATATATATACATACATACATATATATATATATATATATATATATATATATATATATATATGTATGTATGTATGTATGTATGTATGTATGTATGTATGTATATGCATGCACACACACACACACACACACACACACACACACATCCACACACACACACACACATGCAATATTTGCATCATCCTGTTCATAAATAAAATAGAGAAAATGATAAGGTTGTTCAATTAAAATTGATAGAGGAGATTCACAGAATAAATTCCTTTCATGATATTAAGAGATTTAATTCTTTTTAATCCAACATATATAGATACATATATATATATTGATGAAGGGTGCTCCCCTTAATACCACAAACACATAACAGAAATAGAGAAACAACAACAACAATATGCAAGAACAGAAAATTGGCTTCTTGTTATCTCCACAAATGTGGAATTACAAACTTTCAGAATTACAATATGCAAAGCCACATGGGCATTCCCTTACAATATTTTGTAGGACAAAGCCTCGAACCAATACCTAGATCTACTACCCAGAACTATTCTGAACTGCCTAAGACAATAATACAGCCTTCCTTATATAGGCAATTTTCCACCGCCTGGGAAGGTTCCAGAATTTTAGCCAATAAAGCCGACCAAACTTAGAATTATTTTATTTTACATTTTATTACATCATAGTTGGCTCAAGATAACCTTTGAAACCTGAACAAAAATTTTGAAGAAAATTATTTTTCGCCATTTCAGGTGGCCCAACTTCCGAAGACCATAAGTCATCACCAGTTGACCCGATCGACTATTATAACTCCATTTCAAAAATGCCACGAAGTGCTCTACAGGCTTGACCCACGCAAGCGCCCGTCACCCAAATTTTTGACCTCATCTAGGGCCTCTAAAGCCTTCAAAAATGAGTTCAAAGTTTTTGTACCCTGCTGCCAATACCGAAAATCTTCAATATCTTCCAATATACACTTGATCTGGCAATGAAACTTTACTGGCAGACTTATATGACCAAAATGAACCTCCAAGAAAGAAATCAGATCATTCTGAGCACATACAAAAATTACCAAAAATAGTAACTTTCCATAAATAGCAGCTCTGCACAAAATAGCCCTTAATGAATATAAAAATAGAAATATTTTTTTGGGTGATGCAAGATTGCTCTTACACCCAGGATGCTCCTGCATCATACACACACATATACATACATATATATAGAGATATACATATATATACACATATACGCATATATATGCAATATTTGCATCTTCCTATTCATAAATAAAATGGAGAAAATGACAAGGTTGTTCCATTAAAATCGATAAAGGAGATTCTAAAAATAAATTCCTTTCATGATCTAAAGAGATTTAACTCTTTTTAATTAAACAAAGAACTAGGAAAAGACTTCCAACCCCACCCCGACCAAAGGTAACTAATCATTAACTAATCCAAACTCCCTGTTAATTGATGAACAAGATACTTAGCCATGGGCTCTGACCCATGGGGATGACAATTTTGACCTTTCTCCACGCACCTACACTCTCTTTTTCTTTCTTGTGATACTCTTCCTCCCTTCGTAGGGGTGATCTTGTCCTACATCTGTTGACATAGAGAGAAATTAGCCATACTTATATTTAATCCATAATTGTTTCAACAAACATAAACCATCTAGATCATCATCCTTATTTCAAGTTGTTAGTATACAAAATGATTCATTGATGAATATTAATTGTACAAAAATAGCATTAATTCATAATCCTCATAATAAAGTAAAATAACTTCAATAATTAATAAGCCTCATGATTAAACAAAATAACTTCAATAATCAATAAATCTTCATAATTAAATAACTTCATATTTCCCATGAAATAGTTATAAATCTTATTTGAAAATTCTACAAGGAAGGGATTAATAGGTTAATATTCTTCAGAGGAACTTGACTATGATACCAATTGTTGAACATGCCACAAGTCTAAGAGGGTGGGTGAATCAGTCTTAAACTAAAACTTAAATTTTTTCTACCACAAACGTTTATCACATACCTTTATCCAACAAATCACCGATGAAAGATATTACAATGGAGACACATACACATGGACAATAGATTTTTACATGGAAAAACCAATGTGGGAAAAACCATGGTGAGAATCACATTCACAATATGAACAACTTGAATACAAAGTTTTAGGCTAGAGGTCAATGAGCTCATTGCTCTTGAAAAAAAATGCAAACTAAGTCACACAAACTTATGGAAAGATAAAAAGATTTGTAAGAATGAGATGCATGATCCTAAGGTAATATACAAGATTTTACAAGCTCCCAAAAGATCTCACTATCTTCAAGAAAAAATAGGGAATTGTTGAATTGAAAAAATGTAGCATCTCTTGATCATGCCAAACATTCACTACCACAAACTGTGTGAACTCTAAAAGATATTATTAATTTGTACATATTCTCTTCTATATTCTCATCATATTTACTTCACATTAGATCCATACCCAATCCAAGCTCAAATAAAATATTCACTCACCTTTATATATCAACTTGATCATCAATAACCTCATCTAGGTTGGCCATGGTAAGGATAAGAAATATGTACACAAAGCCAGCCACCATGAATACGTTCACTCAATGTATTTCATCCTAGGAGACAAAGGGAACCCATATACATCATAACATGCCTCCCATAAATGAATTAACCAAAGTGAACATAACACAACATCCTCCATCAACAACATCAAACATAACGTGTAGCAAAGCATCAAAACAAGTTAGCAATTTGGCCCAAAATTATTCTCCAATGCAAATATCATAATGAAAATATAGCCACAACATGGTAGGATCCATATCAATCTCTTTTCTTCCTCCAAAGAATATCAAGACCAAAAATCCATCAAATCAACATAACCCACTAAGTCATCTAGATACCAACATAGATAATGATGGCAAAAACTAAACAACATATCTTCAATTGTGGCAAAAACTGACATAAGATATCTAAAATAGAGTATTGCACAGATGTTAGGAACATGTCCTCCAAACTACATAAATAAAAAATTAATGCAGAGCATCCTACATGAACCAATTCTAACCAATCCTGATAGCAAGCCTCACTATCAACAAACAACCAAACATAACTTCAAACTATGAACTTATGTGAGCCTAAAAAATGATAGTGCAATATTCACAAATCATACTTATTGAATCCAAAACTATAAGCCTCCAAATTATTATGTGGATAAATATAGAGGATTCTCCTATAAGGCCTTCAAATAATCTATCCTACATATTTCATTTTTATAAACTATCACCTTCCATATACACCACATATAATTGACTAGATATCATCACTAGACATAAGAATATCATGTTTAAACACTCAATAGAAAACCTTTATTAGATTTCACACATTAGGAAACACATCACTTCATCAAGTTGACATTGATGCAAACAACAATTTGACATTAATGACAACACTGAACCCATATTGCTAACAATCTGCCCCTTTTTTATTGATTGTAACACAAACAACAAACAAATTAATTGATCTCTTTCTCATAGTCATCAACATCAACAAGTTTGACATCAATGAAAACACAACCAATTTCCAACAAACATATTTTTGATGAAAAAGAAAAAAAACTTTGAATTTTGATGGAAAGAACAAAATTGAATCATTAAGCACAAGTTACAATGTATTACTTTCCTAACATAAATGAAGCTAATTACCTTAACTGTCTAAATATCAATTTTTATAATATTCATCTCTAGAATTTCTAGATTCAAATAATTAGATTAGGATAATATAATTGTTGTTGATCATCTCAATTTTTTTTTCTAATAATTTATAATTTTAAAAATTTATCTTACTAAAAATATTTGATCTTACACCCATAGGTTTTGGCCTTTAGGTCTTGAATTTGTGATTTTTAAATTTTTAAATTTTATGGAATATTTAAACTATGTTTTGATCCTAATTACCTTCAATGTTTATGTATTCAATGTGTATTTCAAATCATCATCACCATCCTCATCTTCCACGAAGTCTAAGAATTCCTAAGTTGAATCCTACCATGTACATGAGCTAGGATAAATATTGTATGATCAAGAAATATCATGCACTACTTGTTATCTTAACAAAAAAGAAATATTTGATCATGATATCAATGTTGCTCAAACATATTAAAAAATATAAATTTATTGTATAAATTATGTATTCAGATCTTACAAATCTAGATATTGTTATTAATCAATCTACTTTAGTTGATCATGTTATTAATCATTCCACTTTAGTTAATCATTTAGTCATTTTCCTAAAATTAATTAATTAATTAATATTATTTAATTAATCAACCTTAATTAATAAATGTTTATTGATTAATCAAGTTCAATTTCCTAAGTCCTATAGTTTGAATTTAATTATTTAAATTATTTATTTATTCCTCTAAATTAAATTAATTTCCTAGATTAAATTAATTTCATGTCAATTTCCAATTAATTTCATTTCATCTAATAAGCTATTTTTTATTAATTTCATATTAATTCCACAACTCTCAAAAATTTAATTTTTAATTCAATTTAGATTTTCAAAAACTAAAAAATCATAACTATGAGAAAATCAAATTCTAAAAATTAAATAACAATCTATAACGACTCAATGCCTCATCTAAGGCAAGAGTTAGATCATATCTTATCATCATCTTTTGAGATCAAGAAGAGTTAAGGTATATCCTTTGAATTACCTTTTCTAAATAGGAGCTAGAGCTTGTTAGTAAAAGGTTATCCCTTGTGTTTAACTTAGATCACTTTTCTGAATTTCCAAATCAATAGTAAGATGTCGTCTCTACCATTGTACCCCTTTGGGCGTAGACTTATCACAACATCAAAAACTAGTAACCAAATAGAGGATCCCTTTGCCAATCTATTCTCTCAATGGAAAGAGGAACTAGAAATAAATCCTTACAAAGACAGAGGTCCATTCATGTACCATGAAAAATTTACTAAAATAGAACAAGTCCTTCCTCAATCAGATATGTTTTCAAACATAACTAAGGAAGAACTAGAGAACATTCAACAAGATGGATATTATTCCTCAGTCATAGATGTTATAGTAGAGTGAAGTTCATAGAAGTACTTAGAAATTATTTTTAACAAAGGAGTCAAACTTCCTCCTGGATTTGATGTATCTACCATTTGGCCTAAGAATCCATTAGCGGGGCTTGACACAAATGAACAATCTCAAGTACACATTGTAGTGTCCCAAATAATGTCTACTCCAGAGTCATCTCAGATAGTGTCATCTCAAACATCCACACAAGATGGTTCATCTAATACATGTGGGGCATGTCCCAAGGTGCAATGATCTCTCAAGGCATTCCAACCAATCAAAACATAGTTAGCTCTCAAACTGGTTCCTTTACCATGGCTAGTTCATCTCAGACAATATCTTCAACTGCAGTTACTTCAAGTGTCCTTATTATGTCATCGACACCTCAAAATTTTTACAACTCATTTACCAGTACTCAAATTTCATCTTCATTCTGACCTGGATCTGGGTCTAAACCATCCCAAAGATAACTAGGATCATTTTCTATCGGTCCTATTTATAGTCAAACTCCTCCAAGGGTTATATCTTTGTTCCAACAAAGACCTCAATATCTCCAACCCTTGAATCACAATCTATCTCATTTCCAATAGAATTTACCTCCTAGTAGTACCAATCAAAACCTATTAGAATTAAGTAATACTAAGAGGAGGGGTGAATCAATATTACAACACTTAAAATTAAACTTCAACCAGTTACAAATAAACCATATCAATGATTAAATGAAAAGAACATAAACACATAACACATAACTCATAACACCATTTATTTTTTTCAAGGAAACCCTAGCCAAGGGAAAACCTTAGTGGGGATGGTACCCACAACTACGCACTAAAATATTGAATCCCTGTTAGGAGATCTAGCCCTATTAGGAGTTGAGTATTACATAGTACATTTCCTTGTTAGAGGAATACAAAACCTTGTTAAGAGTATACAAAAACCTTGTTAAAGGTGTGGTGAGCTTACATATATTACAATCAGAACTTTTTCACAAAGTGTTCTTCAAGTAGTGAACAATACAAGCATCTGTTATGATTTGATAGTTCTAGTTATAGCTCTATCAATCTCAAATCTCGCATCTACTATCTGCCTTTAACAAAGGAGTCAAACTTCCTCCTAGATTTGATGTATCTACCTTCTGGCCTAAGAATCCATTAGTGGGGCATGACACAAATGAAAAATCTCAAGTACACATTATAGTGTCCCAAATAATGTCTACTCCAGAGTCATCTCAGATAGTGTCATCTCAAACATCCACACAAGATGGTTCAACTACTACATGTGGGGTATGTCCCAAGGTGCAATGATCTCTCAAGGCATTCCAAATATTCAAAACATAGCTAGCTCTCAAACTAGTTCCTTTACCATGGCTAGTTCATCTCAGCCAATATCTTCATTTGCAGTTACTTCGAGTGTCCTTATTATGTCATCGACACCTCAAATTTTTTACAGCTCATTTACCAGTACTCAAATGGAACAATTATTCTAACGTGGATCTGGGTCTAGATCATCCCAAAGATAACTAGGATCATTTTCTATCGGTCATATGTATAGTCAACCTCCTCCAAGGGTTATATCTTTGTTCCAACAGTGACCTCAATATCAACAACCCTTGAATCATAATCTATCTCATTTCCAATAGAATTTACCTCCTAGTAGTACCAATCAAAACCTGTTAGGATTAAGTAATACTGAGAGGGGGGTGAATCAGTATTACAACACTTTGAATTAAACTTCAACCAATTGAAAATAAACCATATCAATTCTGAAATGAAAAGAACATAAACACATAACACATAACACATAACACCACTATTTGTTTTCGAGGAAACCTTGGCCAAGGGAAAACCTCGACGGGGATAGTACCCACAACTATGCACAAAAATATTGAATCCCTGTTAGGAGATCTAGCACTGTTAGGAGCTGAGTATTACATAGTACATTTCCTTGTTAGAGGAATAGGAAACCCTATTAAGGGTATACAAAAACCTTATTAAAGGTGTGGTGAGCTTACAACTCTTACAATCAGAACTCTATCACAAAAGTGTTCTTCAAGTAGTGAACAACACAAGAATATGCTATGATTTGATAGTTCCAGTTATAGCTCAATCAATCTCAGATCTCGTATCTTCTATCTTCCTTTACTAATATCCCAAATTCACATCCATCACTTATCCATCTCTGTGACATAGTTTCACACTTATCACTTCCACAAAACACTCTATAGTTATATCAATTCTACCATCCATTCGGCTCTCAAATACAATACAAAACATAACAATTATTTATACAAATGATAAATGTAGAGTCATCAATCTTGTATTAGCAAAGTATTAGCAATATACAAATTTCATCTGACTTAGCACATTACCATTCCATCTAATCTTCCCTCAATCATCGTGACTATTCATATGCCCTATTTCACTATTTCTGTATCTTCACATACCTTCACAACACTGTATCTTACTGATATCAACACCAAAAAATGTGTGACCTTAATTAAAGGTCATACATATCCCAAAATGTCTTCCTCTAAGTTCACAAGCCATAATATATCATATGCTATCTTTGCTGACCAAAATTGTACTGCAGAATAGTGTTATTCTGATTTTGTACTTAGTCATTTTCATGATTGTGTCTCCAATACCTATACTCACTTCATGAGATCACTCCAGCATAAGTATTTCCATAAATGACAACCCTTAAGTGATGCATAGTTCTCTCAAACATCACTTTCCAACAATATCTCCCTTTGGCATTGATGGCAACACTTAGCAAAAAATGACTAAGTGTCAAAACACTATCTTCCTTATAATTATCTATATACACATCCTTTCTTCTTTTTTTAATTTATACATTTATTTCTCTCTTTTTTTTATCTCTCTCTCTCTCTCTCTTTTAATTATTATTTAATTGTTTTTCCTCTTCTCATTTTTATCTTCTCTTCCTTTCCCTTTGACATCAATGGCAAAGGTACTTACAAAATTTCAAAATCTTAAGCATAAAAGACTTAGTGCTTACTCACCAAATTCATAATTTATTGGAAAGAGTCTTCCAAGGTCTTCACTTCATCATCCCATGACTTGATCAAATGTTCACTGACATGGATCAGTCCATTCAATGCATAAGATGCAGTCTCTGCTACCTTCAGCTCGGTGGGTACATAATTTGTCATTGATCCTTCTATCTTCTCCATCTTTGTGAGATGAGCTTCAAGAATTGAAAGCTTAGGAGTCATTATAATCTTTAGCAAACCAAATCTTTCGGCTACTCTCCCTTCCTTTTTATTCAAAGAACTTATCTTATCCAAAATTTTGGATGTCTACTTGTCCATTTCCAACATATTTTGTGAAGAGGTTTCACAAATGTCCATTAAGATGTCTAATGTAGCCCTGTCCTTGGCTATAATATCATCAACATTCTTAACATGTCTGATAGGATTTATGCAATAGTTGTATACCTTTATTCCATGTGCCACACATCTTTTAGATTTGATTGTAGTTGTTTTTAGAATGTCCAAGTCCCATAAGATGGACTGACAAACTTCCTTCAACTTCTTTTCTAAGAATCTATTTTCAGCCTTATCCTCTGCAATCTTCAACAATGACTCAAAATGACTGTCAAAGTTGTCCAATGCCAAGTTCAAGTTCTCTGCATCATCCTTTCCTTGAAAAATAGGAGGTGTAAGGAGTATTTTATTTATAGTCTCTACTACCCTAGCAATCACCTTTACCTTCTTGTCCCCCTTTTGTTCTGACCTTTCCTTTGCCTTAGCAAATTCCATGAAGGATAACCTCATGATTTCATCCTCATCCATTCTTTCCACATTAGTGCTCATTGTTTTGGCCATACTTTCCAACAATAGGGTGGAGGAGGTATCCAGTTCTTGTTTAAGCTCAATTCTTACCTCTTATTCTTTATCTGTTGTTGTCTCTTCTTCTTGCTTTTCCTCTTGATGTTTATCCTTCTCTTGTTATTTCTCTTCCTATTTTTATTTTATATGTTCTTCCTCTTTCTATCCTTCCTCTTGTGCTATCATCACACTATCTAGATTGTCTTGAAATTGATCATTTATGTCAAGTGAAGTGTCTAATGATATAGGCATACCATAAATGAAGAAGTCTGGTTTCTTGTCAACTTCTCTTGCTTGCTTACTCACTTCAGCTATCCTAGAGATTTCTCCCATTCCTAAAGGTGTAGGCTTGGTAACCTTGGGAGGTGAAGTCTTCTTAGGCATGTCGTACATAAGAATTTGGTCCAATTCCTTTTGTGTGTCTTCTATAACTTCATCATGCTTCATTGCCATTATCTTCACAAGTCTGACCTTTTCTCTCAATAGAGGTTTCAACTCTTTAATGATTCTATCCCTCTCTTGTATGGAGAATACATGTAACATGTCTTCAATAGCCTTATTTCTTATAGTCTCATCCTTAGAATGTGCTAACTATTTTCTTATTTGTAACTTTCTATACAAGTCCTTAGGAATAGTGTCTTCTCTTTCTAGCAAATTCTTCTTGTAAACTAACAAGTGCTCAATTACTGTGTCCTCAATTACTGCTTGATTGTCAGAATCATACCTTTCACAATATCTATTTACTATCTTTAGTTTTCCCTCTCTTATTAATCTCTTTTGTAACATCTAGATATAGATCTTGTGGCCTCTTTTGTACTTCTTTTTCCTCTTTCTTCTCAATCACCTTGTCCTCTTTCTTCTTTATTTTTACTTCTACCTTTTGTTTCTTTGGGCTGCTTAGTTTGTTAGATCTTGTAGATCTTCTAGGTGTTCTTGTAGGTGCAACCATATCTTCTTGAACAAGTGTATGATCTAAATACCTTTAATATGTTGAATTTAATAATTTCTACTCAAACAATCATGCAATGTAGTTGCTAGATGGTTGTAGTTCTTATTAACTCTGTTCTCCTTGGTCGCTGCTAATCAAATGGTGTAGAAATGATGTACATCAAGGTGTTTTATCCATCACAAGGTGAGGGAATGCATTAATAAAGAATAGCTCAACTTCATACGCTATCCAGTCATAAATTTTGTGATTATAGGATATGAATCTCTAGGTGTGGTGATCACAAACATAAACTCCATTGTGTTTGTACATACCATATCTAAGATTGCATGAGCTTATTCCACATAATTAGGGGCTGGATATTTTATGTTGTTTGCATCCAATGCTCCCCCTAAGGCCATGCATCCTTCTAGGTCAATGTATCAATGTAATCATCATGCGAAGACATAATAATATCTATTGTCTCTCCTCGAAATAATGCCTTATTGAAATATTTTACCTTCCATATCTTCTCATCATCTTCATTTGCTAGTTTCTTGAAATGATTCTTAAACTCATCCATGTACTCATTAAGACTTTTACCATTGTCACCAATATTCTTCTTTATAACCACAGGTGGTGGTCCTCTTCTATTGTTTGTTCCATTATACCTACAAAACTTCGCTATGTGTCCTAAGTTGTTGCATTTGAAACATGTAGGTCATCTTCTATTCTGATTAACTTGTAGCTTACAATACCTTGAAGTATGCCCAAGGTTATTACATTTTTAGCATGTGATCTTGACTGCCGACTCCTCTCTGATGTAATATTTCTTATTCCTTGACTAATCAGGGTTTCTACATTCTACTTTCTTATGTCCATACATGCATACAGTTATAACAATAACTGGTAAAGGGTTTGAAAGGGCCTTTACTTCTGTAATCTCTCTTCATGTGTCCAACTTTGTTTCATCCAAAGCATCTACCTCTAAAAGGTCTGATCTAATCTTTAGGGTCTTCAAGAGTAGGTTTGTCTTCAGTCTTTGCTTCATGAGATTCTTCATGAGTCTTAGAACATTCACCTTCATTGTATCTGATTCCAATCATGTCTCCTTTAGTTTTCTATCTCTCTCTTTGTTCATCAATTTTATCACTGCTCACGTGTATCTTCTCAATGTGCGATTTGGATTGAGTGAGTTCACATTTTATGAGCTGATTGTACTTCTCCAATTCCTCACATTTATCCTTGTAGTGATCAATTTCAGTCTTCATTTGTCCTATTTGCACATTTTCTTCTTTTAGTGCCTCTTCAACTTTGTATCTTGCACCCCTTTCATGTTGAATTTATTTAATCATCAAAAGATTGATTTTATCTTTTTCTTGCTCCAGCTTCTTTACTTGGTCTGATGTATCATTTTATGAATCCTCTTTGATCTTATCCATAATGTTTTGTGTCTAACTTCTTGATAGTTCAAGTTGTTCCTTTAGTTTCTTAATGAAACCTTCTACTCTTCTTAATTTGAATTTCAATTTGTCATTCTCAACCTTTTCTTTGTCCAAGTCATCAAATGTTGCTTCAAAGTTCTCTTAAATTTTTTTTGAATCCATTTTGATCTCCCTTAAGCTATTAGGATTTCTCTCCAAGGGCCAATAACTTTGATACCAATTGTTAGGATTAAGTAATACTAAGAGGGGGGTGAATCAGTATTACAACACTTTAAATTAAACTTCAACCAATTGAAAATAAACCATATCAATGATGAAATGAAAAGAACATAAACACATAACACATAACTCATAACACCATTATTTGTTTTTGAGGAAAACCTAGCCAAGGGAAAACCCCGGTGGGGATGGTACCCACAACTATGCACTAAAATATTGAATCCCCATTAGGATATCTAGCCCTATTAGGACTTGAGTATTACATAGTACATTTCCTTGTTAGAGGAATACAAAACCCCGTTAAGGGTATACAAAAACCCTATTAAAGGTGTGGTGAGATTATAGCTCTTACAATCATAACTTTGTCACAAAAGTGTTCTTCAAGTAGTGAACAATACAAGCATCTGCTATGCTTTGATAGTTCCATTATAGCTCTATCAATCTTAGATCTCCCATCTGCTATCTACCTTTACTAATATCCCAAATTTGCATCCATCACTTATCCATATATTTTACATAGTTTCACATGTATCACTTCCACAAAACACTCTATACTTATATCAATTCTGTCATTCAGTCAGCTCTCAAATACAACACAAAATATAAAAATAATTTACACAAATGATAAATGTAGAGTCGGTGATCTTGTATTACCAAAGTGTTAGCAATATAAAATTTTCATCCGACTTATCACATTACCATTCCATCTAATCTTCCCTCAATCATCGCGACTGTTCATATGCCCTGTTTCACTGTTTCTCTATCTTCACATACCTTCACAACACTATATCTTACTGATATCAACACCAAAATATGTGTGACTTTAACTAAAGGTCATACATATCCCAAAATGTCTTCCTCTAATTTTTCAAGCCATAATATATCATATGTTATCTTCGTTGACCAAAACTGTACTGCAGAATATTGTTATTCTAATTCTGTACTTAGTCATTTTCATGACTGTGTCTCCAATACCTATACTCACTTCATGCGATCACTCCAGCATAAGTGCTGCCATAAATGACAACCCTTAAGTGATGCATAGTGCTCTCAAACATCACTTGCCAACAAAAGCTTGGTAGATGTTACATACCCACGACATGATTTCAAATTCCAAGACAAACTCATTTACTAGCTACTAGGGAACAATCAAATTTTAGAAATATTCCCCAAATAAAAACTAACATCTTGATTCAACAAATGAAAGCTATGCAGAGTTAGGTACAAGATCTCCAATAATAGGGACATACAGATTCCTACATTGCAGAGGACCTGTACCCTTACCTTTTTGATCACTTGATTACATGCCTCAATTTCCTGTACACTTTGTAGTACCAAAATTTGACAAGTATAGAGGCAAAACCAACCCCATCCAACATATTAAGGGAATTATTCACTAGTTTCATAGAGGTTACACATGATGAAACTTACCTTATGTGATTGTTCCCTCAGAGTTTAGTAGGACCATAAATGGAATGGTTTTCTCACTTACCCCATGAAATTCAATCCTAGGGGGAACTAGCTAAAAATTTTAGAGCTCACTTCCACCATAACATATAATGCAAGGTTAGTATCAAAGATGTTTGTGATACTAAACAAAAGGAAGGTGAGTCTTTCTCCAATTTCCAGCAAAGATGGAGAAGTACAACTGATAGAATTTGATATGACGTTCTAGACCAAGACCTTATTGTTATGTTTGTGGATAACATTATTCTAGACATGGCCTACAATATCAAACTTCAACTTGCTCCAACTTTTGAATAATTGATCACTAGAGGTATATGATGTGAACAAAACTTGATCAAAAATAAAATTTTGTCTGATCCTAATCAACAAAAAACCACTACGAATCTTTCTGACAAATCTAAGTGGTGGAACAAGAACAAAAATGTTACCAACAATGGTTTCATTGATGTCAAAACTATCAAATATATCTAACATAAAATCCAACTAAAAGGGGCGCTAGCACAAAAGAAAACACTGGTAATGAAGCCACCACAACTGAATACTCAAGCGCAAATGTCTACGAAAAATATTTAAATTGCCAATGTGTCTCAATATCAACCTAATGTGAAATGTTTGTCAATACTTCCATTTCCAAAATGTGAATACACACCATTAGGAGAGTCAATTGAATCATAACTGAAAAATGTGGATCCAAACAAATATGATCACTTTACCAGAGATACATGAATTTGAATACGGTGCTGTGAAACCCAAGTGGTGGAATGACAATGACTTTTGTGAGTACCAGTATGTCAAAGGACACAAAACACAAAATCTTACCAATCGAAAAATTCCATACATGAATTAATTGAATAAGGAGAAATCGATGTGGACAATCCAAAACCTAAAGATAAGACAAATCATACAATTTGCAAAGATCTGTTGCAAAACCACAATAAAGGGAAGGCCCCCATGTATGGTAACCAATCAAAACAAGTCAGTTATACATATTCTTCATTTGATAATTTAATAAATTTCATTAAACCTTTTGAGATCCAAATTGCAGCTATCACTATCAGAGACACTAACTCCAAATGTGCAATCACAACCCGTCATTCCAAGGTTTTCCTACAGGGGGCACCTTCTAAGTTTTCTTCACCTTCAACTTCTATCACACCTCCCAATCCACATCACATTTTAGTGGATCAGATTAAACACATGCCCACACAAATATCCATCTTTGATCATTTACGCATATCTCAAGAACATAAGCAAGATCTAGACTAGGCACTTCAAAATGCTACTGTACCAAGGGGCATATCTCCCAAGAACTTCCAAACCATGGTCAACTATATTGCTTCCAAAAAACATGTCACATTTATAGACCATGATTTACTGCCACACAAACCTTTTCATAATGATATCCTACACCTACTAGTGCAATTAGACAAGTATACAATTAGATGTGTCCTCATTGATGGCAGAGCTAGATTAAACATTTATATTCTAAAATTAATAAAGTCCTTAGGATACTTAGATTAAAGTGTGGATGTCACTAGAAGGATCAAAATTAGAGCATATGATGAAGAGGAAATATCATCCAAAGGTTTCCTTCTCTTTCCCATCAGGATAGGACCAATAGTAAATAACACTCCATTTAAAATCCTAGATCTTGAACTAGGATATAACATGTTACTAGGAAGATCATGGATACACAAAATGAAATTTGTACCCTCTACATATCATCAATGTATCAAAATTCCTTACCAAGGCATAAAAGTTATTATAGAGAGATATCCAAACCCAATCCAATACTGTAACAACTTAAGGGGTAGTCTAGAAAATCAAAATCAGGTACCATTGAATTAGGAAGCAAGTGTTCCTTCTATGTCTGCTTCAATCCCCATAGACATAACAAGGACAAGAATCAAAATGTAAGTCCAATATAGAGGATGCGGTGAATACTACTATGAAGAAGTTTTCACCATCACTAATTTACATCTATCTCCCAAATCATATGGAAGACCTAGACCAGTGGAAACACCACAAGTTATAGAACCGGTAATCTTGGAATGTCCTCCTACAACCTTTATCAATTGGGGATATTTGAGTGAAGAAAGTCCATTTGATCCAGATATTAATACCTAGTTATATCAAGATCCCCAAGAAACACCACAGTTACCCTTGACCCAATATGGATATGGATTCATAATGCTGCAATAGTTTGGGTATACTAGAACCATGGGTCTAGGAACACAACAACAAGGATTACTAGAACTTTCTCTACCACCTACCTAAAGAAATAAAAGAGGACTTAGGTATGGTCAATCAAGGAATAGTGTTGTCATTTAGGAAATTACTATAGATGAGAAAGATAATCTTGAAACAAAATGAGGGAAAGGTAATGAAAAAAATGAAATCAATAGCATACTTCAACAAGTATTACCATAAGAAATGAAAACCATAACCCCCAATTTGAACCTCAAGAAAGAAGTCCTAGATCATGTGGAAGAAGAAATACCTTATGAGTGTTCTAGCATAATCAATTCTAATGAGAATGAGTGGGATATCCCTCATACCTCAAGCACTGTGGCCATAAATAAAATGTTCAATCAAATTACCTTAGAGGATGAACATTGTATAGACAAATATGTCAATGTAAATTCCCTAGATGGTCTATCTACTTCTCACCCCTAGTTTGTCAAAAACTATTACTGTAGTTCCCTTGTCCAAAATTGACTCAAAACCTATTATTGACCTAAGTTTATTCAACCCTGAACTAATTGAATAGTCCCAAAAAATACATATTGATATATACACCTTTGAAAGTGATGAATCCATTGCTAGATTTTGAGGGCTTTGAGAGGGAATACCATCAGGAGACCACAAGGAAGAGTTGTCTTTTGATCTAGACATGTCTGTTTACTTTGGAGAGGTCTTTTCTTTTTCTTATCAAAAAGATAAAAGTAAAAATAAAAAAAGAAAGGCCACTAAGTGAAAACTGAAAGGTTCTTCTTGACCATGAAAAAGTAAAAACAAAAGACGCGTCTTTTGGTGAAAACCTCTGCAAGGAAATAGAAGATGGAAAGTTGGAATCCATTTCCTTAGAAGAGTAAAAATCATCACTACTATTAGAAGACACAATAGAAGCTAACTTAGGGGATGAATAAAACCTAAGAATATTTATCTTTCAAAATCCCTCTCACTTCAAGAAAGATGGTATTTGATTAGCTTCTTCAAAGAAAGATAGATTAAATTTGTCTAGGCATATGTAGACATGTGAGGTCTTGGTCTAGAGATAGTATTGCACCATCTTCCATTTTTGTTGAACATAAAGCTAGTTAAATAGAAACTGAGGAAGATGCATCCACATATTATCTTGCTAGTGAAAGATGAGTTAAAGAAACTATTGGATATCAGCTTCATAAGATCTATTCCATATTTGGACTAGATCTCAAACCTTGTACAAATTATGAAACATTCATGTGATATCCACGTATGCACTTACTTTAGAGACCTAGACAAATATTGTCCTAAAGATGAATTCTTGTTACCAAACATTGACATCATAGTGGATATGACAGCGAGACACCAAATGTTATCTTTGATAGATGAATCCTCAAGATACAACTAGATTAGAATAGCTCCTGAAGATCAACACAAAACTGCATTTACCTATTCTTGGAAAACCTATTATTGGAAAATCATGCCTTTTGGCTTAAAAAAAATAGGTGCTACCTATCAGAGAACCATGATGAAAATATTCAATGATATGATTCATAAAACTATGGAAGATTATGTTGATGATATCCTAACAAAATCTAAGCTCAGTTAAAATCATCTACAAGTGGTGGGCCATATATTTGATAGGATGCAAAAGTAAAAAGTCAAACTAAATCCAAAAAAGTGTAATTTTGGAGTTACTTCAGGAAAATTCCTATGTTTCATAGTCTCACATATAGGAATAGAAGTGGATCTAGAGAAATTCAAGGAAATACAAGACATGGCCCCTCCCACAAACCTAAAATAACTTAGAGGACTTTAGGGAAGGCTACAATCAATCATGAGATTCATAGAATGACTAGATGATAAATGACATCCATTTCAACACCCTTTACACAAAGGAGTAGCTTTTGTATGGAAAGACTAGTGTCAACAAGAATTCAAAGTATTTTAGGATTATTTTCTAAGATCTCCAGTCCAAGTACCACCAACTCTAAGAAAACCACTTCTATTATAAATCTCAACCACAAAGTCAGTACTGTGTGTGTGAATTTTTACCTAGCTGTAGACAACACTTCAGTAAAACATTAGAGGTTAGCAAAAACCGAAATTTGCAAGTAATTAAAACTATGCTAACCAGGCGATTTACTGCCTTCTAGTAGGTGCGAGTATGATGTTCTCAGATTGAAATCAAGATTAGTGACAATGCAATACCTAAACGAAGGATTTAAGATGATGAAAGAAATGAAATATGAAGGCAAATTAATCTATATTTTTGTATTTTCTATGCAATAAGAATGAGAAACTATATGAATCTAAGCTATAATGTATGAAATTGAGTTTGAATGCAGATTTAATCTAAGAAATGCTATGAATGCATATTAAAATATATGATATGAAACTATGAATGCTCAAAACAATAAATGAAAATCTCACAATAGCCTTGATTCGCAAAAGATTGATTCTTCAGTCACAAATTCACCAGAGTGAGGATGCAATTTTGAGGTGTTGATTGTGAAGAGCTAAGCCTTGATTTTATAGAAATCCAAGGCTTGAGGATGCATTGAGAAAAGCCATAAATCACTCTTGATTTTTGAGTTAACAAGAAATTAAGAATATTTAATTCATAAAATCATGCAAAAGCAATTTTTATCTCAAAATAGAGCTTTAGTTCTCTTTTTCAACTCATCATCAGATGTTGAGTTTTAGAAAGTTTACAAATTGAAATTAGCAATTGTTTTAAAGTTGACTACTTTTGTGATTGTGCATGATTTAATATGAATTAATTTAATAAATAAAGTGATTTATTTTCCACTTAACTGATTTTGAATTAAAACAATTGATTTATGAGTTAATCAATTATTAAATCAAACTTTATTCCAATTAAATCATTAAATTTGACAACTTTGATTTTAGATCAATTAAATAAATATCCAATTGATTGTTTGTAGGAATTTTGATTTATTGTCAAAATTAAATAATATAATTAGGAATAAATAGAATTAAATTTAATAAAATAATTAAGTGGTAGTACTAAGTCTAATTAATTAAATATTCAGAATATTCAATTAATCAAAAATAGGATAAATAAGATTTATCACCAAATAATCATTAAATTAAAGATAATTAGGATAAATTAAGAATATTCAAGGAATATTCCTTGATGCAGAATTTAGATAAAAATCAATTAGGTTTTTGATAAACTGATGTGCAAATGTGCCTTAGGTTAGGACTTTTGATGTCGATTTCGATTGATTTGTTGATGTAGGAGGTTAATGAACCTATAGCCCATTTTTGGGGTATTACATTTTGCCCCTCTTTGAAGCATTGTGCAAAGCATAGTGGTTCAAAGATAGTCTGTGTATGCTAAAGATGTTTGAGATTAAAACTGATTTGAAAGATGAACCGATTCCAAGACAGAAACTGATTTAAAGATTTGAAGATGTTAGGTCATGAATGACCAAAGATAATGTCAACTATAGCAACAATGAACCGGTGATTACGAAAAAGTGCCAAAATGCCTGATTCTGAACCTTATGATTGCGAAGAAGTGACCGATTCCAGACCTAAATGTCCTTGTATGAATCATATTGGTATCACATCTTGAACCCATCAGTTATGAAGAACCAAGGAAATAACACTAATGAACCGATAGTTACGAAAAGTTGATACAGTTTACAAAATAGATTTAGGATACCAGATTGCAATAGATTTGCCCCAAGTGATGAGGACTTTTAGATGAATCAACAACTAGACATGGTTGTTATCTTGATTACTGAGGAAAGATTTGATTTCCTGAATTAGAGTTATAGACTTTGAATGATGTGCAATACCATGCCCCCTTTGAGATTAAAATTGAAATCTAACAAGAAAAGTTAGTGTTATAGTTTAGAAGCATGTTAATTGATTTGAGATGTGGTTATACACATTCGGGAACATGTTCTGCATTATTTAGAAGTCCTGAAGACCAAGTTTGACTAGGTTAAACCATGAGTTGACCATAGTTGACCAAGTTGAAATTTCAATAGTTTGAAGTAAGATAATCAGTTAAGTTGAAAAATGGATTTCTATGATGATTGAAGGTCGAATATGCAAGCAGTTTACAATATAAATGATCTTAGATTTTGATTTTGATCCCGAAAAAGGATTATACTTGTTGTTTCATTGGAGGAACCTTCATACAATGCTCAATCCTTGTGTCATGTTTAGCATTTTTGGTTTTGAAGAATCGTTTAAGTGTTCAAGCAATTTGTGAGATCATGCAAAGTGCAAAATGAAATGCAGAATGAAATGTAAACCTAGGACCTAGGACCTAGTCACTGATCATGTGTCGATTTGTTGTCATCATTGAACTTTTTAGGTAACCGGAAAAATCAATAAAATGCCCACTAGTTAGGAAACTATAGACATATGAATATTGATTTGTATGCGCAAGAATCAATACAACACCCACTAGTTAGATAACCATGGACATATGAATATTGATTTTATTTTAGAATGTCAGAGTAGATATAAGCACCAAGGCAAAAATGCCAGGATGACCTGAATATCATGTCCATTTTGATATAGCAATTTTTATAAGCATCAAAACATAAACATCATGATGACCTGAATACACCTTGCGTTACAAACACATCAACCAGCCAAGAGATCATTCTAAATCCAATGTGAATTACCCGTAGTGACCCTTTATCATTCACACCCTTAGGTAAGATCATGTTTCATAGTAGGAGAAATAATTCTCTCAAAAAGGCAATAGTGAGATCAAAATTCCTTGAATTTTCTGAGTATCAATGGTTGAGGTACTCATGGCCATCCAATTCAAGTTAGAGGCTCTTATAGACAGACACCATTTCAATCCAGAATTTCCAAAGTTGTTAGATTTTCACATACAAGAAGAAAAAAAAGAAAATATTATGCCCCTAGTCATCACTCTCTAAATCCTATAAAGGACATCATCGAAGAGCTCAAAGGAAACAATATGCAAAAATCTCAATGTGAATCAGTAAGCATACAAGGAGATAAAAGCATGTAAAAAGCATAGATTGTTTTCAATTTGTGTTTGATTGCATTGTTGTAGATGCAAAATCCTTTCTGGAGAGCAGACAGACTAACTAACTCGGATGAAGCCTCAAAGGACTTTGACTAGATATGACTCATTTAAGATGTATTGGAGACCATAGGATATGATAGTGATTTCCCCCAAGTGTTAAGCATTGATAGGATACAAATGCTTGAGCTGATTGGTGTACATACAACCTTTATTGAAACAAGGATATATATAGACGAAAGCAAACTGAAAGCTGAGAAAGACCAAGATTGCACTGATAGATGGAGTATTTTGAAACAAGTGGCACCTATTTGCTGAGTTTTCATCATCTTGGTAGAGATTCTATTTCTGCTACCAAGGTGCCTGTTTCCAGGTTTTCACCAAGGCACTTTTTCTTTTTCTCATTTTTCCAATTTTTTTGTACTTTTTTATTTTTTTATTTTTTTGTGAATCATCAAGGTGCCTATTGCAAGGTTTTCACCAAGATGTTCATTTTTTCAGGACTTTTTCAAAATTTTAAGATTTTTTCAGGACATTTTACCATACATTGAATGCCTTAGGCATAGAATTTCTTCAGTCAGAGAGCGTTGATTGGTTCTCAGAGCTATTCTCCTTTAGTCGTTGAGAGTTGATAGGCACCAAAGACAAAAGTAGTAGTGATAACAAAGGGACCTAGCTAGTTGGGTTCAAACTTCCCCTTGTGCTCTCTATGTGATTGATTTTTAGAATTCTCTCAAATCACCAACCTGAAATTCTCTATGTTTGACTTTCTTGTTGTAACCTCTAGACATTCTCTTTTGATATACTCTAAGATGATCATACGCTGCTTGTCTACGCTCATCTAGTAGTTCAATTTCTTGCAACCTAGACACTATATAGTCATCATTAGTTACTAGACCATGCATTTTGGTTCTTAGTGATGGGATTTCAACCTCAATAGGTAGTACCACTTTAGACCCATAAACTAAAGCGAATGGTGTAGCCCCAGTGGGCGTTCTGATACTTGTTCTGTAGGCCTAGAGAGTTGGATTGATCATGAGATGCTAGTTTCTTCCTGTCTTATTAACTGTATGGTGCAATATTTTTAATAGATTCTTGTTAGAAGCCTCTGCTTGTCCATTCCCTTGAGGATAGTAGATAGATGACCAATGTTGTGTAATCTTGAATTTGGCACATAGATCATCTAAGTCTCTAGTCTTGAATTGTCCACCATTATCTATGACTATAGAGTGTGGAATACCATACCGACATATAATGTAGTTTATAATGAACATAGAAATTTGCTTGCCATTTGCTTGAGTCAAGGGACTGCTTCTACCCATTTTTAAAAATAGTCTGTAGCTGTTATGATATGGGTATGTCCATTATAAGAATGAGGATGTATGGATCCTATAAGATCAAATGCCCATTGGTGAAAAGGTCATTGTGTAGTGAAGGGGATTAGATCTCTCCCTGGAGAATGAATTAAGTTGCCATGCACTTGGCACTTTTGATAGTTCTTAGAAAACTTGATAGACTCTTTCTCCATTTCTGGCCAATAGTACCCAGCCCTAATAAGTTTTCGGGCTAGTGTTAAACCGTTCGAGTGCGGCCCACAAATACCATCATGGACTTCCTCTAACACACATTGAGACTCTTCACATTCTAAACATCTAAGTAGCATACCATCTAGACCTCATTTGTATAGATCATGACCAATGATGACATATCAGGAGGCATTACGAATAAGGTATCTCTTTTCATGATGGTTAAAGTTATCAGGAATGATTTGGTCTTTGAGATAGGAGAATAGGTTTTTATATTGGGATGAATCATGACCCACAAAAATGCAAATCATACAAGTATCAGGGGAGTCATATGTAGGATAAGATAGTGCTTCCACCAGGAACTCGTAGCGTAGCTCATGTTTAGGCTGCTGTAATAAAGTGGCTAATGTTGCCATTGCATCGACAACCTTATTCTCTATTCTAGGTATTTTCTCAAATGTGATAGATATGAAATATTTCTTTAGATCATCTACCATTCTCTTGTATGGAATGAGCTTTTCATCCTTCATTTGGTATACATCATTGACTTGATGGATTACAAGTTGTGAGTCTCCCTGAATGTGTAGTTTTGTTACTCTCCACTCAATTGCTATTTTCATACCATTCAAAAGGGCTTCATATTCAAAAATATTGTTTGTACAAGGAAATTTAATTTTGAACACCTTAGGAATGGAGTATCCTTGAGGAGTGATAAACAAGATACCTGCTCTAGATCCATTCTGTGTATAGGAGCCATCAAAGAACAATTGCCATTCTCTAGAAGAAAGATTCATGATAGAGGAATCTAGAAATTCCATTTGCATTGGTGTGTCAACAAACAAAGGTGCATCTGCTAATTGATCAGCAATAAATTGGCCTTTAATAGCTTTTCTTTCAACATATTCAATGTCAAATTCACTTAAGAGCATGACCCATTTGGCTAATCTACCCGTGAGGGTAGCTTTGCTTAATAGGTACTTTAGTGGATCAATCTTAGCTACTAAATGCATGGTATGAGCCAACATATAATGTCTCAATTTATATGATGCAAAGATCATATCCAGACAAGCCTTTTCAATCATAGAATAGTTCTCTTTATATGCCACCAATGTTCTACTGATATAGTATATAGCTCTTTCCTTCTTGTTCTCATCATGCTGTGCAAGCAATGCCCCTAGTGATGTGTCTGTAGTGGAGAAATATAAGATCAAAGGCTTCCCTTGAATGGGAGGCATCAAGATAGGAGGATTTGATAGATATTTCTTGATATGATTAAAATTATTCTCACATTCCTCGCTCCATGCAAAGGTCACACCTTTATGTAATGTCTTTGTAAAAGGTTGTGATATGTCTGCTAGTTGAGATATGAAATGTCTAATAGATTGAACTCTCCCTTGTAATGTTCTCATTTGACTGATGTTCTTGGGAGGTTGCATATCCATGATAGCTTTAACTTTAGCTGGATCTAATTCAATTCCTTTCTTTGAAACAATGTAGCCTAAAAGCTTTCCAAAAGTGACACCAAAAGCACACTTCTTAGGATTTAGTCTGAGACTAAATTTTTCCATTCTATCTAGTATCTTGCTCAAGTCATTTAGATGTTTAGCTCTAATTATAGATTTTGCTAAAGTATCATCAACATAATCCTCCATAGTTAGGTGCATCATGTCATGAAAAATAGATGTCATAGCTCTCTGATATGTAGCACCAGCATTCTTAAGCCCAAATGGCATGACATTCCAACAAAAGGTACCCCATGCACATGTGAAAGTAGTTTTCTCTTGATCTTCTGGAGCAATTTTTATTTGATTATATCCAAAAAAAACCATCCATTAAAGAATACATCTCAAAGCCCATAGTCATGTCCACTATCATATCAATGTTAGGTAATAGAAAATCATCCTTAGGGCATGCTTTGTTTACATCTCTAAAATCTGTGCATACTCTTATTGATTTGTCTAGTTTTGAAATAGGTACAATATTAGAGATCCATTCCACATTAATAATAACTTAGATAAATCTAGCTTTTAGGAGCTTCTCTAATTCAACCTTTACCAAGAGTGCAACATGTGGATGCATCTTTCTCAATTTTTGCTTAATAGGTTTAATGTTTGGAGCTATAGATAAATGGTCCATTATAAGATCAGGATCCAATCCTGGCATATCTGAATATTTCCATGCAAAGTTGATCTTTTTCTCTATTAAGAATGTTGTAAATTTTTTCTTTTCTTCTTCTGATAAGGATTGTGCTACATGGATCAACTGTGGTTCTTTTGTTGTTCCCAAGTTGATGGATTGAGTGGGCTCAATTAGAACTGGAGATCTGTCCTATAAATGACTCAGAATGACATCAAATATCTCATCCTTAGGCACCTCAGAGAAGTTTTCACCATCGGATACATCTTTTATTTTTACTTTTGTAGGTTTTGAGACTGTCACAAAGTGGTTTTCACCCTCAGAACTTGTTTTCTGTTTATTCTTATTCTTATTTTTCGGACTAAGATAGTTGATGTCTGACTCCATCATGCTAACGCTCAGTTCACTAATGGAAGTCCTCATAGGCTCAACTACATTTAGGTAGCAAGCAAGGGCATAGTTATTCAGGAAGGTATAAATACCATAGCTTGGATTTATGGAAGTTTGGTCAAGAAGGTCAGGATGTTGGATAGTCAAAGTGGTAAAAGATTAGGAAAGAGTGTTTATGGATATGGATCTGTCATCATTGGTCCTAACCCAACACTCAAGTTCAAAGGTGATATTACAACTTGAGACATTCAATTCGTGAATAGGCTCAATGTCATTGTTGAAGTCCACTTCAACCATCAGTGGAGCAAAATTGATAAGTTCATCATTTCACTCTAGACTTACATTGGGTTTAGGTGCATATTGGTGAATAACATCAACATGTTTTTCTGTAATAAGCTCATCTTCTTCTAGAATGGCTCCCCATTCATAGCCATTAGATTCTTCATCTATGCCTCTAGGAAATCTAAGAACAGAGTAAAGTTAGGATGAATACCCCAAGAAGGGTTACCCTCAGATTTTGATTTGAATTCATACTAATGAGAATCTATCTCAGAATAACTACCACCTTCCTCTTTGTCTATTTGATTGTCTTCGAGATTAGCTGGTTCTTGTGGTGCAACTATCTCTTGCTCTATAGTAGGTTCTTGTGTTTCTACTACATTAATTCTTTTTACTAGATCATCTTCAGCTTCAAGGAGGTCTTTTATTTCTTTAGGAAAATGCTCATAGGGAATGAGATCTTCAGTGATGTCTGAATCATCACTATCAAATTGTTTTGTTGTTTCTCCCTTTAGTTGATTTGTTGTGGAAGGCTCAACCTGTTCTAAGACATGTGGGGACTTCTAGCTAAGACATAAAGGCATCTTCTTGTATCCTAGACCTATTGTATTCTTGTTTGCTTAGCCATGATGATCAAGAGGTGACAAAAGACCTTTACCCTATAGTCATAGAGGTCCTTTTCCTTTATATCCCATTTTTGTGATCAATTTGTCTCCTGGGCCATATGACTTAGAAAGTATATTCAATATTTTAGCATCACATTTTTGAACAACTTGATATTTAGGTTCATCTTTGTATAGCCATGCAAGAACAACTTCATCCTCTTCAAACTCCTATTTAGATACTTGTTCTACAACAAAATTTCCTTTATATGCCTCAAGAGGTTCTTTAGACTCTAGTTTGGATTGTTTCAAAGTTTATCCATAGGACTTAGGCAAGATAGGGAGAGACGTCAAAGATAAGACTGGCTCTTTAGTATATTCTCTTGTATCATTTTCTTTGATCTTAACCTCTTTAGCAATGTCTTCCATCTTGGATGTTGAAGCAACGTCTAGCTGCTTAGTGGAAGATTCTCTATTATTAGGAACAAGTTTATCAACACTCTTTTTCAAGGTATGGCAAGTTGTATAAAGATCAGCTGGAATCATCACCTCTACTCCTTCATAAGGAAATTTCAAACACTGATGGTATGTAGAGGGAATGGCTTTCATTTCATGTATCTAGGGTCTCCCAGAAGGATATTGTAAGCCAAAGGTACATCAAGAACTTGACATATAGTATCTCTGATGACAGGACCTACTCTAATAGGTAGGACAATTGTTCCTTTTGAAGATCTTTCTTGCTCATCATATGCTTTGATAGTTATCTTTTTTTTAGGATAAATGGCCATTTTTGAAAATCTCAATTGTGTAATCAAGCTAAAAGAACAAATGTTTAGACCAACGCCCCCATCTATCAACACTTGTTTGACATGACAGTTTTGGATCAAGACTTCAATATGCAAGGGCTGGTTATGAGGATGACTCAAGGAGTTATCATCTTCCTCTGAAAAGGAAATGTATTATGGAGATGTAAGATGACCAACCATAGTCTGGAATTTGTCTAAATCAAGGTTATCAGGAACATTGGATCTGAGAAGAGCTTTGTCTAGAATGGCTCTATGAGCTGGAGATATCCGAAGCAACTCAAACATGGAGATTTTTGCATTTGTGTGCTGGAGTTGTTGAACAATACTGTATGAAGTAGGCCTCGTGTCTTTAGGATTTGAAGATTTAGATGTAGCCTTTTGTTTAGAAGTAGATGAAAGATTGAAAGGCACCTTAGGGACATTGGATGAATTTGGTATTTGTCCTTGTAGATGTTCCTCAGCTTGTGATCAAGTAACTGCATTTGTTGATTGATTATCTCTATCTCTTCTTATAATTGTGATGACATTACAATGCTCAGATAGGCATGGTTCAACCATATTGATAACAACATTGTTTCCAGAGTAGGCATAATTGACTTTAGCACCCATATTAGGCTAAGAAGAAGAATCTTCTTTACCATGTTTAGGAAATGGTTCTGTGAATGCTGTATGATCATTATTGCTCTTATGATTGTTAATCGTGATGTCTCCTTTATCAATTTTATCTTGTATGATGTGCTTCAAGTAGACACATTTATTAGTCTTATGACCCTTATTGTGATGGAATTCATAGAAGTTGTTCTTCCTCCACCATTTCAGTTTAGGTTCAAGATCAAAGACTTTCATCTCAGGCAAGTAGATGATTTTGTTTGCCAATAGACTTTTCATGGTAGATTCCAAGGACTCTCCAAGAGGAGTGAATTTGTGATTAGGATATGTAGCCCAAGGACTCTATGAAAAATGAAAGCTAACTCAAATACCTTTCCAGAAATATAAATTTTGGATCTGTATCATGTCATATGTGCATGTACCAATAAAAACATCAGTCGGATTTTTGGAAAAACAACCCAGAAATTTATCACAAAACTCACAAAAATTAACCTTGTGGTCGTGGGTTCAAGAAAAATGATAGAAATTTGATAGAATAGAATGGAAACCCGTTTCAGGGCCCCACGGTGGGTGCCAAAAAAGTGTGTGTGAATTTTTTACCTAGCTGTAGACATGACACTTCAGTAAAACATTAGAGGTTAGCAAAAACCAAAATCTGCAAGTAATTGAAACTATGCTAACTAGGCTTCTAGTAGGTGCAAGTATGATGTTCTTAGATTGAAATCAAGATCAGTGACAATGCAACACCTAAACGAAGGATTTAAGATGATGAAAGCAATGAAATATGAATGCAAATTAATCTATATTTTTGTATTTTCTATGCAATAAGAAAGAGAAACTATATGAATCTAAGCTATAATGTATGAAATTGAGTTTGAATGCATATAAAAATCTATGATATGAAACTATGAATGCTCAAAACAATAAATGAAAATCTCACAATAGCCTTGATTCGCAAAAGATTGATTCTTAAGTCACGAATTCACCAGAGTGAGGATGCAATTTCAAGGTGTTGATTGTGAAGAGCTGAGCCTTGATTTTATAGAAATCTAGGGCTTGAGGATGCATTGAGAAAAGCCATAAATCACTCTTGATTTTTGAGTTAACAAGAAATTAAGAATATTTAATTCATAAAATCATGCAAAAGCAGTTTTTATCTCAAAATAGAGCTTTAGTTCTCTTTTTCAACTCATCATCAGATGTTGAGTTTTAGAAAGTTTACAAATTGAAATTAGCAATTGTTTTAAAGTTGACTACTTTTGTGATTGTGCATGATTTAATATGAATTAATTTAATAAATAAAGTGATTTATTTTCCACTTAACTGATTTTTAATTAAAACAATTGATTTATGGGTTGATCAATTATTAAATTAAACTTTATTCCAATCAAATCATTAAATTTGACAACTTTGATTTTAGATCAATTAAATAAATATCCAATTGATTGTTTGTAGGACTTTTGATTTATTGTCAAAATTAAATAATATAATTAGGAATAAATAGAATTAAATTTAATAAAATAATTAAGTGGCAATATTAAGTCTAATTAATTAAATATTTAGAATATTCAATTAATAAAAAATAGGATAAATAAGATTTATCACCAAATAATCATTAAATTAAAGATAATTAGGATAAATTAAGAATATTCAAGGAATATTCCTCGATGCAGAACTTAGATAAAAATCAATTAGGTTTTTGATAAACTGATGTACATATGTGCCTTAGGTTAGGACTTTTGATGTTGATTTCGATTGATTTGTTGATGTAGGAGGTTAATGAACCTGTAGCCCATTTTTGGGGTATTACAAGCACTAGGAGTTCTTTTAGCCGAACATAATGATCAAGGAAAATAGATATCGATCTATTACATCAGTAGGACCGTAGTTGGATATGAGCTCAACTATTCATCAATAGAGAAATAATGTCTTGTAGTTGTTTTTTATTCCCAAAAGTCATCAAACAAAGATAATGACACATATTGATCCGTTGAAGTGTTTTCTAAACAAGCCAATATTGACTGGAAGACTTTCCCAGTGGTCCATGATCCTAAGTGAATTTGATATAGAATATGTGGATCATAAAGATATCAAAGATCAAGTAATAATGGATCAAATAGAGGAGGCACCCATACCTGATCATCAACTAATTGTATCTTATCTCCTTAATGAGTCAATATTTTCCATAGAGGCATCAACACTAGATGCATGTAAATTATATTTCAAAATGGATCTTATACCAATCATAGTGTGGGGGAAAGAATTATCTTCATCACCCCATAAGGTGATGCAATTCCCAAGTCCTATCAACTCAGTTTCCCATGTACCAATAATATAGTAGAGTATGAATCTTTGGTCACCAAATTGAAGACATCCTTACAATCTGGAGATTCCTAGTTGGTTATCAATCAAGTCAATAATGAATATATGACCAAAGATGAAAAAATGATCCCATATAGGAAACTAATTGATCAACTACGAGGTTATTTTCATTTTATCATTTTTGTGAAAGTACCAAGAGCTCAAATCAAACTTGTAGATGCAATGGATACCATAGAATAACTTATAGAAATGCTAGGCAATGAAACTAGATTTGAATTCCTAGTTGAGAAATTGATGATACTAGCTTATGATGTTCCCATGATAGAATTGTTATGTGCCCTTGTTGGTCTTGAACCACCTTGGTACAAATACATCTATACCTATCTCAAAGACATCTACCTTCCACCTAACCTATCCTAAAACAAAAAGAAGTCCGTCATATGACAAGCCTTTAGATATACCATACTTGCTAATACTCTATATAGGAAAGGATTATATGGTATGCTCTTAAGGTGTCTTAATTCCAAATAAACCTAGAAATCCTTACATTAGATTCATGAAGATGTTTACGGGGCCCATTCAGGTGGTAATAACTTAGTGAAAAAATTATTAAGAACATGATATTAGTGGCCATCCATGGAGGTAGATACACTCCACAAATATGTCCAAAAATGCAAATAGTTTCAAATTCAAGGACACCTTATCCATGCACCAACTCAAGAGCTCCAACCCCTCACTTCACCATGGCCCTTTTCAAGATGGGGATTTGACCTAGTGAGTAATATTGTGCTCATCTCTTCCAATGGTCACAAGTACATGATCACATCAACTAAGTACTTTACTAAGTGGGTGGAGGCCATTCCTCTAACCTATATCACTGGCAAGAAGATATTTATGTTTATCCTAAATTACATCATCTTCCAATATGGGATCCCTCAATCCATACTCACTAAACATGGATCACCTTTTAAAAAAAAAGATATCCAAGACCTCTGTGAGAAGTTTCAGATCAATAAAAAATTCTCATCCTTTTACTATCCCCAAGGAAATGGCCAAGCCATGGAAACAAATGAGACTATTCTCAAAATACTATAGAAAGTTATCAATGAAGCTAGTCGAGACTAGCATTTACATCTTAGTCCTACCTTGTGGGCATATATAAACTCTATGCAAATACCAATGGGGGAAACTCCCTTTTCTTTAGTATATGGATCAGAAGCAATTCTACCCATCAAAGTTGAATTTCCATCTCTTTGAATATCCCTCAAGAACTTTATCACAAATGATGATTATAGGGTAGCCATATTAAGAAAACTAGAGATACTAAATGAGAAACATCAAAGTGCCATGAATCACTTGCAAAATTATCAAAATTTCCTTCATATAAACTATAACAAAAGATTCAAGCCATGAACATTTGACGTAAGTGATTGGGTCCTCATGGAAAATCAAAGGAATCAAGCAAAGAGAGGAAGACCAGGCAAGTTTGAACCGAACTGGTTAGGACCATACATCATTATCATATCATGCAACAATAGGACATATCAACTAGCTACCCAAGGAGGAGATCAAATCTTAGTCTACATCAACAACATGCTCCTTAAAAGGTTTTATATCTAACTTTCCAAGATCAAGTGTACATACTTTGGAAGATCTTGAAAAATACAAAAAAATGAAGAAATTTTTTTAAAAAAGGTTATCTTGGTGACAACCTGACAAATAGGTGCCTCGATGAAAAAAAAAGTAAAAAATAGAAAAAATTAAAGAGAAACAAAATTTCCCTTTGGTGAAAACCTAGTAAACATGCTCTATTGGGTAGGTACCTTTGTGAAAACCTAGCAAATAGGCACCAAGTGTTGAAATCCCGCTTTTCCATCAATGAACTCAAATGAGTAGCTTGCACCAACTGAACTCGTATTCCTGAACATGCTAAGAAAGGAAACCAGAAAAAAAAATCCTCATGAGCATTCATGCCTATCCTTGACTTATACTGGTTCATTGAACTGGGGATAGTCTAAAAATCCTAAAAAAGACCCTAAAAAGAGCAAAAAGTCTTGAAAAAAAATGCATAAAGTCCTAAAAAAATGATAAAAAATATCATATAGGATTTTGAAATAATCCTTAAATTTTAAAAACATGAAAATTCATCTAAGGCGACCATGTTTGGGGTGTCTGTGATAAGGGCCTTCACTTATGTGATACACAACACATACCTCAACTCCAAACATATGAACCCTATGATGGACCAAAAACATCATATAAGATCTAGAATAATCTTTAAAAAATTGCAAAACATAGAAATTCATCAAAGGCGATCATGTTTCAGATGTCTGTGATAAGGGCCTTCACCTCTGTGATACACTGCACATACCTTGACTCCAAACATATGATCCCTATGATGGACCAATAAAAAAAAATAAAAATAAAAAAATCCCTGCAATTAAATCATCTATGTCATGACAATCAGAAAGTGGCAAATAACATCAATCTTGTAGCAAAACAATGAGCTTCATAAATTGACAATGGACTCATGAAACCTGTCTTTATCAACAATCCTATCAATCAATCCAATATGTTATCAATCAACCAATCATCTTATATAATGAAAGATACACTCAAAACTAGATAAACCATTATTGAAACCGGACACATAAAAAATCCAATCAAATGAAAAAATCAATCCAATAAAAAATTAGTAAGATTGTTGAAAAAGTTGTTCAAGTCAATCTATTAGAAATTTATCTTTCATGATTGTGTTCCTATGATCCTCGAGGATACCACTAAGTTCTGAGAGTGGCTATGATGGTTCGTGATCTTATTTTCTTTATTTGATAGTTGTGGGGTGTTTTGATAAAGTTCTAGGGAAAGGATTATTTAGGGTGAATGTGATAAGTACTACCATGCATATGGAAGCCATATACACCCAAGTTTGAGACAACCCTGGAATAATGCCAAAAAATCCCTATTTTCTATCTGCTTGTTTCAACGGAGATCATAGTGGTATCCAGATGGTCATTATTTAGGTGCATTCGTATCTCTTTCTTTTTAAATAAGGCATGATGATGAAATTGTTGAAAATATCTGGCACTGACTCAATACATCATATAAGTTAATGGAATAAGTTCATCAATTCTTCTAGTTTATGTCTCCTAATTCATTCTTCTTATTAATTTTATTCTAACTAACTAGGTCATTCCTAATAGTGCCCATACATATCATCATAGGTCTTGCATACATGGTAAATTTGCTTGCATAGAAAAAAAACATAGAAATGCATACATCATCATCATCATAATTGGAACCATGTCATCAGTGCATAAATCATAATCATATAACCAATACATAAGTAATCATAGAATCATATAGAAGTACATGTCATAAATTAAATGGATATCATAAACACAAGCACACACATGAGTGAAATCATATAAATGCCACCAAAATGGGATGTATCTCATGTATATCTCAAAATTAAATGTATGAGTACAAAATGGGAGCTCGCAAGCTCAGTAAAAATAACTACCTAGTTTCTATAACAAAATGATACAATAAAATGAGGCATGTGTCACTTGATATTACCTCTATCCTTATCTCTCAGAGGTGGCATATAAGGTCTTATCCCAGATGGTCTTGCTCCAGACAGTCTAGTGGAAGTCTCAAGAAAATTTGTAACTTCCTATGATGCTCTAATGGGTTTCATGACTACTAAAATACCTTGTGATCTCTATGACCTAACATTAATCTATTAAGGAGTATAAGTTGGCACCCTCTACTTTGATGGTACCACTCACTCATAATATCACCTCTAGTACGTAATCTCCTTTTGTGCATCTTTCCCAAATCTCCATATCCTATGCAAAGCCTCTTAGTGCAATAAATCCTTTACACTGTCCAGGTATTCTCTCACCTTTGTGTAAGAATGTCACTCCCTCTCCTCTACCACTATAGTCATGTGCTTTGCATCATTATCCCTACACTTTGCATCTCCATCTCTAATCTCTGCAACATCTAATATGTTGGAAAGATCCAAAACCTAATATCTCAATATCCTCACTAATTGGCTCTCTCACTCATCACCTCCACCCTCAGCTCCCTCTAGAAGCTCCATAGGAACTACCTCATCCCCTCCCTCATCACCATCATCACTAGTGTTACTACTAACTTGTAGCTATTTGAATCTGACCTCAAGGAGTATCCACTATTTCTAGCTTCTCCCTCCTCATTCCCACCCTTTTCTCCCTTTTCTAGGGAATCATCAAGGTAAACCTACACTCTCTTGATCATCTAAGGTTGATCCTCCTCCTCTCTGATATCTAACCCCCTCCCCCATCCTCCCCCTTCATCCCCACCATCATCACCATCTCTGTGACATCCTCTATCCTTACCTCCTTGGACTCTCCTCCCCTGACCTCCCCTCTCTCGGCCACCTCACCCTCATCCTCTCCCTCTCCCTCCCTATTGTGGCTTCTCCATAATCACTCTAGTAATAGGAATGTTAATTTATATTATTGGAACTAGCCTATGAGTGTCCCACTGTGCATCATACTTGGTGTAGTCCCTAGGTCTATCAAATCAGATCTCCAAGTCCATAGTAGTGGCCAAAAACCTTGAAAATCTATATGTGTTGCATGTGTGGGAATGACCAGAAACATCTTGTGACCTCCTAGAAAATAGGGCATATGAATTGCTAACATCTTGTCCCCCCAAAAATATTGGAGAACATGCTTAGGGTTATGCAAATATATCATATGGGTGTGGTCAATAGTGTGTCTTATCAAGTCCCATCTCTGCTTTCATAGGGATAGATGAATGTCCTCACCTTCCCACATCAGACAAGCACTATAAGGCCTCCAAATAAAGTAAGGAAACATATCTAGCTACTACCTCTAGTAGAATATGTTCCTCATGTGACTCTGCACAACTTCTCCCTTGTATAAGTACACATATGGGAGAACCTCAAGAAGAACTCTAAGAACAATTAGCCAACACATAACTATGTGCTCCTAGGACCAGATTTGTAGTAGTGTAATCTCACAACCAATAGAATTACCCTCATGGTTAGCCACATAATACATGTAAAAATACAAGTTTTCTAGCATGTGTGGGCCCCAAGCATAGACTATCCTATCTCTGACCATGCCTCTCAAGACAACTCCCCACCCAACTAAGAAACCATGTTGTCTCTTGTCCGGACATAGGATCATGCTTATCAAAAAACCACATGGTATTGTGGTTAGTGAAAAAATAACCTATTCAAAACATGCATAGACATTCAAACATTAGTCATAATAGCATATACCTAACATATAGTAAAAATATTTGCAAGATACCTCAGATAGAGCTTAAACGGGAGCACCCTGTCACTATTTATTTTTCTCTTAGATTAGGATGTGGGTGTGCTCTCAAAACACTAGGAGCATGTCCCCAATTCTTTTTAGGAAGGATTAGGACCATTTAGGAACCATGAATACCCCATAGTGGCACAAAATCAGGTATGGTGAACCTGATTTGCCCCTAGAGTCCCAAGGAACCAAATGAAAGCTAGAATGCAGATTTGAGCTATGACTGCTTATGCTAAGTTTATTTTAACCAATGATAAGTGTGATATGGATGTAAATGATATGAAAATCTTACAAATGAACTATATTCAATCCATTAAGTTAAGATAGTGTGATTTAGAAATCATAAAAGTGAGCTAAATCTAACAATTAGGTGATATGCTAAGATAATCTAGAAGTAATTTAACATTATAAAAATGCATGAAATGATTATGTGAATTGGTTCTTTTCTCTTAGAAGAGAGACTATTTATAGGTTTTGAGGAAGGGCCTGGGTTAGAAAGGGTAGTTAGGGTTAGAGTTTGGGGTATGGTTAGAGGTATGGTCAAAGGGATGAGGGTTAAGGGTTGCTCACACATGTGTGAGGAACACTAGGGAAGTGTGCTTAGGGAAAAATGGTGGAAGAGGAGACATAGACTTCATAAGGAGGCTGTAAGAGCCATTAATGAGGGTGTAAGGAACCATTAATGAGCATGTAAGACTCATTAATGAGGGGTTTGACCAGAAGTCAAAGGATGAGGGTTTAGACTAAGAGGGTTAGGAATCACCCTCTAATAAGGGTTCAGATGTGATTAGGAAAGTGAGGATAGGTTTAGGGTTTTCTAGAAGATATCTAGGGTTTTTGGCTCTTAAATAAATATTTAATTTATTTAAAAGATTTTTTGGAATAATTTATTAAATAATTAATAAATTGGAGGGAATATCATTCAAATTGGATTTAAATGCTTTTGGGAGGGGTTCTTTAATTAAATGTCTTTAATTAAAATAGGAGAAGGGATAATGAAAATAAAAACTAATTAGTTAATTAAATAAATAAATAAATAAATAATTAATTAATTAATGATAATGTCATCAGGTCTTTTGTCAACTAAATATTTAAAATTGATAAGTGAATTTTTAGGTGTCTACATTTTCCCCCTCTTTGATGTGATGCCGCAAGTGGTGTGGCATCAAAGACAAGAAAATAAGATGCCCCAGGATATAATAGAAGATAAGGGGTTGTGCCCCCTCGAGAAAATAACACAAAGAGGAAACTTTGGGAAATTTTCTTGAAAAGAACACATAAGGGAAAGGATGAAGAAAGATGGGAAGGGGGGAGAAACAAATGACCTTCCAAGATCAAAGATGCATGAATGCAATATGATGTGAGATGCAAGATGCAAGATGAAGCTATATGAAGGATGCAAGATGCAAGATTAAGTTATATATGCAGGATGGGGGATTCGGGGAGCTCATTGTGTAAATGTGGAGATCACAACCTAGTTTGACATAGAAATATTAGAGACCTGCCAAGGTTACCAGGAACACAAGGCCTTGTCACCAATGTTGCATAGGACTGATGCAAAAAGATAAGCATGCAAAGGGTTTCCCCAACATCATACATGAATCCAAGAGGAGGCATGGTAGAAACAATGCGAGAGAAATCACAAACAAATGACAATTCCCAAGTGCACTATGTAACCCAAAAGCTCACATGTGAAATGTGCAAGGGTCATGTCTGACTATCTCACAAGAAGAAGTTAAAGATCAAAATACCTTGCCTCAAATTTCCCTCATTTGCAACACACCATGATATAAAGGATCATGGAAACTTTGAGGAGAGGAACAATGATAAGCCATAAAAGATAAAGAAGATCCAAAGGAAAAAATCCAAGACCAAATTTATAAATCCACAAAACATCCTTTGCCAAGGAGAAGGATTGATTTGATTGATGGGGAGAAGATGAGGTCAAAACGTGAGGAAGGATACATCCAACATAGACCTACTTTGATGAGGAGAATGTTGTGTTGTTTGTTAGAAAATGATGAGTCAAGTATAGTCATGTGATCAAGGATAGTCAACAAAAGATGTTGCTGAAGTACAAGGCTGGGTAGGATAAGTTATCTGATCATAGATGTTGCAAGACTAACGAGGATATGTACAACAAGATGCAACGATATGTAAATAGGGTTGGGAGATATTGATAGAAGCTCAGGGAGTGGGATAGGAGGATCTCACTATGCATGAAATATAAAGGAAGCTTAGGATTGGGGATAGGATCTTATTGCTGCATTGGATTGGATGGAGGATAGAACACCTTGGGAATGATGGGCTAGTGGTGGGGATGTGGAGTTGATAAAGATGATTTGGGATCGCGATCGGTGGGGGTGGGAGTTTGATAGATAATGACCCGATCCACTATGTATGGTGCCTATTTCTAGGTTTTCACCAACATATTTATCCAAGGTTCTTGAATTTCCAATTTTTCACCATTGGACGATTATTTTTCTTTGCTTTTTTTTTTTTTTTCTTTCTAGATTTTCCAATTTTTATGGATTTTCAGGATTTCCAGGATATGGTTCAAGCATAGAACCAATTCAGATGTATGATGTTTATAGGAACATTTAGGGGCTCACCTTATAGTGTTGATAGTTGATAGGCTCTAAAGCCAAAGCATGTTGTGACAATGTAAGGACCCAACCAAGTAGGTTCAAACTTTCCTTTTTTCTCTTAATGTGCTTGTACTTTCTAATTTTCTTTGAGGACCATGTGACCCACTTGGAATTGTATAGGATGGAACTTCTTTTTATAGCTCCTTTTGAGTTGATTCTGGTAAACAACTAGGTGATCATATGCTTGCTACCTCTTTTCATCTAATAGATCAAGTTGTGTGAGGTGTGCCACGCGATAGTCTTCATATGTGGTATAGCTCTTCATGGAGACTCACAATGATGGGAGCTCAACCTCAATGGGTAAGATGACTTCAACACCATATATAAGGGAATATGGGGTGGTGCCTATGGGAGTGTGATAAGAAGTACAATAGGCCTAGAGGGAGGGATTTATTTGGAGGTTCCAGTCATGACCAGAATCATTGACAACCTTCTTCAAGATTTTTAGAATCATTTTATTGGTTGCCTTAGCTTGGCCATTTCCTTGAGGGAAGTATGGGCTAGAGAAATGATGGTGGATGTGGAGTCTGGCACATAGATCATCCACATGCTAGTTTTCAAAAGGTATGCCATGATCTATGAATATGGTGGATGCGATGCCAAAGTGACATATGATGTGGCAGAGGATGAACTTGGATATCTAAATGCCAGTAGTGAGGATGAGAGGAATTGCTTCAACACACTTTGTAAATTATTTTGTGGTTGTTATGATATATTTGTGTCCATCAGAGGAAAGGGGAGTGATTAACTCAATGAGGTCGAAGTACCAACATGAAAAGGGCCATGGTGGCACAATAGGCTACAAGTATTGAACTAGATCATGAATTAGATTGGCATGCTGCTAACATCATAAGCATTTCTTGATGATTTCATAAGCATCATGCTCCATTGTTGGCTAGTAATATCCAGCTCTAAGAAACTTCTTTTCGAGGACCATGCCACTCGTGTGGGTACCCAAAATTCTATCATGTACCTCTTATAAATCTAGGATGACCTTGTTTGAATCTAAAAACCTAGAGAGGATGTTGTGATATCCTCGACGATAAAGTTTATTAGCTACAAGAGTGTAGCAGGATGCTCTGCAAATTAGGTTTTTGCATTGGGTGTTGGTGAGGTGGGTGTATATGATACCATTTTTAAGATATGTGTGAATGTCATGGTACCATGGGGACTGAGGGTCAACCAAGGTGCACACCATTTTTGAATTAACATTCTCATAAGCAGGCGTGTGTAGATTCTCAACTAAGAATTCATACTGTGATGAGTCACAAGGGATTTCTAGTAAGGATTCAATGGTTTCCATTGTGTCATCTACTTTGTTTTGAAGCCTTGGTATCTACGTGAAATGTAGACTCATGAATTGCTCTTTTAATCTGTCTACCAGTACTTTGTAGGGTAGAAGCTTATTGTCCTTTGTTTTGAATTCATCTAGGACTTTCTTCATTATTAGTTGTGAATCTCCAAACACTTGCAATTCTATGATGTTCCACTGGATGGCTATTTTGAGGCCTGAGATGAATGCCTCATATTCTGCTATATTGTTGGTAAATGGGAATCCCAATTTGAATGACTTATGGATGTAGTCACCTTGAGGTGTGACGAATAAGATTCATGCCCCTAATCTATGCGATGTATAGGAGGCATCAAAGTATAGCTTCCATATTAGCTGTTCTTCGATCATGCATAGATACTCATAAGAAAATTCCATTATTAGTGGATATACATCTACTAGAGGCACTTCTGCTAATTGAATGACAATTACTTTCCCTTTGATTTCTTTTCGATCTATGTACTGGATATCAAACTCTCTTAGCAACATGACCCACTTCGCCATTCGGCTTGTCAATGTTGTCCTTGATAGAAGATACTTGAGCAGGTCCACCTTTGAGATGAGATTGATGGTGTGGATAAGCATATAATACTAAAGCATTTGAGTGGAGAAGACCACTACAAGGCATGATTTCTCCATTGGTGAGTAATTGAGCTCATAGACAACAAGTGTTTGATTGATGTAATAGATGGATCTTTATTTTCTATTTTCATTAAGCAGTGCTAAGAGTGCCCCCTGTGTTGTAGTGGTTGTAGAGATGTATAAGATCAGAGGGTGTCATGAGACTAGTGGTACAAGGATGGGAGAGATAGCTAGATATTATTTTAGCTTCTCAAAGCTTCTTTGATAGATTGGATCCCATTTGAATCTTGTGTCCTTGCGAAGTAGATGCATGAAACATTAGCACTTGTCTTCTAGCTGTGATATGAAATGATGCACTGATTGTAGTTTTCCTTGTAGGCTTTTGAGCTACTTGAGTGTTCTGGGAGGATGAATTTCTGTTATGGCTTTGACCTTTTTGGGATCAATCTATATACCACACCATGATACGATGAAGCCTAGTCTCTTGCTGAATGTTACGCTGAAGACACACTTTTTTGGATTTAGCTTTAGGTCGTAATGATGTAGATGACTAAACACACTTTCTAGGTGAATAGGGGTAAAATGGAATCACACCTATTCAAATGTGTATGATGTATGTGTATGGGGGAAATATGAGATCTACTCCTAAATCCAAATTCCCAAAGGAGAGATCCAATTTGATCAACCAAAAGCCTAATGCACAATCAAATCAATCTATGGAGAATATGAAAGAGAGAGAGAAAAATCCTATATTTCCCTATGGAGAATTGAAGTGTTTGGGATTTGAAATAATTGAAATACAAGTACTAACCTAAAATTAGGGTAAATTTGGAAAATGCCAATTTATGATGTCTGTGTGTACTTTCAGGCAATTCTACAACCTATTTCAAACTGGAAATGTCGAGATGAAGAAAACCCATAAATCTTTTGTCTTTCTGACGGTAGGTAGTCTTTGACCCTCATAAAAGGTCAAAAGCTACATTCTTTATTGAAGGTTGATTCTAACTTTGTTCGCAGATCTCAGAAGTTCATCGAAAAGGGTATCCAAATCTGATCTCAGATCCAAAATTCCACACCTGTACCTGCAAGAAAAATGGAGTTTTTGTTTGTATGGGGGGTTTGCCTTGGTCAAACCCCAATTTAGGAATTAACCCTAAAATTGAATTGAAATGTAGTGTGCATAAACAAAGCAATTGAAACAATTCACCTTGCTTATGTTGAAGTCCTTGTAGAGGATTCGAATCCTCAAATCCAAAAGTAGGAATGCTTCAATGGATGTAGGATGTCTCAAATCAATGGAATTTAATCTTCAACACCAATCTTGAATTGATCTTTGCATATGGAGAGGCTTGGATGAATGTAGAAGGATGGATCTTCAAGGGGGCTCCAAAGAAATTGAATCCTTGAATGGCTAACAATGGATCTCCTTGATGAATGAATGCTTGAACACTTGAATGCTTGAAGGCTTTCTTGAATGCTTGAATTCACTTGCTTGCAATTGAGAGCTTGAGAGAGGAGATTGCAAAACCTTATGTTGAAAATGAGAGAGGAAGGCCTCCTTTTATAGTGAACTAGGACACAATCCTCTAGAGGGGCCACCTTGGAGAATTAAATCCCAATTAGGTCCTAACCTTTAGAAAATATACCTAGATTAAATGAAATTAAATGATTTACCATTTTGAAACCCGAAATGGCCGACCCGAAGGCGGGAAAACAAATATCCCCGAAACTTGACACCCGAAAATTAAGGAATCTTGAAATTTGAACAAGGGGTCAAGGACAAGGTTGGAATTGATCAGGTCAGGATCGAGGTCAATCCTAACCATGTCAGGATAGAGGTCAATTTTGACCCCATAAGGTGGACTTTGACCTTATGGTCAAAAACCTCAGGATCTTGTCCTAGAATGTTAGGAAATGCAGGCATGAAGTGAAAAATGGGTTGAGAAGGAAGCATAACAGGGGGAAAAAGCCAGATACATGCAAAGACCTAATCAAGGCACTTAACATGACCACATACCACTTACTTGGAGGGCTAAATGCTCTTATCATGGAAGTGCTTGCATTTTAAGATGATACATTAAGCCCCCACTTTAGCAAGAGTATGGACTCGATGCAAACTATTGGTAAAGGAGATCAGAATGAAAAGATAATCTTATCGTAATCTAAGGGACAAATAGAAACCTTAAGCCCCCAGGGACTCAAGTCTTCATCAAATCCTAGATCACAATAAGAGAGACATCTTTAGAGAGAGAAAGAAAGGGTGTGATTACCTCACCCAATGAGAACTTATGTCCCATTGTGAACCACACAAGGAAATGACACAACTGGAAAGATGGAATTGAACCACCTAGTGAATGTGGCTACTCACTAGTCAACCCATCAAGGATTCACCCTTAGGAATATTCTATTCCATAAGAATAAAACCAAAAAACTAAAGAGATCCAGTCTTAAGGACACCTTTGACCTTAAGGGTTCAAAATATATGTATATTTGAAACTGGAGGGATCAAGAGATCCTAAAATATAAATCCATGCTTTAAGTATTATTTACTAATCCAAAAAGGGAGAAAAGGTATTTTTGAAAAATATGTGCGTATCAAAAAGTGTGTGTGTGCAATAAGTGAGCAGAGCGTATGCCCCCATGTTAAAGTCATTGTTGACACTTTAACAGGAGCAATGGCTTTAACAGAAACATAAACAACTCCAATGATTATGTTTCCATGTCGAGATGCCCCCAGATGAAGACAAATCAAGGGAAATATCACAGAAACATACAGAGAACACATAAGGGATCTACCTATCATGGGGTCAGTATGATCATATGATAATATATATATGATATTATTGCAAATAAATCATTCCCCAAAGAAAGTAGAACTACAATTACAAAGGAGGAAAGATCACATAAGATATACGAAGGAGAATCTTTTTAGACCATGACATGGAGACCAAAAAGAATTAGTGCTACCATATCTTGAATCCAAGCAGATTACACAAGGAAACATTTATGAACAATAGCACAATTACAACATAACATTGAACAACACATAGAAGAATAGAGATACATATAGAAGAATTTGAACAACAGTTTCAATTCCTTTATCACCTTGCACCAACTGAGTAACAAGGATTGTATAAAATAATCTAACAACATTTAGCAAACACATTATGGGAGAAGCACAATACAACAGGAAACATACAACAAAGCTACCATGAAGGACAAGCCGATCAAGCATGTCGCCTACTCTCCCCATCTCATTGTATATAATTTAGGGAAGGTGGATAACTTGCAAGAGGGACTATATCCAACACAGTAGGAATGATAGCCAGTTCCAAACAAGGATCCTCTTGAGAATCACAATGTTTGACACAAGGTGTAAGAGTTAATTATGATGAAAGCATATTAAGTAAATCAATGTCAATGTCAATAGTCTCATATTCATCATTAACATCATCAGTATCATCAAAAGTATCTTATTCATCCAAATTAATCAAAATAGGATCTAAGATACGAATAGAATCATCATAATCATGCATATTAACATCATTATTAGTAACAACTTCTTCTAACGCATCATGCATAGATTTATCCGAAGAAGGTAGAGATCTTTGAAGAATAAAATTACGAGCTTTAGCATGAGCACGATGCTTTTTACAACATTCATTAGCAGATCGATTACATTTTGATTTATTTGACATAGGTTGAGAACTAGGAGGACAAATCATAGGATCCTTCATAGGTTCTTTAGGAAGATCAATAGGATTATCAACAATAGGAAGAACAATCACATGATCTTTGATAGGTTCTTTAGGAAGAGTGATAGAAGAAATTTGACTAACAAAACTAGAAGTCATAGTTAAAGGAGGTATAGAAGGTGTAGGCAAAAGACCATGATTAAGATCCATGGGAGGTATGCTTAATTCAAGAATCTTACAATGTTTATAAGCTTGATATGAATGAAAAAGATTATCAAGTCGAGGAGGACATGAATTAGGTAATGAAGGCCAAAAGAAATCAAGAGCAACACAATCTCTAGGCTGAGAAGGTTGATATAAACTATGATTAATCATCTTCACTTCTTCATCATGAATGAACTTAAGACACTTATGGATAGGTGAAGAAACAACATGCATGGCATTCAACCAAGGAAAACCTATCTTAACTTGAAATTGATCAGAAGTAGGAACCACAAGAAAGGTAGTGTTCACAATTTTTCCATGGAGTTCAACCGGTAAAGTAATAGAACCAAATGATGGATAAAGAAAACCATTACAAGTTTGAATCGATACATTTGATGTATCATAAGAATCACATTGTAAGCTTTTCATGAAAATATTTTCTTCAGTAATAACATTGACTAAGGATGTAGGATCAACAAGACAACCATGAGTAGGTATTTGAGAAATCCTAGCAGAAATGTAAAGGGGACCATCAAGAGCCTTAATAGTCTCAAAGTCATCAAAGGTAATCAAAAGTTCCCAAGGTCATTTATTCTTAGGTTGTTGTCAAGGTTTGGGTTGAGTTTTCAATTTATGCTTAGGTTTTGGTCAAGGTTGAGATTGAACTTGAGGTTGAATATGAGTTTGAGGTTGAGGTTGAGATATAGATTGACCAACATGCTCCACTTGATTAACAACATGATTGAGATCATCCATCTTTGAATCATACACAATTTCCATAGTAGATGGTTGAGAAATTGTATTAGTATCATTCATAGGTAAAGGATTCATATAGATTTGAAGGTTTTGATTAGGAGGAGAGACAGGTTTGTTCCCACTACCATCAAGATTATCAATAGATAAGGCATTAGAGTTAATTAAGTCTTGAACCTTATGTTTTAAAGAATAACATTTCTCAGTATCATGACCATTCTGACAATGATATTGAAAAAAATCATTTTGATCAAAAGATTTAGAGGCAATCGTAACAGGTAAAAGAGATCGAATAGGAGGTAAAGTAATCATATTAGTAGCTAACAACCTATTCATAATAGCATGTAAAGGTTTAGAAAGAGGAGTAAACGTACAATTTAATCAAAAAGTAGTGGATGCAGAAGTGGCATTGTGAGATGCAACAACAACTTGATCAACAATTGCATTCGCTTGTTTTTTTATATTGACATAGTTGTTGAATTTTTGAAATTTGTTTGGATTAGGAGCAGCATCACTCTTATCAATTGGAATAGGATCCATTGGAGTGTTGCTCTCAAATTGACTCAGTTGTAATTGATAATGATGAACCACTGCACAAAGTTGTTGAAAAGAGGTAAATTCAGTAATCAGAATCTTATCTCTAATATCCTTTTGTAAATTTGAAATAAACATACGTTGAATATCCATATCAGGAATATGATAGGAAATTTGAGCATACAAATGCTTAAATCTACCAATAAATTTAGTTAATTTTTCTTTAGCACTTTGTTTACAATGCATCAAATCAGTCAAAGACACTTGCGGGCCAATGTTGTTTTGAAATTTTTGAATAAAGGCATTAGCAAGTTTTGGAAAGGAATCAATAGAATAAGGATGCAAGGAACAATACCATTGTAAGGCCTTGTCACAAAAATTTCTAGCAAACAGTTTGGCTAAAATCCTATGGTCATGAGCATAATCACTACAAAGGATTTGGAATGTTTTAACATGATGAACTAGATCTCCTTTTCCATTATAATTCTCAAGATGAGGCATATCGACTTGCTGAGGAATAGGAGTATGAATAATATCCAAGGACAAAGGACTTCACATGTCACATGTAGGGATACTAAACTTGTTTTGAGTTAAGGAAGCAAGTTGTTGTTGTAAGGATGAAACAGTTTGAGCCAAACTGATGATTGTTGAATCATTAGAAGACATAGTAGGAGTAGAAACATTAGACACACTAGGTAAAGTGTAAGAAGCTGCAGGAATAGAAGACACAATTGGAGGAACACTAGGAACTACAGTTGGAAGCGGATTGGAATAAGTAAAAGGAACATTATGATATGAAGGTTGTGATGTAGGAAGGGACACATGAGGAACACTAGAGGGAACTGTCACAGTCACCAAAGGAGTATAGGTAGGAATACTAGGTAAAGGATTAGAAGGAGGTTCAACACTAATGATAGGAGGAATCAACCCTAAATCTTGAGATTCTTGAGCTAAAGGTTTAACATTTGAATGCACAAGGTGAGTAATACCACGCAAGAGGTTAACACCTTGATCACTATCATAGAGAACTTTCTTAAGAGCCTGTATAGCTTGAATAGAATCTTGATTATGGTTCTCTTGAATAAGCCAATTAACCATTTTATCAAGTTCAATTGAAAGTTTTTGGACTTGTTCAAGAGGAACTCTTAAAGCACCATCCTCATCATGAGATGAGTGAGAAGATTTTTGCTCCATAGTAGGATTGGAATCATGAAGAATCAAAGAATCATCCAGGACCCTAAGGAAAGGAGAGGAAGATTCAGGATCAAAGGCACCCATGAGTCTACGACTTCTTCTAACCAGACTATTATAAGTAGGATTAGTAGTAGTAAAGCTCATAAACCGATGTAATGCAAATGAACTAAACTAAAATGACATAAAGCATGAATATTTTTGTATTTTTGAAATCTAATTAGCATGCAAGATCTAACACAAAAGATAAATCTAATACTAACAAGATAAAAGGAAATTTTTGAAATCTAATTAGCATGCAAGATCTAACACAAAAGATAAATCTAATACTAACAAGATAAAAGGAAATCTAACACCATAAAACACAATAGGGCATCCAATTCCACAAAAGAAAGGAGAGTAAGTATGTCGGGTTCACCAAAATGAATAGTGAAGGTGAACACACACAAAAAGATAAAGGGAAATCTAACACTAAAAAGAAAGAGAGTAAGCTAGTTGGGTTCACCAAAATGAATAGGGGTAAAATAGAATCACACCTATTCAAATGTGTATGATGTATGTGTATGGGGGAAATATGAGATCCACTCCTAAATCCAAATTCCCAAAGGAGAGATCCAATTTGATCAACCAAAAGGCTAATGCATAATCGAATCAATCTATGGAGAATATGAAAGAGAGAGAAAAACCCTAGATTTCCCTATGGAGAATTGAAGTGTTTGGGATTTGAAATAATTGAAATACAAGTACTAACCTAAAATTAGGGAAAATTTGAAAAATACCAATTTTTGATGTTTGTGTGTACTTTCAGGCAATTCTGCAACCCATTGTGGATTGGAAATGCCCAGATGAAGAAAACCCAAAAATCTTTTGTCTTTCCGACGACAGGTAGTCTTTGACCCTCGTAAAAGGTCAAAGGCTACATTCATTATTTGAAGGTCGATTCTGACTTTGTTCGTAGATCTCAGAAGTTCATCAAAAAGGGTATCCAAATCTGATCTCAGATCCAAAATTTTGCACCTGTACCTGCAAGAAAAATGGGGTTTTTGTTTGTATGGGGGGTTTGACTTGGTCAAACCCCAATTTAGGAATTAATATTGAAATTGAATTGAAATGTAGTGTGCATAAATAAAGCAATTGAAACAATTCACCTCGCTTATGTTGAAGTCCTTGTAGAGAATTCAAATCCTCAAATCCACAAGTAGGAATGCTTCAATGGATGTAGGATGTCTCAAATCAATGGCATTTGATCTTCAAGACCAATCTTGAATTGATCTTTGCATATGAAGAGGCTTGGATGAATGTAGAAGGGTGGATCTTCAAGGGGGCTCCAAAGAGATTGAATCCTTGAATGGCTAACAATGGATCTCCTTGATGAATGAATGCTTGAACACTTGAATGTTTGAAGGCTTGAATTCACTTGCTTGCACTTGAGAGCTTGAGAGAGGAGATTTCAAAACTTGATGTTGAAAATGGGAGAAGAAGGCCTCCTTTTATAGTGAACTAGGGCACAATCCTCTAGAGGGGCCACCTTGGAGAATTAAATCCCAATTAGGTCCTAACCTTTAGAAAATATACCTAGATTAAATGCAATTAAATGATTTACCATTTTGAAACCTGAAATGGCTGACCTGAAGGCGGGAAAACAAATATCCCTGAAACTTGACACCCGAAAATCAAGGAATCTTGAAATTTGAACAAGGGGTCAAGGATGAGGTTGGAACTGACCAGGTTAGGATCGAGGTTGATCCTGACTAGGTTAGGATAGAGGTTGAATTTGACCCTGTAAGGTTGAATTTGACCTTATGGTCAAAAACCTCAGGATCCTATCCCAAAATGTTAGGAAATGTAGGCATGAAGTGAAAAATGTGTGCAGAAGGAAGCAGAACATGGGGAAAAAGCCAAATACATGAAAAAACTTGATCAAGGTGCTTAACATGACCCTAGACCACTTACTCAAAGGGCTAAACGCTCTTATCATGGAAGTGCTTCCATTTTAAGATGATACACTAGGATGTCAAGGTGTTCACATCGTGTCTTGGATTTTGCAAGGATATCATCCACGTAATCTTGTGTATCATATCATGGAAGATAGCTATCATTTATTGTTGATAAGTGGCCCCTACATTCTTTAGCCCAAATGGAATCATATTATAGAAGAAGGTTCCCTATGGTGTTGTGAATGTTGTTTTATGCTGGTCTTCCTCTTCTATTCTGATTTGATTATACCCTGAGAAGCCATTCATTAGTGACAACATCTCATGGCCTACTATGAGATCCATTATCATGTCAATATTGGGTAAGGGTAAGTCATCCTTTGGACAATATTTTTTCAAGTCTTCAAAGTCGATGTAGATTCTAATCTCTCCTGAAGGCTTAGTGACACACACCATATTTGAGATCCACTTTGAGTAGTCAATAGCTCTGATGATTTTTTCTTGTAGGAGATTTTCTAGTTCTGTCTTTACCAGGAGGGCTACCTTAGGATGCATCTTTCAAAGATTTTTCTTTACTAGTTTGGCACTAAGATCCACTGCAAGATTGTGATCAAGTAGATTTAGATCAAGTCATGACATGTGTGCATATGACCATGAAAAATTGATGGTAGCTTCTTGGAGGAGCGTTGTGAAATCCATTTCTTCTACTTCAATCAGAGATGTTGTGATGTAAGTGATCCTTGGGTATTCTTCAGTGCCCAAGTTGACTAGTTTGGTTACCTCAATGATGATTGATGATTTCTCTGGCCTATAGTCCTGGATGGGAGGAAGATGCAAGTCCTCATCTTCTAGCACCTTAGAGAGGTTTTCACCAGAAGATACACCCTTTTTCTTTTTTAGAGTCAGAATGTGCCCCAGAGGGTTTTTCATAGAAGAACTCATTTTTTATTTTTTGTTTCAATTTTGTGGCTAAAGACTTCCTCTTCCCCAAGATATCCCTTAGGGTCGAGTTTGCAGACATGAGTTGAGTCATAACCTTGATCTAATTTCTAGCCTGATTCTCCCATGAACCTTAGGAGTGCTTCTGTGCTTTGGAACTCATTGATATGCATTATGCTTGGTTGACCCTAGTCTATGAGTTTGGGATGGATGAGGGGGAGTTCAATAATGTTAATGGTGAGTTGCTGGAGGACAAAATTTCCTAGGAGGGTATCATTTTCAAAGATTTCATCATAGGATTTTTTTCTTCCTCTTCAGGGATGTCTTTGATTTCTATGAGTTTGTCCTAGATATTCAAGAGAGTGACGTTGGATGGATTAGTGCCCCCAATTATGGTATTGGGTTCTTGTATGTGCATGAGAGAGGTATTAAAGCCAAGGCCTTGATGTTTAGGATTTTTTGATGGATTTATTGGATCTTTGCTTCCACCTTCTTCTGGTCCTCGACTATTGCCTCGATAATTCTATTGCTCAATAGCATATTTGTGCGATGAAACATACTTGTCTTTGAAATAACTGAGGAGCTCAGTGTTAGGAGGTGGGGGATCTTTATATAGCCACCTATTGATGTCAGGGTCAATCTCTAGACTACTTATGATTCCATGGGAGACAAATGTTTGTGGTACCAACTACTTGATTTTAGGATCAGATGGAGTAGGCTTGCTTTGGTGACTTGGGTGCCCTTGTGTATGTGGATCAAGTGGTAAGGCCCCTACTACAAATGTATCATTTAGGTTGTACTCACCACAACCATGGTTGTTGATCTTGATGGAAGAAAGGGTGGAGGCTAAGATAGTCTCCAGATCGCTATGGGACCAGGATGAGCTGGTGATTGAAGTGCCAATGTTGATTCTAGGACAATGAGTGTAATGGGGGAATGAAGCTTAGAACACATGAGAGTATGAAAAGGGTTGGGGATCTACATGGATGGAGATCTCAGTTCCTTGATGCAAAAATTTGATGCACTAGTGATAAGTAGATGGTACGGCTTTGATAGAATGAATCCATGGTCGACCGAGGAGGATGTTATATGGTAGGTTTAGATCAACAACATGGCATATGGTGTCTTGAATTTCTAGGCCCAACTTGATAGGAAAAATAATGGTACCTTCAAAGGTATGCTCCAAGTTATCATAGGCCTTGATGGTGATAACATCATGTGATATGTCAGCCTCTATGAATCCCACTTGCTAGATAAATTTTAGGGTTGAGCCATTATCTATCATGACCTGTTTGATGGAAAAGTCTCTAACCATGACAATGATATGACAAGGGAGATTGTGGTCAAGCTCAACAGATGGTATGCCATAAGGCTTGAAGGGAAGATCACAAGATGTTGATAGGTGTCCCACAAGGTTCTCAAACTGGATGCTATTAATGTTTTTGGGGACATGTCCCTCTTGGAGGGCTCCATTGAGGATCTCTTGGTGGATGGGTGAAGTGCGGAGAAGGTCAAGGATGGATATTTGGGCGGGTGTATTCCCAAGGTATTCTATAAGGTTATATTGTTTATTTTGTACAGGTATTGGATTAGCACTGATGATAGATATTCAACCTCTTCATGGGGTAACAACACATTGACTATTTTCTCCCTTGACATGGATGACATTGACAGTGGGCTCAACTTCTGTTATGCATCCAAAAAAATTGTCATAGTTGATGTGGGTAGTAGTATAGTCTTTCCAGTCAGCATGGTCTCCTTTTTTTCCTTTGCCTTGGTTTTGGGGTGGAGGATTGGTATTGACTTGGCTCTTCCTAGCATTGTGTTGAGGGAACACATTCTGATAGATTTGCAGATTGGCATTAGGTGAAGGCTGGGCTGGTGTGTCCACTTGGATATCTTTTATGTCAATGAGATCTTAGATATAGTGCTTCAGATTCATGCACTTGAGGGTAGAGTGTCCTTTAACATGATGATAGTCACAATATGTTAGGAATGAATGCTAGATGTTGGCAGTCATTCTGTAGCAGTTGTTGCATTCATGACTATGATTGCCATTGATGTCAACACATTGATCTTCTGGAGACTAGCAGAGAAGCATATAGTGTTTTAATTAGCACACATGGGATATTGTAGTTAGAGCTATGTGATGTTGAGGTTATACTCTTTTATATGTTATATGTCTATGGTTAAGAGTGCAGACAATAATTCATTGATTCATGAAAGTTATGAGCATTTTGGTAAAAGCAGTATTCAGGCAGTGTTCCTGAGTAGCGGTTTGTGGAAATCGGATGATATCTCCTAATCAGGATGGAATCTAGTTTTGTGTAGTTAAAGGGAAGTTTGAGATACATTGATGGTGATGTGGTTCATAGTGCAAACTTTGAGGTCACATGAGTGAAGAGTTATTGCATTCGGAAGTCGACAGTTTTGTGTAATTTTGATGTAGCGTATGGAAACTTTTATTTTGTAATTATGTGCCGACTCATTTGTAATTATTTGAGTGTGGTATAAAGGAAGGAATTTTTTTCCTTATTGTAGAGAGTAAGTAAGTGTGAAAGAAGTGTGAGCATGGTTTGGTTGCATGCGAAGTGAAGAAAAGAGCCTAAGAGGTTGTGAAAGAGAAATTGTGAAGGAAGACATGTGAAGTATAGAGATCTAGAATTGAGATCTAGTGTAGTAGTGAGTGCAGTTTGGCACAGTAAGGAGGTAACATATTTCATATTATTCTACTAAATAATATCAAGGTTATTTGGACACTGTGTTCAGTGATCTTACCCTGAAGATGTTTGGGCAGTGGATCCTTCTGTCTTCCATAACCCTTAACAGGGTTAGAATCTTTTAACAGGGATTCAAAATCTCCTAACAAGGATTTATATGTATTGAATGTATTTGATAAGACTCCTAATAGAGTCCATCCTTTCACAAGGAATATTCATAGTAGTGCATCTTTTGTGGGCATCATTCCCACCAGGGTTTACTCTTTGATCAAGAGGTTCCCTAGTCAACATATCTTGTGTTATTGTGTAATTGTGTATGAATATCTTTGTATGGTTAGTAATTGCATTGCTTACATGGTTAAATGCTATTGAAGATGTTAAAAGTTATAATTATCTGATAACTGATTCACACCCCCCCCCCTCTCAGTTATCTTGGTGGACTTTACTTTCTAACAATTGGTATCAGAGTGGCAGGTCCTTGAAAGGAAAGTTTAATAGCTTAAGGAGATCCATGGTGAATTTCAGGAAAGAAAGCCCTAAGTTTGATGGAGTAAATTTTGATAGCTAGAAGGAAAAGATGAAGACACATCTATTGTGTCTAGGACTAGGCTATTGGTTGATTACAAAGAATGAAAGAACTATAATTGAAGAAGACAATCTTGAAACAAGTTCTAAAGATGAGGTAGATCTATTCATGTGTAACATACTTGCAAGAGAAGCACTCTTGATAGCACTTCCAGAAAATGAATACAGTCAGGTAAAATGTTTTAAGAAATCTAATGAAATTTGGAAAGCTTTACACTCTACTTTTGAAGGTGATGAACATGCAAAAATAGCTAGATTACATAATTGGATATGTGCATTTGAAGATATTAGAATGATGGAAGATGAATCTGTTAGAAGCTATATTGGTAGAATGTCAGAAATTGTTGCAGGGATAAAATCTTGTGGAGGATAAAAGACAGAGAATGAAGTGATATGGAAAATTCTAAGGACATTGACTCCTGTATTTAAGCAGACAACACAAATGATTGAACTTGTCATACCTTGTACTACAAACTTTACAAGAGAGACTCTTCTTGGTAGATTGGAAGCAGCAGAGATGAACCTAAGGTTATCAGGAGACTTACCTAGAATGGAGATAACATTCAATGCTCTTAGTATTCATCCTACTTTGTCAAGAAGTACTAGTGTGAGTGGAGATTATGCCAGCAGCAGCAGATCTAGAAATGAAGAAGATAAGAAGATTGAAGAAGGTATTGCCTTGCTTGTGAAAAGAGAACTAGACGGTAAGAAATTTTTTAAATGTTGGACTTGTCAAGAATATGGTCATTTTGCATCTAAATTTCCTAAGAGAGTTAAGAAGTACAGAAATAATTTCAAGTCTAGAAGATCTAAGGAATGTTATTATGCTAATGATGAAGATCTTGAAGCTAGTATAGAAATAACTTTGAGTGAAAGTGATACTGAGAATAATGATGAAATAAGATTTGTAGCAATTAAAGAAGAAAATTCTAAATCTTATGTTAAAGAAGAAAAATCATTAGTTTCCCAAGTTGAAAAGAAAGCTGATTGGATTATAGATAGTGGTTGTTCACATCATATGATTGTAGATATGAAGAAGTTCATAAAGTTTAACAATTATGATGGAGGAGTTGTTAGAGTTGGTAATAATGTACCTTTTTTGATTAAAGGTATAGGATCTATTACTCTTGATGGAAAGAATAATACTGATGATGTTTACTTTGTTGATGGATTGAAACATAATCTTTTGAGTGTTGGACAGTTAGTGGATAAGGGATATCAAGTTTGGTTTACTGAGAAAACTTGTGTGATAAAGGATAAAGATGGAAATCTAATTGGAACTGGATCTAGAACCAGAGGTAATGTATTTCAGTTGAATCCTACTGAGATGACATGCTTGATTACTAAAATTGATGACAGTTGGTTATGGCATAGAAGGTTTTATCATATAAAATTTGATAACATTGTGAAAGTGAGTACTACACTTGCAATAAGGGATTTGCCTAAAATTATGAAGCCTACTAACATGATTTGCAAAGAATGTGTGATGGTTAAGCAAAAGAGAAGTTCATTTCCTAGTAAGAAGTTCACATCGGCAGAGAAGTTGGAGATTTTTCATACAGACTTGAGTGGTCCTACCAAGACTAGAGGATTCTATGAAGAAAGGTATTTTATGATTCTTGTTGATGATTTTACAAGAATGATGTGGATTGCATTTATAAAAGAAAAATCTAAAGCATTTGATAAGTTTAAGATCATTAAGAATAAAGTTGAGAATGAATCTGGAATGAAGATTAAATGTTTGAGATCTGATAGAGGTGGAGAATTTACTTCTAGAGAGTTTAACACCTTTTGTGAAGTGAATGGTATTAAGAGATAGTTTTTAGCTCCTAGAACACCTGAACAAAATGGTATTGCAGAAAGAAGAAACAGGTCAGTAACTGAAGCAACAAGAGCTATGTTATTTGAGAATAACTTGGCGAAGACATTTTGGAGAGAGGCAGTGAATACAATAGTATATACAATAAATAGAGTACAAATCAGAGCAGACACAGATAAGACACCTTATGAATTATGGTTTGGACATACACCCTTAGTTAAGTATTTTAGAATTTTTGGAAGAAAATGTTATATAAAGAGAGATGATGATATTGGAAAGTTTGATCCTAGAAGTGATGAAGGTATTTCTCTTGGATATTCTTTAAAGAGAAAAGCATATAGATGTTACAGTAAGAGAACTAAAACTATTGTTGAGAGCACAAATGTTAAAGTTGATGAGAAGTTTAAAATTTAGGAAAGAATGCTTGATTATGAATCTGATGAAGAAGCTAATCCTTAGCCTAACATTGAAACTACTAAATTATTCTATGAGACTGATAGTGAATTGTTGAATGAGAATCAAACCAGGTAGAAGAAACTAGAGAAGAAACCAGAGAAGAATCTATAGTTGAAGCAAGATCTATGACTATGACACCGAACAGGTATCTATCTAGACAATTCTTGTTGAACAAGTTATTGGAAGTTTGGACAGAGGAGTTATGACTAGAAATAAGGTACATTTATGTTTGATTTCTCAAATTGAACCTAAATCTACTAATGAAGCTTGTGAAGATGAACATTGGATTAATGCTATGAAAGAAGAACTAGATCAAATTGAAAGAACAAGACATGGGAATTGGTTCCTAGACCTAAAGACAAGAATGTGATTGGAACTAAATGGGTATTTAGAAATAAGATGAATGAACAAGGAGAAGTAGTAAGAAATAAAGCAAGATTAGTATGTAAGGGATACTCACAACAAGAAGGAATTGACTATGAAGAAACCTTTGCACCAGTAGCAAGACTTGAAGCAGTAAGAATGTTCTTGGCTTATGCAACTTTTAAGAAATTCAAAGTGTATCAGATGGATGTGAAGTCCACATTTTTGAATGGTGAATTGGAAGAAGTCTACATTGAGCAGCATGATGGTTTTCCTTTGACTCAAGAAGGAGATATGGTATGTAAACTAAAGAAAGCATTATATGGACTAAAGCAAGGACCTAGAACTTGTTATGCTAGATTGGATAAATATTTGTTGAAATTGAGATTTACTAAAGGAACAATAGATAGTAATCTATACACAAAAGAAATTAAAAATGGATTGTTAGTTATAGTTATTTTTGTTGATGAGATTATCTTTGGAGGAGAAGATGAAGCTAGTGACAAATTTGCTAATGAAATGAAGACAAAATTTGAAATGAGCATGATTGGTGAGATGAAATACTTTTTGGGATTACAGATAACACAAAACAATGATGGTATCTTTGTTAGCCAGACAAAGCACTTGAATGATTTTCTGAAAAGATTTGGAATGGAGAATTGTAAACCAGTTGGAACACCTATGGTTACAGGACACAAACTATCAAGCAAAGATGAAACACTAGCAGTTGAGCAAAAGAAATACAGATCCATGATTGGAGGATTGCAGTACTTAACACACACTAGACCGGATATACAACATTTAGTTGGCATGGTAGCAAGATTTCAAGCTAAACCTAGAGAGTCACATTATGCAGTAGTAAAGAGGATATTGAGATATTTAAGAGGCACAATGGACTATCGATTGTGGTATGAAAAATTTGATGATTTCACCCTATGTGCATATATAGATGCTTATTGGGGAGGTAGTGTTGATGATAAGAAAAGCACCAATGGTGGAGCCTTTTTTCTTGGAGGAAGATTGGTTTCCTGGTTGAGCAAGAAGCAGAATTGTATTTCATAGAGTACAATAGAAGTAGAATATGTAGCAGCAGCAAACAATTGTAACCAGATAATTTGGATGAAGTAGATGCTAAAGGATATTGGAATTAAATTTTTTGAACCTGTTGTCATACATTGTGACAACACCAGCACAGTCAGTATGTCTAAGAATCCTCTATTGCATTCTAAAACTAAGCATATAGACATCAAGTATCATGTTGTAAGAGAGAAAGTTGCTAAGAAAGAAGTCAGACTGGAGTACATAAGCACAAAGGAATAGATAGTAGACATATTTACAAAGCCTTTGCCTAAGGATACATTTGACTATCTGAGAGGTATGCTTGGGGTTATGCCCTAGCCTACTTTTGAGTAATGATATAGTTGATTGCATCCGTCTAGTTGTATATGAGCCCTATCTTTTTCTAGATTAGATGTTGGTACTTCCTCTATGGGGGAGTATGTGTATCTGAGATGAGTCATGAGGACTCTTGTGAATGTATTTTTTGAAATAGTGTCTTTGGACATTGAGTTGTTGTTGACATAGTGATGAAATTTCTATCATTGATGTCAATGGGGGAGAAGTATACATGAAAAACAATATAGAACATTTGTTGGAGAGAACTTTATAGGATAACAAAGCAAGATTTGATTGATGAAGAAGATTTGAAGAACTTTCAGAGTATCAGTGCAACAGTGCAGCAGTATTGGATTTTTGGAACATTGGATGTTTTTCATCTATGTTGCCATCAATGCCAATGGGGGAGATTGTTAGGAATGAATGTTGGATGTTTGCAGTCATTCTATAGCAGTTGTTGTTGCATTGATGACTATGATTGTCATTGATGTCAACACAGTGATCTTCTGGAGACTAGTAGAGAAGTAGACAATGTTTTGATTAGCGCACATGGGATATTGCAGTTGGAGCTATATGATGTTGAGGTTATACTCTTTGATATGTTATATGTCTATGGTTAAGAGCATAGACATTAATTCATTGATTCATGAAAGTTATTAGCATTTTTGTAAAATCAGTATTCAGGCAGTGTTCTTGAGTAGCAGTTTGTGGAAATCGGATGATATCTCCTAATCAAGATGGAATTTGGTTTTTCATAGTTAAAGGGAAGTTTGAGACATATTGATGGTGATGTGGTTCATAGCACAAACTTTGAGGTCACACGAGTGAAGAGTTATTGCATTTGGAAGCTGACAGTTTTGTGTAATTTTGATGTAGTGTATGAAAAATTTTATTTTGTAATTATGTGCTGACTCATTTATAATTATTTGAGTGTGGTATAAAGGAAGGAACTTTTTTCCTTATTGTAGAGAGTAAGTAAGTGTGAAAGAAGTGTGAGCATGGTTTGGTTGCATGCGAATGTAAGCATGAAGTGAAGAAAAGAGCCTAAGAGGTTGTGAAAGAGAAATTGTGAAGGAAGACATGTGAAGTACAGAGATTTGGTGTAGTAGTGAGTACAGTTTGGCACAATAAGGAGGTAAAATATTTCATATTATTCTTTTGAATAATATCAAGGTTATTTGGATAGTGTGTTCAGTGATCTTACCCTAAAGCTATTTGGGTAGTGGGTCCTTCTCTCTTCCATAGCTCTTAACAGGGTTAGAATCTTTTAACAGGGATTCAAAATCTCTTAATAGGGATTTATATGTACTGAATGTATTTCATAAGACTCCTAACAGAGTCCATCCTCTCACAAGAAATATTCATATTAGTGCATCTTTCGTGGGCATCATTACCATTGGGGTTTAGTCTTTGATCAAGATGTTCCCTAGTCAACATATCTTGTGTTATTGTGTCATTGTGTATGAATATCTTTGTATGGTTAGTAATTGCATTGCTTACAAGGTTAAATGCTATTGAAGATGTTAAAATTTATAATTATCTGATAACTGATTCACCCCCCCTCTCAGTTATCTTGGTGGACTTTACTTTCTAACACAATATTCATGATCTTTGTACCATGTTGGCTTGGGAGTTGTGTCATAAAATTGTTGAGTTGGAGGATATGTGATTAGATTGGATTTGGCCATTCAATGGAATATTAAATCTAGTGGTTCACCAATAGGTGTGATGGTACATATTGATTAGTCTGGACTCAAGGCCTATTCTGATTTGGGGTAACAGATATGGCATTAGCCTAATTTGTCAGGTTTAGTTGTTGTTGATAGTGCTGCATAGGTTGTTGATTGATTGGAGGTTGTTGATGTTGATATGCAGGAGTTGGTGTAGGATTGGCCACAAAAATTTGGATATGCTTGGTGTCCATGGCTCTGTTAGTGACAACATTCTTGTTCCTGTTCCAGTAGCAAGGCTTGTCATTACGGGGTTTTCTATGTGAATCATCTTTGTAGTGCTGGATGGTGCCTTCATTTAAGAGGTCGCTTTCAATGTCTATCCCCTTGCCTTTGATGTCTTGCTAGGTTTGGATGCAGTTCATCCTCATGAAATGGGATAGTTTAGGATGTAGGTTATCAATGAAGATTTTGGTGAGATGTTTCTTAGGTGGTTGATATGATAAATGTAATCACCAAAAATTGGACAAAATCATTTAAGTGAGCAATCAAGGCAAAAATCAATACAATTGAATGCAATTAAATCAAATCAAGTCAAAATCAAAGATAAATTGCAATTGAACTTTAATCCAAATTTAATTGAAAATCAAAAGCCATTAAATCAATTTAAAACTAATGAATCATGATTAATCACTAAATTGTACAATTAATCTAATTAATTGTATAGTTCAAATAAATCAAATCAACCCATTTAAGGGGTACACATGGCTAAACAAATTAAACAATTTCAATTAATTAATTCCTATTTTCTCTCAACCCTCAAATGGGAGGAAAATTCATCAACCAATAGGAATTGAGGACCAAGATCACATGGATTAAGCCTAAATAGAATCTCAATCACTCACTTGGAGGATGCATCTTGTCAACTCATTTTGTCCTCTTGTCCCAAGATTTGAGGAAAAAATATTTAAATGGTCTCCAAAGGTGGAACCATGGACTCAACTCTCATCTAACCTTGATCAACTCAACTACACCCCCTACCCTTGCCAAAATCTGTAAAAGCAAGACATAATTCACTCATTAATCATCCACAAATCTGAGAATAGCATCAAACCTCTTGCAAATTAGAGCTAGAAAGGCAAATTTAGAGTTAATTAGGCTTAATTTCACTTTGGAATCGAACTATTAGCTTTGTTTATCATTCATTCTCATTTTAGGACTGTCACTAATGGAAGCTTGCTGAGAGCTTTGCATTAGCATCCCTAAATAGAGATCCATAGAGTGCTTAATTGTTCTTTATTTGTTAAAATAGCTTATTCTTTGTGGTAATTTAGTTATTTTATTCATTTATTTGCAATAATAACCCTATGAAGGTACTTTTTCTAGTACACAAAATGGCACCCACCGTGGGGCATTAGGCCTCATAAATTTATAAATTCGAAGAAGTAAAATTTTTCTTGCAAATCTTGTTTTCTTCTTTGTTTTGCAAGTTAAACAATGCTTTTGAGAGTTTCTCTAGTGCTTTTAATTGATTCTCTAGTGCGTTTGAGGTTTGAAACAATGCTTCTACAACAAAGTCTTGCACCTTTACGTGGAGTTTCAACGCTTTTAATTTCTTCTATCTTTTGTCTTATTTCTTTCAGCGCTTTCACCTTGACTCTCTGGCACTTTCAATTTGTTAAAAATGATAAAGAATAACAATGGAAATGTAGGAAATTATTTAATCCAAGAGTGAGGAGTTAGGAAAATACCATGAATTAGTGCAAAATCTAGGAGCATACACCAACAAAATAAAGAGGAGATGAGAATTTGAAAGGGGAAAGAAAAGAAACCCCTTGTGAATTATGAATGAGGCATGAAAAGCCTAAAAAGAGAGAGAGAGAATATGAGCACTTAGCTCAATACAATATGATAGAACTGAGAGAGAGAGAGAGAGAGAGAGAGAGAGAGAGAGAGAGAGAGAGAGAGAGAGAGAGAGAAAATGTGTGAGAGAAATGTGGGAAAATTGGTGTAAAGTGTGTGGAGAAATATCTCTTTAAGTAGAGATGAGTGAAGGAGTTTGCATGTAACTCCCTATGTGAATGAGTGCCACATTCATACTATGTGTTGAGACAAGTGTAGGATTCCTCATAAGGAGGAATATCTATTTTCTTATAAAAGGAATTACAAATATGACATGTCCTCCCACTTGGACTAGAGGACAGAATACATTAGGATACCTTAGTTTATCCTATTAAATACATAAATAACCAAGGAAAGATTAAATTCTAACACAAATGATTCTCCAGCGCATTTAACTTTTTGCTTGTGCCTTTGCTTATTTTATCAGTGCTTTTAAAAAAATTCGGTAGCACGTTTAATTTGATCAACAGTGCTTTTAAGAATTTCAATAGTGCTTTCAATAGATTCTACTACGCTTTCAATTAAATTGAGAATTAATAGAATTTGACTTGCAGAAAATGATTTCTCTATGTCTGCAGGATGACTGGTCATAAAAAGATAAAAAAAACCAGAGACCAGATTTAACAGCGAAGGGAAAGCTTTGACAAAACAGATTAAGGAGGATAATATTGCACACATCAAGCTAGTTTTGGAGAATTCTCAGCAAGAAAATAAGGTATATGAACAATACTTGAAAGTTGTAGAAGCATATAAATCAAAGTTCATATCATTAAATTGGATTTAGTTTCCTTAATCAATTTTTGTCAAAATTTGATAAATAAGGCTTAAATTCAAAATTATTCTTGTTTTCTTCATTTTGGCTAGTTGTGTTGACTAACTTGTTGGAGGAGAAGTGAATGGAAAGGAACGATCACCACTAGGTAAGCATAAAAATGAAAAATTCATCAAAAATGCCCCTAGCCTTAGCTAGCTTCCAAAAAAGGTAAGCCTAAAACTTGGTCAATTTTTGCTTAAATTGTGGCCTTGTCATTTTCAAAATCTAGTAATTAAAGTAGCCTATTATTGTTTGAGGGATTTGATAGTAGGCCTATGCTCTTCGCTTTCTAAGTGAATCAAAATGCCAAAAATATCAAGTTCCTTGATTAAAAGAAAGGCTAAGTAAATCAAGCACTAAATTTTAACAACCCCTTGTTTATGGAAAAGAGTAGAAATACTCAATTCCCATTAGTTAATGGGTTTGGTAATTGAACCTTGTTAAAAGTGTTTGGGAATTGAGAAATAGATAGGGATATTCTCTTCACCTTTTGGTGAATCAAACTCCCAAAACCTATTTCTTTATTCCATTTTATTGCTTTCAAAATGAACATGCTAGATCTATAGTGGGCTCGCCTCTCGAGGTTTGCCTTAACAAGGCCAGTAAGAGGGACAACCCAAAGTGGGATAAAATTTCCTTTGCTGCAATCATCCAACCCACTATAAAATAAAATGCATGCATACTTAATGGGGTGTGTGACAAAAGGGTGTTAAATTTTCAAACTTCCTCAAGTAGTCCTTCGGGATTGCGTAAAACTCTGACATACCAGTGGTGGGAAGCCTCTTAATATACTTGGAGGATGAAAGTTTAATATCCATTTTGAACGGAATCTTGATTAAATACCTTGTTAACTTAGCAAAGTCTACCTTATAGAGCCATGTTTATGAACCAAATTTTGAGCTAGGTAGATTGCTTGAAGTATCTTTTTGTGCAAAAACCCTTGATAATGTCCTTACAAATTCAAACACTTTTTGTGTAGAGGGTTAAAAAGAAAAAGTGTACTTGTGGTTGTTTTGTTTGAAAAATACATAGAAAAAGTAAGAGACATCCATTTGAAAATTCATCTTATATTTTTAAATCTCTTCATAAAAAAATAAACAATTACCAAATTGGGGAAAATGATTCAAAATCAAACCTTGTTGGATGTCGGTTTCTACATGCTCTCATAGACTCAAACTATCTTTACAAGAAGATGAAACTTAAATTGCCAAAGAGGTCCCCAAATTTGAATACCAAAGCTCTTTCAACAATCACGACCAAGGGGATAGTCTCCCAAATCTATTTGAGAAGAGAATTGAATCAATGGATAGAAACTCCACATTTCACAATTACCATCACGGAGGAAATAATGACAATATCAATAACACCAACCAAGAGCCTAAGGAAACACTTGAAGAAAGAGCTAATAGAGTGGCTCAATAAAATAAATTTCTTGAAGTCATGGATAAACTAATAGATAGGGATAGGGAGAAGTTTTTCCTAAATCTAGCCCAAACAAGGGTAAAGCTTCCACATGATTATGATGTGGACCAACTTAAGAAAAACAAAGAAGATGAATACCCGATGAGTTCTATGACTCAACAATTGAAAATGTTCCAAGCACAGATTGACTTAATGAAAAAGGCTGCTAAACCTAAGCCATTCTCTATTGAGGCCTTGTGCCCATTCCCTTTTGACAAAAGCTTAGTTATGGCACCTTTTTCGATCAATGTAGTCTTTCCTAAGTATGATAAATACATGGGTAAATCAGACCCATAGGATCACCTTAGAGAGTTTTGTGCTCTAAGAATTGAATTTATGCATGATACCACATACCTAATGAGAATTTTTCCAAGAAGTTTAGGAGTTCAAGCCATGGAATGGTTCTACAAACTTCTGCAAGGAATAAAGACTTTTGAGGAATTAGCCTCAAAATTTGTAACCCATTATTCTTACAACATCGAACATGAGATTACCATGCTCAAAATATGTGATACAAAACAAAGGGATGGTGAATCTTTCCTAGGGTTCCTTCAAAGGTGGAGGATAGTTTTTGCAAGATATCCATGAAGTATCCCTGAAAAGGAGAAAATGGAAATATTTATGAACAACTTAAATGCGGAGATGAACTATAGGCTCCAACTTCAATGTCCCCCTACATTCAAAAAACTTATTGAGAATGGGATCAAAATTGAATGTGTTGGTTAAGAGGGGAGAGATCAAATTGTTCAAAAACAATAAACCCTATACCAACACTAATAATAATAAAGGAGCCAACAATCACAATGATAAACCTAAACTATGGTTGAAGAACAATAACAAAAATCTTGTGAATGATGGAGTTGTGGAAGCACACAACTTAAAGGCTACACCATTTAATTTATCAAGTGGAGAAAATTTGACATATCAAATGAACAAAGCTCCTTTCAATAATACCAATTCCAACAATAACAACAACAATGGTAATAATAACCCCTTCAATAATTCTAATGTTAACAAATCCAAGCCTTTCTTTTCCATTTATCAAAAGAGAAAATTCACCTTTTTAGGTGAACCATTGGAAAATTCATTAAGGACTTTGGTGGCCAACAAAATCATTACCTTACCTAAATTAAGGCCATATGAACCCCAAGTTAAGCCGAATTGGTGGAATGATTCTCACCATTGTGAATACCATCATAATAAGGGCCATAAAACCAATGAATGCATGAAATTGAAACACCTTGTGCAAGACCTAATTAATGATGGGATGATAAAGGTTGAAGGGTTCCAAAACAATGAAGATCATATGGCTTTCAAAAATCCTTTCCTAAACCACGAAAAGGGTGAGTCATCAAACACCAATCAAAATAATAAAAGAGGTAATGAGAAGGTCAATTTTGTCCATACCTATGATAACATCATTAATACTTTAGATAGTGATGAAAAGACCATAAATTTTATTGTGGTGAAAGATAAGCCATGGGAAGCAACATCTAATGTTGTAACTAGGGGGAAAGCATAAAAAATTACTCTACCTAGAAATGCCCCAAGAATTGTTCTACCAAATCAAACTTCATCTTCATCATCAAAACAATATAATTTGGTAGACCAATTGCAAAGAACCCTTTCTCAAATCTCTATTTTAGAATTGCTCAAGCTCTCACCAACTCACAAGGAGATTCTAGAGAAAGCCTTGGTAGAGACCAACGTGCCTCTAAATTTAGATGCAGAAAAATTTCAAAATATGGTGGGACATCTTATTGCACCTCATTTCTTATATTTTCAGAGCAAGATGACATGTCATTGAATCACCCACAAAATTTGTCTTTGCATATAGAGGTTCTAATTCATAAGCATAGAGTAAAAAGAGTCCTCATTGATGGAGGAGCCAGCTTGAATATTTGTACCCTAAACTTGGTAAAAGCCTTAGGATTTTCTAAGGAGGCTATTGACCCAAAGAAAAAGATAACTATAAAAGGCTACAATGATGAAGAGAGAGCTTCCAAAGGAGTCATAATACTTCCTATCAGAGTTGGTCCAATGTAGAAAAAAACCATTTGCCAAGTCCTAGACCTAAAGTTGACTTACAATATTTTGTTAGGGAGACCGTAGATCCATCAAATGCAGGTTGTGCCTTCGAATTACCACCAATGTCTCAAATTTTCCTATCTAGGATAAGAAATCATGGTAAACGGGGACTCAAAACCCTTTCAATATTGTAATAACATGAAGCCTATCAATGATTCCTTGGTCCCACATAATGCGAAAGGGTCTATTCCTCAAAGAATAGAGCAAGGTCAAAGTTCAAAGGATTTTACATCTTTGAAGGGAAAATAAAAAGAAGAAAAAGAAATTATTGTTGAAAACATTCAAATTAAGTCCTACTAACCTAGCTACATTGACAAAAGGAAAAGAGAAGGTTAGTGAGGAGAGTACTCTTGAGAAGCAGAAAGAAGAAGAAGCTAGATCCATTCAAATTTACACCAAAGATGCCCATTACCAAAAAATGGATCATATGATGAAAACCTTTGAAAAGAAATTTCAAATTAAACAAAAAGGAGTAGGTGAATACTCCTTATCTGTGATGGATTTACCCTTATCTCGCAAATCATATGAAAAGCCATCTAATTTACCTCATAAATACTATGCTCACTTTATGAGGGAAAATACATCTTCATTCATGGAGGAAGAAGACAATGAAATCCTAAATTGGCTATATAAGGATGAGGAATCAAGTGCACATGAAAAGCGCATCCAAAATGTAAGCATTCCCACACATCAATATGGGAAAGGATTTCAAATCATGCAAAAAATGGGATACAAAGGATAAGGACCTTTAGGAACAAGAAACAAAGGACTCATTGAACCCATTGAAATGACATGGAGAGACAACAAAGAAAAGACTAGATTAGGATACCTAGAACAAGGGTACACTCAAAAGAACTATCCTAAGGTTTATGACCGAATTTTACAATTAGGTTCTCAAAGTGATGAGAATTCCAACAATTGGGAATGGGACTCTTTGTCAAGTGAGTCATGTTAAGATAAGGAAGTTGATGTCATTCACACCTATACCCCTAGCAAAGGAAAGGAACAAGCCTCAGAATCAAATCAGAATCAAGCATCAAGTTCTAGTCAAGTGGTCTTAGGTAATGTCCCAATTCAAGGAATCAAAATAAATCAATGGGTAGGAGAACCCTACATACCATCATGGAGACCTACTATGGAAGAATCTAACATTAGGTTTAATCCATGAGATTTTTGCCCAATAGAAACCTTAGAGGATTCTAGTGAGGAAGATTTTGACCCTAGTTCTCTAGAGAATCTTGAAGAAGCACATATTATAGATTTAAGCGATACAATGTTTGAACCTTCAAATGAAGTCCTATCCATAAAACCCATAGGAATAAACCAAAACATTGATCCTTTGACCCTCATCTATTCATAATTAATTGAAAGAAATCCATTGAACCTACCATACTCCCTACATTTTTGAATGATAACTTGGTGTCCCAATACCTAAATGTGGTTGAGCCTTCTTCTACCAAGGAATATTAGGAAGAAGTGATAAAGGAAAGTATCCAAACTCTCAATTCAATTAAAAATAAAAAAAATAAAAATGGGAAGAATCTAATGTTGAAAACCACATTGTGACAACATTAGATCAAAAAGAGACAAAAATAAAGAATGATTCCAAAGGTGAAAACCTAATAGAGGAACCTAAGGAAGGGAGTTTGGATACTTTGCCTAAGCACTCTGAAGAAAGATCTCCTATCTTGATTGAACCAACAAAGAAAGTGAATATTGGATCAGAATCAGAACCAAGGATCATACACTTAGCATCATCTCTATCTAGTGAAGAAAGAAAGGACTTCATCAAAATTTTCAAAGAAAAACAAATCAATTTTGCATGGTCATATGATGATATGCCAAGATTGGATCCAAATCTAATCATGAAACATTTGAACATAAAAGAAGGAGTAAGACCGGTAAAGTAGAAATTAAGAAAGATGCATCCAAACATATCTTTACTTGTAAAAGTGGAGTTGGAAAAATTGCTGAAAGTTGGGTTTATAAGAGCCATTGATTATGCCCAATGGATTCCAAAAATTGTGCCCATTTCAAAAGTACACAAGTCCATCATAATTTGCATGGACTTTAGGGATCTCAATCTTGCATGTCCTAAAGATGACTTTCCGTTACCAAGCATAGATGCCATCGTGGATCTGAGAGCAGGACATTCAATGTTCTCACTTATGGATGGGTTTAGTGGTTATAATCAAATAAATATAGCACCTAAAGATCAATACAAGACAACATTCACATGCGCATGGGGGACATTCTGTTGGAATGTTATGCCATTTGGTTTAAAGAATGCCAGAGCCACCTATCAAAGAGACATGACAACCATATTCCATGACATGATGCATAAGTTCACGGAGGAATATGTAGATGATATACTTGATAAATCTCACTCAAGAGAAGAGCATCTACCCATCTTAGAGAAATTTTTTGTAAGATTGGAGCAATTTAAAGTAAGGCTAAATCCGAAGAAGTGTGCATTTGGTGTTCAATCACGAAAGCTACTAGGGTACATTGTTTCAGCAAAATGAATAGAGGTAGACCTAGCCAAAGTCAAAGCCATCATGGAAATGGAAGAGCCTAGAAACATAAGTTAGATGACACCTCTTCAAGGTAGGATGCAATCCATTCGAAGGTTCATATCTCAATTAGCAAAAAAGTGTTATAATTTCACTCAAATCCTTCATAAGGACATAGTTTTCAAATGGGATGAGAAATGTGAAGAAGCTTTCAATTTGTTGAAGAAATATCTAATGAATCCTCCAACTTTGATGCCACCTATAGGAGGCAAGCCTTTGATTCTATACATTTCGGCAATTGAACATTCATTAGGAGCACTCTTGGCACAAGAAGATGAATCGGGAAAAGAAAAGGCCATATACTACATTAGTAGAACTTTGGTAAAATATAAGTTGAATTATACCTTCATTGAAAGAGAATGTTTGGCCATAGTTTTTGCTTCCCAAAAATTACACCACTATATGTTATCCCACAAGATTCGACTCATTGCAAAGATTGATCCCTTGAAATATCTTCTTAGCAAAACAATATTGAATGGGAGACTAGCCAAATGGATCATGGTGCTAAATGAATTAGACATAGAATATGTGGACCAAAAATATATTAAGGGCCAAGTCATAGCTGATCAATTAGCAAAATCACCATTACAAGATCACCATCCAATACAAGTAGAATTTCCAGATTCTGAAATTGTGAATGTTGAAGCAAAAACATGGCAATTATATTTTGATGGTTCCTATACACAACATGGATCAGGAGCAAGCATAGTTTTGATTACTCCTCAAGGGTCTACAATTCTAAAATCATACAAATTGTTATTTCTATCCACAAATAATATAGCTGAGTATGAGGCATTGGTCATTGGAATAAAACTGGCATTAGAATGGAAAGTGATAGAGCTACAAGTATATGGAGATTCACAATTGGTTATGAATATCAGACTAAAGTTGACAAGTTGATACCTTACAAAAATATGGTTGAGAATTTCAAGAAGTACTTCACTCTCATCATGTTTGAGCAAGTCCCAAGAGAGAAGAATAAAATAGCAGATGCAATGGAAACTTTGGCATCACTTCTCCAAATACCAGATCAAAGCACCAAATATGAATTCCTGGTAGAAGAAGTTGAGCAACCCGCATTTGACCCTACCCATCCTCATACCATTTGTTTGCTAACCAAACAAGAATCACCTTGGTATGGAGCCATTTATACCTACTTGAAAGACCAAATCCTATCGATAGACCAAACCAAGAATCAAAAGAAAAGTTTTATTCGACAAGCCTCTCCTTATACCTTAATATCTAACACATTATATCTTAAGAGCCTAGACTTACACCTTGGCCATTTTATCAATGGGGTTTAGAATTAATAGGGATGATTTATCCACCATCTTCAAATGGTCATAAATTTATCATCACTGCAACATAGTACTTTACCAAATGGGTATAAGTTGTACCCTTATCAACTGCTACATGAAAGTAGATAGCCTTGCTTATTCTAAATCACATAGTATGTAGTGTAATACCCCAACAATGGTTTATATGTTCATTAACCTCCTACATTGTCAAATTGATCGAAATCGACATAGAAGTCCTAACCTAAGGCACATCTGCACATCAAGTTATCAAAGACCTAATTGATTATCCTAAATTCTGCATCGGAGAATATTCCTTATTTATCCTAATTTAATTATCTTTGATTTAATAATTATTTGGAGATAAATCCTATTTATCTTGAAGTTTGATTAATTGAATATTCTGAATATTTAATTAATCAGATTTAATTCTGCTACTTAATTATTTAATTAAGTTTAATTACATTTATTCCTAAATTGTATTATTTAATTTGGACAAAAATCAAAAATCTTATGACTAATTGATTAAATTCTTCTTTAATTAATTAATGTCAACTATCAATATTTAATAATATAGTTTTTGAATAAAAGTTTGATTAATAATTGATTAACCGATAAATCAATTATTTTAAATTTAAAATCAGTTAAGTTGAGAATAAATCACTTTATTTTTAAATTAATTCATAATTATCTATGCACATTTGAAGGAGTAGTTAAACTTTAAATCAAAAAATCAATTCAAGTTGTTATCTTTCGGAAACTCAACATCTATTTTGAGTTGAAAATTGATCTAAACTTCTGATTTGAGTTAAAAAGTTGTTTTTGCATGATTTTGTGAGTTGATCTGTTTCTAATTTCTTGTTGACTCAAGAATCAACCTGAGTTCATCAAGAGTGATTTATGGCTTTTCTCAATGCATCCTCAAGCCCTGGATTTCTATAAAAATAAGGCTCAACTCTTCACAATTAACCACTCTCAAATTTGCACAATTACTCTGGCGAATTTGCAGTTGTAGGATCGAGCACTTGTGATAGGCGATTTGTGAGATTTTTTATTATTGGTCATAAGCATTCATAGTTTTTCATATCATTCTTAGATTAATTTTCATATCATTTCATTCCATTCTAGCTTAGATTCATATAGTTTTTCATCCTAATTGCATAGAAAATACAAAAATATAGATTAATCTGCATCCATACAGTTTTTCATTCTTTTGAATTAAATCCTTCATTTGGATGTTGCATTGTCACTGATCTCGATTTCAATCTTTGAACATCATACTCACACCTACTAGAAGGCAGTAAATCACCTAGTTAGCTTAGTTTCAATTACTTGTAGATTTTGATTTTGCTAACCTCTAATGTTTTACTAAAGTGTTGTGTTCGCAGCTAGGTACAATTTTCACACACATTTATGGCACCCACCGTGGGGCCCTAAAATGGGTTTCCATTTCTATTCTAATCATTTCATTCAATTTTCTTTCATTTTCTATCATTTCTATGATTTTCATTATTTTGTCTATATATTTTTCATACGCATTTTGTCAGAAAGTCATACCAAACCCACTTGTTGTCGTGCGATAGTTGCAATTTTCAAGGCTCGTATCATAACTTACCCATTTTTGTTTGGGAGCTACATTGTCATGTGGGAAGACACCCACTATTGTACGAGTTTCCAGAATGTCGTACGAGAGGTAACTAACTGTCGTACGAGTTTTGATACCAAATTTCAATTGTTGTTTCAAATTTTCAAGCATTTTTCCAGATTTTGTTTTTTGGATTTGGACTAATAGCTAACCCTAACAATTGAGATCTTTTGTTTCTGACTGGTATTTGTTGATTCTGATTGGAAAAGTGCAAGAAAAATTGCTAAAATAGGTAAAATCTACTAAGCACATTGCGAGGAATTTAGGTATTCTGCTATGATCTGATAACATTGGGATTTGGATTTAAAGAAAACTCTCACGTGTTGAGCTTGTGTGGCCTTTCCTGCTTTCATATGACAGACTTCAGTTTTTGGGCTATAAAATGAACATAGATTTTCTTTTTTTTGCATATTTGTTACACATAGTAAATAGGCCCTATGAACACTATTTGTGGATGATCTTGAGAGAGTGGGCTTCTTTCACTTGTTCATGCATGCAAAGCTCTTCTTGTTGAAGGATCCCCTTATAGGTAGGGAGGATACTAAGATTATCTTGTGTTCTACTAATTTTTTGAGTCCTCAGCTTTGATCGATACGTTCTCTCGATGGATAGATTGATAGACCATAATTGGTGACATCATAGATCTTGGTGAGATAGTTTCAGTCTTAGTGTGTCAGATAAATATGTCTGCTTTGTTTTGGTGATGTGAAGAGGCTAGGGGATTATTCTCTACTTCCTTTTTGGATAGTACCAGAAACCCAGATCCTTGAATTTGATCTAGTCCCCCTGTGGTATCTTTTGTGAGTCACCTTTAGAGAGGGTTAACCATAGTGGACATTCCCTTTATTGGGTCAACCACATGGAAGGAACCTCAAGCGGTAATAGCCATTTTTGCCATGGTAGCAACAACCGCTATATAAATGTCCTTGTGGAGGAAATCTTCATAGGTGTGGTCTCTTATTGGGTTGTCAGATCTCCCTAGCAGCTCCTAATTGATTAAATTCTTGGATTGTGTCAAAACCCCGATGCACCTAGATTGGAGTTTTCCTTCTTGAGATCACAAAATTTGCCGAGTCAGACCATTACTACAAACCCTAGTGAGGCCAATTTTTCATTTTCTAGGACTATGTGCATTATTGAATTTTTTTTTGGAACATACACAACTAGCATTTCTGGGGATTAGTACATTAAGTCACTTGATTGTTCATGCGTAGGGTTGCTTTGTCCCCTGTTCATTGTTTTCAGATGTGCTTGAAATCACTTGCTTTCTGTTCTATGTGCTTGTTTATCTACTTGGTTATTGAAAATGAACAATCCTGAAACAGATTTCAAATCTAGATAGAAAAGCTTACATAACACACTGATTTTGAAAACTGAAAAAATTGCAAATCTGATGCAAAATTCCTTTCTGGAGTCAAAATTCATCCCAAAGGATCAAAAAGTTGTATGAGTTTTGACCCTTTTTCATATTAGAATGCTCAGATTGTTGTATGAGAGCTTGTATATTGTCATACAAGTTTTGTCAGAACTCACAAGTAAAAAGTCAAAATCTGCTATCAACTGTCATGTGAGCTTTGCAATTGTCATATGAGTCTTGTCAATTGTTGTGCCAGAGCTTACCCACTGTCGTACGAGCCTATCCAAAGTCGTATGAGATTTTTTGAAAATTTGCCAAGAACTTGCCAAAATTGCCAGAAATCCAATTTTTAAAGCCTACTTCCAGATTTTGTCAAACAAATTATTGTGTTAGGAATAGAGAAGAAACTAGAAAGAATTCAATCATTTTCCTAAAGTGGTCTCTTGAGTCTAATTTAGCCTTCTGATTTATTGATTTGAGTCTTTTTCATCTTGTGACAAAACCTTGTCAAAATTATCTTCAATTCAATCTTCGTCTAAAAATGGATAAGTGTTGCGAGCTCGTTTCTGCCATCTTTTGGGTGTCTACCCATACTACTAGGGCATAGTATCCTTCAGTTATGTCCAATCTAATCTTCAATCAATCCAATCTTGACAAGGTTGCATTATTTGATCTTTTCAAATTAAGTCATTCTTCAGTTGTCTTCATCTTTCTCTTTTGCTTCACCCAAGGTTAATGGTGGAAACCAGAGATTCATCATGAAAACAAAGAGAAAAACCTAAAATCTCTTCAGAGATATCTTCTGTGATTGTTCAGACCATTCATCAATCCTATGACACTAATAAATTTTGAGAAGATGCTCTTGGTAATTTACTCTTAAAAGGTGGTTACGTCACCCCTCCTACATCAATTCATGTAGGTAATCAACCAACCCCTCTTGTATCAATTCACGAAAGCTATCAGACAACTCCAAATCAATCCATCCCTGGTAGCTCTCACAACAACAATATGTCTCAAGGAGGGACAAACCAAGGGTCTCAGGGACATCACTCTCAACATGGTGCAGATCAAGAACTCACCCCTTCTGAAATTGCTCGATATCAAAATGATGATGACTTTAAGAAAATGATGAGGCATTTCTTGAAAGAAGATAGAGAAACATACTTCCTAGAGTTAGCTCATCAAGGGGCTAAACTTCCTCCCAAATTTAATATTGAAGATATCATTATGCATGAGGAAGAAACTCCAATCACTGCTATGATGGAACAGATGCATGCCATGCAAGTCAAACTCAACAAACTCAAAAAAGAAAAGGAACCTGAGGAGTTCTCCATGGAGGCTCTATGCCCTTTTCCATTTGATAAAGACTTGTACATGCATCCATTTCCTAAAAGAGTGGATATGCCTAAATATGATAAGTATGATGGAAACTCTAATCCTCAAGATCATGTTAGAGAATTATGTACTCAATCTATGGAGTTCATGCATGAACCAACCTACCTAATGTGTCTTTTCCCTTGATCTTTGGGAGGGTCAGCTATTCATTGGTTCTAAAAAATGCCTCCAACTATCAAAAATTTTGAGGAGTTAATCAAATTGTTCTATCAACACTACTCCTACAACATCCAACATCTACTCACTATGATCGACATTTGCAATCTAAAATAGAACTCAAGGGAACCATTCCTGACTTTTCTCAAAAGATGGAGGAAGAAGTTTTCTCTATGTGCTAGACCTATTCCAGAAACTGAGAAGCTGAAAATTTTCATCAAAAACCTTGTTCTAAGGATCAACTACCATTTGCAAATGAAAAATCATACATCCTTTGATAAAATGGTAGAAAATGCAATCAAAATTGAGAAAGTACTTGTACAAAAAGGAGACATATCACTTCAAAAAAACAAGTATGAATCTGGATCTAATTCTAAAGACAAGAACAAAAATTGGAACAAGAATAAAGGCATTGTCACAGATGGCATTGTTGATACTATATGTGCCCCATCTAAGGCACCCACTTTCAATCTCACTATTGGCACCCAAGCTATCAAAGCCTCAGAAGGAAAAGAAATAAAATCAAACAAGAAGTCATCTAACTATAAACCTTGGGCTACATATCCTAAACACAATTTTACTCCTCTTGGAGAGTCCTTGGAGTCTACCATGAAAACTCTATTAGCCAACAACATCATCACCTTGCTTGAGATAAAAGTCTTTGATCCTGAACCTAAACTGAAATGGTGGAGAGAGAACAATTTTTGTGACTTCCATCGCAATAAGGGTCATAAAACTAATAACTACATATGCTTGAAACACATCATACAAGAAAAAATTGATAATGGAGAAATCATAATTGACAATCATAAAAGCAATAATGATCATACAACATTCACAGAACCATTTCCAAAACATGGTCAAGGAGATTTGTCTTCTCAGCCTAATGTGGGTGCTAAAGTCAATTATGCTTACTTTGGAAACAATGCTATCATAAACATGATTGAACCATGCCTATCTGAGCATTGCAATATCATCACAATTGTAAGAAAAGATAGAGGAAATAAATCAAAAAATGCAGTTACTCGATCACAATCTCAGGCAAATCTGCAAGGACAAATCCTGAATTCATCAAATATCCCTAAGATGCCTTTCAATCTCCCATCTTCTTCTAAATAGAAGGCTGCCTTTAAATCAAATTCTAAAGACATGAGGCCAACATCATACAGTATTGTCCAACAACTCTAGCATACAAATGCAAAGACCTCCATGTTTGAGTTGCTTCGGATATCTCCATCTCATAGAGCCATTCTAGACAAAGCTCTACTCGGATCCAATGTTCTTGAAAACCTTGATTTACACAAATTCCAGACTATGGTTGGTCATATGATGTCTCCATAGTATATCTCCTTTTAAAAGGAAGATGATAACTCCTTGAGTCATCCACATAACCAGCCCTTACACATTGAAGTCTTGATCCAAAACCATTGTGTCAAACGTGTGTTGATAGATGGAGGTGTTGGTCTCAATATTTGTTCTTACAGCTTGATCACACACTTGGGATTATCTAAAACTTCCATTGATCCTAAGAAGAAGATAAATATCAAAGCATATGATGAGAAAGAAAGATCTTCCAAAGGAACTATTGTCTTACCTATCAAAGCAGGACCCGTTATTAGAGATACCCTATGTCAAGTTCTCGATCTACCTTTGGCTTACAACATCCTTCTAGGAAGACCCTGGATACATGAAATGAGAGATATTCCTTCCACATACCATCAATGTGTGAAATTCCCTTATGAAGGAGTAGAGGTGACAATTCTAGCTGACCTATTTACAACTTCCAATGCATTGAAAGAAAGTGTTGATAAACTTGTTCCTAATAACAGAGAATCTTCCACTAAACAGCTAGACATTGCTTCAACCTCCAAAATGGAAGACATTGCTAAAGAAGTCAAAATCAAAGATAATGGCATGGGGGAATACATAATGGAACCTATTTTATCTCTCACATCTCTCCCATTATCCCAAAAATCCTATGGACAACCATTTGACAAAGTAAAACCTACAGCTAAAGAATCCCAGGTCATATTCAATGGAAGTTTTGTCACAGAACAAGTATCTAAACAAGAGTTTGAGGAAGATGAAGATGTGCTTGCATGGTTATACAAGGATGAGTCTCAATCCCAATCAGTCCAAAAATGTGAATCTACTCTAAGAAAAATTCCTTAGAAGTCATATGGACAAGGAGACAAATTGATCACAAAAATGGGATATACTGGAAAAGGACCTCTAGGAATACAAGGCAGAGGTCTTCTATCACCTCTCAACCATTGTGGCCAAACAAACAAGAATAAAATAGGTCTAGGATATAAAAAGAAGCCTTTCTATCTTAGCACAAACTCCCCACATGTCTTATAATAGATTGAGCCAATAGAGGAAACAACACAATAATCTGATAGTGATGATTCAGACACCACTGATGAGCTCATTCCTTATGAGCATTTGCCTCAAGAAATAAGACCTCCTTGAAGCTAAAGATGATCCAGTAAAAAGAATCAATGTAGTAGAAACAAAAGAACCTACTATAGAACATAAGACAATTGTACCACAAGAACCAGCTGATCTTAAAGAAGACCACATAGACAAGGAGGAAGGTGGAAGATATTTTGAGATAGATTCTCATGAGTATGAATTCAAATCAGAATCTGAGGGTAACCCTTCTTGGAGTATCCATCCTGAATTTACACACATTCTCAGATTTCCTAGAGGCATATATGAGGAATCAAGTGACTATGAATGGGGAGCCATTCTAGAGGAAGATAAGCTTATCACAGAGAAACATGTTGATGTTATTCACCAATATGCACCTAAACCCAACATAAGTCTAGAGTGAAATAATGAACTTAATGAGTCTGATCCACTGATGGCTAAAGTGGACTCCCACAATGACATTGAGTCTATTCATGAATTGAATGTTTTGAGTTGTAATATCACCTTTGAACTCAAGAGTCGGGCTAGGACCAATGATGATAGATCCATATCCATAAACACTATTTCCCAATCTTTCACCACTTTGACTATCCAACATCCTGAACTTCTTGACCAAACCTCTACGAATCCAAGCCATGGTATGTATACCTTTCCAAATGACTATGCCCTTTCTTGCTACCTCAATGTAGTTGATCCTATGATGACTTCCATTAGTGAATCGAGCATTAGCATGATGGAGTCAAACATCAAGTATCTTAGTCAAAAGAATAAGAGAAAAATAAAAAGAAAAGGAGTTCTGAGGGTGAAAACCACTTTGTGGCAATCTCAAAACCTACAAAAGTAAAAATAAAAGACATGTCCAAAGGTGAAAACATCTCTGAGGTGCCTAAGGATGAGATATTTGATGTCCTTCTGAGTCATTTACAGGATAGATCTCCAGTTGTAATTGAGCCCACTCAATCCATCAACTTGGGCACAACAGAAGAACCACAGTTGATCCATGTAGCACAATCCTTATCAGAAGAAGAAAAGCAAACATTCACTACATTCCTAACAGAAAAGAAGATCAATTTTGCATGGAAATATTTAGATATGCCAGGGTTGGATCCTGATCTTATAATGCACCATTTATCTATAGCTCTAGGGGTCAAACTTGTTAAGAAAAAATTGAGAAAGATGCATCCACATGTTGCACTCTTGGTCAAAGCTGAATTAGAGAAACTACTAAAAGTTGGATTCATTCATGTTATTGATTATGTTGAATGGATCTCAAATATTTTACCCGTATCAAAACTAGACAAGTCTAAAAGAGTATGCACATATTTTAGAGATGTAAACAAAGCATGCCCTAAGGATGAGTTTCCACTACCTAACATTGATATGATAGTGGACATGACTACGGGCTTTGAGATGTATTCTTTAATGGATGGTTTCTCTAAATTAATCAAATCAAAATTTCTCCATAGGATCAAGAGAGAATTGCTTTCACATGTTTGTGGGGTACCTTCTATTGGAATGTCATGCCATTTGGTTTGAAGAATGTAGGTGCTACATATCAGAGAGCCATGATGTCTATCTTTCATGACATGATGCATCGAACTATGGAGGATTATGTTGATGATACTTTAGAAAAATCTATGATAAGATCTGAACATTTGAATGACTTGAGCAAAATAATGGATAGAATGGAGAAGTTTAGTCTCAGACTGAACCCTAAGAAGTGTGATTTTGGTGTTACTTCTAGAAAGCTCTTAGGCTACATTGTTTCAAAGAAAGGAATTGAAGTAGATCCAACAAAAGTTAAAGCTATCATGGAGATGCAACCTCCCAAGAATATCAGTCAAATGAGAACATTACAAGGGAGAGTATAATCTATTAGGCACTTCATATCTCAGCTAGAAGACATATCACAACCTTTCACAAAGACATTACATAAAGGTGTGACCTTTGCATGGAACAAGGAATGTGAAAAGAACTTTAATCATATCAAGAAATATCTATCAAATCCTCCTATCTTGATTCCTCCTATTCAAGGGAAGCCATTGATCTTATATGTCTCCACCACAGATACATCACTGGGAGCATTACTAGCACAACATGATGAGAACACGAAGGAAAGAGCTATATACTATATCAGTAGAACATTGGTAGAATATGAGAAGAACTATTCAATGATTGAGAAATCTTGTCTAGCTGTGATCCTTGCATCACTAAAACTGAGACATTACATGTTGTCTCATACCACACATTTGGTACCTAAGATTGATCGACTAAAGTACCTACTAAGAAAAGCTGCCCTCATAGGTAGACTAGCTAAATGGGTGATGTTATTAAGTGAATTTGACATTGAATATGTTGAAAGAAAATCTATCAAGGGCCAAGTTATTGCTGATCAATTGGTTGACGCACCTTTGTTTGATGATACACCAATGCAAATGGAATTCCCAGATTCATCTATCATGAATCTTTCTTCTAGAGCATGGAAGCTATTCTTTGATGGCTCCTATACATAGAATGGATCTAGAGCAGGCATATTGTTCATCACTCCTCAAGGATACTCAATCCCTAAAGCATTCAGAATCAAGTTTCCTTGCACAAACAATATTGTTGAATATGAAGCTCTTCTTAATGGCATGAATATAGCAATTGAATGGAGAGTAATAGAACTACACATTTATGGATACTCACAACTTGTAATACACCATGTCAATGATGTGTATCAAACAAAATATGGAAAGCTAATCCCATACAAAAGAATGGTAGATGATCTAAAGAAATATTTCATATCTATCACCTTTGAGAAAATACCTAGAACAAAGAACAAAGAACAAAGTTGTTGATGCTATGGCAATGCTATCTACTTTATTACAGCAGCCCGAACATGAGCTATGCTATGAGTTCCTAGTGGAAGCACTATCTTATCCTGCATATGATTCCCCTGACACCCGCATGATCTACACTATTGTTGGTCATGATTAATCCCAATACAAAAACCTTTTCTCCTATCTCCAAGACCAAATCATCCTTGATACCTTCAATCACCATGAGAAATGATACCTTATCCACAACGCATCCTGGTATGTCATCATTGGTAATGATCTATACAAATGAGGTCTAGATGGTACACTCAAATTTTTAGAATGGGAAGAGTCTCAACGTGCATTAGACAAAGTCCATGAAGGTATATGTGGATCACATTCCAATTGTTTAACACTAGATTGAAAACTTATTAGGGTTGGGTACTATTGGCCTGAAATGGAAAAAGAGGCTATCAAGTTTGCAAAAAATTGTCAAAAGTGTCAAGTACATGGTAACTTAATTCATGCACCAGGGAGAGATCTAATTCCCTTTACTACACAATGACATTTTCACCAATGGGCATTTGATCTTATAGGCACCATACATCCTCATTCTTCTAAGGGGCATACCCATATCATTACAGCTACAAACTATTTCACAAAATGGGTAGAAGTGATCCCTTTGACTCAAGAAACCGGCAAGAAAATATCAATGTTGATCCTGAACTACATCATATGTTGGTATGGTATTCCATATTCAATAGTCATAGATAATGGTGGACAATTCAAGAACCAAGACTTAGATGATCTATGTGCCAAATTCAAGATTACACAACACTGGTCATCTATCTACTATCCTCAAGGGAATGGACAAGCATAGGCTTCTAACAAGAATCTATTGAAAATATTGCATCGTACAGTTAATAAAATAGGAAGATACTTGTATCTCATGATCAATCTAGGTCTCTAGGCCTATAGAAAAAGTATCAAAATGCCCACTAGGGCTACACCATTCACTTGAGTTTATGGGTCTGAAGCGGTAGTGCCTATTGAGGTTGAAATCCCATCACTAAGAATTAGAATGCATGGTCTTGTAACTGATGATGACTACAGAGTGTCTAGGTTGCAAGAACTTGAACTAATAGATGAGCATAGACAAGAAGCATATGATCATCTCAGAGTATATTAGAAAAGAATATATAGAGGCTACAACAAGAAAGTCAGACACAGAGAATTTTAGGTTGGCGATCTAGTCTTGAGAGAGAATCCTAAAAATCAATCACATAGAGAGCGCAAGGGGAAGTTTGAACCCAACTAGCTGGGTCCCTTTGTTATCATTGCTACTTTTGGCTCTGGAGCCTATCAACTCTCAACAATTGAAGGAGAACAGCTCTAAGAACCAATCAACATTCTCCATCTGAAGAAATTCTACGCCTAAGGCATTCAGTATTAAAAAATATCCTAAAAAAATTATAAAAATCTGAAAAAGTCCCGAAAAAATGATCATCTTGGTGAAAACCTAGCAATAGGCGCCTTGATGTATCACAAAAAAAATAAAAAAATATCAAAAGTACAAAAAAATTGAAAAAATGAAAAATACAAAAAAATGAGAAAAAGAAAAAGTGCCTTGGTGAAAACCTAGAAACAGGGACCTTGGTAGCAAAAATAAAATCTCTGCCAAGATGGTGAAAACCTAGAAAAAGGGTGCCACTTTTTCAAAATGCTCCATCTATTAGTGCAATCTTGGTCTTTTCCCAGCTTTCAGTCCTACTTTAGTTTGTACATATCTCTTGGTTTGTTTCCACATTCCTGTTTTCAATAAAGTTGGTCTGTACACCAATCATCTCAAGCATATGTATCCTATCAATGTTCAAACTTGGGGAAAATCAAAGTCATATCCTATGGTCTCCAGTATATCTGAGATGATTCATATCCAGTCAGAGTCCTTTGAAGCTACATCTGAGTCAGTCTGCATGTCTCCTCTCTAGAAAGCATTTTGCATCTACAACAATGCAATCAAACATCAACACAAACTGAAAACAATCTACGCTTTACATGCTTTTATCTCCTTATATGCTTATTGATTCATATTGAGATTTTTTCAGATTGTGTCCTTTTGAGCTCTTCGATGATGTCCTTTATAGGATTTAGAGAGTGATGATTGGGGGCATAATATTTTCTTTGTTTTCTATTTGTATGTGAAAATCTAACAACTTTAGAAATTCTAGATTGACATGGTTTCCCTCTGTAAGAGCTTCTATCTCGTATTGGATGGCCATGAGTACCTCGACCATTGATACCTAGAAAATTCAAGGAAGTTTGATATAACTATTGTCTTTTTTAGTGAGTTCTTACTCCTACTATAAAACACAATCTTACCTAAGGATGTGAATGATAAAGGGTCACTACAGGTAATTCACACTAGATTTAGAATGATCTCTTGACTATTTGATGTGTTTGTACACAAGGCATATTTAGGTCATCACAACGTTTATGTTCTAATGCTTATACCAATTGCTATATCAAAATGGACAGGATATTCAGGTCATCCTAGTATTTATGCCTTGGTGCTTATATCTAATTTGAAATTCTAAAAACAAAATCAATATTCATATGTACATGGTTGTCTAACCAGTGGGCATTGTATTGATTCTTGCACATTCAAATCAATATTCATATGTCTATAGTTTCCTAACTAGTGGGCATTGTATTGATTTATCCGGTTACCTAAAAAAAATTTCAATGATGAATACAAATCGACACATGATCAGTGGCTAGGTCCTAGGTCTTAGGTTTGCATTTCATTATGCATGTCATTATGCACTTTGCATGATTGCATGATCTCAAAAATTACTGAATACACTTAACATGCTTAAACAATTCTTCAAAAATAAACTTAAACTTGACCTGAAGAGTTGAATCTCACATGAAGGTTTCCTAACGAAACTGCAAGCAGTTACCATCTTGGTTTAAACATCCTTTTTTGACATAAGACCGAGTACTTGTCGTCATCAATCCCTGCAAAACATATCATGTATATTGTTACATTTACATGGCATTTCATGCTCATTTAATCTATTGCATTAAATACATGTGCATTTCACATTGCTCATACATTTCCATACATTTTCCATAATCAATTACATTTGCATACATCCATACATTTGAAAGAAATCATTGCATTGCAGACATCCATACATACATTCTACACTACTCATAGCATTTACATCACATGATATCATCATAAATCAAAACATGACAAGTACAAATGAAGTCATAACCAAAATCTTGATCTCATATATATCATGTAACTCAAACTAGTCAAGGGTGCACTACTGGAAAAATATACAAAAGAATGAGCTCATGTGAGCTATCAGAAGTCAAATTAGTGTATATGAACAAAATGAAAAAAATGGAATATCAAGATAGACCAACTATCGACCTGATCCTCTACATCTGGCAGAGGTGGTGGTGGTGCATCAGGCATTGCCTTAGCTCATGGTGCCCTTGCTCCCTTTGATGCTATCATGTACTGGGAGTATGTTGGTACTCTCTAGCCAATAGAAACAACAACATAATAGGCAGCTCGAGAAGTTTGATGTGTCACCTCTGCCTGCAATCTCTTGTTCTCCTCTCGGAGCTCTGATAATTGTCTATTAACCTCTGTGAATCACTACTCAAAATGGGCACTCCATACTCTCAGGTCCATAACCTGTAATCTCAAATGCCTAATCATCTCCTAAGGGGTCTTTTCTACACCTGGATCTACATCTGCCATTGGCATCTTTGTGTCTCTAGCTGGCTAATCCTCAGCCTCTGCCCTCTGCACCTTACAATGTCTCACCTCAGTAGCAAGATCAAAATCTGTATTTCCCTATGAAGGATCAGGACCAGCACCTATGTCCTACTGTGCACCAAGTAACTCATCTGCACTACCAATACTTCCTAATGTACCACTCTCTCCTCTGGTAGATCTCCTTTGTAGCATTGCAGGCCCGCCTGCTATAGATCTAGTAGGACAAGGTGGTCTCATGTGACTAGATGGTCTCTGTGGTGTCACCACTACTCTCGACCTCAGAGGTGTAGGCTGGGGCATTGGAATCTACACATCACATCATCTCTGGCCTCAACCCATTGGTGCACCTGTCACATCCATAGCCTCCTCCATCGAGGGTATCAACTCAGTAGGATCTAAAAATTTGTATATGGGATGCTCTGTGAGCAAAGCTATATATCCATCTATAACCCCAACATCTACAACATCTAGATGATAGTCCCAGGCTCTACCAATAATACCGCTATACTCTTGTGTACACAGAGCATAAGACAACAACACTATCCATACTAGGCCAATCTCTTAGACTATCTTTGCATATGTGGTGTAGTCTTGTGGGGCATCCTGAATGATACCATACTATCACCACACTCTGGTAATGATGAATCTCTCAATCACTATGGTAGATCGACCAATCAACACTCAGCTTTGAAAGCAATAATAGAACTGCTCTCAGGCAGTAGGCCAGAGCTCTATCTGTAAGTATGCACCATTCTGCTGACGGTCAAATATAATGATACCTCCTATCATACCAGCTAGTATGTACTCTAATGTATGGATCTTCCCATATCTCTAAACTAAGGACTCCCAAGAGATCGACTGTGTCAGTTGTGTATCATCTCCAAACAATCTCCTGAAAGCATGTAAACCTGAATTCCCCAAACTCACATAGTCTGGATGAGGACCATGGAATAGAATACGTAGAATATGGTACACATCCTCTAGTGTGACCGTCAACTCTCTATTAGGTAGATGGAAGGTATGTGTCTCAGAGTGAAAGTGCTCAATCAACGCAGTTAGAAGCCCATGGTTTACCCAAATCTCAAGTAACTAGATCTGATACTCAAAACCACGTGAAGCCAAATGCACTCTCATCAGATCAGGAAGTGACACGCAAAGTCTCTGAGTGGCAGGGTGTGATATATGAACATGGACATTAGGATAGATGACCTACACAGCACAGAAATAGGGTATCCTATCAGTAAATTGGTTGAAAAATAGGCTAAAAGTATAAAAATTCAAAAGTTGACTATCTCAGAAGGTACATTAAATGCTCAAGAATCAGCTTATGAAATTAGAAAATTCAAAATTTTGACCTAAAAGGGTGTTTTTAGCTCACTATTTTCCATAAGACAATACAGTTTGGTATCAAAACTTGTACGAGTTTCAGCAAGGTCCCATACAATAATTCATGGTTATACAACAATGCATATGTTCTCATACGATAACTAAGGGACCTGACGAAATGTCGTACGACTCTTGGGTCCCTCTCATACAAGTTTACAGGGGTTCCAGGATGACACTCTACAGGAAATTAAAAAGTCATACAAGTCCCAGAGGACTGTCGTATGAGTTTCTATGCTAACAGAAATAAAAAATTATTGATGTACGAAAAATGATCTAAAAATCTTTAAAAATGCAAAATTTGGAATTTACAAAGAGGCACAGAGGTCCACTTACTGGATGTCTGTACTGCGGAGGTCTCTGATGTCTCTGGATGCACTCAAAATAGTGTGAAGACATAGGTACCTTCATCTTGGCCATTTTTCGCTCAGAGGGCTCTATAGAAGTTTCTAAAGTCAAAAGTGAATAATGAATTGAAAATGACCCTTTTGGCCCTTATATAGGTTTTGACCTAATTTTTCAAAGTGTTCTATTTTCCACAAAAATTGCACCCTTAGCTAATTTCAACTTTGTGAACCCATTTTCGGGATCAAAATTGAAATCTAAGATCATTTATATTGTCAAAATCATGATTTCAAATTTTCAGACCTAGGACAACCGACTGCTTGCATAATCAACCTTCCATCATCATAGAAATCCAGAATTCAACTTAATTGATTATCTTACATCAAACTATCAAAATTTCAACTTGGTTACCCATGGTCAACTTGTGGTCAAACCTAGTCAAACTTGGTCTCTAGGACCTCCAAACAATGCAAAATGCATTCTCGAACATGTATAACCACTTCTCAAATCAATTAACATGCTTCTAAACCATTCAACACTGACTTTTCTTGTCAAATTTTAATTTTCATCCCAAAGGGGGCATGGTATTGCATATCATTCAAGTCTATAAATCTAATTCTGTAAACCAAATCTTTCCTCAGTAATCAAGACAACAACCATGTCTAGTTGTTGATTCATCAAAAGACCTCATCACTTGGGGCACATCGCTTGGGGAATATCAGATTCATCGAGATCCATATCAATCTGGTATCCTAATCTATCTTGTAACTTGTATCAGCTTTTCGTAACCATCGGTTTATTAGTGTCATTTTCTTGGTTCTTCGTAACTAAAGGATTCAGATGTGATACCACTACTATTCCTCTAGACATTCAGGTATGGAATCAGGTCACTCACTTCTTCATAATCATAAGGTTCAGAATCAGGCTTTTTGACACTTTTTCGTAATCACTGTTTCATTGTTTCTATAGTTAACATTATCTTTGGTCAATCAGGACCTAACATCTTCAAATCTTTCAATCAGTTTCTGTCTCAAAATCGGTTCATCTTTCAAATCAGTTTCATACATAAAACATAGACTAATCTTTGAACCACTGTGCTTTGCACAGTAATTCAAAGAGGGGCAAAATGTAATACCCCAAAAATGGGCTATATTTTCATTAACCTCCTACATCATCAAATCGATCGAAATCAACATAGAAGTCCTAACCTAAGGGACATATGCACATCAAGTTATCAAAGACCTAATTGATTATCCTAAATTCTGCATCAAAAAATATTCCTTGAATATTCCTTATTTATCCTAATTTAATTAGCTTTGATTTAATAATTATTTGGCGATAAATCCTATTTATCCTAAAGTTTGATTAATTGAATATTCTGAATATTTAATTAATCAGATTTAATTCTGCCACTTAATTATTTAATTAAGTTTAATTACATTTATTCCTAAATTTTATTATTTAATTTTGACAATAAATCAAAAATCTTATGACTAATTGATTAAAGTCTTCTTTAATTAATTAATGTCAATTGCCAATATTTAATAATATAGTTTTTGAATAAAAATTTGATTTAATAATTGATTAACCCATAAATCAATTGTTTTAAATTTAAAATCAGTTAAGTTGAGAATAAATCACTTTATTTTTAAATTAATTCATAATTATCTATGCACATTTGAAGGAGCAGTTAAACTTTAAATCAAAAAATCAATTCAAGTTGTTATCTTTTGGAAACTCAACATCTATTTTGAGTTGAAAATTGATCTAAACTTCTGATTTGAGTTTAAAAGCTATTTTTGGATGATTTGCATGATTTTGTGAGTTGATCTATTTCTAATTTCTTGTTGACTCAAAAATCATCTTGAGTTCATCAAGAGTGATTTATGGCTTTTCTCAATGCATCCTCAAGCCCTGGATTTCTATAAAAACAAGGCTCAACTCTTCACAATTAACCACTCTCAAATTTGCACAATTACTCTGGTGAATTTGCAGCTAAAGGATCGAGCACTTGCGACAGACAACTTGCGACAGGCAATTTGTGAGATTTTTCATTGTTGGTCATAAGCATTCATAATTTTTCATATCATTCTTAGATTAATCTACATATCATTTCATTCCATTCTAGCTTAGATTCATATAGTTTTTCATCCTAATTGGATAGAAAATACAAAAATATAGATTAATCTGCATCCATACAGTTTTTCAATCTTTTGCATTAAATCCTTCATTTGGGTGTTGCATTGTCACTGATCTTGATTTCTATATGAGAACATCATACTCGCACCTACTAGAAGACAGTAAATTGCCTGGTTAGCTTAGTTTCAATTACTTGCATATTTCAATTTTTCTAACCTCTAATGTTTTATTGAAGTGTTGTGTCCGTAGCTAGGTACAATTTTCACACACACATGTAGATATGGTGTCCCTCACTCCATCATAACCAACAATTCCAAACACTTCAAAAAAAAGGATTTGAAAGAACTATGCACAAAGTTTCAAATGATACATCACTCATCTTTGATATATTACTCCCAAGGTAATGGACAAGCCGAAGCAATGAATAAGAACATTTTAAAGATATTGAAGAGAACGGTGGATAATTCAGGTAGAGATTGGCTTATAAAAATAAACCCAACCTTATGGGCTTATAGGACAAGTATCAGAATGCCAACAGGAGCTACACCATTTTCCTTAGTCTTTGGAACATAAGCAGTTTTATCTTTGGAGGTAGAACTTCCATCTTTAAGAGTATCTCTAACTGGAACTTCTAGATGAGAAACAAAAACAAGCCTTTGATCACTTGAAAGTATATCAAAACCGAATGTCAAGGACCTATAACAAGAATATCAAGTCAAGAACATTCTAAATAGGCGACTTAGTTTTGTGAGAAAATCCCAAGAATCAAGTAGAAAGAGAAAAGAAAGGAAAATGGGAAGAAAACTAGTTAGGACCTTTTGTGATCACTTTGTCTTTTGGGACATGCACCTATAAATTAGCTAATTGTGATGGAGAAGAATTGCAAGAACCTATCAATAGTATTCATATAAAAAGGTTCTACACATGAAGTAGATGAAAGAGTATAAAGAGAAAAGACTATCATAAAATCATATGGAGAGCATCCTATTTATTGTAAATAGTCAAAAGAGATCCTGAAAAATACCAAAAACATGGAAAAACATAAAAGAACAAACAAATAAAAAATGCAGAAAAGATAAAAAATAGTGGAAAATTGATCATGAAGAAAGCTAAAACATTCATATATGATCCTCAAAAAGATGTTGTCTTGGTGAAAACCTAGAAAATAGGAGCCTTGATGATATGAAAAGAAAAAAATTGGAAAAAGAGAAAATGCAAAAAAATAAAAAATAAAAGAAAAAGTGCCTTGGTAAAAACTTAGCAAATAGGCGCCTTGTTAGCAAAAAAGAAAAAAAAGATTTAAAAATAGAAAAAGAAAGCAAGATCCATTCAATCAGTGAAAATTTGGTAAATAGGTGCCATTGAAAGTCCAAGTTAGTCGCATACCTATCAGTCATCCTTGTAAATATTGCATTCGCCAGCATTTGTATATATTGCATAATAAAACCCCATAGTTGCATTTGCAAGTACCTAAGGATTTTGGTCACCTAATCTACAAATTGTCCTAAGTCCAATATTGAAATCATATTAAACCAGGGGCAATCTACTCTAAAGGAGGAAGGATTCATCAAAAGAAAACTTTAATCATTCATCGAATCAATTCATCAAAATGAAAGGGAAACGCTCAATCAAATCCTAACTCTAATCCAATTTGAACCAAATGCAAAATTTGATCCAAGATCTTACATGACCCTATCTTTATCAGGATTAAAAGTATGAAATGGATGGAACTACACTTGAAATATGGATTTGAAAAACATTGCAAATTTTTTTCTAAAGTGTTGACTTGATTGATGAAATCATGTCTTTCTAGTGAATCGATGAAAGTTTTTTAAATTAGACAAGCTATGATGAAAGCATGATATTTTATTTTTGAATGACTATTTTAAATTAGACAAGCTATGATGAAAGCATGATATTTTATTTCTGAATGACTATCTTAAAATCAAAGTTTTAAAGCATGTATTATTTGTCTAAGAACGTGATCATCAAAGAATGATCGAGGACTTGTACATAAGATGAAACTAAGATTTTTGTTTGTTTATGCAAAAGGATACCTTGGATATTTTGATGTTCAATATCATAATACCAAAATCCACTTGCAACATAGAGTCCAACAAAATTGGTATTCACACTCTCATGATTGACTTCAATTAGTGAAAGTCATACCAAAGGATGTGAAAGCAACATAAGAGGTGAAAGAAGTATTCATATCATCATGGTTGAACTAGTGATGATTGTACCAAATTCGGGATTCCAAAAACTACTCAATGATGAATATAAGCTCCAAACTTTTGAAAAATGTGACATTTAGTTGCATACATCTTAGATTAAATGCATTTAACGCATTTTCCTTTCTTAGCCTAAAAACTAAATTGCAAGAGGAAAATAGAAAGGGGGTGTAGTCAAATAAAAAATCAAAGGAACATTAAAAAATATATGTGATCGAGTGTATTGGAAATCCAAAATAAAAAACAAGGGTGCATTACTTTAGTTCATGAACATTTGTTAGATCCATGTTATCTTGCATTCATTTAGGACTTTCCACCATAAAGTACAATTAGATTCTTTGCATTAGTTTGCATTCATTTTAATCTAAGTTCATTACGTTTAGCTTGCATCAAACTTACGTTAAGTTAATTGCATTAGGTTGTATTCATCATTTAGATCCAATTAATTAAGTGACATTTCATTAGGTTGCATTCATTTTAAGCATCAAACTTTCATAAAATAACATTGAATTAGGTTGCATTCATTTTAAAGATTCATATCATTTAGTATACATTCTTTAAATCATTCATATAAATCCATTAAGTGCATTTACCATTGCATTCATTAGTGAATGTCCATTACATCCATTAAGTTATTTCATTTAAATAGACATAAATTAATCATTAGGTGCATATCATTTAGTTCATTCAAAAACATTGCACATTGCATTATTCATTTAAATCCATACATTTATTTTCATCCTAGATTGTATATCATTGCACTGTCATTGCATATTGCATCATTCATCTATATATAACATTTATAATCATTAATCATTAAATATCCACAATCATTATTCATTACATCATATAGGTCCATCACATTTGCATATCATAAATCCATTCCATTCAGATCCATTACATACATCCATATATCCATAAACATAATTACATTGCATTAAATCATTACATCATCATACAACACATTTAGGTATCATTTGCATCCATAAAATATCATAACATTAATCATTATAAGAATCATTAAAAACATATCACATCCATTCACCTATTCTATGTCATACATAAGACAACCATATAACCATAAATAGAACATGTGCATCCATATCATAAAAAATGCATTCTGAAAACCATAAAACAAAGCATATAGGAGATAGAATCATATAGATGTCCATATCATAGTAAATCACCTAAAAAATGAGGTCCAACACATAATGACATCACATAAAGTAAATCTATCAAACTGAGAATCAAAGTCTATAGTATCATCATCATAAATCAACTGAGTATCAAAGTCTGTAATATCATCATGAAACATGAGGTAATCAAAGTCCATCAAAGTATCAACAAGTATCAATGCATAAACATAAAAAAATCAACTGATCAAAAGAATACAACAGAGTCCAATGTCTCGATATCAAAAAATGAGATCATATACATCAATGAATAAAATAATATATGTCAGATCAGTACCAATCAATTGGTTGAGACACCAGCACTGTCAGCACCATCATGACCAGGATCAGTATCAAGAGGTCTGCTCGAACTAGGCTGTAGCCCATGTTGACTCATAACGGCCATAAAATCTTGCATCATACTGTTAAGCTGGCTAACCTATTGTCTAATCTAAGACACATCTAATTGTAAGGCTTGAACATCTGGTGCAACCGCTAGAGCCTCTGAACTAGGAGCCTGTGCCGGAGGATTCTGTGGTGGAGGCATGGAAGAAGATTGCATGGAAGGAGATGGAATAGATAAATATGGAATGAAAGTATAAGAAGATGGATGAGATGAAGAAGATGACATAGAAGAAGAACTAGGGGCCTGTACTGGAGGAGCCTATAGGATAACTTGTGGAGGAGCCTGTAGAAGAGGAGCTTGTGCTATTCTTCCCTGTGCTTGATCTAACAAAATCTATGTAGCTTGAGCATCAATATCAACAGCTACATGTGCATCCATCTGTCTTTGACATATGGCCCTACGATGGCCCTATCTAGTTGTAGGATCCATGACAACCCAATGCAAAACCCTATCCACACCTCGACCCCGAGTAGGACCACCCCTTATCTGAACACCACTACCACCCCTAGGAGGAATGGGAGTAGCAGTAATAACTGGTATAAAAAATCTTCTTGCTCTAGCTACGTGACGACCCAGTTGCCCCAACGAGCCCGTCTCCTACCACCCCTACCACCATCTCCATCCCCATTGTCATCATCTGACTCCTCCTTGATCCCAGGTATCCACTCCACTAGATTAGTAAACCTCGAAAAAGGGTTTCGAGTGAACCAATCTGCATACTCATCTGTCATGCTGGCATTAATCGAATGATCCCTCATCTCCCATGGAAAATGACCAAGTTGCTCTATCTCCTAGCATGCTATCCTATAATCAACCTATGGCCCCCCATAGTGATCACTCAGCCTAAAAATGGGCATACATAGCTACACCCTACGACATGCCCTGTGTACACCCATATTGTTGTAGCATTTGCCAAAAACAAAATCTCTCAATAATGAGTGGAGATCGCCCAATCATCCATCATGGGAAACACATAAAAGGAAGCTTTGAAGCATCCTCAGGCCACGCCTCACATCCAATGTATGGTCACTAGATGACTTGATCCATGTCATCTATCACACGATGCCAGTAATCTAACTTGCCCAAATGGGCCATGCCTTTGTACATCTAGGAAAATGGCCACCCAAGATCATGGTGATGAACTACAATCGGCCTAGTAATTGGGATATGCTCCCATGTCCATAATTGTAACAAAATGACTCTAGTAGATAGAGTCATAGAACACCGATAAACAACTGAATGTAGCTCATGATATAGTTGTGCTAAAACATAGGAACCCCAATCAAACCACCAAAGCTGAGCCATCAGATCCTCTAAGATGTGACCCCAACCAACTGCAAATCTATACCCTCGGTGATCAGGCATGAGGAAGCCTCCAATAAAAGAAACCAAAATAGTTGGAAGAACCAGGAATGAAGGGAACTGAGCCCACTGAATGTGGTCATCACCAATCATCAAGTCCTAGAACACCCACTGACAAGTTGTACTATCATAAACCTGATCATAGTATACAAGCTCTCCATAGGTAGGAATGCGCAGGATGCGGTACAATCCTCGGGAGTGATGGTCATCTCTTCCATGGGCAAGTGAAAAGTGTTATAGTTAGAGTGCCACCTCTCTGCCATAGCTGTGATCAATCCTTGATTCACTCAAAATCAAGATAGGACAAGCAAGAAGGACAAACCACATCTGCCTATATGCTAACGGTCTGGAGTACTCAGACCATCAATCATGTTGAAGGGAAGATGATATAGACCTCGAACGGCTAGCGAATTAAGCACGACCTACAAAAAGAAAGTTAAATCACATCAGTTTTGAAATCACTTATCTTTTGAATCATCCTAAGTCAATCAAACATTTAAAAAATATCAAACCATAATCAATTTTTGTGATTCTATTCAGAGAAGACGAAAAATTTATCATCACCCATCATCTATATCTAGATTGACAATAAAAAATTCAAACTACATTGATTCAAACTGACATCCTACGACTTTCTACCAAATCAGGTTTATTACCTAAGCTAATCAACTGATCGAGGACATTGAATGGTTCAGAAAACTAACTAAGTCATTTGCATTTTTTTCCTAATAGGGTAAAAGTGATATTTTAATGATTAAACGCACTAAAAGGCAAAAGCCCAACTCAAAGTATTAAAAGCACTAGTAAATTTGGTGAAAGCATTGTTCTAAGGTGAAAGCACTAAAAGAAATGTTGAACGCGCTAATTAAAACATCAAAAGCACAACTGCATTTAAAAGCTCTAGAGAAAATGGTGCATGCGAAAAGAGCCCTAAACTAGATGTGCATATGCGCTATTAAAAATCGTGGAAGTGCTATTTGAAAGTGCGGAAGCACAAAAAGAATTGTAAAAGCACTAGAGAAATGATTAAAAGCGCTGTTTAAATTTTTTTTTTTTAAAAAAAAAGGGTTTTAGCATGAAAAATTCAATTTTTTTGAATTTAAATGCAGTAAATTGATAAAGTAAATTGATCAGGTACTTACCAGAGGTCCATAGGTCGGTGGCCACAGGTATCCGTGCCCATGCTCAAATATGTGCTCTAGAATCAGGATAACCATCGCAATCAGCTCAGAGGAGTCAGAGAGAAAAATCAAAATAGAAAAGTGAAAATGAATAGTAAAATTGACTTTTTACCCCTATATATAGGCCATTTTGACCTAAAAAGGGCATCTTTGACCAGAAAATGACTAGGGACCCAAAATTTTCACCAAATCGGCCAAATCAAGGGCATTTGTCATCAAACAAATGTAGAATCATTATAAAAAATGAAATCAAAATTCATTATAATTTGACCTAATCAATGCGAAATGACCTAAACCATCAACTTTTTCAAACAATGATCAAATTTCATTTCATTTCTGAAGGGTCATATATTCAGATAATCAAGAGAGGCATCAGTATCATCAAATCAGGGGCACGACCATCAAATCAGAGTGTAATCTTTTATCAGATTTTTTTTTGCTTATCAATCGAAAGGGGCATCAAACATCGAATCAGATCGAACTAGGTACCATATTAGAAAACTATCATCAAATCGACCATCAGGACATTAAATTCAATCAAAACTTCATCATAATCTACATCTTATATCGAACAAAAAAATCAACCATCGACGAAATCAGGACTTTACATCAACAAATCGGGACATTCTTTGAATCGACACGTTGCGCATGTCAACTCAAATAGGGGCATTTGTAATCACTAAAAATTGGACAAGATCATTGAAGTGAGCAATCAAGGCAAAAATCAATACAATTAAATGCAATTATATCAAATCAAGTCAAAATCAAAGATAAATTGCAATTGAACCTTAATCCAAATTTAATTGAAAATCAAAATCCATTAAATCAATTTAAAACTAATGAATCATGATTAATCAATAAATTGTACAATTAATCTAATTAATTATATAGTTTAAATTAAATCAAATCAACCCATTTAAGGGGTACACATGGCTAAATAAATAAATAAATTTTAATTAATTAATTCCTATTTTCTCTCAACCACAAAATGGGAAGAAAATTCATCAACCAATAGGAATTGAGGACCAATCTCACATGGATCAAACCTAAATAGAATCTCAATCACTCACTTGGAAGATGCATTTTGTCCACTCATTTTTTCCTCTTGTCCCAAGCTTTGAGGATAAAATATTTAAATGGTCTCCAAAGGTGGAACCATGGACTCAACTCTCACCTAACCTTGATCAACTCAACTACACCCCCTACCCTAGCCAAAATCTATAAAAGCAAGGCATAATTACCTCATTAGTCATCCACAAATCTGAGAATAGCATCAAACCTCTTGCAAATTAGAGCTAGAAAGCCAAATTTAGAGTTAACTAGGCTTAATTTCACTTTGGAATTGAACTATTAACTGTGTTTATCATTCATTCTCATTTTAGGATTGTCACTAATGGAAGCTTGCTGAGAGCTTTACATTAGCATCCCTAAATAGAGATCCATAGAGTGCTTAATTGTTCTTTATTTGTTAAAATAGCTTATTCTTTGGGTAATTTAGTTATTTTATTCATTTATTTGCAATACTAACCCTATGAAGGTACTTTTTCTAATACACAATAACCTTGTGGTGAGGTTTTTCCATCGTTGCAAGTAATTAGCTAGGCTCTCACCTCCTTTTTGTTTCGAATTGCAAAGTTCTAACAAAGATAATTCATTTTCAACATTATGAGTATACTGAGCAACGAACTTCTCAAGGAGTTCAACAAAGGTTGTGACTGTCCCATAGGGGAATAGGCACATGAGGAAATTTTCATTGTAAGCCACTTCTTGGCAAGCCATATAGAATTCCTTGACATGGTTGAATGGATCTCCTTTCCCTTGATATTTTTCAAGCTTGGGTGTCTCAAAGTGTTTAGGAAAGGGTATTGTTGTGATTGATTTGTCAAAGGGATAAGGGCAGACCTCATCAAACTTGAAAGCCTTTCTCTTTGTCTTGACCTTAAGCTCCTTGAGATCATTCTTCATCTCTTCCCATTCAATGTTGATTGGCGTTGGAGTGGGTACTCCCATTAGGAAAGGATCTGATGGTGCTGGTGAGTATGGATGATTTTGTTGATGATATTATGGAGTAGGATAGGGGATTTGAATGGATTTTGGGTTGAAGGTTGTTGGGGAGGATATTGTTGCTGAGGTGTAGGAGCATATTGTTGTGGAGGATATGAAGTTGATTGTTGCTGGGAGATAATATGATATTGCAGCTACGATAGATAGGATGATGCTTGTTATTACTAGGGGATGATAGGATGTTGTTGTTGTTGCAATGGGAATTATTGCTATGGTGGAGGATGCTGATGGAATGGTGCAACTTATTGATAGGATTAGCCTTGATGTACTTGGATCTGAGCTTGGCTAATATATGTGGGATGCATCCCTACATTGCTAAGTGGCAGAGTGGTTGTTTGGAAGCTAGTGGCAGGAGGTGGTTGTGTGAGGTAGCTGGTGAGATGGTCAGAAATCTATTGTTGTGGTGGGGGAACTATTTGAGAAGTGGTGGGTAGTACATATAGATAGTTGGTATAAGTAGGAAAAGATGAAACTAGTGGAGGTTGTGATGGTTGTTATTGTGATGCTTGAGGGAAAGTGGCTTGTTGGTTTGTAGTCATGGATATGTGGTATTGGGTCAGTATACCCAAGGCATGCATTTGGGCTTGGGTGAGGCCTCACCAAGAGCCTATTTGTGGCAAAAGTTATGATGTAGAGGATGTTGTAAATGTAGATGTGATGGAGGGAGTTTGGGATGTAGATAGTAGATTTTGAGGGCCCATGAAGGGCATCCTTGTTGTGAAGGTAGTTTGTTGGGCCTGTGTGTGAGCATTGAAAGGTGGAGGTGGAATGTATGCTATGGTGAATCCTTGTAGAGAGGTGGAAGAAGGTGCTTGTGTTCCCCATGGGAAGGATGGTGTTGATGTGGAGGCTTGCTGAGTGAAGGAGGGAAATGGTTATGTAATGCAGGAGCATCTCAGGTCCCTAACAATCTTGTGTCACCAAAAACAATTTGTATTTTGTCTATGTTGCTCGGTTCCTACTTTGACCGAGTTGGTTGGTAGTTGGTCAGTTTCCTTTAGTTACCAAGTGTGGTTGGTTATTTCCTAGGCGCTTGGTTATTTCACTGGCACTCGGTATTGACTATCTGCTGCTCGGTTATCTTGCTCACCGATGGGTTTAGTTTTACTTTTTGTTGTGGCCAACTTGTGCATTTATATTTGATCATAGATTTAATGTTGGAATCCATCATTGGGAAGTGTGCATTCCCAAATCTAACTATTCCTTCCGTTGATTGTGGATCTGAAGGCCGACTTAGTTTAGTAGCTTCTTGTATAAATGTAGTTGTTGGTTTAGAGTTTAGGAGGCAATCTTGGGTAGTAGATAAAAGTAGAGATTTGATAGATCCTCGCATGTTTGAGGACTTCTGTATTTCATTGTAATATCTGGCCCTAACCAGGAAGGCCTTAGAGCCTAGCATGTATGGTTCTATTTGATGATAATAATATCAAGTTTCTGCACTCTCTCTCACACTATTGCATTTGTTGGCTTTTGCATGTGTTGAGTAGGCTTGGATCATTAGGGCGCATCATTGTTTGGCCCCTCTTGCTCCATGCCTTGTGCCAAGTGGTATCAGAGCGAGGTGAGATCTTGATCTAGTTCTGTAGATCTAGGTTTGTAGGTTCCTCTTGAATCCCTAGTTGATTGTTGTGGGGTAGCAGATTACAATTTGACCTGTAATTATAGAGGGTTGTTAAGATGGTTCATGGGAGGTGAGATGTAGATCTAGGATTGGCAGATATGCTAAGGCAGATTGTTTCTAGGTTAGAAGTTGTTGAAACAACCCAAAGAAGAGGTAGACATCTTGAAGATGTTAGTGATGATGAATTTGAAAAAGAATAGGCGAATGCAGAACTTGCACCTGTTATGGATCAAGGTGAAGAAAGATTTTTGAAGGCTTTGACAAGTCTGAAGTCAACACCAAATTTCAATCCTCCTGAGTATGGTGGAAAGCTAGATTCTGATGAATTAGTGGACTGGATCACCGAGATGGAAAAGTACTTTAAATATGAAAAGATTCCCGAGGATAAGAAGGTGAACATTGCAAGCACAAAGCTAAAAAGTCATGCATCCTTATGGTGGGAACATCTGTAGCTGGATAGAAAAAGGAAAGGCAAAGACAAAATCAAGGTATGGAATAAAATGGTGAACAAATTGAAAGGAAATTTCTTACCTTGTGATTATTAGATTAACCTAGTTCGGTGAATGCAAAGTTTGAGATAGAAAGATAGCTCGGTAAAAGAGCATACTGAGGAATTCTATAGGTTAGATATTAGATCTAGACATGATGAAGATGATGTGGAAAGAATTGGTAGATACCTAAATGGTTTGAGAGTTTCCATCCAAGAGGAAATTAGTATGGTCAAGTTGGAGAACATTGTAGATGTTTATTAATATGCTTTGAAGGCCGAGGAGAAATTGAACAAGAGACATGAGCAAAGACAAAGAAGTTGAGGTTGTATATTCCCTAGAGGAAGAGGTAGATCTAATGGTGAAAATGGTAAATCTAAACTAGAAAAGACAAATCTGTCTATTTGATGAAAATATATGAAAGATCTTGCATTCTCTCTCTCACTATTGTGTTTGTTTTCTTCTTCATGTGTTGAGCAGGCTTGGATCATTAGGGTGTGCCATAGTTTGGCCCCTCTTGCTCCCTTCCCTTGCATCAGGTGGTATCAAAGCGAGGTGAGATCTTGATCTAGGTCTGTGGATCTAGGTTTGTAGGTTCCTCTTGAAGCCCTAGTTGATTTTTGTGGGGATAGTAGATTGTGATCTGACCTGCAATTGTAGAGGTTTGTCAAGATAGTTTGTGGGAGGTGAGATGTAGATCCATGATTGGAAGATATGCTAAGGCAGATTACTACTAGGTTAGAAGCTGTTGAAACAGCCCAGAGAAGAGGCAAACATCTTGAAGATGTTAGTGATGATGAAGTTGAAGAAGAATAGGCAAATGCAGAACCTACACCTGTTATGGATCAAGGTGAAGAAATATTTTTGAATGCTTTGACAAGTCTGAAGTCAACACCACATTTCAATCCTCCTGAGTATGGTGGAAAGCTAGATTCTAATGAATTGGTGGACTAGATCACCGAGATGGAAAAGTATTTTGAATATGAAAACATTCCTGAAGATAAGAAGGTGAAGATTGCAAGAACAAAGTTGAAAATTCATGCATCCTTATGGTGGGAACATCTGTAGCTAGATAGGAAGAGGAAAGGAAAAGACCAAATCAAGGTATGGAGTAAAATGGTGAACAAATTGAAAGGAAAGTTCTTACCTTGTGATTATCAGATTAACCTAGTTTGGTGAATGCAAAGTTTGAGATAGAAAGATAGCTCAGTAAAAGAGTATACTAAGGAATTCTATAGGTTAGATATCAGATCTAGACATGATGAAGATTATGTGGAAAGAATCGATAGATACCTGAATGGTTTGAGAGTTTCCATCCAAGAGGAAATTAGTATGGTCAAGTTGGAGAACATTGAAGAGGCTTATCAATTTTCTTTGAAGGCCGGGGATAAATTAAACAAGAGACATGAGCAAAGAGAAAGAGAAAGAGGTGGTATATTCCTTAGAGGAAGAGGTAGATCCAATGGTGAAAATGGTAGATCTGAACTAGAAAAGACAAATGTGGATAAAGGCAAGACTGAGTGGAAAGGTGAAAGTTCATCTAGAGGTAGAGGCAGTAACTACCGAGGTGGTTATAGCAAAGGAAGTTTTCGAGGAACTTGTTACAATTGTGGAGAAGGACATAGATCTTTTGAATGTACACAGGCTAGTAAGAAGGCTGGTAGTAGTAGAAATGCTTTGGTGCAAGAAGAGTCACCGAATGAACCTGAGAAAGAAAATAACTTGATGGTAAGGAGAGCACTATGGAATGAAAGCAAGAAGGAAGATCTGGTAAGGAAAAGTTTGTTCAAGACTAGATCTAGAGTTTCTGACAAAGTTTGGAAGGTAATCATTGATAGTGGTAACTCAGAGAATTTGGCATCTGAAGAGATGGTCACAAAGTTGCAGTTAGAAAGGTTGGTACATCCGAAGCCCTATAAGATCTCATGGATCAAAGATGGGCATACACTCCTGGTAAGTGAACAATGTTATTTGAATTTAAAGATTGGAAAATACTATGATAAGGTGTTATGTGATATCATGCCTATGGATTATTATCACATTTTGTTGGGTAGACCTTGGCAGTATGATAGACATGTTATATATGATGGGAGATTGCATAAGTATACCATTGTGGCTGATGGAAAGAAACAAATCTTGTTACCATTGATGGAAGAACCCGTTAGTAATGTTTGCACATCTATACAAGTTTGTTTGATGGAGGGAAGAAAGTTTGTTAACTTTTTGAAAAAGAATGATGTATGTTTTGTTGTGATCCCTAACAAATCGAGTAAGAAAACAAAGGATAATGTCCATGAGGAGATTGATAAGTTACTCACCAAGTATAGTAAAATCATTTTTGATAATGTACCTGATGGTTTGCCACCGAAAAGAAGCATTGATCATTGTATGGATCTAATCCCTAGAGCTAGTTTAACGAATAAGGCACCTCATCAGTTGACACCTACCGAGAATCAGGAATTGAACAGATAGATTCAAGAGTTGCTGGAGAAAGGTTTGATCATAGAAAGTTTGAGCCCTTGTGTAGTACCTATTTTATTATCACCGAAGAAGAATGGAGAATGGAGAATGTGTACTGATTCCAGAGCAATCAACAAGATAACAGTGAAGTATAGGTTTCCTATATCGAGAATGGATGATATAATCGATAGTTTGACTGTTGCAAAGTATTTCACAAAGATTGATTTGAAAAGTGGGTATCATCATATCAAAATCAAAGAGGGTGATGAATGGAAGACTTCTTTCAAGACAAAAGAAGGTTTGTATGAGTGGTTGGTTATGCCTTTTGGTTTAACTAATGCACCAAGTACTTTTATGAGGTTGATGAATGAAGTTTTGAAGAAATTCTTGGGTAAGTTTGTGATTGTATATCTTGATGATATTCTAATATTTAGTAAGACCATAGAAGAACATTTGTTGCATGTTAGACAAGTTTTGCAAAGATTGAAAGAGGAAAAGTTGGTGATAAATCTGAAAAATTGTTCATTCATGAAAGAGGAGATTGTGTATTTGGGATTTGTTATTTCAACTGATGGTTTGAAGATGGATTCTAAAAAGATTGAAGCTATTTTGAATTGGCCTACACCTGTGAATGCTAGTGAGGTAATATCATTTCATGGTTTGGCAAGTTTTTACTGAAATTTCATAAGGAATTTCAGTCAATTTGTAATGCTATCACTGAGACTATGAGAGGAGACAAAAGAGAATTCAAGTGGACACGTGGAGTTGACAAAAGTTTTGAGACTCTGAAGTAGAAGGTTGTTGAATTACCTATTTTGGTATTACCTGATTTAAGTAAGGTATTTCAAGTGGAATGTGATGCAAGTGGAAGTGCAATTGGAGCTATGTTGAGTCAAGAAGGTAAACTTGTTTCTTTCTTTAGTGAAAAGTTGAATGATGCTAGAAGGAAATATTCTATGTATGATCAAGAATTCTATGCCATTGTTCAAGCACTAAAGAAATGGAGACATTATTTGATACTGAGTGAATTTTTGTTGTATACTAATCATAAGGATTTACAATATTTGGGTAGTCAGAATAAGTTGAATCAGAGACATGTGAAATGGGTTGAGTATTTGCAGAGTTATACATTTGTGATAAAGCATAAGAGTGGAGTCACTAACTGAGTTGCTGATGCATTGAGTAGAAGAATATCTTTGATGACCGAGATGAAAATTAAAGTTCTTGGTTTTGATGAGATGAGAGATTCTTATGAGTTTGACCTTGATTTTTCTGAGCCATGGAGAAAGTGCAGGGCACCTATTCAAGATCAACAAGACACTAAATGGGATGAATATTTTATTCAGGAAGGTATGTTGTTTGAAGGTATTCAATTATGTATACCGAGAGGAGTAATGAGAACTAATCTGATACAGGAAAAGCATAGTAGTGGTTTGGCTGGACATTTTGGTATTGATAAAACATGGAATTTGCTTAAGGAGAAGTACTATTCACCGTAGTTGTATAAAGATGTTCAGAAATTTGTGAAAAGCTGTAGAATTTTTCAGGTTGCAAAAGGAGTAAGTTAGAATACTAGATTGTATACACTGATTGTTGTTCCTGAGAAACCTTGGATTGATATCAGTATGGAATTTGTTCTTGGCTTACCAAAGATAGTAAGAGGTAATGATTCAATATTTGTTGTTGTGGATAGATTTTGTAAGATGGCACATTTTATACCTTGTAGAAAGACATTAGATGCAGCACATGTAGAAGATCTTTTCTTTATGGAAATTGTCATATTGCATGGATTACTGAGGAGTATTATCTCTGAGCGAGATAGTAAATTTGTTGGATATTTTTGGAAAACCCTTTGGAAGAAATTTGGCACTGAGTTGAAATATAGTTCTACATTTCACCCACAAACTGATGGACAGACTGAAGTTGTGAATAGAAGTTTAGGAAATCTTTTGAGATGCTTAGTTGGAGACACACCGAGTAATTAGGATTTTGTGTTGGCACAAGCAGAGTTTGCATATAATAATTCAATGAATAGGAGTACTGGAAAGACACCATTTGAGATTGTGAATGGCACACAACCAAGAGGAATATCTAATTTGAGAGACATTGCTAATGAGACTAAGAAAAGTGTTGAAGGAGTAAAATTTGCTGATTACATGAAGACATTGCATGAAGATGTGAAGTTGAAGCTGGAAGACAGTAATCAGAAATACAAAGATAGAGTTGATAGATCTAGAAGACATAAAAAATTTGATGTTGGTGATGAAGTGATGGTTCATTTGAAGAAAAGTTGATTTCCTGTTGGAACCTATGGGAAGCTGAAGATGAAGAAGTTTGGACCTTGCAAGATTGTGAAGAAATTTGACAATAGAAATGCATATGAGATAGAGTTACTTGATGACATGGACATATCACCTATTTTCAACATTGTTGACTTATATGAGTATCATGAACCTGATGAAGAAGTGACAGTACCGACATAATATCCTAAGAAGCAGAATGATGAAGTTGAACATATTTTGAAGGAAAGAATTGGCAAGAGTACAAGAGGAAAACAATATATGGAATATTTGGTAAAGTGGAAGAATAGACCAATGGAAGATAGTTCTTGGATTTCACAGTCTGAGTTGGATACAACTCAGACTAGACCTACCAAATGATTTGGAGAATCATTTCAAAATAACCCCAGGTGTCTAATGCAGGAGCATCTCGGGTCCTTAACAATCCTTTGTCACAAAATGTTTTTTGGAGTTTGTTTGTGTTTCTCGGTTCCTACTTTGACCAAGTTGGTCAATTTTTTTTTGATTTCCTTTGGTTACCAAGTGTGGTCAGTTATTTCACTGGCGCTCGACATTGCCTGTCTGCTGCTCGATTATCTTGCTCACCAACGGGTTTAGTTTTAGTTTCTGTTGTGGCTGACTTGTGCATTTATATTGGATCACGGATTTAATGATGGAATCCATCATTTGGAAGCGTGTGGTCCCAGATATGACCGTTGCTTCTGTTGATTATGGATCTAAAGGCTGACTCAGTTTAGTAGCTTCTTGTATAAATGTAGTTGTTGGTTTAGAGTTTAGGAGGCAGTCTTGGGTAGTAGATAGAAGTAGAGATTTGACAGATCCTTGCATGTTTGAGGACTTTTATATCTCATTGTAATATCTGGCCCTAACCAAGAAGGCCTTACAGCCTGACATGTATCAATCTATTTGATGAAAATATATGAAAGATCTTGCATTCTCTCTCTCACTGTTGTGTTTTTTTGCTTCTACATGTGTTGAGCAAGCTTGGATCATTAGGGTGTGCCATAGTTTGGCCCCTCTTGCTCCCTGCCCTTGTGTCATTATGTTTCCCCTAGAAAGGATGGTATTTTTACAGAATTTTGCTGAGTGAAAGAGGGGAATGATTGCATTGCCCCTAGAAAGGATGATGCTGCTTGGATCATGGAAGGTGGAGGAATTGCTTGTGTGGCAACTTTTGTGGGAGGTGGAGGTTGAGTTTGTGTGAAGCTTTGGGCCTGAGTGGTGGCTTGAGATGTTGTAGTTAATGGTGGCATTCCTATGATAGAAGAGGGAGTGGATTGTGTTGTTGTTTGTGTTGTGGGACTTGAGAAGCTTCTTTACAAGAGATGGGGAATGGGTGAGGCTACCTGAGATATTTTCAAGTCAAGATCACGGATTTGTTGGACGATGGGGGTATAGGCTTTAGTTGGGATATGGATTGTTTTTATGGGGATGAGGGGCTAGAGATGTGGTGGAATGGAAGTACCCTATTGTGAAAAGTTTACCAATATAGCTCGTCGATTCTAATCAATGATTGCACTTACCATTTGTGCATGCCCTGGATGCCTCATGAATGCTTCCATGGAGAATGAAGTGGAGGTTCAGTTGGATCTTCCCATACATTCTCTACCTATGGGGGTTGTGGATGTTAGGTTACCATTGCACTGGTAAGATTGTTGGGATCAGATGAACTAGTGGCCAGGTTGGGATCCATATTCCTTCTCTTCCTAGATCGTGTCTCACCAGGCATAAAATGTAGATCTAAGGATGAAGATGTAGATGATAGATGGATGCAAGATGCTTTTAAGAAAACTTCTAAGGATGGGATAAGCCTATTAAAACCTAAGGATATGATGCAAGGATTTAGATGAGCTGGAGGATGGTGGGATGCTGATTGGATTGGGGATGATGGAAGATTCTATATGATGAGGATGGTGGAGGATTACTAATTTCAGGTAATGATGAGTTATTGCTTCCTTATTTTATATCAAAGAGGATTGGATTGTCAACCTAAGATAGACTGATGATCTTCGAAAGATGAGATTCTTGTCAATGCACGCCAATCTCTTACTCGAGATGATGAGGCCTACAAGGGCAAGTATAGGATGCCCTAGACAATTCTTAGTCAAAGGGTGGAGATTTATAATTTAGGATAAGGATTTGAAGCAACTCAAAAGATATGACACAAATTGGATGGTGTGATAATTGGATTTGGTTCAAGGATGTTAGGATTCTGACTTGGATGTTGGATTTCAGATTTTGGGATCAAGGATAATGGAATGAGGCAAGGATTCTAATTTTGGATTTTTGATGGAAGGATGATGGAGGATGACCAAATGATGCTATTATAAAGGATGACTTAGTATGCAAGGATGATCTAGGGTGAAATATAGGGAGATGACTTATAATGCAATTTAGGATGATGATTAATGATGCAAGAATGCAACTAGGAAAATAATAAAAGTGCAACTAAGGATGGATGATGAAGCAATGATGCAACTAAGGATGAATGATGATGCAATGATATCGAGGTAGGATTATGGGATTCTAAAGGAATGATGGATATGTGATGGGCCAAAATAGTCTTCACTCTCTAGATTGACAAAGTGATGATTGACCTGGAATCAGGCTACAAATTGTTTCACTCTTGCATTATAACCCACATTGTCTAGTTTCTCTTGATACTTGACTTCTGCTTGGATTTACTTTAGGGAAGGTTGGTTATCTTTTAGGTCTCTTTCTGCAATCTCCTAATGGACACAGGATTTGGCATTCTTATGCTTGATCAAATCAAACATAGTTTTGAAGGTTTTGGTAATTGTTTTGAATCAATGCTTTGGATAACTTGATATTTTTGATAGATTCCCAATTTGGTTTCTAGTTTTGGTTTGTCTGCAATGGAAAAGGAAAAAAAGAATCAATAGATATTCTGAAAGAAATCCCAACAAAGGACAAAGCAACTTTGTGGGATACAAGCAAATGATGACCATTGATTCTAATAGTGTTCCCAAAAATGTGTATGTTCTAACAGATATTGTGTGCTGAGTTTGAAATGTTGAAAATACATCAATAAGAACTACCTAAGGATAGGCTAGTATCAAAATCTTTTCCTAAAACTTGGTACCCCTACAAGGATACATATGGTGAGTAATATTCAGGTGATCCAAGAAACCACTTGGATCAGTCCTTGCACAAAGATTTTGATACCTTCAGGAGTAGATTGGGAAGCCTGTGATTAATAGGTGTCTAATTCAGTTCGTGGTGTCCTCCCAATCTATTTGTATGTGCGTGACTCACTTAAGAGCCTATTTGACCATGTCGAAATAGTAGGGATATTCACCTACCTCAGGCTACCATCAACACGCATTGCCCGAGCTTGAGGGGATAAAGTGAGAGTTTTCTCAACACTTTACTTCTATACCGATTGGGGAAGTATCGGTTTGAGGTCATTCTCCAAAGAGGAAGCACCTTTCTCTTTGGACAATCCTCTCTAGAAGTAGAACAAATGAACTTGTCCAAGTTTAGTTTGTTTTACATCACTTAGTTTAAATAGGATTCACAGAATTAGAAACTCCTAGAAGCACATCAAAAAGAGTTCTTTTCCAAATCGATTAAGTATTTTTCAAACCAAGACTTTCAAACACACATGTTTAGGATTTTATTTGTTCATTCCTTGAAAGAGAAAAAGAAATCTCTTTGAAAAGATGTTGCAAGTGTTTTACCCTTTTGCATTCGAGATTGAGTTTTCTTTTTAGGATCCCAAATTGAACTTTGAAATGAAATGAAGTAGCTTTATTTTTACTTTGTGCTTTCAAGATTGTGTTTTTCTTTAGGACTCTAATGTAATGAATTTTCATATTGACTTTGGTTCATTTCTTTAGGATCATTCAAGATTTTGTGTTTTAGTATTCACTTTTAGAGCCAAAATGAGGTGTTCCTAGATTGCCTTAGGAATGCATAAAACCTTAAAAACACTAAAGATTTTGTAGATGAAGTTTATTTTAAAGCCTGAGAAAAATCATCAAGACTATTTTAGGAAACTTTAGGATTGATTAGGATTGATTAGGAACTATTTAGGAAAGACATGCAGATTTAGTCCTTTTTAAGCACTCAAAGTTTGAAGTGTTCCTAGATTGCATAAAAACCCTAAATCACTTAATTTTGAGTGAATGAAGTTATTTTTATCCAAAGAAAAACATTATAAGTGAGTTTTATTTCTTTAGGATTGATTAGGTTTAGTTTTGAATTGTTTAGGAAAGATGTACAATTTCTTTCTTTCTAGGCATTCATGAGTGAATAAGAGTTCATTTTAAGCCCAAGAAATGAAGTTTTTTAGTTCCTAAACATGAGAGAGGGTTAATGAGCCTTAAGGATTTTATTTTTTTGTTATAAAATTTCTTCCAATGAGTACCTGGAAAAACATGGAGTTAGAACCTGCAAATTTGAAGTTTAGAGGCACTAGGAGGCCCAAATGAGCCCTAAAAACACACCAAACCCAAGTTTAAGGCCTTACATATGCCCCTTGTTTCCCATACAAGTAAATAGGGCATGGTCTTTTATGTCCTTTATGCATATGAGTTAGGATGGAGGCTCATATGAGTAAATTTTCCTCTTGGTACGAGCAAACAGGGCAAGAGGGCTTAAAATAGGCCTAAAATACATGCAGAAGTCCCATATGAGTAATGGGAACCTATGGTATGAGAATACATAAGTGAAAATACAAGAAAAAATTCTAGGGATTTTCCTTGTACAATAATTCACCCTAGACAGGACAAGATTTCCAAAAAAGTGGGTTTTTGGCTCAAAAACCCTAAAAAAAGTAGTTGTGAAGTGTGGTGGGGTCCCACCGGGCGTGCCAAAATGTGATAAGTGTAAAAATAACCTGTTAAAAACATGTATATACATTCAAAAATTAGTCATAACAGAATATTCCTAACATATAGTAAAACTATTTGCAAGATACCTCAGATAGAGCTTAAACGGGAGCACCATGTCACCGTTTGATTTGCTCTTAGATTAGGGATGTGGGTGTGCTCTTGAAACACTAGGAGCATGTAGCCAATGATTTTTAGGAAGGATTAGGACCATTTATGAACCATGGATACCCCATAGTGGTACATAATCAGGTATGGTGAACCTAATTTGCCCCTAGAGTCCCAAGGAACCAAATGAAAGCTAGAATGCAGATTTGAGCTATGAATGCTTATGCTAAGTTGATTTTAACCAATGATAAGTGTGATATGGATGTAAATGATATGAAAAGATTAAAAATGAACTATATTTAATCCATTAAGCTAAGCTAGTGTGAGTTAGAAAGCATAAAAGTGAGCTAAATCTAACAATTAGGAGATATGCTAAGATAATCTAGAAGTAATTTAACATTATAACAATGCATGAAATGATTATGTGAATTGGTTATTTTCTCTTGTAAGAGAGAATATTTATAGGTTTTGAGTAAGGGCTTGGGTTAGAAAGGGTAGTTAGGGTCAGAGTTTGGGGTATGGTTAGAGGTATGGTCAAAGGAATAAGGATTAAGGGTTGCTCACACATGTGGGAGAAATACTAGGGAAGTGTGCTTAGGGGAAAATGGTGGAAGAGGAGACATAGGATTCATTAAGAGGTTATAAGAGCCATTAATGAGGGTGTAAGGAGCAATTAATGACCATGTAAGGCTCATTAATGAGGAGTTTGACCAGAAGTCAAAGGATGAGGGTTTAGACTAAGAGGGTTAGGAATCACCCTCTAAGCAGTGTTAGGATGTGATTAGGAAAGTGAGGATAGGTTTAGGGTTTTCTAGAAGATATCTAGGATTTTTGGATTTTAAATAAATATTTAATTTATTTAAAGGATTTTTTGGAATAATTTATTAAATAATTAATAAATTGGAGGGAATATCATTCAAATTGGATTTAAATACTTTTGAGAGGGGTTGTTTAATTAAATATCTTTAATTAAAATAGGAAAAGGGATAATGACATTAAAAACTAATTAATTAATTAATTAATTAATGATGATATCATTAGGTCTCTTGTCAACTAAAATATTTAAAATTGACAAGTGAATTTTCAGGTGTCTACAGGTATAATGCTCCCAACCTATCTAAGATACCTCCAAACCTTGACCATGGAAAATCATACGGGTCAACTAACCCCAACTAATTCTTAAGAAGTCTAGCCAAATCTGCCAAGGCTGTCATTCCTAGTTTTCTAGAAAACTCAACAAGTGCACCATGAATAGGGATCTGGAGAATGTGATATACATCCTCAATTGTAACAGTGGCCTTGCATGTAGGTACATGTATCTGAGTGAGACCTCTCCAAAAGAGTAGAGATCAGACCCCTGTTGGTTGTTATCTTAGGCATATATGTGACCCAATATAAGACTAACTATCTAAGAATTAGCCTCTCAACCTTAGAAAGTTGAAATGTCAGGGTCATACCTAGAGACCAGGTCTCTTTACATCAGAAAAAATCATAGATAAACTAAAAAATAGAAAATACAAACACGCATTAGAATCGAGACAAAAACATCCAACTATTTAAACTTTAAAAACATGCAAAATAATGCAAATGTGACACTCTTATTGCAACTGCAAAACACTTAATCATTTGCGGTAGTTTAATAGCATTTGTGGCATTCTTTTTGCAGTTGTAGTATTAAAACATGCAAATGTGACATACTTAACAATTATGGTATTAAATTGGAAATTTTGGCAAAATACCCACAATTATGGCATTTTCGCAGGGCAAATGTGGGAACCTTAAAATTTTTTGGGCAAAAGTTAAAATTTTCAAAAGTGTATTAAATGTGCATAATAAATGCATGGGTTCAATCACTTACCACATGTCTGTTCCCCTCTAGACGATGAAATGTACACAGCTAGTCTGACAAGTCTGTGATACTATGAGACCTGCCATAGCTCTAAAAATGCAAAAAACAAAAAGAAAATTCTTACCCAAGATCTAGGAGCTCATGAGTGTAAAGTAACAAATGAGAAGCCCTAATTTCTATTTATACTTGGTGAACCTAAACCCTAATTTTTTGCCCAATACCCTAATCGATCTTTGTGGACCCCTGAATCTTTAAACTTCTATAACTTACCAATCGTGACTCCCTTTTTCAAACAGTTTGACCATGTGCGCACTATTTTATGTTTTCAACAAATTAATACTCATTCAGTATTTTTTTTCTTAATTTGTTGAGGGGGCATAAATCTACCTGCTATTGTCGGGGCATGTTGGGACAGGATCCAAATTAGATATTATTTGACACAATGCCCAAAATCACATTGTATCAAAGAAGGGCAAATGTAGACACCCAAAAATGGACATGCTTGTGAGTTAACATTAAATGGCTAAGTATTCCTCTATTAATTAATGGTTCTTTAATCATTATTTAATCATCATTTATTCCTCTACAACCCAATCTCTTAATCATTTTCTTATAATTAACATTGTTTAATTAGTTAACCTAGTTAATTAATATTTATTGATTAATCAAGTTTAATTTCCTAAGTTCGATAGTTTGAATTTTATTATTCAAATTATCTAATTTTTCTTCTAAATTAAATTAATTTCTGATAGGATCACACTAACTCCACACTTCTTTGTTAGGACCTTCCTAGATTCCTAACTCATCTGACTTCCCAATCTCTTGATTAGGGTCTTACAAGGTATCCCCTTATATTTTAAGGATCTTTCCTAGTGTCCTTAATCAAAGAAAAAATTCTCTTCCTCCTAGGTGATCTATCAAGGTTTAAAACATGCTCACTCTCTTCAAGCTCCTTTCACCATAGCAAGTGGGTTCAACCTCCTATGCACGTGTAGAATCTTGCAAGGGTGTGGAGGTTATCAAATGAAATTTCTTACAATATTCTTGGTTCATATTTTCACTTCTTTCAATTCCTTTTCTACTGATCTCTTTGAACTATCAATTCAAGCCTTGTAGCCCCTATTAGGTCTCCTACTCCAAGATTTTAGGATTTTTTCCTAATTTCTTCTTAAGGACCTTCTAAAATAACCTCAAATTCTTTAATTAGATATGAAACCCTAAGAGATCTTGTGGGTCTTGGATCTCCTTGCATCCATACAACACCCTATGCACAAAGTGAGGGTTTCAAGGACTTGTAGGAGCTCTCTATTCAATAAATTGGAAATGCTTCCAAATGGATTAGCCAAGGCTCTAGATCTTTAGCAGGAATATTTCTAGTCCCAATACACATCTCCAAGTTCTTGGAATCACAATTTATAGCCACCCTTGCAAGTAAACTCAAATTCAAGTCCCTTGTTCCTAGTTGGGCATTAACAAAGCTCGCCTAGGGAAAGGTCACAAAATGAACAAAAATCATCTTCTTGCCTCCATCTTGACTATGTACATTGTATATTGACTCCACTTCCATGTCCCAAAAGGTTTTAATGAACACGCAGTGGGATTTTATGGGGGAGTCATTTTAAGACTGCTACCTATGTATAGGTCGGTGAACTGGCTAAAAGAAAGAAATTAAAACAATACAATCTAACCTAGTTGCTAACTCACAAAACTATGCAAAAATGAAGGGAAACACTGATACCAATAAAAATTCACAAATAAACTACTATATTAATCCATTTGATTTGATTGTTGCTTCAACATAGTAAGACTGTGGCTCAACTGTCTAAATAAGGAATTGATTACAACATCAAAATGTCTCAAAAAACATCCAACCTTTGGATTCGATCCTTAGGAGGTTTAAATACTCCTTTAGCATGTGTGTAAGGTGGTTGAGGTCTTCAAATGACCCAATTCCTTCTTGGAGACCTCTAGGACAAAAGTTGTTGAGCAACTTTGTAAAGTTGCAAAAGTTGTCATGACAACTTTCTGACAACTTTTCAACTTTTGCATTTATTGCTATCCAAGGTGCTCCAACCTATCTTAAATGGAGGAAAACATGCCTTAGGCCAATTTAGTGTTAAATTTTCTTACTCCACACATGTTGGAGTCTTTTAACATCTTGGACCTAGTTACACCTACCTAAGTTCCTCAATCAACCAAGTACACTCAAAGACTAACTAAGACTCAAACTCCACAAACTTAATCACCACTAACCTAACAAGCCAAAAAAATTACAGAGACTCTCTAGGAGTCTTTCCTAACTAATTAACTTGGCTAGAGTCAGTACAAGCCAAAATTAGATAAGGCACTTAACTAGTACCTTAGGTGCTCCTACACCAATTTCCTAAATTAATTTAATTTCATGTCAATTTCCAATTAATTCTATTTCATCTAATTTTAAGCTAATTTCAATTAATTTCATATTAATTCCACATCTCTCAAAAATTAAAATTTTAATTCAATTTAGATTTTCAAAAATTAGAAAACCAAAAATATGAGAAAATAAAATTAAAAAATCCTCATAAATAGAAAAAACATATTTTTGAAAATCAAATATCTCTTCAAAATAAAAAATTAAATTCTTTTCCCAATTTGCATTTTGGAAACTTTACATTCGAAATCCAAAATATCTTTCCTAATCTTATCTCATCCTCACTTTTTGAGTTCAAATGGGAAACAAAACTTTAATTCTGGAAACTTAATCACAAATTTGGACATCAAACTTATGCTAGTCTTTTATCAGTTTATTTATCATATTTTCTTGGAGCTTTGAGTCAGGATGCTATCAGAATCACCCCTGAGTGCTAGCTAGTCACATACCAACAAAGTGAAGGGAAGAAACAAAAGGTTTGGAGCATCAAATAGTTTGATTTGAATTGTTTATTTCAGCTTATGTGATCGCCATGCTTGTTATTCTATTATTTTTAGGGCTTAATTTGATTTATAGTTTGTAATTTTGAATAAGAAGGTTCTATTAATCTCTCTTGCTTTTGTCTTACATATTTTTCCTACAATAGTTATGCCTATCTCATCCCTCTTATGCCTCTTCTTGTATTATTCCTCTCAAGTATTCTTCTTCCCTTATGTATTCCATGAGATGATCCTCGTCTTCCCACCTACCCTATTGAGTTTTTCCCCCTACATCTCATGTTCATACCACTATTGTTATGCCTAATTTTGTTGTTCAACCCACTTCTTTTGTGCCTACTCCCATGTTTCTTACACTATTATTATCCCTATTTATTATGTTGTTGTCATATTGTGTTGTCTCTTATATTTAAAAAATATAATGGTGGAGGAGATCCTATGACACATTTAAGGTCTTTCAATGCTAGACGTTTTCATTCTATATATGATAATAAGTGATATAATCTAGGTAGGGGGTCTAATGAAGGAAATCGTAAGTTAGTTACAAAAAATATTCAACAACATGATTTCACACAATGAAAGGAGAAAATACACATGTGAATCAAATCATTTAAGTCTCTATAATAGGCTTACAAACATGCTCATGCGTGCCTTCACATTAGTACATAATTCAACAATGAATCATAAAATTGATTGTTTGTCATTGAGAGGATGAGCTATAATTTAAACATTCAAATCTTCTCTTAAGTATGTTTCCATACATTCTATCCACAAACTAAGGTACAACTTAAGAATGAAATTATCTTAATATATTTATAAAAAATAATTAAAATTTCCTCAACATTTTTCTTCTCCCCTTCTTGTTTTTAGTTATAATTTAAATGACAATTGTTTTCCTTCTATTGCTTTAAAAATTTAGCAACTAGAAGTCAAGAGGAGCACCTTTTTAGTCATCTTTTAATGACTTATAAGAAAAATATTTAAAATTATTAAATAATTGCTCACTGCCTTATGCCTTACCAATCAACTACAATATAAAAATGATACTTTTTTCAATTCAAGTACACTCTAAATGAATTGTATTAATTATAATAGGTAAAACACATCGCATGGGATGATATCACACCAAGCATAGACCATAAATCATGATAGAAACATGCATAAAAAATCCAAAAAATAGCATAAAAACTATCTTGTGATTAACAAAGACCCTAACTTTTCACAACTATATGCATCAAGATTCAAAATAACATGCCATTTTTAAAATTTTTTTTATTATTTTCCAAGAAAAATTCAAATATGTAAGTTTATAAGATTTAGATTCCATATTAGGTATTTGCAAGGCCTACAATAGTCTTATATTTTGTATGTTGAATTTTTTATATATTTTTTATCTATGCCCAACATTGAGTAAGTGTATCCAACATAATAGAGTTCTCTAATTTGAAATGAAACCATTTTACTATGATGAAACAAAGACTACCAATTTATCTCACTCTACTCATAAACGCTTGGAATACTCATTCAAATATTCACTAAATCTTGTGATGATAATCACTTAACCAAATGATCTCAATAAAATTTATTTCTAAGTGGTGTGAATCATGTTCCAATATACCTATAGAAAATATTGCAATGAGAAATCTATTCCACACTTGTAATAACATATAGAAAACTATTGTATGCTTCTATCAACTTGTAGATGACTTGTAACATAGTTATAGGTATGTTTGTGGCCTAAAGGAAACCTATAAAATTGCTATAGTAGTCTTACAAGTATGTTTGTTTGATTAAAAATAAAATAGAAACTAAAGCAATAAAAATTTTCTTTAACCATACCCTACTATTATTTTAGGTGATGTAGGATCATTGTGCTAAGATCAAAATTCTCTTACATGATTAAATTATTGACTAAGATCTTCGTATATACTTCTTTTTTCATATTGAAGAAGACTTGAATTCACCACCATTTATGTGCCTGAATTTTCCATTGGACCAAATAATCTTTCCACATACTTTGAAATATCATGATATTATATGGTTATAATCACTTTTACACAAGTCTACATACTCTTTTATAATTTGATCAATTCTTTTAACAGTCACTTCGATGTGAATGTTAGTTTGAACCTGTAAATATATTGAAAAAATCTAATTGTAGACAAGATCCAATGAGAATATAGATGCTTATACATTACTTTATTACATTCCTTATGTTCTAACATACATTATGAAATTATTGATGATGACCTTCAAAGAATTTTTGCTTGAGGCATTGTTGCTTTCTAACGAAAGATGTACCTAAATGCATATGCTTCTTTTATAAATTTGTGTCAACGTGAGGAATGTTGAACTAAAGTTTCTAGAAACTAATATACTAAGGTATGAATCTTCTAATGTCCCTCCACATCATCGTATTAAATTTCTTAGTTTCGAAAGCAAATTAGCTTCCAAAAGGTGAACAAAAATAAGAGAAAAGGTAAAAAAATAATTATTTTTATTTTGCTACTATTTCCAATGTTATTACTTTGAAGCCTCGAATTGTTTTAAAATTGGTAAGACTTCATGAATAATCTTGCAAATATGATCACATTTCCTGAGGTATTATATCATCAAATACATTGCATAAATGTTATGATGAGAAATAAATTTATAATTATGATGAAATTGGGATTCATGATACGTAGCATCTTATAATGCTAAATCATGAGATTCAATATATGAACACGAATAATATATTTCATGTTGAACATGTTATTATGGGGACATAATTTGGTTGCTCCTCTTCATTACATTTTATAGATTTATATAAATATTTTGTACTGAGAATTTATGTAATATTGTGGATTTTAAGTGTGGAGGTTATAAAGTATAAATTAATAGAATTGAAATATTTATTTGTATGAATATGATGCAATTTTAAGTGTGGAGGTTATAAAGTATAAACTAATAGAATTGAAATATTTATTTGTATGAATATGATGCAATTTGTAGATATGTTCAATGAGAGGTTAGTTATGGTATTTCTTTGCTAGTAATTATTTTTCTATATGATGAAATTTTACATTAAAATTATTAATAGTTATTTGTACGAACTATAGATGTAGATTTCAAGTTCAACTATGTTTGTATTGATCCTTCTTGTAAATATAGTGCATATATATAGATGATTTTGTTTGATCATCATTTTTGACTAGACGCATATGTACATTTACGAGTTTCACTTAATATGAGTAATCTAATATTGATCGAGACTATGAAATATATTATTTTTCCTTTGGCACTAGTTGTAAATGTAGTTCTTATTTTATGTCATACTATTCCTTCTTCAAATATATTTTTATATTACTCGAGTGCCCATCGATAAAATAAAATATCATGTAGTTCCTTCAATTTGTAATGTTGAAAATTGCACACCCATTCAATTTTAGACAATGTTTTATACTCATTTTGACTTTCATGTACCTTGGTGTATTTTTAGGTTCATTTCAACCCTTGCATTGGCCTTAAATTTCATGCCATGATACAAAGGCCTTGTGACCCCTAGGTATTTTTCTCTATTTTTCAAGATGATATTACAAATATTTAACCTTATGTTTTTCTTGTGTTTTATCATTTTATAATCAAAATGATATCTATAATGTGATGTGTCAACATTCTATAATGGTTTCTCATTCAATGATCATTTCTAAGTATTTTAACATAGATACTACCTACCTAGGTCAATGGTAATTACTTGAAATGAATCTATATGACCTGCTAGCTTCTACCTCTTCCCTCATTTTTTAGTCTATCTTTAGTTTTTTAATGTAGGCACACACTCTCTCACTTTTAATCTCTTCCATTCTCAAGCTATATACAATTGGATTTATTAATTAATTAATTTTTAAATTTATAGGCATTTTGAAGAGCAATCAACCACATAGTGGTTTAATACTTTCATATTTGTTGTCAATGTCTATTTTTTATTTTATTTGAAGTAAATCTTAAATTATTTAGCATATTTATTTACATGAATTCTTGGAATATTGTTGACGTGTTCCCAATTTTGATTGAGCATATTGAGTGAACTATTGAATTGAAGTTGAATGTTTTCTAGAAGTATCTTGATGTTCTAGGCCATAACAATGACAACATGAAGTGTGTAGATGTTTGCATGATGTCTTGGTATCCTAGATTTTGACCTTTAAAATTCAGTGCCAAGTTCCTTATTTTCTACTATGTATGCTTCTAAACATAGATTAAAGTTAGCATTTTCATTCTTGAATCATATTAATATAAAACTAAATTTAAAGCAGATAAATTTTACCTTTTACACAATGTTACATAAACACATCAAATATATTTTGTAAAGATGATGTGACTATTATTACTATAAATCCATGTTTCTTTATCATAATTAAGTCATCTTACCATGGATGCATTTATAAAAACCCCGAAGAAACCACCACATGAGAATAATGATGATTTACACATGTTTTATACAAATTTATGAATAAAGAACATTGGTGAGAGAATAAATCTAAGAGCTTAAAAATTTATAAGAATATAAGAGCTTCCTACAAGGATAAAAAGTAAATTAGTCTATATGCTTTCATATTAAATAGATAATTTGTTCAATCTAGAACGCCAAAAGAGCTACAATTGACACAACCTATAGTTCTTATAAGCATAATGAATTGGCTATTTGCATGCCTACACAAATTCCATATGAGAAAAAATTTATACATGAACCAATACAAGATGAAAATAACAAATGAATTGTAAATGATAGACCTAGAGACTCACTTCATCTTTATAGGTGTTTCAAAATACTTGTATGTTCCAAAGAAATAAAAAATATTAAACATGTTCAAAATATATTTGAGAAAATGCAAATTCAAGTAAAAATGAGCAATGGCTAGGAAATGACAAATAAAAATTAGTGCATCTTCAAGACATATTTATTAAAAGTTCTACTTTCTATAATTATAGGAGTGCCTAATATAAGATATAGTGGTTTAACTTGTAGATTTTTATTCATGACTAGGATGAGGATGACCTTATGGGGGGGAATATTTTTCTAATACAGTTGTATAAGAATTTGCGATTTTGATTTTCTTTACTTTCAATGATATTTTATGATTTTAGTTATAATTAATTTAGAGGATCCAAAGTCCTATTTAGTGTTGAATGTTGAAGCAAATGACTTTGAATATGTGTTCATGTCACTTATTTTTGTATTATCTACATATTTTTAGTATAAATTTTGGATGATAGAAAGTTATGGGGTGATTGACACTCTCATCATTTTGTTCAGAAATATAGCTTGATAGATTTATGATATAAAGTTGGCCTTTTTGATTGATATATATGCTTGTAAATTTTTGGTTTATGTATTTGATTGTATTATACTATTGTTGAGCTTTAGCTTTGTTATGTACAATTTTCATTCTCATTTCAACTTCTATATTGTGCCACATGTCTTGTCTATTGACTTGTATGCCTTTCATATGTTACTTTTTGACTATGATTGTACCTATGTTTCTATTGTTGTGGGCTTACTCCCTTATGCCATTTATCTTTTCTTCTTTGATGATCACTCTATATAAATGATTACATCTTATATTTCACTTGATTATGTTTTATCATGCTTACATTATCTTATCCAACACTTTGGCTATTACCAATTAATCATTATCCTCATCATTGCAAGCAATATTGATAGTACCTATACGTGATCTCTTATTACATGTGCTTTTGTGGTTACATCTTGCTATCCTATCTCATGTTTTTCACATGATAATATCTATATAAATAATTTTTATAGTTTTCTTGACCTTTGCATGATCTCATATATTTTACATGTTACCTACATTGTTTCCTCTCTTCCAATTAATTCCAATCACTTGTTACATAATTATTTACCTTTGCATGACCTCATATAATAACACTAATCCTATTTTGGTCCAGCACTCCTTTATAGACCTATGATGTTTTAATTTGAAAATAATGGCTCCTTATATATTTATAACACTTTATTTTAATGGCTCCTTCATAATCCCATATTTATTTTGATTATACTAGTCCATTTGAAATATCACATCTCTCTTTTGTTACTTGAACACATTATTGCCAATATTGTTAAGTAGTTGTTAATACTTATTCCATATATCTATTATATACTAATGAAACAAAGATAGATAGTATGGGAGCATGCATCAAAGCCAGTGTATAAAGTCAATCACATGGAACACTTCAAATGAAGACAAGAAAGAATACTACACCTTGATTTGATCTAATAAGCAAACTCAAATATCAATATTTTTCTAAGAACATGTGATTTTTTTATCTTCGTCTATAATCTTCTCCTTAAAAATCTGATATAAAAGATAAAGTCAATTTGACTATGGTCATAGATACATTTTTTCAATTGGGGTCCTACCCTTTTATTTCATTCACTAGTATCTCATTTGATGATCATTCCATCTAAATGCTTACATGTGCATGCTTAGATCCTATATGTCACATTCTTATACTTTATCATGCTTATCAGTGCTTACTTGTTCTTATATAGAATTCTGACTATTATCACTTAATCATTGTCCTTAACATCCTGAGTAATACTGTTGGTACTTAAGAGTTATCTCTTAAGTTATATATGCTTAAATTGTGGTTATATTTTCTATATTATCTCATGTTTTGTACATGATGACATCTATATCATTTTTTACATGATTATTTACCTTTGCATGATAATTTATTTTAAATGTTATATTTTCTCCTCTTTTCTAATTACTTGCATCATTTGCATGCAACCAATTTGAAGGGGGATGAATAATATCACTAATACAATTTTGATGGATTCTATAGAGACCTATGACATTTTAAACATAATGGTTCCTTCATAAACCTATATCACTCTGTTTTAAAGACTCCTTCACTTTCTTTTGATTATGTTAGCTCATTTGTAGACTCCTCACATCCCTTTTGTTTACTTGAACATATTATTGTCGACATTTTTAAGTAGTTATTAACTCTTATTTCAAATATCTATTAGATAGTAATTACAAAATAAGGTACATGGCATGGGAGCTTGTGCCAAAGAAACTGTATGGAGTCAAGCATATGGAACAATTAAAGTGAAGACAAACCAAAAGATTACAATTTGAATTGGCCAAAATTTACCTAACTCAAATATCAATACCTTTCTAAGAATAAGTGGTTTTATCATCTTCAATCATAATATTTTCCTTTAGAATTTGATTTAAGAAAAAAAAAAAAAGAGTCATTGAGACACCTATCTTCATCCTTAGTCTATTTATTTCTTAAATTCAATTTTGGTACAACAACTAAATTTACAAGGGGGCATATAATATCATTAATACTATTTTGATGGCTCCTTCAAAGACCTTTTCTAGTTTACTTTGAACACAATGACTCATTCATATCCATATATCACTTTTGTTTAAATTTTTCTTCAAATTTCATTTGATTATGTTGGCTTGTCTGCAATGTCACTTATCTTAAATTTCTACTTGAACATAATGCCATTGACATTGTTAAGTAGTTGTTAATTCTTATTCAACATATCTACTATTGAGACACCTATCTTCATCTTTATCTATTGATTTTCTAATTCAATTTCAGTACAAAAACTAAATTTAGATGGGGCATCTAATATCACTAATACTAGTTTGATGGATCCTCCAAAGATCTGCAAGACATTTCCTTGAATATGACATCTCCTTCATAATCATATATCACTTTGTTTTAGAGGCTTCTTCACTTTAATTTGATTATTTTGGCTCATTTTCAATCTCAGATCTTTTTTTTGCCTGAACACATTATTGATGATATTGTTAAGTAGTTGGTAATACTAATATTTTATGTATATTAGCCACTAATCACTTGAAAGAAGATAGACTGTATGGGAACATGCCTCAAAACCAAAGTGTAGAATTGAGCTAATATAATAATTCAAATAAGGACAACCCCAAAAGGCTACAAATTGAATTGTTCAAAATAGGAAAGTCAAATATCAATTTTTATGTAGGCTCCTCCACTTTCTTTTGATCATGTTGGTCCATTTGCAACATCACATCACTTTTTTTATTTGAACATATTATTTTTGACATTGTAACATAGTTGATAATGCTTATTCCATATATCTATTAATCACAAAAGAACATGATTGTTATGGGAGCATGTCTTAGAGCTAATGCGTAGATTCAATCTCATAGAAAAAAATCAAATAAAGAGAAGCTAAAAGAGTACAACTTGAATTGATAAAATACCCAAACTGAAATATCAAATATTTTTCTAAGAAAAAGTGAATTTTCCCATCCTCATCCATAATATTCTCCATAAAAAATTAATTTTGAAAATAAAGTCATTCAACCACCTTTCTTCATCCTCAATCTATTGATTTGTTACTTTTTATTGGTTTTCATTGCACCAAAAGATCGACCTAATAATGCTTGATACAACCACTAGACTTATAGAACACAAGAGGTGGTTAAGCCATGTTGCAAACCCAAGCACTACACCATACATCCCAAGGAGACCAAGGACACACACCTTGCAACAATCCCCCAACACAAGTGTGAGGGTCAAACTCGTGACCTAGGCTCTGATACCAATTGTTGGTTGTCTTTGCACCAAAGGATTGACCTATTAATGCTTAATACAACCATTATACTTATACAAAACAAGAGGCGATTAAGCCATGTCATGAACCCAAGCACTGTGCTACACATCACAAGGAGACCAAGGACACACACCTTGCAACACTTTCATTATGAAGGCTCCTTCATGTAATCCTGCATCTCTTTCTTTTAAGGCTCCTTCACAATCCCATATTTCTTTTGATTATATTGTCTCATATGCAATGTATCACATATCTCTTTTTTACACTTGAGCAAGTTGTCAATATTGTAAGTAACTTTGTTAATATTTATTTCACACATCTATTAGATACTAATCACAAAATAGGATAGATGATATGGGAGCATGCCTCAAAGCCAATGTGTTGAGTTGAGCCCATAGAATAACTCAAACAAAGTCAAGCCAAAAGACTACAACTTGAATTGATCAAATACCCAAACTAAAATATCAACATTTTTATAAGAATAAGTGATTTTCCCCATTTTCATCTATAATCTTCTCCTAAAAAATCTGGTTTAGAAAATGAAGTCATGAAAACACCTATTCGCATTCTTAATCTATTTTTTTTAATTCAATTTTGGTGGTTTATTCCTCCTAAGAAATTAAAACTAGATTTAACCTTTGATATTTATTATTGAATGCAATATTTGGGATCAAACTATGTATGCTTTTTTAATTTGGATTTTTAGAACACACTCAGTGATCCATCATCAAGAAAAATGTGTTCAGAAAGTTCAAAAAAAAAAAGTATAGCCAATTTAATCCAAAATATTGTATTTAATAATCTGTCTTCTCCTACTTCTCTCTTGCATCTTGATGATGGATCACAGAATGTGATCCTAAACGTTAATGTTAAAAATTCTCTCACAATCGAATCTAGAAACTACAACAACATTCTTATGGATTGTGAAAAGCTAATAGCTTTAATGACCATTTTAGATCTTATTCCAAACCAAAGGTTGTTTAGCTAATTTTGTGACACCATCCTTTGACTTCTACTTTTCATTTGGTTTAGACTATAATATATACCCCTCATTTGTACAAGATAGTCCCATATTACTATAAGCATCTCTAGACCCAAAACCCACAAACTATGAAAACACCTTTCCTTTCCTTTTCTTTTCTTTAATTTGGCTTTTTAGAAGACACTTCATGATCCATCATCAAGAAAAATGTATTCAGAAAGTTCGAATAAAAAAAGTATAGCCAATTTAATCCTAAATATTGCATTTAATAATCTTTCTTCTCACACAATTGAATCTAGTTACTACAACAACATTCTTATGGATTGTGAAAATTTAATAGCTTTAACGACCATTTTAGATCTTATTCTAAATCAAAGATTGTTTATATTATATTAGTTTCTGGATTCGATTGTGTAGATTTTTTTTTTATCATCAACGTTTCAGATCATACTACATGATCCATCATTAGGATGCCAGAGAGTAAGAAGAACATAAGATGGCAGATTGCAGATCTAGAAGACAATAAGATGGATCACAGAGTGTGATCCTAAACGTTGATGTTAACAATTCTCACACAATCAAATTCAGAAACTACAACAACATTCTTATGGATTGTGGAAATCTAATAGCTCTAATGACCATTTTAAATCTTATTCCAAATCAAAGATTGTTTAGCTAACTTTGTGACACAATCCTTTAATCTCTCTTTTTCATTTGACTTAAACTATAATATATACCCCTCATTTATAACACGTGAAATGTCTCTCACGAAAATACAGGATAGTCTCATATTACTATAAGCATCTCCAGACCCAAAACCCCACAAACTAGAAAAACACCTAACCTTTCCTTTCCATTTCTTTTACTTGACTTACACCAATACATCTATGGGCAAACAAATTGGATTTGAAAGCGGACAGCATGGGAAAAAAACTTCCCGTTCCAAGATAATTTGCGCATCTGGTCCGTAAAGCTTTTTTCCAAATGACACGTTTCTATTCGTAAGAGTTGTAACAGTGATGAACAGCGAGGAATGGAAATAATGGAGTAGTCGTTGAAGTTACAACAAGGACAAGATGATATTTTTGATGTCGTAAACCATACAAATGGCGTGGCGGAACAGAAGTGAAGTCTTCTCATCCGTCCTCGTTCAAAGAGTACGGCAGCTCGGCGTGCAGACGCGGATGGAGGAAGCTCACGCGGGCCTTTCCCTTCCCTTTCACGCTGCATAAATATCGGATTGCTTTCCACGCGGTTCGATTGATGATGGGGTTCGAGCAGGCAGGCCGATCGTGTTGAATCGAGTCGCGGTGCTGATAATTTCAGCCATTGAATCTTTTGTTTCAAGGTGTTCTTTCCCGAGCTGCACGATGTTTAACGGAGAGAAAGGGTGTTAAGTAGGGTTTTGTGAAAAAAGTTTTCTGTGCAGTTGATGATATAGCGTTTAAGTTTGCTTTGAGAAGGTCTATTTTGGTTTTGTTTAGGTCTGGCTTGAATCTTTGAGGGATTATTGTTTTCGTCAATTGTCTTCTCGTCGATTTGTGACATCTTGTAAATTCGGAGGTTTTGATTAAACCTTGCTTAGTGGTCGGAATGAGAAGAACAGATTTTGCGAGGCAGGAGGTTAGGGTTTTGTAACGGATCTAAGGCGAGAAGCTTTGAGTTGCAAGCAGGCGGTGCAAGGGTTTGAGTTTTGAAGTTGTATTTTGCCTAAATTGTCTTTGAGTTTTTAGGAATGAAATGTTGGAGTGATTAGGAGCTGAAGAAGGATGGATTTTGGCGGAGGTGAGGGGGAGGAGATCGGGATGCGAATGCCGATGAACTATGAGTCAGTACAGGAACCTGCCAGGTTGAGGATGTTGAACACTTCCAGCAATGGCGGTGGTGTTTCTGCTTCTGGTTCGGAGGAGATCCGTGGGACTGGAGCGGAGGCTGCGGGGGGTAAGAAGGCTTTTGCGTACAGAGAATGCTTAAAGAATCACGCGGCCAGTTTAGGCGGGCACGCCGTGGACGGCTGCGGAGAGTTCATGGCGAGTGGCGAGGAAGGGACGCTGGAAGCCCTCACCTGCGCTGCCTGTCATTGTCACCGGAACTTCCACCGCAGAGAAGTGGAAGGAGAGCCTTCGTGCCCTTTCTGCAACAGGAAACGAGCCGCCTTTGTACCGCTCAGCTCTTCTCACGCTCACACGCCCTTGCCCTTGCCGCAATTCCCTTCTGAAGAGCACAACAGTGCAGCGGGGACATCGGCCGCGGCGGCGGCTTTGGCCGCGAGGAAGCGCTTCAGAACAAAGTTTACTGTCCAACAGAAGGAGAAAATGTTAGTATTTGCAGAGAAGATAGGGTGGAGGATTCAGAAGCAAGACGAGCCGTCTGTGCAGCAGTTCTGTGCTGAAGCGGGCATCAAAAGGCATGTTCTCAAGGTCTGGATGCACAACAACAAGAACACCCTTGGGAAAAAGGCTTAGAACAGCTTCGCAGTTCTCATTTCTCAATTCTCAATTCTACTCGCCCGCCTTAAAACAAATCAGATTTGATATTCGATTTGAAGCCGGTCAGTTGCAACAAACATTGCTACCTAACTTTACTTTTTGTCTATTTAGTGTTCGCTTTTAGAGGGGAAAGCAAAATCGTCAAAGTTTCCCAACGAGATTGTTCTCGTGTGTACAGTAGTTTCTTGTTACTAGTGGCATTGTATCTGAGTGAGTCCCTCGGATTCTCCACGCAGTTTCGAACGCGCGTCGTTTAAGCTTATGTTCAAGTTGCCATGTTCTTGCTTAAAATGGATTCGTCATGAAAATTAAAATAACATTTTAATTAATTTATGTCATTTTCGGATTCAATTATGTAGATTTGGTTTGCATAAACATTTAGTTCACGTTTCAAAATTTATTACCATAGAAAGCTGAAAGAGAGAAAATCAGAAATCACGTTTGTAGAAAAATCCCATTTGAAGTTGAAAGAGAGAGACAGAAATCACATTTCAAAATTTATTGTCATAGAAAGAAAGAGAGAAAATCAGAAAGGTTGATGCAAAATAAATCTGAATTCATGTGATGTAGTTATTTATGATCATCTGAATTCATTTGATGTAATTATTTATATTCATCTTGTTTCTGGATAGATCCGTGTCTGGTTTATTCATAATATTACAATTCAGACATCAGATTTCTCTCAATTTATAATAGTATTTTTGGATTCCTTTTCTGTAAATATTCGTAACCAAGGCATATTATTTGTGGATTCAATTTGTGTAAAGATTTGCTTTGCATCATATTCCAAGATTAATAGAGAATCGGAAGGGAAAAAACCTACAATCAAATATTGATGCAAAATCAATCTGAATTCATTGAACATATTACTGTAGTTATTTATTTATATTCGTCTTGTTTCTGGATTAATCTGTGTCAGGTTCATGCATAATATTACAGACTGTATGAGGACTCGCATCTCTGTATACGTACAATTAATCTGAACGAATTTCTAGTTCCCAAGGAGAATCGATGTTTACTTGATAACGGCTAGCTTAGAATTTCTGTTTTTCTGAATTTGTTGTTCAACAGACAGAAACAACACAAATCCAGCACAACAGCAAACAAGCACAGAAAAACTTGAGAGAGGGAAAAGCATGCAACACAGATTGAAAAGATTCCATTAAGCATGCATCAAAGATCGAAAAGATTCCATTTCTGTAAGCCGTTGCTTTGATTGCAGCAAAGGTGTGGAAATGGGAGATGGGCGAAACGGCAAAAGGCAAAGGAATTGAACCAGTCATGCATGCACAGAAAAGAGGGAAATGAAAAGGCTACACGGTACCATGATGAAGAGCCTGCCCTAATTTCAGAGAGAGGTAGGTGGGCAGTACCATTAGCCCTCACAGCTAATCTCCATCACTAGTTTCTTCTATTGTGGGTCCTAATTTGACAGACAAAGCTGTCTCTTCCTGTGGAGGCTTCAGCTCAAACGTCAACTGACAGAAAGCTGCAGACTGTTTGGATACAATCACGACTCAAAGGAATGAGAAGACAAAACGACAAACTTTGACTGCAAGCATTGATGGACCAGAGTTGCAGGCTACAAGGAAAAACCATGTGATTGCTGACTCCCTCAACTCCTCCATTCTTATCTTCTTCAGGTATTTTTCTGCTTACTCATCACTCATCACTGCATTCTTATCTTTTTCAGGTAGTTTTCTGCTTACTCATCACTCATCACTAATCACTAATCACTACCACAGAACACTCACACGGTTTCTTAACCACCCAAATAACCAAAAACAATCCCAACGGCACAAGCATGAATACCCATTTTGCCAAAAAAGATTCATCACCCATTCTGCACAAGCATGAATACCCATTCTGCCAAAATGATTCATCACCGACTCTGCCAAAAATGATTCATCACATGGATGATCACAACACAAATCATTTAACGTCATTGCCTGAGAAACTTGTTAGTTCAATGTGGAGGATCATTGCTTGTAGTACACAGCACCTTACTTGTGTCAGAGACAGAAGTATCTGGCCTCTGCTGCACTTTCTTTTCACACTGTTGCTCAGCTGTAGATCATTTGACAACACATTTTTTCTTATAGGATGCTTTGATTTTTCAACATTGTATCATACGTTGCTTTGAAAATGCAAACCATTTGCCGTATATTTTACTTCGAGGTTAAGCATAATGATTTGTTCTTCCTATAGTCTTGTGAGCCCGGGCTCCAGTTATATCTCAGTCGTATTTTGTTTTTTTTGACACCTTGTCTGGGCGAGCTATCAATGTAAATTGAGCGTATTGGTCCCTTCTGCTGTAGTTGGTGTGGTATTTCTTACCACCGTTTTCCACAATATACGCACGTGGGCACTCTAGCTTTGAATATAGACTTTTCTTCTTTGGACTGACACCCTTGGAATTCTAACATGCATGGAAACTTCCTCATGTTATGGATGTACGAGATCTAAATTGAATATCTTAGTTTGTTTGTTTAAGTAAATAGTTGTTAAATGATTCATGAAGATTTGTATAAGATCATTTTTTTTAATTGGTTTTTTAAAAGGGATGAGGTGAATTTAGTAGAATGGATATTTATATCAATTTTTAAGTAAAAGGAATTTTAATTTGTTCATTTGATGTTACAGATGATGATATAGTAAAATATTTAAATCTTCTAAATCTTAAATTAAAAATAGTGGAAGTTGAAAAATGTAAATTGAAATGTTAAGTAGCTGAATAATTTGAGATAGATATTATTGAAATGTGGAGATAGAATTAGCTTCAAGCTTTGTGAAATGTTGACTTTGACCACTATGAGGTTGTGAAATGCAATGATAGAATTTTGCACTTACTTTAAGGTTTGTGAAATGTTGACTTTGACTACTATGAGGTTGTGAAATGCAATGATAGAATCATGGCTTATAGAATTTGATATTAAAATGTGTGTGTGTGTGTGTCTGAGAGAGAGAGAGAGATTGTCTTAACAATTAGAGTCTAGTTATGATAAATCCTTATCCATGTGGATATTAAGACAAGATCATGCTCATAATAAAGTCCAACTTGTTCAAATGGATCCTATACAAACAATTATGCCTATTGCATAATTTCAAGTGTAAAACATGTTTGCCACTTAATGAACATTGTTATAGACCTACAAGGCATAGAGGCAAGTATGAAATTGCATTATTGATGTAACATATCATCCCTAATTTCCACCTGTTTTGAATGAAAATTTGCAATAATTATCAACGTTTATTTGAGTTTATTCACCTTTCCTATAAACAATTATGCATATTGCATAATTTCAAGTGAAAAACCTATTTGTCACTTAATGAACATTGTTACAAACCTACAATACATAGAGGCAAGTATGAAATTCCATTGATAATGTAAAATACTATCATTGATTTCCATTGGTTTTAAATTGCAAATTTACAATCATTATCAACATTTATTTGAATTTCTTCACTTCTCTTATATGTGTTTGTAGAATAAATGCGGGTCAGTTAGACAATGATTTAATTAGATGTCATAAATTAGAACATGACTTCAAATGGATTATTGATTTCTAACAATGTTGCTAAGGTATAAGTGTTGAGATGTGATGTTTGACATGAATAAGGATTAGGGAAAAATGAATTAGGTTTGGTCAGTGACATTTGACAAACTTGTAATCCAAAGTGCAAAGTAAATATAGTTTGAATGAATTGATTAAAATAATTTATTTAATTGTGACACAATTAAACATGATCAATTATATAAATTTTAAAATGATTAATTTAGTTGATAAATAGAATAAGTCTTAATTTGATTTAATTAAAATTTATTTGAAAATTAAAAAAATATTATTTTTGAATAATGGACTAATTAAATTATAATTGACTTGCAAAATTTAATTTTAGAATATTAGTTGTACAACTATATAAAAATTATAATTGAAAATCAAAGCAATGTGATAAAGCTAATTCTTCATTTCTTTAGAAAAAAGGTGTCGGTGATCCAAGGTGTAAGTCCCAAATCTTGAAGACTTGGAAATCTCTCAAGTGCTAGGGGTGTCAAACTTGAGAAGAACACCACAAACTTGTCTTGAGGTTGGGTAGCAAAGATCTATTATTAAGGTGGGTAAGACCTTCACTTTTGTCTCTAGAAGAAAAAGTGGGTGTCCCTAAGATATTGGATTCATGATAAATAAATCAAACACTCTCCTAATGCAAACTATACTTGGAGCACAATGTATCCTTGTAAGATTTGCCAAGGAAACTTCAACAAATGAAGCAACAAACATAATGCAAATTGATGGAATGGGAAAATTTGAATTATAATTTTTTGATGGAAAAGTAGGTCAAAAGTTGCTAAATCTACCAAACTCACTAACTACTTCTATCTTGCCACTTAAGTAAGCCACATAAGCATGGTTATACACCACCAATCCCTTAAGAATTTCTTAGGTAAGGTCAAAGAGTTGGTATCAACATCAAAGCTTAATAAGGTATGCAAATACAATGAACTTATAAAAAAAGAGGAGAAAACTCTATGGGAAAGAACTTCCCTGTAAATAAAGGAAAATATGCTCTCTAAAGTATGATAAGTAAAAAAACCCATATGAGCAAAAAATACTTTGCACATGAGAGAAGGAGAGAGATCATGCAACTCCCTCCCTTCCAAGATATAATTTCATGCATTGATGGAAGATGCCCAACAATGAATGTCAAAGATGATCCCAAGCCCAATGAACAACATTCCTCCCCTTAGGAAGAAATAGAGCTACAAAATATGAAATATATCTTCTCATTATTGAAAGGAATATGAGGAAAGAAAACTCAAGATGTATGACACCTCCAAAGATATTTGTCCCAAACGGTGCTCAGGCATTTCTGTGCCAATGTCAAAGAATGATAAATGTTGATAATATGAATTAAGTACCATATATAATATACGTACAATGACTATGGATGCATGACAATAGTTGGATCAATGAAAATCTTGTATTGCCGCCATTAAAGAAAATGTAGACAAATAAAGAACATGAGAATGAAAAACTTTTATGTCCCAGTGAGTTATCTTGAGAAGATGATGAAAATTTTGTGGCACCAAACCACTAAAAACTATTGACGAAGCATCTTTAAATTTGGAAGTAACAATAATAGATGAAGTGTCCTCAACTAGAGGAGATGAAGTGTCTTCAACTATGGTTGCACCAGTATGTAGAGGATCACTATATGTCAAATAATAATTCCTTGAGGATGTGTGCACACAAGCTGGGACTATAGGTGTCTTAGTATTAGTTAAGATATCATCATGAATAGATGAAGATTCAAAGTCTCCATGCAATTGTTAGATGATAGTCAAAGCAATAAAAATATCCATCACAAATTGAAATGCCTATTAGACCATAGAACTCATCATGTTTGTTAAACTATTTAAACTTCTATCATTCACCATCTAGCTTATGAATAAGTCTAAAGAGATAGGGCAATAGACAATGCTCATGGAAGTGAATCAATAGCCCTTGTTTCCAAGAGAAATAGTTCTCTAAATTTGGATTGATGATAGAAAGATGAAATTGTGGCTTGGGTGACATGATGGACCCCCCCAAAAGTGAAACTTTATCTTAGTTCATGATTACATGCACAATCCCCATAATTCATTAATTAGTCTCAAACTAAAGAAATATAAGTGTGCAACCATGCAAGATACAACAATAAATACACATTTTTAAACAAATGGTGGCATTGATGTCAAAGTAGTATCAAAGAGGATTCATCAAATTTTTAAGAATTATATTATACTCAACTCCATTAGCATGTAATTGTATAGGTCCACAAGTATCATAATTACTTTACCTCTATCATGTCTATCCTTGAGCATTTATGTTTTAGAAGCACAAGTGGTAAGATATGATGGTGAAACTAATTGAAGTATGTTTGTGTTATCATATTGTATCTATTCTAGTTGGTAGAGGTGATCCAAAAGTGTTTGAGGTAACTTACTCAAACAATGACCTTTCTATAGGAAATTTTTATGTTATGACATGTGGTTTGGAAGGAAAGTATGTCTACACATGTTGTATTAGATTCTAGAGTTTTTAGAGTATCTTTTGTGGGAAGGAAGTTAAAAGTGACATAATGGTCATATTGAACACATTGGAATGCTTAGAGTGGGGTGAGAATCAACATGTAATAAAATCTAAACTATTTCATTTGCAAATCAGTCATCAAACCATAACTAAATGTACAACTTGAAAGAAAACCATTCACCACAATAATCAAATTAGGAACACTAATGTTTTTACGTAGAAACACTAATGAGGGAAAACGACAGTAAGATTTAACTCACACTATATGAAACAAGTGTTACAATATACATTTTACAACTCAGTACCTAAGGAAGCACACTACTCCCAGAGAGGACCTAAGATACAATGATAAGAGAACCAACTAAGGAGATACACTATCTCAAAACATGATACATTAAGATTACACTGATATCAAAAGCAAGAATTACTATGGAAGGAGCATCTATCATATGCTGATGTTGCAGTCCCTTTGTAACATGCTTATCCCTTGAAACTAATTTCACACATTTCATCCTTAACTGATTGAATACTCATTTTATTTTTACACACACTTTAACTTATTCTCAAATGATCTATCCTTCTATATATATCCTTTGCTACACCTTAAACTACTAATTAGTTGGGCATCAATAGGACCTAAAGAAGATATGTGTAGTACATCTTATAGGTTGGCCTCGAATCAACCAATCCATAACATATAGAAGATGGAAACTCACAAAAGGATGATAATTAAACACAAAATAATCCTATTATATCAACACATTTGATACAAGATCAAAGGCATCATCCATAACACTTTAACAACCCAAATTAGGTTGGAGCAACAATACAACACCTTACTAGTCAACCTCCAACACATGCCATGACTATATTGTATAAGTATCTCAACACATCCTCCAAATCAAATTAGATAGGTTAGGATCAACCGCAAATAAAGGAACTTATGTTGTGTTAGCAATAGCAATCCACACCACACAATTGAGAGGGGGGGTGAATCAGTTGTGTGTAATAATTGTAAACTTTGAACTTCTAAATTAGATCATCAATTAATAATATAATAGTGCTAAACAAGATGAACAAGATAAAAAAAAATACCATAACACAAAGTTTTGTTCTTGAGGAAAACCCTATCAAGGGAAAAACCCTGGTGGGGATGGAACCCACAAGATAGTGCACTAGCATAAAAATGTTCCTGTTAGGAGACCTAGCCCTATTAGGAGCTAATACAATACATCTAGTACATCAGTCCCTATTAACTGATAAACCCTATTAAAAGGTCCTTCAACCCTATTAGGATTTGATGAGAATAAAAAGGCACACTGCCCAAGATTACTATTGTAAAAAGAAGGTTAAACCCACCTTCAGGACTCACTTTCCAAATACAATGAAGTGAACTTACTGTTCAAATGACGGAACTGATTGATAGAAACTTACTTGCCTTTACAGTTCAATTGAAGTGCACAAGGACTGATCATAGATTCCACTCATACCTCTTCTCTTCAGATCAACTCTAATTACAATGCTCTCATGCACAATCACATATACCTCTCATACATATTCCTTACATTACATTAGAGAAATTACTCTCCTTTATACAAGATACAAATGTCAATTAGGTTAGCTTGATAGGGCTTCCTCAATAAACAAATAATTACATTACCTAATGCCAAGGCACACACAATACCTAATACCAATATAAAACTTACAAATATTAATTTACATGCCAAGATCCATAATTAACGCTCGCTAATCCATAGAACATGTTACAACACCTAGTCGGCTCCCAAACACAATTATCCAAGTTTCATATGCCAGCGCTAACATCAACATGACCCAATCAAGCCACAAATCTCATAATGTACTGTATCATGTCTCTTCTTCCATGCCTTATGCTCACATAACATGACTCTATCTCACAACCAACTTATGCTCAAGACTCAACAACTAACTCTGTCGAATTCTCCATCTCTGAACTATAACCAGTCTTCATCAAAACAATCGTAACTCACTCAAATCATCATATTAAGCTATGCGACCTTAGACATAAGGTATATACATTTTCAACATGATAAAAAAAGCTCACATACTTTGAACTACTGTACAATGTCCTTATATCTCTATCCAACTACTTATAGAAACCAAAAATATAGACTATCTGATACAACCAACTCAAAATTGAAGTATATATAATATATTGACATCAATGAAAAAACCTGAACAAAAATAATAGAAACAATTCCAACCAATATCCAACAATATCCTCTTTGGCATTGATGGTAACATATGTATGAAAAACCATCAACCCAAAAGAATTCATCTTAATACAACCTTCTCAATATCTTCAACAATGCTCCCCCTAAAATAGTAGGAGGTTCTTCACATAACTCTCTCCCCCTTTGACATTAATCGAAAAGGGCACCAAAGTGCCAAATCTGATCAAGCAAATATCTCCCCTTATGATGTATCTTTTTCAAATCTTCATGCATGCAACATACCAGGTGCTCTATTCAAAACAACTTCATCAGTTTTACCTCTGCAACTACTCCCCCTAAGGATTAGGACCAAGCATCAAGTCCAAAAGAATAATAAAGCTCTGATAATTATTGAATTGATGCATTCCTACATCATTTAGTTATCACAAGGCAGGACCATCACTCCAAGCATACCTTCAAAGGTCTCTTTAAGAAAAGGCTTTGTAAAAATGTCTGCAATCTATTCCTTTGTGCTGATGTATTCCAATCTAACTTCCTTCTCTCTCAAAAAGTGATATTTAATTGATATATTCTTTGTCTTAGAGTGTAATACTGGACTCTTGACATATTGACTGTACTTGTGTTATCAAAGTGAATAACAATAGGCTCTTCAATGCTTACCCCAACATCCTTCAACATCTATTTCATCAAAACAATCTGAGTGCAATTAATAACATCAGCTACATATTCTGATTCAATAGTAGATTGTGATATACAATCCTACTTCTTTCTCAACCAAGAAACCAATCTCTTTCCAAGGAAGAAAGCTCGTACACTTGTGTGTTTTCTACCATCCACACTACTTACCCAGTCTACATTAGTAAAAGCAAATAAAGTAAAATCTTCAAATCTATCATACCACAAGCCATAGTCCAAGGTTCTCTTTAGATATCTCAGTATTCTTTTCATAGTATCAAAATGAGTTTCCTTAGGTTCATCTTGGAATCTAGCAATAATTCCAACTGCGTTGGATATATCTAGCCTTGTATGAGTCTGTTAGGAATAACATTCCACAATACAACTGAGAGGGCCGGGGGGGTGTTAATCAGTTGTATGACATAATATTAAACTTTAAACTCTGAATAGCAGGAATATCAGATCCAATGAACATAATGAATGTTAACACAATAACACAATATTTTGGTGTCGGGGAAATCCTATTAAAGGTAAAAACCCTAGTGGGAATTAGCACCCACAAAGGATGTACTGAGAGTACAGTATCCTGATTAGAAGATCTAACCCTGTTAGGAGCTTATTGAAACATTATAGTATATAGTCCTTGTTAGAGGACAAACCATGTTAGGAGTCAAAGAAGAAGGGTGGGCTCACTACCCAAAGAAAGTTAAATCCACCTTCAGAACTCACTATTCGCAACACAAGTGTATATGAAGAAATACACAATCTTTTGAACTGTCCGGCAGAAACTGTCTTTGCTTGATCAGTTCCAATGAAGTACACTAGTAATTCTTTGCTCTACATCCAGAAGACACAATCTTGCAACTTGGACAATCCTTTTTTCATTACATATATTCTCACCATATCTTTTCCAAAGAAAAGACCTTACATATATACCCTATTACATTCTACATGATCATGTCAGCTGATTAGCCTTTCCTAATATACAAAAAATTGTATAGACCCTTACTAAGATACACACAGTATCTAAAACAAGTATACAATAATTACATTACAACAATTAAGGACCGACATCCTTAATTCACATTCTCCAACAAAAATGCATGCTACATCTCTGAAGTCGGATCCCAAATAGGTCTTCTCCAGAACACACCATAGCTGACGTCATCCAGCATTCTGTAACTTGCACTGACCAATGATCATTCTGTAGTGTCTTTTCTTTCATCCCTAAAGCTCGCATATACTGAATCCGAACCTTTTGTAAGATACACCAGAAACATAGAGACTATCTCTATCAACTTCCACTGTCATAATCCAGTAACCAGTCTTCACCAAACCATCTGTAACTTATCCAATATGTAACATTACATGATGCAATCTTGGATATAAGATCACAACATCTTCTTGACTCTCATATGACTTTGCATGATTTGAAACATCCATACAGTGTTCGCACACTGTAATAACCAGCTTGTTCTTTTCACAGAAACATATGTTGACATCAGTGACAAATAAAAAATGACAACAATATGAATTCCCATTTAGTAGCGTAGTGATTAAACATATAAAATGTATCAATCACCACCTTATGCATTAGCAATATCCAACAATCTCCCCCTTTGGCATTGATGTCAACATATGGGAAAATCTATCATCCCAAAGTTATATCAATCCAAAGCTTTGTAACCAAACAATACTCTCATAGTACACCTCCATACAATCTCCCCATATAGTAGGGATTTTCTCATAGCAACACTCCCCCTTTGATAACAATGGAAAAGGGTTCCATACGGTATCAAAAGTCCTCCTTCATCTTCCATGAACTAGGTGTTGAATCACCCAAATATCTTTTGTAAGTTTCCACACACGATCACTCCGCCTGAGGATTAGATCCCTACATCAAGTCCAGAATATGATAAGGCTCTTAAAACCTCTGGATTGATGCATCCCTGCATCATTTAATTCTAACTAGGAGGGGCCTGAACCCCAAGCATACCTCTGAGATATTCAAAAGTATCTTTTGGCAACGGCTTTGTAAAGATGTCAGCAATATGTTCCTTTGTGCTAATATACTCCAATTTTATTTCCTTCTCTGCCACCTTATCTCTCAAGAAGTGATACTTCATAGAAATATGTTTAGTTTTAGAATGCGTCACCAGATTCTTTAACATATTCACTGTACTGGTGTTATCATAGTGGATAACCATTGGCTCATCAAAAGTTATTCCAATAGCCTTCAGCATTTGTTTCATCCGAACAATTTGAGTGCAGTTAATAGCAATAGCAACATACTCTGATTCCATAGTAGATTGAGCTATACAATCTTGCTTCTTACTTAGCCATGAAACCAAATTTTTCCCAAGGAAAAATGCACCACCACTAGTACTCTTCCTGTTATCAATATTTCCTGCCCAATCAACATCAGTATAAGAATGAAGTTCAAAATTATCATTCCTATCATACCATAGGCCATATTCAATTGTCTCTTTTAGATATCTGAATATCCTTTTCACAACAGCTAGGTGTGTCTCTTTTGGTTTTGCCTGATATCTAGCCTCAATTCCAACAACATTAGCAATATTTGGTTTAGTATGAGTCAGATATTGTAATCCACCAACCATTCATCTATACTTGGTCTGAAAAAAATACCGAGTCTCATCATTACTTGATAGTTTATTACCGGTCACCATGGGTGTACCAACTGGTTTACAGTCTTCCATTCCAAACTTCTTTAACATTTCTTTAAGATACTTAGTTTGAGAAATGTAAATGCCATTCTTGTTCTGAGTTATTTGCAGTCCAAGAAAGAATTTCATTTCACCTATCATGGACATCTCAAATTCATTTTCCATTTATTTAGAAAACTTCTTACATAGTTCATCATTGCCTCCAAAGATAATATCATCAACAAAAATTTCTATTATCAAAACTCCATCTTCACTAGTTCTCAAATATAAATTACTGTCAACATTACCTTTTCTGAATCCAAGGTAAAGTAAGTATTTGTCTAACCTTACATACCAAGCCCTAGGAGCTTGCTTCAGTCCATACAATGCCTTCTTCAATTTGCATACCATGTCTCCATCTTTGGATAGAGGAAATCCATCTGGCTGTTCTATGTATACCTCTTCTTCAAGATCCCCATTCAAGAATATAGATTTCCCATCCATTTGATATACCTTAAAGTCTTTATGAGCCGCATAAGCCAAGAACAATCTCACAGCCTCTATTCTAGCAACAAGAGAAAATATTTCTTCAAAATCTATGCCTTCTTGTTGAGAATAACCCTTACATACCAATCTTTTTTTATGTTTCTTACTACAATTCCTTCTTCATTCATTTTATTTCTGAAAACTCATTTAGTTCCTATTACATTTTTGTCTTTAGGTCTAGGAACCAATTCCCAAATGTTATTTTTCTTTATCTAGTCTAATTCTTCCTTCATAGCATTTATCCAAGATTCATCTCTACAAGCTTCATCTGTAGTCTTTGGTTCAAGTTGAGAAATCAAACAAATTTCTTCTCTAGCCTTTGATCTAGTCATTACTCCCTAATTTGTATTACCAATAATTTGCCTTTTAGGATGGTCTTTCTTTACATACCTTAGAGTCTTATGAACCTCAACAGCCTCATTTTTATCAACATCACAAATCTCTTTTTTGCATTCAGCCTCAATAAGTTCTTCTTCATCATAAGTGCCTCCACAGTTTCTAATTCCAACCACAACTTCTGTAACCCTTTGAACATAAGCCCTAATGCTTTCATCATCATTAATTTGTAGCTTCTCCATCTTTGTTTTCTAGTTCTGTAACTTTTCTTGTGTTGGCAAGTTGGCTATACTGATGTATATGACTTAGTATAGTGTTGTCATTATGGCAACAAAGTCATATAGCAATTTGGAGTCAGCGCACTTGATGGGAAGATCAGAAATCACCTAAGTGTTGAAGACTGGATGGTGTACTAAGTTCCTAAAGCTCAGAGCATCAGCGCACATGCGTACGACCGAGTTATGGTGTGCGCCCTGGAAGTTAAGTTGGTTAGACTATATTCGTGCTTAGTTTATGAGTGCATGATCAGATATGCAAGTATGAGAAAGATACATGCAGTTGAAGTTACACAGCCAGTGTGTGCCAATGAAGAACAAAGTAAGCAATTGAATGTTATCATTTTGAGTTGTGGTTATATTCTAATGATGTAAAGGCTATGCGCCTATTGTAATTAAGTTGTTGAAATGTATATATGTTTATTTGTAGACACGCTTGAGCCAATTCAATTGGAAGCGTTGTATGTAATAGGTTTAAGGGCCGACCTAGTTGTTTATTTTGTATGCGCATATAAATATGAGATGCGCCCATTGTAATTGACATAGAAGTTGATATAGAGTTGTGAGAAGCAGGGCATAAGTGTGCGAAGAGACAATGAGATGTATTAGAGATTTGTAAGAGGTCAAAGCATCAGTGCATCAAAGGAACTGATCTAACAAGCAGTGTCACAGTGATAGTTCATCCAGCAAATATAGTGTATCTGAGATCAGAACGTTGTAGCCTCACATCTTGAGCAGTGAGCTCTAGGACAATGCGTCCACTCCCCTAACATGGACTATTATAAAAGACTCCTAACAAGGTCTTACCCTTGACAAGGTCTACTGTACTCAATGCATTGTAAAGAAACTCCTAACAGGGTTAAGGATCTTCTAACAAGGATCATAAAACACTAGTACAAAATATTAGTGGGTGTCAATTCCCACTGGAGTTTTTACCTATTTGGGTTTCCCCGTAACCATATTGGTGTTATGTGTTGATTTCATGTTTCATGTTTCATGTTTATGTGGATATTCATTTCAGTACTTAAGAATTTAAGTTTAAAGATTAAGTAAAAAGATAAAATACAGTGAACACTGATTCACCCCCCCTCTCAGTGTTCCCATTCCTAACAGCTTGCTTGTTATACTTGTCTCCTTCATACAATGCTTCCAATCTTTTCCAAATCTAGTGTGCCCAATCCAAGTCTTTAACTTCAGTAAATTCTCATTCAGATAGTGTGTTGATCAGTTCTTCCCTTGCTACCATGTTGTATGAGAATACCTTCTTTTCATCATCAATAGCTGATGGAAAATCATTCTCAGTCTTCATAGCTACCTTATTCTTTGTAACTAACTAGTAGTTGATGCCCAAACATAGAAAATGAGTTTGCATCTTATTCTTCCAACTGTCAAAGTTTTCAGGATCAAATTTTAGACTATCCTCCCTATAGAATGCCATCTCCAAGATCATCTCAAGCTGTTAAGATTTCTCTCTAAGGACCACAAGCTCTGATACCAATTGTTAGGAATAATAGTCCACAATAAAACTAAGAGGGGGGAGGGTGAATTAGTTGTATGACAGAATATTAAACTTTAAACTCTGAATAGCAACAATATCAAATCCAATGAATACAATGAATGTTAACACAATAGCACAATATTTTGGTGTCGGGGAAACCCTGTTAAAGGTAAAAAACTCAATGGAAATTATCACCCACAAATGATGTACTAAGAGTATAGTATCCTTGTTAGAAGATCTAGCCCTATTAGGAGCTTATTGAAACATTACAATACATTGTACTTGTTAGAGGATAGACCCTATTAGGAGTCAAGAAAGAAGGGTGGGCTCACTACCCAAAGAAGGTTAAATCCACTTTCAGAACTCACTATTCGCAACACAAGTGTATATGAAGAAATACATAATCTTTTGAACTATCTAATAGCAACTTGTTAGGAATGAATGCTGGATGTTGGCAGTCATTCTGTAGCAGTTGTTGTTGCATTCATGACTATGATTATCATTGATGTCAACACAGTGATCTTCTGGAGACTAGCAGAGAAGCAGACAATGTTTTGATTAGTGTATGTGGGATATTGTAGTTGGAGCTATACGATGTTGAGGTTATATTCTTTGATATGTTATTTGTCTATGGTTAAGAGCATAGATAGTAATTCATTTATTCATGGAAGTTATGAGCATTTTGGTGGAAGTAGTATTCAGGCAGTGTTCCTGAGTAGCAGTTTGTGGAAATCGGATGATATCTCCTAATTGGGATGGAATCTAGTTTTGTGCAGTTAAAAGGAATTTTGAGACACATTGATAGTGACGTGGTTCACAGTGCAAACTTTGAGGTTGCACGAGTGAAGAGTTATTGCATTTGGAAGTTGATAGTTTTATGTAATTTTGATGTAGCGTGTGGAAACTTTTATTTTGTATTTGTGTGCCAACTCATTTGTAATTATTTGAGTATGGTATAAAGGAATGCATGTTTTTCCTTATTGAATGTAGTAGTAATGTGAAAGAAGTGTGAGCATGGTATGGTTGAATGCGAATGTAACCATGAAGTGAAGAAAAGAGCTAATGAAGTTGTGAAAGCGAAATTGTGAAGGAAGACATGCGAAGTACAGAGATCTGGTGTAGCAGTGAGTGCGGTTTGGCATAGTGAGGAGGTAACATATTTCATATTATTCTACTAAATAATATTAAGGTCATTTGGATAGTGTGTTCAGTGATCTTACCCTGAAGCTGTTTGGGCAGTGGGTCCTTCTGTCTTTCATAACTCCTAACAGGGTTAGATCTTTTAACATGGATTCAAAATCTCCTAATAGGGATTCATATGTACTGAATGTATTTCATAAGACTCCTAATAGAGTCCATCCTTTCACAAGGAATATTCATATTAGTGCATCTTTTGTGGGCATCATTCCCACCGGGGTTTACTCTTTGATCAAGAGGTTCCCTAGTCAACATATCTTGTGTTATTGTGTCATTGTGTATGAATATCTTTCTATGGTTGGTAATTACATTGCTTACATGGTTAAATGTTGTTGAAGTTGATAAAGGTTATAATTATTTGATAACCGATTCACCCCCCCGCCCCCCTCTTAGTTATCTTGGTGGACTTTACTTTCTAACACAACTGTCTTTTCTTGATTAGCTCTAATGAAGTACACCAATAATTCTTTGCTCTACATCCAACAGACACAAGCTCATAGCTTTGACAATCCTCTTTTCATCACATATATTCTCACCATATCTTTTCCAAAGAAAAGAACTTACATATATACCCTATTACATTCTACATGATCAAGTCATCCGATTAGGCTTTTCTAATATATAAATAATTGCATAGACCCTTGCTAAGATACACACGGTATCTAAAGAAAGTATAAAATGACTACATTACTGTTGGAAACAATTGTCTGAAGGAAATTGCTACTCAAATTATGTATTGTCTTTGATGTTACACTATGTCATAGTCCGCAACATTCAGTACCTACCGAGCTTAGTCGGTCTGCCAGGCAGTAAAATTAGTGCTTACCGAGTTCACTCGGTTATCAAAGAAAATTCAGTGTTTACCGAGTTCAGTCAGTCATCGAAGAAAAGATAGCATCTACCGAGTTCAGTCAGTTTTCGAAGGTAAAGGATTGTCAGTGTTTACCGAGTTTCCTCGGTCTCCGAAAGATTGTAAAAAGTTATGGTCACCGAGTACTGTCGGCCCTTGAAGGATTTTTGCAAATAAAGTTTGCTTAATTCAGCCGACTGTTATACTAAGTAATGTCAATTTGACAAATCTAAAATCATATAAATAAAAGGTCAAATGCGAAAGATAAAAAAGAAGACAGCAGAAGATATATAGAAGAGAGACAGGAAAGGTGTGTGCGAATTTGTGAAGGATGATCAGATATCCTTGAGGAGCAGCAGAGATATATTCGATCAGGAAGGATCACACTTATGCAGAACAGAGATCTGTAATCAGCAAGGCAGTTGCATTATTATACAGGTCATTTTCATTGTTACCTTTTTATCATTGTAACAGTGAATTCAAAATCTCTTAACCGAGTTGGTTTAATAGCCATATTGTAAATCCTCTAACAAGGTGACAATTCCATTGAATTGTTTTCAAGACCTCTTACCAGGCCACTCCTAGCAGGGTGTTTAAATCCTCTAACAAGGTCACACCTAACAGTGTGTTTTGTAACCTTTTACCGGGTTGGCTTCTAACCGGGCATCACTTCAGAAAAGTGAAAATTAGTATCTAGATACATTGGTGGTTTTTCCCATATTGGGTTTCCACGTTAAATCTTGTGTCTCTTGTGTTCTTAATGGTTATCTTAATCATATACAAGTGCTGATAAATATCTAAAGATAATTTACTAATACTTTTTGCATCTACAAAGTTACTGCAATCTATTTACCGAGTGTTAAATAGATAATATTCATTAAGATATCCTAAGGGATCTGGGAAGAAAGTATAGGAAGTGTTTTATGGTTGACTGATTCACCCCCCCCTCTCAGTCACTTCATCCATATTCCATCAATTGGTATCAGAGCTTTTGGTGCTTGCAGGAAGGGTTTCAAGAACCTAAGCTAAAGATCAGGATGTCTTACAAGAGGGAAATTCCAAAGCTCAACAGAGATAACTTTTCAGCTTGGCAAGGTCTCATGCGACTTCATCTGGCTTCCATTGGTGATTCAGGATGCAAATACATTGATGAAGAATACACAGTTCCTACTGGCGCATTAACTGTTGAAGACATTGCAGAGAAAAAGACTCATAATACCATGATGATAGATATTGCATCTGCTCTTAGCTATGAAGAATTTGATGATATTAAAGAATGCACTACTGCATATGAAATGTGGATCGCACTGAAGAAAATATATGGTGGTGATGCAAATGTGAAACGAGCCAAAGCAGAAAGCCTAAGAGGACAGTTTGACAAGATGAATATGAAAGAAGATGAAAACATTGCAAAATATGTTGAAAGAATCAAAGCAAGTGTCAGTGCAATTAGAGCTTCTGGAGGAACAATCTCTGATGAAACTGTTATAAGTAAGGTACTTAGAACATTACTCCCTATCTATGCAATAAGAGTATCAGCTATTCAAGAAAGAAGATGTGAAACAAACCACAATATAACTTTGGATGCTTTAGTTGGAAGATTGACAGCCTTTGAATTAGACAACTATGACAACTATGTTCCAAATTCCAAAAATATTGAGTCAGCATTTGAGGCCAAGGTTTCACTAAAGAAGAACAAGAAAATAAAAGAAGTTCAGTCAGAAAGTGAAGAAGTATCAGAAGAAAGTTCTGATAATGATCTTGAAATTGTAGAAGCATTACTTGCAAAGAAGTACTCTAAAGGGAAAGGTAAATATAAAGGTAAAACTCCTTTAATCTATTTTTCATGTGAAGAAATTGGACATATTGCAGCTAGGTGCCCAAACAAGCAGGTCAAGGAAGAGAAGAGAGGTCACAAGTACTATGGCAAAAAGAATTTCAAATCATTCAAGGATAAAGGTAAGAAAACATGTTTTATGGCTAAAGATTCTAATGATAGTGAAGAAGAAATTGTCTTTATTGCTATAAAAGATGAATCTGATGATGATGAAGATAAGATGGCACTTATTTCTCATATAAGAAAAGATGCTATATGGATAATAGACAGTGGATGTTCACACCACATGACTGGTGACAGGACAAAATTTGAATACCTAGAAGACTGTGATAGTGGCAATGTAAGATTTGGAAACAATGAACCTTGTTGTATAAAAGGAAAAGGAAGAATCTCATTAACCAAAGAACTCATATGTGATAATGCTTATTGGGTTGAAGGACTAAAACATAATCTTCTAAGTGTAGCACAGCTAATCAATACTGGTTTCAAGGTTGAATTCATGAATGGTCAAGCAAGACTGCTGGATGAAAAAGGAAAACTCATTGGATCAGGCAAACAAACAAAAGGTAACTTATTTTATCTTGATCTCAGTGAATATTCATGTTTTATTGCTCAAATTGAAGAAAGTTGGCTATGGCACAAAAGGTTATGTCATGTGAATTTTGATAACATGATAAAAATAAGCAAATTCAAGAAGGTTAGAGGCATTCCTACTTTGAAGAAACCTGATACTGGTCTATGTAAGAATTGTCAGATTGGAAAAATGAGTAAAACTAGTTTTAAAAGTAAAAACTATCAGTCTACAGAGATTTTGGAAATTGTGCATACTGATTTATGTGGACCTATTGGAATACAAAGCTATACTGGAGATAAATTCTTTATTCTTTTCGTTGATGATTATTCTAGAATGATGACTGTCATGTACTTAAGAGAAAAGTCAGAAGCATTTGAAAAGTTCAAATGGTATTTGGCAAGAGTGGAAAAGGAAACAGGGAAAAGATTGAAATGCTTAAGATCAGACAGAGGTGGTGAATTCATCTCCCATGATTTTAACAAATTTTGCATTGAAGAGGAATCAAAAGGTAGGTATCAACTCCTAGAACTCCTGAGAAGAATGGAATAGCAGAAAGAAGAAACAAATCTATTATGGATTGTGCAAGGACTCTAATGATAGAAAAGAACATCGCTATAAAGTACTGGAAGGAAGCTATCAGCATTGCAGTTCATACCTTGAACCGAGTACAATTGAAGAAAGACACATTCAAAACTCCTTATGAATTATGGTATGGCTATAAACCCAATGTAAGTTACATGAAAGTATTTGGTAGCAAGTGTTATATCTTAAAAGAATCCAGAAGAAATAAATTTGATGTGAAAAGTGATGAAGGAATATTCTTAGGATATTCTAGCAAAAGCAAGGCATACAAATGTCTGAATTTGTCTACTCACAAAGTCATAGAAAGTATACATGTAAAATTTGATGAGTTTGCAGAAAAGACTGAAGAAGAAAGCAAAAGGGAACCTGAAAACTACAAAAGATTCATTTACATTGAACCTGAAACATTGGCAGACACAACTATCAGTGAGGAAACTATATCTACCGAGCCGAGCACAGTTACTGAGTCATAGGAAGAAGTTCAAACTGAGTCACAGGAAGAAGTTCAAACCAAGTCACAGGAAGAAATCCAAACTGAGTCTCAGCCTGAAGCTACCGAGAAAATATCTACTGAGCCCGAGCAACCTGAAGAAGAGATCCTAGAAGACAACAACATGAATCATTCAAAAGGCAAGGAACCTACACTAGCCAAATATGTCAGAAGACATCATACACCAGATCAAATTATTGGAAACAAATCAGATGGTACTATGACAAGAAGCAAGCTAAAAGGTACATGTCTGCTTACTGATTTTGAACCTAGAAATATCAAAGATGCATTGAAAAATGAAAGTTGGATTGAAGCAATGAATGAAGAATTAGAACAAATACAAAAGAACAAAACATGGACTCTTGTACCTAGACCTAAAGATAAGAATGTAATTGGAACAAAATGGGTATTTAGGAATAAGTTGAATGAAGATGGTCAAGTATCTAGAAACAAAGCTAGATTGGTATGTAAAGGTTATTCTCAAGAAGAAGGTATAGATTATGGAGAAACTTTTGCTCCTGTTGCAAGATTAGAAGGTGTAAGAACTCTACTTGCCTATGCAGCACATAAAGGATTTAAGGTATATCAGATGGATATAAAATCTGCATTTCTCAATGGAATTCTTGAAGAAGTCTACATTGAACAACCTGAAGGTTTTGTTGATCCAGACAAAAAGGACATGGTCTGCAGGTTACACAAAGCATTGTATGGTTTGAAACAAGCTCCTAGAGCATGGTATGAAAGACTCCATAACTATTTGATTCAGATTAATTTCAAAAGAGCAAATGATAACAGTAATCTGTATATTAAAGAAGGACTGGATGACAAAATTGTATTGGCAGAAATATTTGTAGATGATACTATATTTACAGGGAATGAGGATCAGTGCAAAGAATTTTCAGAGCAAATGAAAAAAGAATTTGAAATGTCTATGTTTGGTTTAATAAAATTCTTTGTTGGTCTTCAAATTCAGCAAAGCAAGAATGGTATATACATTACTCAATCTAAATATATTAAAGAAATACTTAAGAAGTTTGGTATGGAAGATTCAAAACCAGTTGGTACACCCATGTGTACTGGACTGAAACTTACAAAAAATGATGATTCAAAAGATGTAGATCAGACCTTATACCGATCTATGATTGAAAAATTACAGTATGTAGTACACACAAGACCTGATATTGCCTTAGCAGTCGGTATAGTGGCAAGATTCTCAACAAAACCTAAGGAAAATCATATGATGGCAATCAAAAGAATCTTAAGATACTTAAGAGGAACTGAAGAATATGGTTTGTGGTATAAATTTGGAGGCAATCTAGACTTAAAAGTGTTCATTGATGTTGATTGGGCAGGGAACATTGATGACAGAAAAAGTACAAGTGGTGGAGCATTTTTTCTTGGAAAAAGACTGGTATCTTGGACCAGTAAAAAGCAAAATTGCACGTCTGAATCCACAGCTGAAGCAGAATATGTTGCTGCTGCAGTAAATTGTTCAAATATTATTTGGTTTAAACAGTTATTACAAGGTATGAAGGTTGAAATCAAAGAACCAGTTGTTATATTTTGTGACAATACTAGTGCAATAAACATTTCGAAGAATCCAGTGATGCATTCCAAAACCAAGCACATTGCTATTAAATATCACTTTGTCAGAGAATTGGTGTAGGACAAGGAAATCAGATTAGAATATATTCATACAAAAGAGCAGATTGCAGACATTTTCACCAAACCATTACTTAAGGATGCATTTGTGTATCTAAGAGGTAAGTTAGGGGTCATTCCCCTATCCGAGGCTCACTAAATACAGTTTTAGTGATGCATCAACCAGGACATGATTGAAAATCAACCAGTTGATGCAGCATATTCAAGGAATCATTGCATATGAATCAGTACTTGAGGTACATTAGTTTACACCGGTAATATGTGAATTGTCTTTGGCATGTGTTGTCAAAGAGGGAGTGTTTGCTATGTCTTTTCTATTACTTCAAGAAATTTTCAATAGTCAAAAGGAAGAAAAAGGAAGTTTGCTGACAGAGGGAGATTTGAATCTGAACCGAGCTAATTCTTTCAAATTTCTTATGCTATGACATATTGTGTTGCCATCAATGCCAAAGAGGGAGATTGTTGGAAACAATTGTCTGAAGGAAATTGCTACTCAAATTATGTATTGTCTTTGATGTCACACTATGTCATAGTCCGCAACATTCAGTACCTACCGAGCTCAGTCAGTCTGCCAGGCAGTAAAATTAGTGCTTACCGAGTTCACTCGGTTATCAAAGAAAATTCAGTGTTTACCGAGTTCAGTCGGTCGTTGAAGAAAAGATAGCATCTACCGAGTTCAGTCAATTTTTGAAGGTAAAGGATTGTCAGTGTTTACCGAGTTTCCTCGGTCTCTGAAAGATTGTAAAAAGTTATGGTCACCGAGCACTGTCGGCCCTTGAAGGATTTTTGCAAATAAAGTTTGCTTAATTCAGCCGACTGTTATACTAAGTAATGTCAATTTGACAAATCTAAAATCATATAAATAAAAGGTCAAATGCGAAAGATAAAAAAGAAGACAGCAGAAGATATATAGAAGAGAGACAGGAAAGGTGTGTGCGAATTTGTGAAGGATGATCAGATATCCTTGAGGAGCAGTAGAGATATATTTGATCAAGAAGGATCACACTTATGCAGAACAGAGATCTGTAATCAGCAAGGCAGTTGCATTATTATACAGGTCATTTTCATTGTTACCTTTTTATCATTGTAACAGTGAATTCAAAATCTCTTAACTGAGTTGGTTTAACAGCCATATTGTAAATCCTCTAACAAGGTGACAATTCCATTGAATTGTTTTCAAGACCTCTTACCAGGCCACTCCTAGCAGGGTGTTTAAATCCTCTAATAAGGTCACACCTAACAGTGTGTTTTGTAACCTTTTATCGGGTTGGCTTCTAACCGGGCATCACTTCAGAAAAGTGAAAATTAGTATCTAGATACATTGGTGGTTTTTCCCATATTGGGTTTCCACGTTAAATCTTGTGTCTCTTGTGTTCTTAATGGTTATCTTAATCATATACAAGTGCTGATAAATATCTAAAGATAATTTACTAATACTGCATCTACAAAGTTACTGCAATCTATTTATCGAGTGTTAAACAGATAATATTCATTAAGATATCCTAAGGGATCTGGGAAGAAATTATAGGAAGTGTTTTATGGTTGACTGATTCACCCCCCCCTCTCAGTCACTTCATCCATATCCCATCAAGTCATCCGATTAGGCTTTTCTAATATATAAATAATTGCATAGACCCTTGCTAAGATACACACGGTATCTAAAGAAAGTATACAATGACTACATTACAACAATTAATTAGGACCAACATCTTTAATTTACATTCTCCAACAAAAATGCATGATACTTCTCTGAAGTTGGCTCCCAAATAGGTCTTCTCCAGAACACACGCCATAGTTGACATCATCTAGCATTTTGTACCTTGCGCTGACCAACGATCATTCTCTAGTGCCTTTTCTTTCATCCCTCAAGCTCGTATATATTGAATCCAAACCTTTTGTAAGTTACACCAAAAACATAGAGACTATCTCTATCAACTTCCACTGTCATAATCCAGTAACCAGTCTTCACCAAACCATCTGTAACTCATCCAATATGCAACATTACATGATGTGATATTGGATATAATATCACAACATCTTCTTGAACTCTCATATGACTTTGCATGATCTGAAACATCAGTACAATGTCTGTACACTATAATAACCAACTTGCTCTTTTCACAAAAATATATGTTGACATCAATGACAAACCACAAATGACAATAGTATGAATGCCCATTCAGTAACATAGTGATTAAACATATAAAATGTATCAATCACCACCCTATGCATTAGCAATATCTAATAGAGTCAAGTACTGCAATCCTCCAAACGTTAACCTATATTTTGTCTGAAAAATATTTGGTGACTCATCAGTAGTAGTTAGTTTACAACCTGTAACCATATGTGTTTCTACTGGCTTACAATCCTCCATTCCAAAAAATTTCAATAATTCCTTAAGATACTTAGTCTGAGATATGAAAATTCCATCCTTACTTTGAGTGATTTTAAAACCAAGAAAAAATTTCATTTCTCCTATCATAAACATCTCAAATTCACCTTTCATCTCTTCAGAAAATTTATTACTCATAGCATCATTTCCACCAAATATGATATCATCAAAAAATACCTCAACTGTAAGAATTTTCCTAAGGAAAATAATGAAAATTCCAAGATCTAGAAGCTCAATAGATAGCACAATAGAGACAAATATGATATGATCAATGATCAAATAATCAAATAAAATGAATTAATTATAAATTAGGAGTGTCAGAATATATAGGCAATGTGATAAGACTTCATGATAAGGAGATGATATTAGATGTCCACCAAAGGTGGATCATCCTCCATTGTACATAAAAGTATGTTCAACATGTGCAACAATGAGAGGATGATAATGTGATAAGAACACTAAAGGTGGACCTCACACACAAAGAGGTATGAGATGACAACTATCACCAACTAAAGTGGAATTTCTCCTAACCATGTGCTAAAATGAAATGCAAAATATTAAGTGTCTCAATGACAACTAATATGCAAATGCATTATCCTAAGTAAATTTAAGTAAAGTATAATTAGAAAATACTTAATTACACCAACACCCCCCCTTAAGTGAAACTTAGGGGAATGCACTTAAGATCACAATGCTAGATGACAATGCATGATGGGTCATGGCTACTAGGCCATGTTAGGTACCCATAGACAAACTACAAGAGCAATGCAATGCAATCTCTCATAAAGAAGAGAAAGAGGGAAAACCTCATGGGAAAAACCCTCCCCCAAAAAGAGAGATGAATAAAATAATAGAATATGAGAGGGAAGACCTCAAGTGAGGAAAATATCCCCCCATAAGAGAGAAGTGAAAGAGAGACATGGTAGCCTCCCCTTAATGTCGAATGAACACCAATGGTAGATGCTCCAGGCTCAATGTAGAAACTACTCCATGAGTGTAGAACACCATTCCTCCCCTTAGGAAGAAACAAGACCAAAGGTGTATATATGAAGCCTCCTCCCCAATATATAGGAAGAAACCTCAAAATGTATGGAATCTTTGAAACCTTCTCAAGAATCCCCATGTCAATGCTGAGAGGTGCCTCCTCCAAATCATGTATACTAAGCCACTCTGCTAAAAAAGACAAATCAGGATCAACTGAGGATGAATGTAGAACATGTGCCAAAGACCCAAGTGAATCCTCTGAAGATGAAGTGACCTTCTCCAACTGTTGCATCAAAGTATCCACAATCATGTCACCCTCAAAAGAATAATCAAGTAAAGAATGAAGATGAGGGTTAGCATGCTCCCTCGCAACAACTGAAGAAGTATCATCTTCACCAAAGAGAAGATGAATGTCATCAATAATGTCTCCCAAATCTGAAATGTAGGACTCCACAAACAAACCTGCAATGTCTATCAAGCAGTCATCCCATGGAACTTAGTCTGCAAGAAAATGAATATCTTGTTGCACTAAATCACTTGAACCCATGGTTTTATGAATGCAAGCATCATTAGGAGAAATAGTAGAATTAGTCTCAATAGGAGGAGATAAAATGGAAGGCTCAAGAACTTGATCATGAGTGAGAATTGCCAAGTTCAAGTAGCCAAAACTCTCCTGAAAATCTGAATCGTCATTGTAAGTGTGATCATATGCTAAAGAATCAGTGTCATCAAGAGGAACAAAATTTGCAAAGGAGTACAATTGAGAAGAGTGATCCACCATCCTAGTAGCAATAACTGCTCCAGTCTCCAAGTCCTTGATGAAAGTTGAATCAGGTATAAATTTCATAGTCTTCTTTGTCACACCATTTGTAATTTGATAGATAGAAAGAAGGTTATTGGTTAAGTGTGGAACACACAACACTGTTGATCCCTAAGTTTTGTTGTCTATTAGTGTCTTACACTTAGTCATTTTCTAGGCAATGTTGGTCGGTCATCACTGTGACCAAGTCATCATGTATAGGCTGAGTTAAGTATAGACTTATATATTGTATATTTACTGAGTAGTAGTTACTGTCGAGCAAGTCAGAAGGTCGCCAAGTACTTCAGTAATAGTTGAGAAAGCTTATGCTGAGTTGTGTAGATATGTCAGTGTTGAGCACTAGTAAAAGAAGAACAGTCAATTTCGAGTGCCAGAGATTTCACATATCGAGTAAGCCATATTTGATATATGTGTTTGTAATGACACACATACTTAGGTAAACCATTTTGGCTTACATCTACATTATATTTATTGTTGAGGAAATCAAGGAGGTGATTATGATTTAAATTTATAATGATTGATCCCTATGTAATCTATGGAACCAATCAAAATTAGGGAATGCTTAAGTGGCATAAGTATACAATCTAGATCGTTGATCTTTATTTATGGAGTTGATCTATTATTTATATAAGATGAGATTCGAACCATAAAATGTAGTAAGTATGAGAGAAGTGTATGAAGGGGATTTCATACATGCAGAAAAGAGAAGTGTTTTGATTATTAGAATCATAGATCAGTGACCGAGCAGAGTAGTGAAGAACATAACAAAGGTATATTTGATAGAGGAGATCAAATCTATATTAGAAGGAGAATATTTGTTATCAACATCATAGTGCAAACTGAAGGATCAGGTACTGAATCATTCTAACAGGTGAATCAGGGAGAATCTCTTAATAAAGTGGTTTTAACAGACCCAAGTAAATCTCTTAACTGAGTGCTTACTTTTTTATAAGTTTAAATCCTTTTGCAAGGTAGATTCTATAAGTCTTAAATCTCTTAGTAGGGAAGACCCCTCATGTGGTAGATCATTATTTTATGACCAAACTTTGTAACCCTAACAAGAAAAATTTAATACTGCAGTAGTGAAGATTTGTGGGTGTCATCCCCACCCCAGTTTTACCTTTCAAGGGTTTTTGGGTAACCAAAATCATTATGTTATGTTTCATTTTCATGGATGAAGATTAGGATGTTAGATCTATTTCAGTATTGAGTTTGATGTTTTTGTTATGCAATTTTATATCAAAATGGAATTATTGGTAGATATCTAATTCAACCCCCCTCTCAGTATCTCACTTTCCCATGATAGATTTCCAACAATTGGTATCGGAGCTAAGTCTCTTAAAGAAGTCTAATCACTTGTGAGTCAAAGATCTTGAGATGGAGGTTTATAAGTTGGGAAAGATCACAGAGAATCAAAAGATTGACATTCATCTTGCACTACATCAACTTGAAGTAGCCAGAGATGAACTGAAGAAATCCTTAAGCAGAAGAAGAGAATTGGAAATACAACAGAATGAAACTCAATACCAAGAAGAGGATACTAAAGGACTATGTGACAATGGTAACTCTACTGAAAGTGACAAAGCTATAAAAGATCTACTAGAGAAAAATAACATACTGAGTGAGGACATCATAAATCTAAAGAGAGAACAAGAAATACAATCAATAAGATTTTGTGAAGTTGTTTAACAAAAAAAGAAAGCTGAAGAAGATAAGATAATGGCTAAAGAAGATAAAAGACAAATATCTATGAGACTTGATGAAAGGACATGTGACATGCAAAGGTTGACAAATAATCAATTGGACATGGTAAATCAACTGCTACTTGCTAATCAAGAATTGGGTAGGAAAGATGTGGAAATCACAAGTTCAAGATCAGAAAATATCCAATTGAAGAATGAACTCAAATCTAAAAAAGAACTCAATGAAAGGATGAACAAGCCTAATGAAGCTGTGAGATACTTTGGAGAACTATTAAGGTCACCTAGAAGATACAATGGTACATCTGGACTTGGACATGATGAGCACCTGTCATTCGCTGAGGAAGGAGAATCATCAAAGAGTGGAGAAAAAAGGAATGCAAAGCCAAAGAACAACAAGCCTGCATGCTGTCATTATGGAAAGCTAGGACACAACTAACATTTGCAGAAGAAAACATGGTAAGTATAATCTAGGACACACAACTAACATTTGCAGAAGAAAACATGGTAAGTCTAATCCTAAACCAAAGTTCAATGGATATTGTTTTAACTGTAAGAAACATGGACATCAGGCACATGAATGTAGGACAAAGGTCAGTAATCCACCTACCTCACCTAGATTTCAAGGACATTGTTTTAACTGTCAAAAATATGGACATAGAGCACATGAGTGTAGATCCAAAGCTAAGTGGACATCCAATCAATAGACCAAAGTACCTAGGAAAGGTAACACATACAATTGGGACTACAATACATGGTATAGCTATCATTATTGTGAAAAATATGGTCATATTGGAGAAAACTATTTGAAGACATGTTTTAGAGGTAAATCCAAGAGTTGGATGAGTGGAAGTTTGGTTTTTTAAAAATGTAATAAGATTGGTCACTTAAAGAGAGACTGTAGAGCACATATGCCAAGAAATGAACAAGTCAAGAATGAAGAAACTATTGATCAGATGAGAAACTAGATGAATAACACATGGAAGAAGAAATAGGAAGCAAGTAGTAGTGGAGCTAGTGAACCTAAGGTCACCCAATCCAATGGATCAAGTGATCACACTACTTCAAACTAAGAAAATAAGGTATGTGTGGAACCAAATCTTATAATGCTTTATTTTACATCAGTTCCTAACATTTGATAAGTTAGAGTCCATATCTACATAGATTAAGATGCATCAGGATAGATTTGAGAAAGAAGTTACATTGTATATTTGATGTCGAGCATCAGTATTTTAAGTTCATAGTGACCGAGTCACTAGTGCATGTCAAGCCCTTGTGGTATCCAAGATGTGATATGTACCGAGCTAAAATTGAAGGGTAGTATTGACCAAGCTTATATTAACCGAGTTGACATGAGATTTTTGAGACAACTGTATCTGACCTAGAAAGTGTACGGATCATTAATGAAGCTCTAATCTGATCGTTTGAAGTCTATAAAGCGGGAATTTACTATTTATTCTCATTTCACCAATGATTTTAGAACTTACAAAGCGATTCTAGAGTGATTATTTAAAGCTATTTGTGCTAAGTGTGATTTGCAGAGATCTTAACAACGTGCCCTCAACAAACATCTGAGAACTATTTGAACAAGGTATTTACTGAGTTACTTATTTCATAATTGAACCCTAGAACTTGAAGAAATGGCATCTTCATCATCTGTTATAGCTAAGAAGAAAGGGAAGGAAGTGTTCAATGTACAACTTGTGAGGAATGATGCATGAAAACCATAGAAATTTCAAGCTATTCTTGAGAGTGCAATTATGGGAGATCTCAAGGGTGCGCTATCGTCTATCCATCCTAAGGTTTTGATGATCAATGATGTGCGCACATGTTATATGTGCAAGATTGGAGAGATATGAGGCTAAGAGCTTAGAGAAGCATATGACAAACTTTGCAGCAATGGGGTGTTGAAGGCTAAATGCCAGAAGGTTGTCGAGCAAGGGTTGGTACATGCCCTTGACTTCCCACACAACTTTACAGTTGAATGGATCAAAATTGTACCGAGCCATATACATGACATGAAAATTTGGCTGGAGGATGGACCAGTGAAGATCACAAATGAGATGATACACTGAGTAACTGGTTATACTAGTCTTATAGGGAAGAAGACTATGAGATGTTAAAGCAAGGAAATAATACAAGCCAATACCCAGGTGGTATGGAATAAAAGAGGGATGGCCATTTCAACAATCACTGATCCAGAAATTGATTTTGTAGTAAGGGTGATTGCACATAAGTTTTACCAATTCAGTAGGCTAGACAATGTTCCATGTGTAGTAGTAGACCAAGCTTGGAAGATGGTAAAGAAAGATCATACCTATGATCTTTCTAAGCTACAAATGACACAACTTGCTGAGAACCTCACTTCTATCAAGAAAGAAAAGAATTCAATGTGTAAGTTTGGTTCTCTGCTCGTCTGTTTATTTTTCTATGTACAAAATAGTTTTCCTACTATTGGGGATGTTGTATGGGATAAGAACCAACCTATCACTCTATAGATAAATGAATTTATTGATTAGATAGGAGATAAATTTGAGAGTGTAATGGATAGTTATTTTGTGGAGTTTAAGAAGAAAATAAGGAAAAGGAGTAGGATCCTAGTATCACTAGTAGAAAAGTATTATAATGACATATGTTTCCTAGTTGATACCGACTTTACATATGCACAAGCAGTTACACCAAGGGTATCATGGCTTAGGCCATTACCTTATGAAGTGAATATAGATGAGACAACAACATGAATTACAACCCTATTAGAAGAGGAAATGGATAGCGAAGAAAATTCTTTTGGGACATATGAGGAAGCAAAGTCCAAAGTAACCATGGGATTGAAATCTACAACCATGGAAAGAAAAAGAAAGAAGATAGTGAAAACCTAGAAAAGATGCTAGGAGAAGGTGAAGAGGAAGATGCACCTCTTGCATTGACACAAGGGTTAGGAGAAGACAAGTCAAGTTAATTAGAAGAGAGTGAATAGGAGGAGACTATAGTCACTAAGAAAGGAAAGAAGGCATCAGTTGTTGAGCCTATTAAGAAACAAATGCAAAAACCAAAGCCCACTCCTCTTGCAATACTTAGACCTAGAACTAGAGAAACTTCTACTGTTCCAGCTGTCAAGCCACAAAAGAAGACCCCTACATTAGGGAAGAGGAAACCAGTTAAGGCTAAGGCTGTGTCGAGCAATATAAGGAAGAAACCAAGGAGAAAGCTAATCTTGGAAAAGGATGATGATGAGGAAACTGATAATGATGAGAAGATAAAGAAGAAGACACCATCTCAAAGGAATAAATTGACTATGGATGAGATATGCCACAACATCAAGAGCACTGCTATATTAGCAAGCTTCAAACAAATCAAATTTGAGAAATTGAGCATTGAGGATAAAGAGAGAGTGGAGGAAGCTATGCTTGAGATTCTTTATGTACATTCAAGATGACACCATTACAGATGGGGAACCTTATTCCTAAAGAATTATATAAGAGGATAGCTCAAAAATGGGAGTATGCCTTCATGACCGAGAAACAAATAAGGGAGAGCACTCTAGCTTAAGTCATGCCAAACTTATCTGCCGATTACATCAAGAAGTACATGGAGAAGTATAGAAATAAATTTGTTCCCAGGCTCTGAGAATACTCCATTCTACAACACAAGGCTAAAGAAATTGTGCAACATAGCACAAGGTTGTGGAGAATTATTTTTGGACTTATAATTGACAAGAGTGCACAACCGAGTGGAGCTACATCCAGTAAAGTAGAATTAGACAATAAGGAGGCTATTGAAGAGCCACAAAATGAAAAGGAAACATGACAGAAGGCTGAAGCCAATGAATCACATGATGTGATCACTATTTTGGATATCACCGAGGATACGCTAGTGAAAGAAAATGTGTTAACTGAGGAGGAAATTCAAAAGAAAATACAAGCCAAGGAAGCCTCAGATAATTTTCTATCGGGCACCAATCTAGTACTAATCCAAGTACAAGATTATCCATGGATTTAGAGTACATCAACTATTGACACTACACCAGTTAGCCCTCATAAGGTCACAGTTGAAATTCAAGCCTCACAGAGTACTAGTGTCGAGAAACAGGACAAGTTGGTAATTACACTTGAGATTACGCTTGCTGAGAAGACTCTTAAAGAGAAACTAGATCAATCTACATAAGTTGTAATAAGTCCTCACATGGAAGATAAGGAAAAGGAAAATATTGAGGAAGAGAAAGAAAAAGAAAAACCAGATCCTAAGGAACAAGAGACAATAAAAGCTCGTATACAGATGCCGAGTGGAAACACACCAAGAAAGAAAATACAAAAGAAGAAGGAGAAATATCCTGCCACACAGGTGACACTCGATGAAGTTATAGTGATTCCTAAGTGGGACACTGATAACTTGACCTATGAACATATGTAAATCTTACAAGATCTTTTGAAGAAGAAGAGAAAACAAGAAGAGCTGAGAAGAGAACATCAACAAAAACAAGTATTACATGAGATCAAAAATATTTTCATTGATGCTTTTGAAATGGATGATGTAAATGAATTCGTACCTATTTTGGAATAACTTGTACATATTTTCAAGAAGGTAAATGATGATGACAGCGAGGCAAATGATAATTTGTTACAATGGTCTGAGAGACCAAGGTACTTGACAAGGTTTCAAATGACATTGTAGTTAAACAGGTAGAACTTTCTGCCTTAGTAACAAATTTAGAAGAAGTTGTGCAGAATGCCCATTCTCTGTACAAGAAAACATGCAATGTTGAAGAGTTTACTAAAGAGAATCAAGATTTGATAGACAAATTATAGCTAGACTTAAAGTCTATAGGACATTCACTGAGCATGAATGCAAGTTTCAGCTCCATCCACTTTACCAAATTATTACATGCACAAGGTAGATTAGTCGAATTGGTGGCTAATGATGGAAAAATAAGGGCTAGGATAATTTAAATACAAACAATGTTGACACCTCGTCTTGAGGTTATGCAAAAGGAGTTAGTCATGACAAAATAATTAGTGCAGAAGGACCCTCATCTTTCTATTGCCAAGAGCCTAGTTGAGATAGCTGTCAAGCTAGAAATAAAGTCACAGGCTTTGGAGTCTGTAAGGTCCGATTGGGACAATATACTAGCTATGGTAATGTAGCTTCATAAACCATTTTTGGACAAGTATTTCAAAACCCCTACACCCCATGAACTTCAAGTGACAAAAACAAGGGGGAAATAAAATGACATGACAAAATATTAAAGGTTAAAGGGGTAAATAACATGACATAACATGATATGAAAGGGGAAATGAAAAGGGGAATGACAGAGTTTAGAGTTTAAAGTAGAAACATGGGATTGAACATAGTGGAACCAACAATATGACATGTTAGAATGATTTAGAACAACAAAGAGGGGGGTGAATCAGCTATTTTCAGGTCCAAATGTACCAATTGAACTTTATATCTCTTCAAAAAACTTAGATCTAATCAACAATTCAACTCAGTCTCTATAACATATATCAGAAACATATAATATTTAGTCCATTGTCCAAAAGTAATTAACTTGTAGAATAATAAATCTTTCAACAACATCCACATAAAAATCATTCACACAAGTATAACACCAAGATTTATAGTGGAAACCCAATTTAGGAAAAACCACTTTGTAATATGCTACTGATTTCCACTCTTTTGAAGTGAGATATGTGAAAATCCACCCCTGTTAAAGGTTTACATACACACTATTAGGTGTGACCTTGTTAGGATTTAAAATACTCTGTCAAAAGTGGCATGATTAGAGGACTTAAGAACATTGCATTAGAATGTCACCTTGATTAAAGGATTTATACAATTATTGTTAGGTCAACCTTGACTAAATGATTTAGACTAATACAATGGTTAGAAAGTAACAGTAATTTCTGATCTAAAAAATATACAACTCACTTTGCAAATAAAAATCCACTTCGTACATATGTTGATTTATCAACTAACCTTGATTTCATCTCCATCTTTGATATGCTTGAAATTTGCTTCAAGCAATCACAACTCTATTAAGCTCCTTCACAATTTCACCTTCAGCCTTCTGCTTAGACTTATTAGTCAATAACATCAACCTATTCTTCTCTCTTGTTGTAACCTCACAATTAGGTTTTCCTTTATACCTCTTTGATCAGGTAGATCAATATTTTGCCACTTAATCTCCTTCATAGATCTTAGGTTTAGGTCAGATTCATCAAATCCTTCCATCATTATGTTCTTCATCTTTTCCTTCTAGATACATCTCCAAAATTCTCTTTGAATCCATAAGAAAATGGTTTACCATGCATTAAATACTCTATACAATTCATTAATAACGTCAACACGATTTACATATCCCAAGAATTCAATTAGGTTAGCTAGGATTATCAATTATTTCTCCAAATGTAAATTACTGACACTCGGTCAATACTGTGTATCTCGGTCATCACTACAAACTATCTTCCTTGGAAAACACTATCTTTTCTCGGTAATTTCCTGTCGCTTAGCAATTACTGATGTTTGGTGAACACTATATTTACTCGACATATACTAGTGCTTGATTGACACTAACATCACTCAGCTTAAATTAGATTTATTCACTTTTTCTCAGTTAAGCCTATGTTTCCTGTCTTTCTTCTTACTTAGATAAACAACACATTACCTTGTCAATGTGCCAACTGATCAAGTACCCATTGAAGTATCACATAACTCAACCTTTCCTTAGGTCCTCTTGTTATCTCCTCTTTTCAAATCGTCTTTATCAATCAAAAGATATAGTACTATCCTAGATAGAAACTATCTTACCAGTTAAAGTTTGACATCAATGACAATATAACAATTATTTTAATTGTAGTTTCCAATGATCTCCCTCTTTGGCATTGATGGCAACACCACATGAATAAAACATGATTTACCAAACAATCCAAAATCTTTGTGCATCCAATTTTTATTAATATCCTTAGCATCATTCTGATTCAAAAAATTTTCCTTGCCTGACCGCTTTCTCAATTACTCCCTCTAAATCTTTTCGGTATCTCTCTCTCAGGTTTCATTGAATCTTCTCCCTCAGTGTTGTATCGCTCCATTTGTTTTCATTGAATCTTCTCCCTCTTTGACAACAATGCCAAAGCTTGTATCTATCACTTACATCTCTACTATGTAGGTGTCTTCATGTTTGTTCTATATGCTGTATAATCCCTCTGTCATCTTGCTTATGACTGATTAATGTCTCTTTACTTCTCACAACTCTAGGCAACTCCTATAGTGTGACCTTTTCTGCATCAATTTGTCAAATATTTAGATTAGCGCATTTGATGCAGTGCTCCTATTTTACTAGGTAGCCTTAGTTATGGGAATCACCCCTAGTTTACCTCTAAGATATTCATGAGGATCCTTAGGTAAAGCTTTTGTGAATATATCTGATAATTGTCCCTTTGTATACACATACTTTAATCTCACTTCTTTGTCTTGAACTAGCTATCTCAAGTAATGATACTTGATAGCAATATGCTTAGTCTTAGTGTGCATAAATAGATTATTTGATATATTAATAGCACTTGTGTTATCACAAAAAATAACAACCGACTCAGTGATTTCCTCCTTCATTCCTTTTAACAATTACTTGATCCACACTAAATTTGAACAATTTATTGTTGCTACTACATACTCAGCTTCTGTTGTAGATTTGGAAATGCAGTTCTATTTCTTTCTTGTCCAAGAGACTAATCTCTTTCCTAGAAAGAATGCTCCACCACTTGTACTTTTTTATTTCATCAATATTTCTAGCCCAATCTGCATCTTTATAAACTCTCGATTCAAACTTGTCATTTTTCTTGTAATATAATCCATAATCCTATGTACCTTTCAAATATCTCAATATTCTTTTCACTGCCATCATATGATTTTCCTTAGGATTGGTAGAAAAACTTGCCACAATCCCAACTGCTAGGGAAATATCTAGTCTACTGTGAACAACATATTGTAGCTTTCCAATCATAGATCTATACAAGGTTGGATTCACTTCAGCAGTATCATCAGTTTTAGATAGTTTCTATCCAGTAGCCATAGGTGTACTTACTAGTCTAGAATCTTCCATACCAAAAGTTTTCAGTATCTCCTTGACATATTTAGATTCAGTAATATAGATACCTTTCTTCATTTGATAAACTTGCAAACCAACAAAGAATTTGATCTCACCAAACATAGACATTTCAAATTCAGTTTGCATCTCATTTGAAAAGTTCTCACATAAGGCATCTTGTCCTCCAAATATGATATCATCAACAAAGATTTCAGCTAACAAAATCCCTTTACCTATCTCAGTCTTCATATATAGATTAATGTTGTCATTTGTCCTTGCAAATCCAATCTTTATCAAATAATTATGCATTCTCTCATACCATGCTTGGGGGGCTTGTTTCAATCCATGCAACGCCTTGTGCAACTTGCAAACCAAATTCTTCTTTCTTGGGTCAACAAATCCTTCTCGTTGTTCAATGTATACTTCTTCTTCTAATATCCCTTTCATAAATGCAGATTTGACATCCATCTGATATACTTTGAATCTTTTATAAGTTGCATATGCAAGGAGATTCCTTACTCCTATTCTTGCAACAGTGGCAAATGTCTCCCCATAGTCAATTCCTTCTTCTTCTGCATACCCCTTACATACTAATCTAGCCTTGTTTCTAGTGACTTCTCCATGTTCATTTAGCTTGTTTCTGAATACCCATTTTCTTCCAATAATATTCTTGTCTTCTGGCCTCAACACTAGAGTCCGGGTATTATTCTTTCTATCTACTCTATTTCTTCATTCATGGCTTGTATCTAGTCATCATTCTCTAAAGCATCTTTCACTATTTTAGGCTCAAACTCACATAGTAAGCATATATGATCTTTCAACTTACTTCTTGTCATGATTCCAGATTCTTTATCTCTAATGATTTGTTCAGGCTTGTGATGTCTTCTTACATACTATGCCAATGTAGGTTCAGATTTCCTTTCTCCTTGTTCTTGATCTTCAGGTTCATCATGCAAATTATCTTCTTCTTCTTCTTCTTTCTCGACAACATCTTCCTAATGCTCGGAAACATCCTCATGATGCTCAACATTACCTATCTGTGACTCTACATCTCATTTAGGTGTATTACTTGCCTCTCCTTCTTCCATGTATACAAAAGATCTATAATCTTAAGGTTCTTTCTTGCACTCCAATTCATTCTTTTCTGTATATTCATCAACTCTAACCTTTTCACTTTCCATGACTTTTTTAGTGTTAAAATTCAAACACTTATAAGCTTTTCTCTTAGTGGAATATGCCTTCATCACTTTTTGTATCAAAATTTCCATTCCTATTGTCTTTCAGTATATAACATTTACTCCCAAAGACTCTAAAATACTTCACATTAGGTTTATATCCATGCCATAACTCAAAAGGTGTAGCATTTGTACTAGGTTTAAGGTATAAACAGTTGTGCTTACAACTTCTCTCCAGAACTTTTGTGCAACATTCTTCTCTATCATCAGTGTTATAGCACAATCCATAATTGACATGTTTCTTCTTTCTTCTATACCATTATGTGGAGGTGTTCTTGGTGTAGACATCTATCTCTTTATTCCTCTATCATTATAGAACATATTGAACTCATTTGATATAAACTCTCCACCTCTATCAAATCTCAGAGATTTCAAGCTTCTACCTGTTTCTTTTTCAACTTTTGCTAAATACCACTTAAACAACTAAAATGCATCAGATTTCTCCTTTAAAAATATTACAATCATCATTCTAGAATAGTCATCAATAAACAAAATGAAATACTTATCTTTTTAATAACTTTGTACACCCATAGGTCTACAAAGGTCAGTATGAACCAATTCCAAAACATTTTCAGAAGTATATGTCTTGCTCTTAAAACTAGACTTTGTCATTTTTCCCAATTGACACTGTTTACACATCAATTTTTAGGTTTCTTGAATCTCAGCAAACTTCTAACTTTCTTCTTTTTAGTAATATTTACCAGATTGTCAAAATTTACATGACACAACCTCTTATGCCATAACCATACATCATCAAATTGTGCAAACAAACATGTTTCTTCAAATAGGTCTAGATAGAACAAGTTACCTCTTGTATGTTCTCCACTTCCAATTAGTTCACCAGTGGCATCAAATATTTTAGCCTTTGTGTGATGAAATTCCACTTGGTAACTAGTGTTGTTCAACTATGCAACACTCAACAAGTTATAGTTACGACCTTCAACCCAATAAGTATTTTCACATGTGATCTTATCAATCAATCTAATTGATCCTTTTCCTCTCACATGACATGGTGCATCATTACCAAACTTAACACTTCTACCTTTGTAATGATCTAGGGTTTCAAACTTACTTTTATCACCAGTCATGTGATGTGAGCAACCACTATCAATAATCCATTTATCACCTTTACTCACATAAGAAATAAGTGCAATTTTCTCATCTTCATCAGAATCATCTTTCATAGCAGCATAAACAACTTCTATATCACATTCATTAGGTTCGCTAGTGTCATTGTCAATTTCCTCTTTAGCAATATAGCAGGATTTGTTACCTTTCTCTTTGTAGTCTATGTACCTTTGGTGATCTCTTTCATTTCTCTTGTCTTTGTACTTGCTTTCCCTTCTCTCATCCTTGTCAGTCCTGTCAGGGCATCTTGCTGCAATATGACCAACTTTGTTACATGAAAAATGGATTATATGAAGTTTACCTTTATATTTCCCTTTTCCTCTTTTTAGCCTTTTAGCCATAAGTGCCTCAAGATCATCTAGATCATCATCAAAAGTGTCACTATCACTGTCACACTATCACTTTTCAAAAACTTTTCTTTTTCCTTCTTAGACTTATGCGGAACCATTTGTGACTTGAATGTAGATTCAACATTAGGAATAATGTAGTTATCATAGTTAGATAGCTCAAAAGTAGTAAGCTTACCAACAAGACTTTCCAGAGTTAGAACATTACCAAGGTTACATCTTGATTCTTGTATTGCATAAATTTTGATAGCATAGATAGGAAACAAAGTTCTCAATACTTTACCAATAACAGTTTCATCATCAATGTTTCCATTATATCCTCTAATAGTATTTACTACCTCCTTAATTCTACCACAATACTGAGCAATATTTTAACCTTCTTGCATTTTCATTTCATCAAAATTACCTCTCAAGCTTTCAGATTTGGCTCTCAGTACATTTGTATCTCCACCATAGATAGTTGCAAGAGTGTCCCACATTTTCTTTGCATTTGTGCAGTCTTTGATGTCTTCAAATTTAGGATAGCTTAGGGCAAATGAAATCTCCAACATTGCTTGATTGTATTGTTGTTTTGCTTACATCTCCTCGACAGTCAACATAGTACTTCACTGAATCACCAATACAAACTAGATGCAATCTCACTAGACTCTTCCATGCAGGGAAGTTCTCTTTGTTCAACTTTGGTACCTCCTTTTTGTACATCTTGATCATTAGCTTCAAGTAGCTTTAAAATTTTCTTTGTAAGCACCAACAACTCTGATACCAATTGTTAGAATGATTTAGAACAATAGAGAGGGGGGATGAATCAATTGTTCTCAGGCCTAGATGTACCAATTGAACTTTCTATCTCTTCCAAAAACCTAGATCTAATTAGAAATTCAACTCAGTCTCTATAACATGTTGGAAATTTAGCTAATGTGGATGCATAGATGTTGTTATTATGGCAACATATGATCTCTATTGAGAGCGCAAAATCTGGAATGCAAGTATGGCAAGTTGAAGGAAGAAATTGTCTAAGTATGGATACAGTGATCCTGACAGAGCACTCGATGAAGATTTAGATGGCGACGTCCACTGGAGCAATATTTTTATTTGCACCATTAAATGAAGCTTCTATAGAGTATGAGGATACCCCATCTCAGTGCGCATAAAGTTTGGAGCAGTACGGACAAAGTTATTCAAAGTTTACCGAAGACAGTTTTTGCAGACAGAACAGTTTTGGAGACAGTAGTAGCAAAAGAGTTAAGGGATTATTTTTGCTTGTCAAAATAATGAATTAACATTATGAAGGGATGACATCCTAGATGTTTACTCTTGGATAAATATTTTGGAAGCCAACCATGTAAACTTATTATCTCTAATAACTCATATATTAGGCATACTTGAAATGTAATGAAAAATATATGTGAGATGTAAAAAGAAAGAAAATATAACTTGCGATAGTTGTATATTGTGTTAGCAACAAAGGCTATTGATGTGAAGTTGTAAGCAGTACCATATTACAGTCAGAAACATTTTATATTACCTGTTTGGGCAGTGAGCTCAGCTGGTGATCAGGTTTTGTAATCTAACTCCTAACAGGGTTAAGGCTTCTAACAAGGCCTAAAGTCCTTTAACCAGGACAAATCTACTATATATTATAAATTGAATCCTAACAGGGTCCAATATCCCTAACAAGATACTTTTGATTAGTGATCTTTGTGGGTACCATCCCCACCAAGGTTTTCCCTTGGCCAGGGTTTCCTCGAGAACATATCATGTGTTATGAGTTCTTTCTATTTACTACTATGTTTGTTAATCAGCTTGATAATCTTTGTATGCACTAAAGTAATTTGTTATATCCATAATTGGGAAAAAGAAAAAGTTTGTGAAATACTGATTCACCCCCCCCTCTCAGTATTTCCTATTTCTAACAATTGGTATCAGAGCATAGTTACTCAGAGAAGGAACATTCAAGGAAAGCTTAGCAGCTTGAGTAAGATCTCTATGGATATGGATCAACTTCAGAAGAATCTTGAAGAAGCTCTTGAACATATTGATATGCTTACTAATGAAAGAAACTCCTTAAGAAGAAAATATGAAGATGCAAAAAATTCTATTGACAAATTAAAAGGTAAGATTGAAGATCTAAAATCTGAAAAGAAGTCTGATATGCTTGTTGAAGATTGTGATGAATTAAAAAAGGAAAATGAGATCCTTAAGCATGAGTTGAAGATAGTAAATTTGAAGCTTAGTATGAAAAATGGAAATTTGAGATCTGATAATGAAAAATTGAAAATTGAGAATGAAGATCTGAGGTCAAGACTTGAAAAGGAAACATCCGAATCTGAAAAAGTAAAAGTGCAGTATGTGGAACTTGAGAAGTATAATAAAATTGTGAAAGGTGAATTAACTCAATCTAAACAACAACTTGAAAGGCTATATTCAAATAGTGATAAGACTGGAAAACAAATTTCTTTTGAAGAACCATTCTTTGATAGGACTAGATTTGGATTTAGTATGTTTAGAACAATCCATGAAAGTAAGAAGCCAGATCTGAAGACATTTGAAAGTGTGGAGGAAATAAAGCTAGATGAGAACACATTGGAAGATCCACCTAAAGAAGAACCACCTAGAGAGAAAGAAGAATCAAAGCAAGAAGAATCAAAATAGGAAGAATCATCTAAAGGTATGCAAAGAGAATTCAAAGGTAGATGTTTTTCTTGTAATACTATTGGGCACATGAAGAGAGATTGCACAGGTAAGCAATTTAAACCTCTTAATGGACATTGTTATAATTGTCATAGTTTTGGACACAAAGCTAATGAATGTAGAAGACCTAAAGTAATTGTGAATAATTATGATAGAATGATTGGGAATACTAACAATGCAGATAAGAAATCTATTGAAGAAATGAATCAAAAAAATGTGGTAGTATGTTTTAGATGCAACAAAGTAGGACACATTGCTAGAAACTACAGGTCACAGATTAACCAGCAAGGACAGAGATTTGGAAACAATGGAATCATTTGTTAGATATGCAATAAGTTTGGACACTCAGCAAGATTTTGCAGAATGAACAATGGAGGTTATCATCATAACCCTAACCCTAGGAACAATGCAAGAAGGAATGAAAATGCAGGAAACAAAGAGAAAGGTTGCTGTAGCAATAAAGATGAAGTAAAATTTGATAAAGGCACAGATCAAGGAGGTACAGTCAGCACTGAAAGTAGTCAGGAAGGTAATGTAACTAATGGTAAGGATGAATCTTTACTGACCCTTCTTTAAGTACTTAAATTATGAAAGTTTTTGTAGTTTAGGACTTAGGATTAGTGTAGATTAGGAATTTGAATGAGTTAAGTTTTGCGTAGTTAGATATAGGTTTATTATGTTGTACTAATGCTATGGTTAAGTGCGCAAAAGAAAATATTGTGTTTTACGAGGTCGCATAAAGTTTTATGGTTGCAGGTTTGTAGAATCAGCTTTTTGAGGTTTTAGCGGCAAAATGAATGAATGCGATGTCAGATCGAGTTAATGTGAAGTGTTATAAGGTCGAAATCAAAGTTATCACAATTACAAAGTGATTGAAAAGAGATTTGAAAGAAGAAAAAGCGAGTTGAGGATGATTGAAGAAGTTTGAAAGCAGTTTGCAGTGACGATCATACTGAAACCCTAGATTTGCAAAGTTGAGGTATTTTTTGATCTTTAATCAGTTGATAAGATGGATATTTCTATGGTTCATAATGTTAAGGATAAGAATAGACCTAAGATTAAGAAAGAACCAGTAGAACCAACTGAAATTGATAACAGTCTAGCACTATCATCCGTACCAGACGGAGTATTGCACATTGAGAATGTTAAAGGATATTTAGGTTGCAAGTTTGAAACTTTGGAAGATGCAGATTTTAGTGATGATTACAAGAAATTGTACAATCAAGACATGTCTGTTAAACCAGCTTATGGGCACCTAGAGAATAATGAAATTATCAAATATTCCATGAAGTATGAATTTAATGATGAGGAATGTACCAAGATCATTTTAAGTAGAATCCACAATGGGAAATTTTGGATGGAGGATAGAGTTATTGATATAACTGCCAACCTAATTCATGATGTTACTGGATTATCTAAAGTTGGAGAGATTCCACTGAATGAAAAGAACATGAGAAAGATTGTTTTAGATAACACTGGATCTAGTTATAATGGTAGAGGAATTGTGATAAGTAAGATTAAGCAAGATGATGTTAGGTACCTTTGCAAGATCCTAACAACTAAATTCTATGGTAGTTCAAGGGAAGATGACATGGCTGTAGGAATGGTTCATGTAGCTTATCTTATGTGTATTGAGAAGAAACAAGTAGACCTATGTGAAATTTTGAAAATTTAGTTATTTGAGAACTTAGAAAAGATTAAGAAGGCTAAGTACACATAGTTTAGGTTTTCATCTTTGATAACCTATATGTTTTTCCATATTTTGAGAAGATTTCCTTGCACAGTTGATTGGAGTGACAATGTGAACATAATGGAAAGAATAAACTCAGTCTACATGAATCACCTTTTTGATAAAGTTAAAGACAGTGTGAAGCTTGTATTGAAGACTTTTCAGAATATTGTTAAGAACAAATCAAGGATTCCTCAATCCTTAGTTGAAAAGCATAAAGATGACATTTGTTTTATGGTAGATACTGATTTCACCTACATTGAAGTAGTTGAGCCTAGAATGGAATTCATAGACCCTCTTGGCTATGAAATATCTGAAGCAGAAACAGTAGGATATGTGAATAGATTGTTAAAGTGTGAGTTGGATGGTCATGCAAATAGGTTTGGAACCTATGAAGAGAATTTCAACTCTAAAATAAGTTTGAGAGAAAAGAAGCAATCTAGTAAGAGAGTTGAATCTACTATGAAGAAAATACTGAAAGAATCAGGTATGTCAAGTCATGAGTTTGACATAGCTAAGAAGACTGCAGAAGCCTTGAAGCAAAGTGAAAATCTTGTAATTTCACCTGAGACATCTAGTGCAGATCTGGGTGATCCTATTGCAGTAAAGGTAAAAGTTGAAGTACCTGAAAAAGATGAAGGAGACAAATCTTTTTCTCCTATTCCTAGCAAAAGAGTAAAAGTGAGTGCAACAGGACCTGGCAAGAGACAGAAAGTAAGTGTACCACTTGTACCTAGAAGTGTAGCAGTAATTAAAGATGATGATGTAGTTTCAATCAAGAAGAAAACTTGGAAACCAAGAATTGAAAGAGTTAATGAAGATATATTGAAGCATGGAGACTTCACTAAGTTGAATAAATTCTATGATCTATATGGATCATTTGACAGATTGAATTTTGAAAATGCAATGATTACACATATGATTGTGATAGATAAGAAACTTAGCACTATTCATGGTAAAATCCCAGAAGATTTGTATAACAGACCTGTGAATAGAAAATAGAGAGCACAAGAAGAGGACATAAAGATGAGAGAACATGTAATCAGACAGTTCTGTGAAGTTGAGGATGAAGATCATTTGAAGAGATTCTTGAAGTCTCTTGGAACTTTATTGAGAACTAAGAGAAGAACAATCCTTATAATGGGAGGCAAAAAGGAGGAAGTACAGAAAGAGACAGAGCAAGTAGTAATGCAAGTTCTTGCAGATATAGTTGCAGAAAAGCATGTTGAATCATACCCTCAGCAGAAGCAATCAGAGGAACCGCATGCAGAGGAAGTTGGTATTGAAGAAGTTCCATCTTCTTCACATATCAATATTGGCAAAGAATCAATGGACATTGAAGGAACCAAAGTGACGCTAGAGTTAGATGATGTTGTATTTCATGATCTAGGAAACATTGTTGACAATTTGGCTTTAGAAGAGCAAGAGAAGATTACAGAATCAGAAAAGGATACAGAGGTAGTGGAAGCACCAACAGCATCAGAATCAGTCCCAGCAGTACAAACAGTTAAAGGTAAACAAATTTTGACAGAGGTCACTACCCCTAGTGCACTTGACAGTAAGAAAAGACAAATTGGTTCAATTTTTGAAGACCTTGGAAAAGAAGTTGAAGATGATGATCAGCTTGAGTTCATCACATCTCTTAACAAAATTATTGGAAAGAATAAGAAGGTGAAGGACCTTGAAGGAAAAGTTAGAGTTTTGACAGAGAAACTTGAGAGTGTGATCAGCACTAAGGTATCTGAATCAGATCCACTTGAGAAAGCTAAATCAGTAATAAACTCTTTTGACTTTGAATTTTCTAACTTAAAGGATATTGCTAGAATAAAATTTTAGGAAGACTTTGAAGCATAAATGCAACAAAATTTAAGTGTAAATATTCGAAATGATATTGGTAGTTTGGATGTATGCATAAAGAATTTGAGGAAACATTTTGAGACTGGAAAGAGTTTGTATATACAATGCACAAAATTAGAAATCCTAACAGCTGAAGAAGATAAGAAGATCAGAGAGAAGATAGATGCAATTACAGATGAAACAAACACCTTGTCAAGCGCAAATGTAAAGATAAGTTCTGTAGAGAAGAACATAAGGAAGTTAAATGATGAAATCAGAATGTTAGCAGAGGAGAAGAATAGAAAGATGCTCAGGATTAACATCTTGAGAGAGCACATCTCAATCAAGACCTCAATTGTTGAAGACCAAATTGAGCAGTGTCTTTCAGCAAAGACATCTTTTCAGAAGTTTAGCTTCAATTCCCTACAAGCTTGTCAGACAGCAGCATACGGATTGAGTACTCTACTCAATGTTGCTGAATCCATCAGGAAGGTATGGGAGAAAGATTTTGAATCATGGAAGTCAGAGTTTGGTGACTGTGTTGCAAGCCTACCAGCTTTGCAATAGCTGATAACAAGGTATAAAGTTTTTTTTTGAAATTTTTGTACACCCTATCTTTGTCATTGTTGTCAAAGGGGGAGAGATAGCAGAAAATTGAATATATGTTGAGGAGGGATACTCATAGGGGGAGCTATTCTATGGAGTAAAATATTGTATATGTTTTATATTGTGTTGTATAACTTTTGGCCACAATTTTGTGTGAATACTTTGAAGTTTTGTTTGCAAACTTAGCAAATTTTCCCATATGTTGCCACCAATGACAAAGGGGGAGATTGTTGGCAATTTGGCTAATGTGGATGCATATATGTTGTCATTATGGAAACATATGATCTCTATTGAGAGCGTAGAATCTGGAATGCAAGTATGGCAAGTTGAAGGAAGAAATTGTCTAAGTATGGATACAGTGATCCTGACAGAGCACCCGATGAAGATTTAGTTGACGACGTCCACTGGAGCAATATTTTTGTTTGCACAGTTAACTGAAGCTTCTACAGAGTATGAAGATACCCCATCTCAGTGCGCATAAAGTTTGGAGTAGTACGGACAAAGTTATTCAAAGTTTACCGAAGATAGTTTTTGCAGACATAACAGTTTTGGAGACAGTATTAGCGAAAGAGTTAAGGGATTATTTTTGCTTGTCAAAATAATGACTTAACATTATGAAGGGATGACATCCTAGATGTTTACTCTTGGATAAAGATTTTGGAAGCCGACCATGTAAATTTATTAGCTCTAATAACTCATATATTAGGCATACTTGAAATGTAATGAAAAATATATGTGAGATGTAAAAAGAAAGAAAAGATAACTTGCGATAGTTGTATATTGTGATAGCAGCAAAGGCTATTGATGCAAAGTTGTAAGCAGTACCATATTACAGTCAAAAACATTTTGTATTACCTGTTTGGGCAGTGAGCTTAGCTGGTGATCAGGTTTTGTAATCTAACTCCTAACAGGGTTAAGGCTTCTAACAAGGCCTAAAGTCCTTTAACCAGGATAGATCTACTATATATTGTAAATTGACTCCTAACAAGATCCAATATCCCTAATAGGATGCTTTTGATTAGTGATCTTTGTGGGTACCATCCCCACTGGGGTTTTCCCTTGGCCAAGGTTTCCTCGAGAACATATCATGTGTTATGATTTCTTTCTATTTACTGCTATGTTTTCTAATCAGCTTGATAATCTTTGTATGCACTAAAGTAATCTGTTATATCCATAATTGGGCAAAAGAAAAAGTTTGTGAAATACTGATTCACCCCCCCCTCTCAGTATTTCCTATTTCTAACATAACATATATAAAAAACATATAACATGCATGCCACTGTCCAAAAGTAATTAACTTGTAGAATAATAAAGCTTTCAACAACATCCACATCAAAATCATTCACACAAGTATAACACTAGGATTTATAGTGGAAACCCAATTTGGGAAAAACCACTTTGTAACATGCTACTGATTTTCACTCTTCTGAAGTGAGCTCTGTGAAAAGCCAACCTTGTTAAAGGTTTACATACACATTGTTAGGTGTGACCCCGTTAAAAGATTTAAAACATTGTCAAAAGTGGCCTGGTTAGAGGACTTAAGAGCATTCCATTAGAATGCCACCTTGATTAAAGGATTTATACAATGACTATTAGGTCAACCTTGATTAAAGGATTTAGACTGATACAATGGTTAGAAAGTAATAGTAATTTATGATTTGAAAAAAATAAAACTCACTTTGCAAATACAAATCCGCTTCGCACATATGTTGATTTACTGACTGACCTTCATTTCATCTCCATCTCTGATCTGCTCAGAATTTGCTTCAAGCAATCACAACTTTTTTCAGCTCCTTCACAATTTCACCTTCAGCCTTCTGCTTAGACTTATCAGTCAATAACATCAACCTCTTCTTCTCTCTTGTTGTACCCTCACAATTAGGATTTCCTTTATACCTCTTTGATCAAGTAGATCAATCTTTTTTCACTTAATCTCCTCCGTAGATCTTAGGTTTAGGTCAGATTCATCAAATCCTTCCATCATTATGTTCTCATCTTTTCCTTCTAGATACATCTCCAAACTTCTCTTTGAGTCCTTAAGAAAATTATTTACCATGCATATGTTAAATGCTCCATACAATTCATTAATAATGTCAAAATGATTTATATATCCCAAGAATTCAACTATGTCGGTAGGGATTATCAATTCTTTCTCCAAATGTAAATTACTGACACTCAGTCAATACTGTGTATCTCGTTCATCACTACAAACTATCTTCCTCGACAAACATTATCTTTTCTTGGTAATTTTCTATCTCTTGGCAATTACTGATGTTCGGTTAACACTATATTTACTCGACATATACTAGCACTCGGTTGACACTAACATCACTCAGATTAAACTAGATTTCTTCACTTTCACTCAGTTAAGCCTATGTTTCCAGTCTTTCTTGTTACTTACATAAACAATACATTACATTGTCAGTGTGTCAACTGATCAAGTACCCATTGAAGTATCACATAACTCAGCCTTTCCTTAGGTTCTGTTGTTATCTCCTCTTTCCAAATCCTCTTCATCAATCAAAAGATATGGTATGTTAATATTATTTAGAACAACATAGAGGGGGGGTGAATCAGTTGTTCTCAGGTCCAGAAGTACCAATTAAACTTATAAACACTTCAACAAACTCAGATATAATCACCAACTCAACTTGGTCTTCAAAGAACATATATCAGAAAACATATAACATGCAGTCCACTGTCCTACAGTAATTAACTTGTAGAATATCAAAACATCCACATCAAAACATTCACACAAGTATAACACTAGAATTTATAGTGAAAACCCAACTTGGAAAAAACCACTTTGTAACATGTTACTGATATTTTCACTCTTCTGAAGTGAGCTCTGTGAAAAGTCAACATTGTTAAAGGATGACAAACACACTATTAGGTGTGACCCTGTTAAAGGATTTCAATCACCCTATTAGGAGTGGCCTGGTCATAGTACTTAAGTACATTCCATTAGAATGCCACCTTGATTAAAGGATTTAAATAATGACTGTTAGGTTAACCTTGATTAAAGGATTTAGACTGTTACAATGGTTAGAAAGTAGTAGTAGTTTTTGATCTATAAAACATACAACTCACTTTGTAGATATTAGATCCAATTCACACATATATGTTGATTTACTGACTGAGTTCCATTTCCATCTCCATCACTAATCTGCATGGAATTCGCTTCAAGAAATAACAACTCTAGTCTTCACCTTCAACCTTCTGCTTAGACTTATCTGTCAATAACATCAACATCACCAACATACTCTATAACCTCACAATTAGGTTTTCTTTATATCTCTCGAGATAGGTAGATCGGTCTTTTGCCACTTTATCTCCATTATTGATCTTAGGTTAGGTCAGATCCATCAGATCTTTCCATCATTTAAGTTCTTCATCCAAACTTATAGAAACATCTTCAATCTTCTTATTGAATCCATAGTAAAATGATTTACCATGCATTAAATTCTCCATACAATCAATTAATAAAGTCAACACAATTTACATAACCCAAGAATTCAACTGTGTCAGCTAGAAATTTGAATTCTTCCTCCAGATGTAAATTGCTGACACTTAGTCAATACTGTGTTCATCTCCTTGGTCATCATTACATAACTCAGTCATCTCTTCAAACTGTCTTCCTTGGTAATTTCCTAACACTCAACATATACTTATGTTTGGTCAACACTTGATTTACTCGGTATATATTGTCACTCGATCGACACTAACATCACTCGGCTTAAACTAGATTTCTTCACTTTTTCTTGGTTAAGCCTACTTCTGCAGTCTTTCTTCTTACTTAGATAAATAATATATTATCTTATCATAGTGCCAAATAATCAAGTACTTATTGAAGTATCAAATAACTCAACCTTTCCCTAGATGCTATTGTTATCTCCCTTGCCCTAATCCTTTACATCAACTAGTAGATATAGTACTTTCTTAGATAGCAACTGTCTTACCAGTAAAGGTTTGACATCAATGACAATACAAAAATTATTTTAATTGCAGTTTCCAACAATCTCCCTCTTTGGCATTGATGGCAACATGATATGAATAATGTGCATAATTTACCAAACAATCCAAAAAAAATATTGTGTAATATCCTTAGCTTCATTGTGAAATAACTTAGCCTTTCCTTGCTTGACCATTTATGTAGTAACTCCCTTTGAATCTTTGAATCTCTTCCTCTTGATGTGTTTTCATTCATCCGAAATCTCTCCATCCTTGACAAAAATGCCAAAGAAGCAACATAACTTACATCTTTCACATGTAAATGTCATCTTGTCAGTTCAGTATCAGTATTTCTCCCTCTATCATCTTGCTTATGACTAATTATCATCTTTTTTGTGCATTTCAAAACTCTAGGCAGCTCCTAAAGTGTGACCTCTCCTACATCAATTTGTTAGATATTCTGTTCAGCACATTTGATGCAGTGCTCCTAGCTTTTCTAGGCAGTCTTAGTTAGGGGAAGCACCCCTAGTTTACCTCTTAGATATTCATGACCATCCTTAGGTAAAGCTTTTGTGAATATGTTTTCTAGTTGTTCCTTTGTATTCACATATTCCATTCTCATTTCTTTTTCTTGTACCAATTACCTCAAGTAATGATACTTTATTGCAATGTGTTTGGTCTTTGTGTGTATTATTAGGTTTTTTGATATATTGATAGCACTTGTGTCATCACAAAATATAACAACCGGTTCAGTAATCTCCTCTTTCATACCTTTCAATAATTTCTTGATCCATAACATATTTGAACAGTTCACTACAATTGTCACATACTCAGCTTCTGTTGTAGATTGGGAAATGCAATTTTGTTTCTTACTTGTCCAGGAGACTAATCTCTGTCCAAGAAAGAAAGCTCCTCCACTTGTAATTTTATTTTCATCAACATTTCCTGCCCAATCGAGATCAATGTAGACTCTTAGTACAATTTTTTCAATCTTCTTGTACTATAATCCATACTCTTCTGTCCCTTTAAAATATCTCATTATTCTCTTCATATCCATCATATGAGTTTCCTTAGGATTGCAAGCAAATCTTGCCACAATCCCAACTGCTAGAGCTATATCTGATCTGTTGTGAACAACATATTGTAGCTTTCCAATCATGGATCTGTACAAGGTTTGATTCACTTCAGCAGTATTATCAATCTTAGATAATTTCCATCTAGTAGCCATAGGTGTACCTACTAGCCTTGAATCCTCCATTCTAAAAGTTTTCAGTATCTCTTTGACATATTTAGATTGTGTTATGAAGATACCTTTCTCCATCTAATAGATTTGTAAAACAACAAAGAATTTGATCTCACCAAACATAGACATCTCAAATTCAGTTTGCATCTCACTTGAAATTTTTTGACATAGGGTATCTTGTCCACAAAATATGATATCATCTACAGAAATTTATGCTAACAAAATCCCTTTACCTTCTTCAGCTTTCATGTACAGATTGTTGTTTTCATTTGTCCTTGTCAATCCAATATTTATCAAGTAATTGTGCAGCCTCTCATACCATGCTCTAGTGGCTTGTTTCAATCCATACATCACCTTATTCAGTTTGCAAACCATTTTTTTCTTGTCTGGATCAACAAATCCTTTAGGTTGTTCAATGTATAATTCTTGTTCTAATATACCATTTAAAAATGCAGACTTGACATCCATTTGGGATACCTTGAAATCTCTATAAGCAACATACGTAAGTAGAGTTCTTACTCCTAATCTTGCTACAAGGGAAAATGTTTACCCATAGTCTATTCCTTCTTCTTGAGCATAACCTTTGCATACTAGTCTTGCCTTATTCCTTGTGACTTGTCCATGTTCATTTAGCTTGTTCCTGAATACCCATTTTGTTCCAATAACATTCTTTTTTTCTAGTCTTGGCACTAGAGTCCAGGTATCATTCTTTTCAATTTGATCTATTTCTTCATTCATAGCTTAAATCTAGTCTTCATTCTCTAAAGCATCTTTTACTGTCTTAGGCTCAAACTCACATAATAAACATGTAGGATCTTTCAACTTACATCTGGTCAGGACACTAGATTCCTTATCTCTAATGATTTGTTTAGGCTTATGATGTCTTCTTACGTACTGTGCCAATGTAGGTTCAGATTTCTTTTCTTCTTGGTCTTCAAGTTCATCATGAGTATTATTAGACTCCACTTCTAATTGCTCAGCATCATCCTCCTAATGCTTGACAGTGCTTATTCGGGACTCAACATCCGGTGCAGGTGTGTTACTTGCCTCTCCTTCTTCTATATAGACAAAAGATCTACAATCTTCAGGTTCTCTCTTGCCTTCTTGATCATTTTTCTTTGCATATTCATCAACTCTCACATATTTTGCACTTTCCACAAATTTGTTAGTGTTGGAATTCAAACACTTATAAGCTTTACTCTTAGTGGAATATCCTAGGAATATGCCTTCATCACTCTTTGTATCAAAATTTCCATTTCTATTATCCTTCAGTATATAGCATTTACTCCCAAAGATTCTAAAGTATTTCACATTAGGTGCATATCCATGCCATAATTCATAAGGTGTAACATTTGTACCTTTTTTTATTTGTACTTGGTTTAAGGTATAAATAGCTATACTTACAGCTTCTCTCTAGTATTTCTATGCAACATTCTTCTCAATCATTAATGTCCTTGCACAATCCAAAATAGATCTATTTCTCCTCTCAGCTATACCATTCTATGGAGGGGTTCTAGGTGTAAACATCTATCTCTCGATTCCTCTATCATTACAGAATAGATTGAACTCATTTGATATAAACTCTCCACCTCAGTCAGATCTCAGACATTTTAGGCTCCTACTTGTTTCTTTTTCAATTTTTTTCAAATAACACTTAAACAACTGAAATGCATCATATTTTTCCATCAAAAAAATTACAGTCATCATCCTAGTGGTATCATTAACAAACAGAATAAAATACTTAGCACCACAATAACTTTGTATACCCATAGGTCCACAAAGGTCAGTATGAACCAAATCCAAAATATTATCAGGTTTCTTCAATCTCGACAAATCTCTAACTTTATTATTTTTACTAATACTTACCAGATTGTCAAAGTTAACATGACATAGTCTCTTATGCCATAACCATACATCATCAAATTGTGCAAACAAGCATGTTTCTTCAGATAGATCTAGATAAAACAAGTTACCTCTAGTCTGTTCTCCACTTCCAATCAGTTCACCAGTAGCATCAAATGTTTTAGCCTTTTTGTGATGAAATTCCACTCAACAACCAGTGATGTTAAGTTGTGCAACACTCAGCAAATTATAGTTAAGACCTTGAACTTGATAGGCATTTTCACAAGTGATCTTATTAGTTAACTTAATCAATCCTTTACCTTTCATAGGACATGGTGCATCAGTACCAAACTTAATACTTCTACCTTTGTAATGATTTAGGGTTTGAAACTTACTTTTGTCACCAGTCATGTGATGTGAGAAACCACTATCAATGATCCATTTATCTCCTTTACTCACATAATAAATAAGTGCAATTTTCTCATCCTCATCAGAATCATCTTTCATGGCAACATACACTACTTCAATATCTAAATCATCACTGTCACTATCAGTTTTCTCTTCTGCAACATAACAGGATTTCTTACCTTTATCCTTGTAATCTTTGTACCTTCAATGATCTCTTCTATCTCTCTTATCCTTGTACTTGCTTTCTCTTTCCTCATCCTTGTCATTCCTATTAGGACACCTTGCAGCAATATGGCCAACTTTGTTACATGAAAAACAAATTATAGGAAGTTTAACTTTATATTTTCCTTTTCCTCTCTTCAATGTTCTAGTCATAAGTGCTTCAAGATCATCCAGTTCCTCATCAGAAGTGTCACTGTCACTTCCACTATCACTCTCACTTTTCACACATTTTTCTTTGTCTCTCTTAGATTTATGAAAAACCATTTGTGAATGCAGATTCAACATTAGGAACACTTTAGTTATCATAGTTAGAAAGTTCAAAAGCAGTGAGATTACCAGCAAGGCTTTCCAGAGTTAGAGCATTACTAGGATTACATCTTGATTCTTGAATTGCTGAAATTCTGATAGCATATATAGGAAGCAAAGTTCTTAACACCTTTCCAATGATAGTCTCATCATCAATGATTCCATTGGCACCTCTAATAGCATTCACTATCTCCTTGATTCTTCCACAATACTGAGCAATATTCTCACCCTTCTTGCATTTTCATTTCATCAAACTTACCTCTCAAGCTTTCATCTTTTTCCCTTAGTGCATTTTTAGCACCACCATAGATGGTTGCAAGAGTATCCCACATTTTCTTTGCATTAGTGTAGTCTTTGATGTCTTCAAATTATGGATAACTTAAGGCATATGCAATCTCCAACATTGCTTGATTGTGTTCCTATTTTTCTCTCATCTCCTTAGCAGTCAAAGGGGTAACATGTGTAACATAGGCATGTTCAACATAGTATTTTGCTGAATCACCAATACCAACTAGATGCAGTTTCATCAGACTTTTCCATGCAAGGAATTTCTCCTTGTTAAACTTTGGTACCTCCTTCTTATACATCTTGATCATATTGCTTCAAGTACCTTTAAACATTTTCTCTGTAAGCACCAATAGCTCTGATACCAATTGTTAATATTATTTAAAAGAATAAAGAGGGGGGGTGAATTAGTTGTTCTTAGGTCTAGAAGTACCAATTGAACTTATAAACACTTCAACAAACTCAGATCTAATCACCAACTCAACTCGGTCTTCAAAGAACATATATTAGAAAACGTCTAACATGTAGTCCACTATCCTATAGTAATTAACTTGCAAAATATCAAAACATCCACATCAAAACATTCACACAAGTATAAAACCAGAATTTATAGTCGAAACCCAACTTGGGAAAAACCACTTTGTAACATGTTACTGATATTTTCACTCTTCTAAAGTGAGCTCTGTGAAAATCCAACCTTGTTAAAGGCTTACAAACACACTATTAGGTGTGACCCTGTTATAGGATTTCAATCACCCTGTTAGGAGTGGCCTGGTCAGAGGACTTAAGTACATTCCATTAGAATGCCACCTTGATTAAAGGATTTAAATAATGACTGTTAGGTCAACCTTGATTAAAGGATTTAGACTGTTACAATGGTTAGAAAGTAGTAGTAGTTTCTGATCTATAAAACATACAATGCACTTTGCAGATATCAGATCCAATTCACACATATATGTTGATTTACTAATTGAGTTCCATTTCCATCTCCATCACTGATCTACTTGGAATTCACTTTAAGCAATCACAACTCTGATCTTCACCTTAAGCCTTCTTCTTAGACTTATCAGTCAATAACATCAACATCACCAACATACTCTGTAACCTCAAAATTAGGTTTTCTTTATACCTCTCCAGATAGGTAGATCTATCTTTTGCCGCTTTATCTCCATAGTCGATCTTAGGTTAGGTTAGATCCATCGGATCTTTCCATCATTTAAGTTCTTCATCCAACCTTCTAGAAATATCTTCAATCTTCTTATTGAATCCATAGTAAAATGATTTACCATGCATTAAACTCTCCATACAATCAATTAATAAATTCAACACGATTTACATAGCCCAAGAATTTGACTATGTCGGCTGGAAATCCGAATTCTTCCTCCAAATGTAAATTGTTGACGGTCGGTCAATACTGTGTTCATCTCCTCGGTCATCATTACATAACTCGGTCATCTCTTCAAACTATCTTCCTTGGCTAACACTGTCTTGCTCTGTAATTTCCTGACACTTGGCATATATTGATGTTCGGTCAATACTAGATTTACTTGGTATATACTATCACTCGGTCGACACTAACATCACTAGGCTTAAACTAGATTTCTTCACTTTTTCTCAGTTAAGCCTACTTCTTCAGTCTTTCTTCTTACTTAGATAAACAATACATTATCTTATCATAGTGCCAAATATTCAAGTACTTATTGAAGTATCAAATAACTCAACCTTTCTCTAGGTGCTATTGTTATCTCCCTTTCCCTAATCCTTTGCATCAACCAATAGATATAGTACTTTTTTAGATAGCAACTATCTTACTAGTTAAGGTTTGACATCAATGACAATACAACAATTGTTTCAATTACAGTTTCAAACAATGGTACTATCCTAGATAGCAATTGTCTTACGAGTTAAAGTTTGACATCAATGACAATATAACAATTGTTTCAATTTTAGTTTCCAACATCACATACTATTTTTTTAAATGTATATATTTGGTTATAGATGAAATGAGTCTTATGTACATATATGTGTAGAATATTTTGAAAACCGAGTCAATTTCTTAGGGGGAGTATTCATATTACTAAGTACTCATGAAATGTAATGTAAAATGTCATAATAAAGTGTTTTTTCCACTAATGTCAAAAAGGGAGATTCTTGATCCCTAAGTTTTGTTGTCTATTAGTGTCTTACACTTAGTCATTTTCTAGGAAAAGTTGGTCGGTCATCACTGTAACTGAGTCAACATGTATAGGCCGAGTTAAGTATAGACTTGTATATTGTACATTTACCAAGCAATAGTTACTGCTGAGAAAGTCAGAAGGTCACCGAGTACTTCAGTAATAGCCGAGCAAGCTTATGTCGAGTTGTGTAGATATGTCAATGTTGAGCACCAATAAAAGAAGAACATCCAATGCTGAGTGCTAGAGATTTCAAATGTCAAGTAAGCCAGGTTTGATATATGTGTTTGTAATGGCACAAACACTTAGGTAAACCGTTTTGGCCAACATCTACATTTTATTTATTGTTTGTTGAGGAAATCACAGAGGTGATTATGCTTTAAATTTATAATCATTGATCCCTATGTAATCTATGGAACCAATCAGAATTAGGGAATGCTTAAGTGACATAAGTAGACAATATAGATCATTGATCTTGATTTATGGAGTTGATATATTATTTATACAAGATGAGATCTGAACCCTAAAGTGTAGTAAGTATGAGAGAAGTGTATGAAGGGGATTTCATACATGGAGAATATAGAAGTTTTTTGATTATCAGAAGCAGAGATCAACGACTGAGTAGAGCAGTGCAGGATCTAGAACATAGATATATTTGATAGAGGAGATAAAATCTATATTAGAAGGAGAATATATGTTATCAACATCACAATGCAAATTGAAGGATCAGGTACTGAATCACTCTAACAGTTGAATCATGGAGAATCTCTTAATAGAGTGGTTTTAACAGACCTAAGTAAATCTCTTAACCGAGTGCTTACTTTTTTGTAAGTTTAAATCCTTTTGCAAGGTAGATTGTATAAGTCTTAAAGCTCTTAGCAGGGCAGACCCCTCACAAGGTAGATCATTATTTTATGATCAAAATTTGTAGCCCTAATAGGTAAACTTTAATATTGCAGTAGTGAAGATTTGTGGGTGTCATCCCCACCCCAGTTTTTTTTTTGGTCTATAACAAGATAATTTTATTGATATCATAAGAAATACATTGCAAGTATTATAATAGTTACTGTCAAAGTAACCAAAGGAGAAATACCCTAGCATAGAGCTAATTCCTCCACCTAGAGAGAGAGAAAAACAAAAACACCCACTAGGCCCATATCTACAGGGCTTAAGCTTTCCCAAATACAAAACAACCGACAATGAATAAGATTCTTAAACAACCAAACAGTCAAGTTATAGATTTTACTAAATTGAGAATAGGAGGAGAAGAAAGGGGAGAAAATAATAGTAGAGAGGGGGCATCTACCAAGATCCTAACAATGACATTGAATATCTGCTCTACAAAGCGAAAAAAACATATTCACACTGCTCGCATCCATAACACCGCACTATTAGTAACCAACAGAGAAAACAACAAAATTGAATTAGAGGAACTGTGAGTTTCCTAAACCTTTCTCCCACCACACTTCCCTCTCTTTTTCTTTGCTATCAGGGCTACAAAGACCCTCTTCCTTCTATCCACCTGCTCCTCTTCAGAAGTGACTACATTCTTATGGAGAAGCCATGCTTCCAACCTCTCTGCCTTATAGGCCTCTTTTTCAACCTTACCCCACCACCTGAAAAAAGGGTAACAACCATATCGTCATCCCTCCTCCTCGTCTTCGAAGCATTCGAAGATATTCATGCCAATTCCTGTCCATGACCATTCTAAAATGGATTCCAAACCAACCAAAAAATCATTATCAAATAGTTTCTTAATGAAATGTTCAACAACCAAGGTGTCCTCCCCAAGCTTCAAGGACCAACTAATGACCACTGAGATAATGTCTCGGTTAACCCTGTGTTTGATTGGTCTATTTTGAAACTATTCTCCTAAGAGAGCTAATGCAGCATCCACCACTTCATCGCTCTTAAAATCAACAGGCCCTTCATCCTTTTTTTGCTAACCATCCCCTTAAAGCCTTTTTGTATATCCCCACCCCAGTTTTACCTTTCAACGGTTTCTGGGTAACCAAAATCATTGTGTTATGTTTCATTTTCATGGATGAAGATTAGGATGTTAGCTTTATTTTAGTATTGAATTTTATGTTTGCGATATGTAAGTAAGTTTATGTCAAAATGAAATTATTTGTAGATATTTGATTCACCCCCCTCTCAGTATCTCACCTTCCCATAATAGATTTCCAAAAAACACATCATTGAAGTGTCCCTCCCTAACATCAATACTTCCTTTGCCAATCACATTCATGTAAGTGTGATTACCCATCAAAATAGGTGGACCTTTTCAAGGCTCAAATGATGAAAACATAGACTATGAAGAAGCCATATGATGAGAAGCCCCTAAATCTAGAAGCCATCTACCTGAATCGGGACTTGAAGAAGCATATAAAGCTTGTCCTTTTTGCATGACAAATGTGTGACCCTTTCCTTTATCTTTTTTCTGAATTTTGTGAAGAAGAAGTTGAGATAGACATCCTAGAAGGAAAATTGATCTTGTTCTTGACAAGAAGATTCTTCAATTCATTAATGTCCTTATAACAAAAATGTTCTTCATGTCCATCCTTTTTGCAATATGCACAAAATCGCTTCTCCTTCTTTGAAAATTCACCCTTTTGAGGTGATGTAGAAGTGTCATGTTTAGTGGAAGTTGATTTTGCACTTTCTTGTTGAGACTTAGACTTCTAATTCTTCTCCTTCTTTTGACTTTGATTGCCTTGATTCTCATGATTAGCCACCAATGCCTTGGAAGTTGAAGACTTGATAATCCCCATACTAATTAATTTGGTTTGATCCAACATCAACATTTCTCCAAATGCCTCAAATGATGGTGTAGTAAAGGCACTTCCCATTTTCATCTTGTGAGTATTGTAGCTTGACACAAGGCTACATATTCTGAAGAAAGATTGTCCATCATATGATGAATCAATTGTGAATCCTTGATGATGATTCCACAATCCTTAAGTTGTGCTCTCAACTCATTGTCTTTGTTCATGAAATATTGAATTGTGAGAAAGTTCTTAGGATCCAATTTGAGAAGTTTTTCTTGAATTGTGAGTCCCTTATCCTCATCCACTTTACCATACGAATCTTCAAGTTTATCCCAAGCATCCTTGGCTTTGCCCAAGGAGGAAATGTGAAACAAGAGATCTTGAGTAGCACATGTTCTTATAATTCCGAAAGCTTAAGAATTTTTAACTCTCCAATCAATTAATTCCTTAACATCCACATTAGGAGGTTTCATTGTTTCATCCACATAATGATTTAGTCCTTTTACCATTACCTTGCTCCATACATTTTCTTTCCATGTAGCATAGTTATGTGGAGTTAATGATGGAAATCCATAAGAACCCATAATGAAAAAATGAAAAAGAACTAGAGAGAGAGACACACACACAACCACACAAGACAATCCTCAAAATCACTCAATCAAGGAACCCCCCCCCCCCAAAAAAAAAAAAAATAGATGATTTGGGCACTTTATATATAGTGCGTGTATAATTGCCACTTGTCAAAATGGACCAAAGTGGGCTTCTGATTTTGATAATTACAATAGAGAATATGAAGCTATATTAGGCTCAAGAAGATAAGACACAAGATCACTCAAAGATCTAATCAATTATAAGTGCCAAAAGAGGCCAAAATAGACCATATTTTGAAAGTACTATGTCCACTCAAAATTTCTCCAAACTGATACCTGATGTGGAAAGTAGACAAAAAATCATGCACTTTCAAAAAAATTGCACCTAATAATGTGTATGTATGAGCCCAAACAAAGCCTCTAAAGTTGCCAAAATAGGGATCAGACAGGTGCAGTCACCAAAAAAAGCAATTTTTGCAAAATCCGTGTACCAAAACCAAAAAATAGCTGCACCACTAAAAAGTTTAGAAAATTCTTCCCAAAATAAAAAAAATTGCACTCAATTTGGAGTCCAGATGACCAAGTTATGGCCTCCCAAAGTCAGACTGCCAAATCAAAATTGCATATGGGGAGGGTTGCAAATTTTTGAAACCTAACGACATCAGCAATATACTATCTTAAATTTGATGGTCAAATGACTATCACCATAGAGTAAAAGTGCCCAGAATGACAATCAAACAACCATCAATTTTAACCCCATGAAATGATGATGTAACCACAAGCATAAATTTGATGGTTATATGGTCATCAACTAAAAAAACCTGCCCTGATAATGTCCAGACGTTTGTCAAATTTAACTTAGTGAAAATGACAAAAAATAAAAAATTTATGTTTAAAAGATACCCTTTTTCTCATGCCACGTGGCGTTGTTTGGTTGGTTGATCCGGGGCTGATGCAATGCCATGTGTCTGCACAATTCCATGGATTTGGCATAGAGGAGAAGAGCACAGCCTGGGAGAAGTGGTGGTGGTGGGAATGTGGGAGATTAATCCCACATTCACTGTGCATTGGGACTTCTTGTGTTTATAACCTCCAGTGCCCTTGGTTAAACCAAATAGCTCAGCTCGCGTGCAGAAGCATCGAGCTCGGACTCCGGTCACCTTGTCTTGAGCTCATCTCGGTGACTCCATGATCGGTGATCCAAGTTGGTCTATTGGCTATTGGAGTTGCGATCAATCAAAGGCTGTCTTCTTCGAGCCAGGTCAATGATCCGAGATCACTTGAACTCAGCTCGGTCGGAGTGAAGGGTCCAAAAGTTTTAAGAAAAAACTAGCTCTTTAGATCCACATTAGTGAGGATGTGGATAATGATATTGTTTAAAAGCAAAGGCCTGCGGTATTTAAACAAAGAGCTCTCGGGAAAGGTGCTAGACTATTCAAAGGTTGGGCTGAGCTGGTAGGCTTGTGTACGTGCGGGCCGAGGTTTGAATACCTAGTCTTTGTCGATATTCTCTGAAGATTCACCTATACGGATTAATTCATGTCCCCTGTAGAATAGATTTTGACAAACAGGGGTGTGGACACTGAAAACAAAACCTCAATTTTTTTTGCAGAAAAATACAATTGCCCAGATTTGGAAAAAAATCAAAAATTGAAAAAAAAAATCTAAAAATCCATACCTGTATCATCTTAAAATGGAAGAACTTCCATGTTAAGAGTGTTTAGCCCTTTGAGTAAGTGGTTTAGGGTCATGTCGAATGCCTTGAATTGATCTTTCCTTGGATCTGGATTTCTCCCCACTTTGCACTTCTTTTCTGCACTTGATTCCTTCATTCTAGGTGAAATTAGGGTTAGGATCCTGAGGATTCTCCTTAATTCCCCTCTTTTATGGCTCTATTTTCTAGGGAGGACTTAAAATAGGTCCTCTTGGACTTCATCATGTTCATCATAGGATTTTTTGCCTCTCCCTGGTACTCTACCCTATTCTAGCATCATTTCTAGGTCTTTGGGCATCCCTGGGACTTCCTGTCCTGATTCTGGCTGGATCTGGGCCCACAGGGTCAGAATCGAGGTTGATCCTAATTAGGCCAAAATTGATCTCAATCCTAAATAGGTCAATATCAAGGTTGTCTTTGACCTCCTTCGAAATCTGTTCCCCTCTTTCAAATTTGGTCCCGACAGGCCCCGAAATTAATGTTGGGCCCTTGGATCTAAGTGTGAAAAGGTTTTATTCAAAATTCATTTAATTATTTTCCCTCCTTAGTTGGTTATTATGATTGGACCATAATTTGAGGTGAAATTTGAATTATGGGCCCATTTCTAGGGGTTAAGGTTAATTGGGATTTAATTCCTCAATGTCAGCCTTCTCTAGAGGTTTGTACCCTAGATCACTATAAAAGGAGGCCTTCCTCTCTCATTTTATCATCCATCATTCATATCTGCATTGCTCTCAAGCTCTCAAGGTGATCAAGAAAGCATCCATTCAAGCATTCAAGTCCTCTTCTCCATTCAAGCTCTCCATTGAAGATCAAGGATTCAAGCATTGAAGCCATTGAAGGGATTTGGTTCAAGCATTCAAGATTCATCATTCAAACCCTAGATCTAGCCATCATGATGGTGTGATCTTCCTTCAAGATCCTTTTGTTCATCTTCAAGATCCATTCATCCTTCCCTCAAAGTGGATTCCAAGCATACAAACATAGAGGTTTAGATTTACATTTATGTTCAAGCTTTCATATTAACATATTTGATTACATTTCAAATACAATTGCATATCTATTGAATGTCATAGCTTCATTGTTTGATCTACTTCTACTACTTGCTAGCATTCTCCATTTCAATTTCAATATTAAGGTTGATTCCAAACTAGGGTTTGACCAAGGAAAACCCCCCAAACAAACAACAAAAACCCTATTTTTCTTGCGGGTGTAGGTGCGGAATTTTAGATTTGAGATCTTATTCGGATACCCTTTTTGGTGAACTTTCGAGATCTGTGAACAAAGTCAAAATCAGCCTTCAGAATAAAATTGTAGCCTTTGACCTTTTATGAGGGTCAAAGATGACCTCCCTCAGAATTAAAAAAGATTTCTGGGTTTTGTAGATCTTGCAGTTTTGGTTTGTTAGCACGAAAATCAATAATTTTTTAGACTATTTAATAGGGTTTTTATAGCAGGTTCTTTTTTGGAGGTAAGAACCTTTATCTCTTCATTTCAACATTAGTCATCTACATTTACTTTCCATATCAATACAATTCGAATGTAAGTGTAAAATATTGGTTTTGGGGTCTCTTTTATGTGCAAACCATTGCTCTAAGACCCCATCCATAGTTTATCCTATTCATTTTTGTGAACCTGCGATAGACAACTCTTTCTTTTTTGGTGTTAGATCATTTGTTTTCTTGCCTTAAGATTAGATTTCTTTTATGCTCTTGCATTTACATTTCAAAAATCCAAAAAAATTGCAAAATCTCTTTAAAAATACAAAAACATTTACATTTTCATGCTTTTAGTATTCAACATGTATGATTCTTGTTTTGAGTACTTTGATGAGGCTTTTTTTGTTCAAGTTGATAGATCCCTTAATGAGGTACATGGAAGTAAGGATGAAAATTGTTCAAATGAGATCTCCATTGATCCTATTCCTATTTCACCCTCCTCCACAACCTCTTCAATTGACCTTTACAAAGATGAGTTAGGGATTGATGTTAATTCTTCTCCTAATATATGTCTTTTCTATGAGCCTATTTTACAATACAATTTACCTTCTTTCCCCTCTAGGGATCAAGCTTTAATGACTTATGATACTCCTACAATGCACTTTATGGATAGGGATGATAATCCTCCTATTTGGGATGAACCTTTGGATTTAGATGTTGATTACTCTCTTCCTCATGAAACCATTATGGATAATCCTCCTATTTGGGATGAACCTTTGAATTTGGATGTTGATTACTCTCTTCCTCCTATTTGGGATGAACCTTTGGATTTGGATGTTGATTACTCTCTTCCTCATGAAGCCATTGTGGATAATTCTACTTTTTGGGATGAATCCTTAGATAAATACATTGATTTATCCCCTCCTTGTGAAGAATTTTTGATACAAGAAAATGACATATTCTCTAAAATACACTCCCCTTATGCGAAAGAAAATGACATTATAGATGCTTTACCTCCATTTGGGATTCTTTCTAGTGATGAGGCATTAGCACTGAAAGATATGAATTCCCTTAATGCTCTTCCTCTTAGTGGTGATGTTATGCGAAATAAAGATCCTACCTTACAACCTTCTTACCATAGTATTACTTATATCAATTCAAATCATTTTCCAACTATGGTTCCAAGTGTTCCTCCAATTGTGTCTTCCATTCATATCACTTCCTACACTTTTACCAGTGTTCCTAATCTTCCTAATCCTAATCCTATCTTTCCTAATCTGATTCCTAATTCTCCATCTGCTATTCCTAGTTTTTCCCACACTTATGTTGAGGTTCAAACTATGGTTCAAGATGTGCAAAGATTCTTCAAAGTACCTTCTCCTTATGATCCGATCCATAAAGATAAAAGAAAAGAAACTTCTCCTTTGAGATTTCTTCATAATTTTACTCCTCACTCTGATATAACATAGATCTTTTCTCCTCTAGACTGGGGGGCAAGAGGTATATTTATTCCTATCTTTTATAATCCATTATGTTCCTACTTTGAGCTTAATTGGTTATTCTTTCATTTATCATGAGGGTTTGTATTATGATAGTTTTACATCTATTGCTCTGTTCTATTATTCAATATATCTTTTCTAAGACATGTGTTTTGCAAAGGTATCCCTTGCTTTCATCCTTGGGGGGAAAGGTTCTTCCTTTTGTTTCTTTTTCTAGGGAACTGCTTTCCTTAGCTTAGTGGTATTTGTTTATATTGTAATATTATTTCATCATATTGACAAATGTTTTGACTATGGATAACCTTCTTATATGAGAATTTGTTTTCCAAAGTCGTCACTTCTTCTCTATGTTGCAAATTATGTTCTTTATAAACTCTCACCCTTGCTTTGGTTTTAGAGTTGTTTCCCTAGTTCCAAAGATTCCTCTTCCTCTTGTTTGCAGGGGGCTTGATGATTGAATCTTTGTTCCCTCCTTTTGAAAGATGATATTTTATTTAAATCACTCCTCTTTGGTGGGGGTCTTGTTGATAAGATCTCTTTCTTCGAGGATCCTTTTCCATGAGAGACATATCATTTTCGTGATTATCTATATTCTTGGATGTAGGGGTCAATATCCCTCGCTAAGCATATGGTGTACATTGTTGTAAACAGGATATCTCCTTGCATTGTGAAGTAGGTATACTCTTCCATCTGTGTTCCTACACTTGGGGGGCAAGGATGCCATCTCCTTCTTTTTTGTCTTTTTGGGATTCACCTATTTCCTTGGTTAAGTAGTATCTATCTATTATGTGATATCCAATCATACCTGAAAATTTTGGTTTGTATTAAGGACCTTTGTCCTTGATCACAACCTATTTTGTTGTTTGACATTGGGTTTCCATGGTTGATATATCTCTCACCTTCGAAACTGAATAGTGTGCTATCCCTCACAAGAGTTACTTTTTTTTCACTTCTTGCATGATATCTCTTTACATTCATCCCTTCCATGGCCTCATAGGAGTTGTGACCTTCTTGGTTTGGACTGGGTGTTGTTTGTGGATATTGTCTTGATGCTGAAGAAGACTTTATCCTTGTTCTTTTCTTTCCTTAACATGTCAAAATAGTATGTTTTTTTCCAGATTAAGGAGGGGGGCATATATAGGGCCTCCCTTGTACTATAGTTTTTTATTTTTACATGATAAATCTTGGAAGGTAACACACATAAGTTGCTAAATCCTAAAAAGACATGCATTTATATGCTAAATCTTTTGATGCTAATGTACATAAGTTGCTAAATCCTGAGGAGACACGCATTTTAAAAAAAATTTCAATATGCCAAATCTTGGAAGGTAACACACATAAGTTGCTAAATCCTAAGGAGGCACACATTTCCAATATTTCAAATATGTGAAATCTTGGAAGGTAACACACATAAGTTTCTAAATCTTGACAAGACACGCATCTATATGCTAAATCTTTTGAAGGTAACGCACATAAGTTGCTAAATCCTAAGGGGACACACATTTTATATTCATGGTCATACAAGAAGGTGGATCTATGAGTATTCCAGAAGCCGTCAGAAGATGCATTACAATTGCAAGCATATTTTATGGGTGAACCTATTGGGCTCTCCCTCCAGGGTGATTCACGGTAAGGTGGGCATCTTACTGGGCAAGGTAATCACTTTCTCTTTTCTCTCTTTTCGCTTTCATGCTAGTAGAACAAGATCATGAAGCTATGTTATTTATAGTGTTTCTCTTTTCTTTCTTATGTAATCATTTATACTTTTACGATAGCTTTCCAAATATGATATTAGTATGAGAAATATTTCTTAGCGAGGTTTCTTATGCTAATCGATTTGGGTTATTTAGTACCAACCCATGTTCTTTTGGTTTTCTCTTTTCACACCCTCATGCGTGTATGTTGAGTTAGAATCCTTAGTTTGGGGGATTTTGTCCTTAGCTAAGTGTTATTTTATCTCATTGTGAATCCACTTGTATCTCCTCTTTCTTCTCCTTTACCAAGAGTTTGCATCGAGTCCATACTCTTGCTAAAGTGGGGGCTTAATGTATTGTCTTAAAATGGAAGCACTTCCATGTTAAGAGAATTTAGCCCTCCAAGTAAGTGGTTTGGGGTAATGTCGAATGCCTTGAATTGATCTTTTCTTAGATCTAGATTTCTCCCCACTTTCCACTTCTTTTCTGCACTTGATTCCTTCATTCTATGTGAAATTAGGGTTAGGATCTCGAGGATTCTCCTTAATTCCCCTCTTTTATGGCTCTATTTTCTAGGTAGGACATAAAAATAGGTCCTCTTGGACTTCATCATGTTCATCATAGGATTTTGTGCCTCTCCTTGGCACTCTACCCTATTCTAGCATCATTTCTAGGTCTTAGGGCATCCTTGGGACCTCCTGTCCTAATTCTGGCTAGATCTGGGCCCATAGGGTCAGAATCGAGGTTGATCCTGACCAGGTTAGAATCGACCTTGATCCTGACTAGGTCAAGATTGAGGTTGTCTTTGACCTCCCCTGGAATCTATTCCCCTCTTTCAAATTTGGTCTCGACGGGCCCCGAAATCAATGTCGGGCCCTCAGATCCGAGTGCGAAAAGGTTTTATTCAAAACTCATTTAATTGTTTTCCCTCGTTAGTTGGTTATTGTGATTGGACCATAATTTGAGGTGAAATTTGAATTATGGGCCCATTTTTAGGGGTTAAGATTCATTGGGATTTAATTCCTCAATGTCGGCCTTCTCTAGAGGTTTGTGCCCTAGATCACTATAAAAGGAGGCCTTCCTCTCTCATTTTATCATCCATCATTCATATCTTCATTGCTCTCAAGCTCTCAAGGTGATCAAGTAAGCATCCAATCAAGCAAGCATCCATTCAAGCATTCAAGTCCTCTTCTTCATTCAAGTTCTCTATTGAAGATCAAGGATTCAAGCATTGAAGCCATTGAAGGGATTTGGTTCAAGCATTCAAGATTCATCATTCAAACCCTAGATCTAGCCATCATGATGGTGTGATCTTCCTTCAAGATCCTTTTGTTCATCTTCAAGATCCATTCATCCTTCCCTCAAAGTGGATTCCAAGCATACAAACATAGAGGTTTAGATTTACATTTATGTTCAAGCTTTCATATTAACATATTTGATTACATTTCAAATACAATTGCATATCTATTGAATGTCATAGCTTCATTGTTTGATCTACTTCTACTACTTGCTAGCATTCTCCATTTCAATTTCAATATTAAGGTTGATTCCAAACTAGGGTTTGACCAAGGCAAACCCCCCAAACAAATAACAAAAACCCTCTTTTTCTTGTAGGTGCAGGTGTAGAATTTTGGATATGAGATTAGATTTGGATACCCTTTTCGGCGAACTTCCGAGATCTACGAACAAAGTCAAAATCAGCCTTCAGAATAAAATTGTAGCCTTTGACCTTTTATGAGGGTCAAAGATGACCTCCCTCAGAATTGGAAAAGATTTCTAGGTTTTGTAGATCTCGCAATTTGATTCAAAAATGCAAAAATCAATAATTTTTTAGATTGTTTGACAGGGTTTTCAGCAGGTTCTTTTTCGGAGGTAAGTACCTTTATCTCTTCATTTCAACATTAGTCATCCACATTTACTTTCCATATCAATACAATTCAAATGTAAGTGTAAAATATTAGTTTTAGGGTCTCTTTTATGTGCAAACCATTGTTCTAGGACCCCATCCATATTTTATCCTATTCAATACCATCTTGCAAATCGGACTATCCAAATCTGATTTGCAAAATTTTTTTGCCTCAAATTTGAATTTTTCCTAATATAGACAAATTTATAGTCAAAATTTATGGAAACAACCACCCAGACGTAATATCGATGTCAGATCTTACTCTAGACACTCCCACAAGCTATTGATATCCCATATCCAAATCATGGCCCTCCAAAAGTTGAAGCAACAATGGCTCTCAAATGGTTATGCAATGAAATATTTTATGTCTCTGATACCATGTAAGAATTTGCCTAAGGAAAATAATGAAAATGTCAAGATCTAGAAGCTCAATATATAGCACAAGAGAAACAAATATGATATAATCAATGATCAAATAATCAAATAGAATGAATTAATTACAAAGTAGGAGTTCCTAAATATATAGGCAATGCGATAAGACTACATGATAAGGAGATGATAAGTTATCAACCACACTAGGTGGAATCACATGTCCACCAAAGGTAGATCATCCTCCATTATACATCAAAGTATGTGCAACAATGAGAGGATGATAATGTGATAAGAACACTAAAGGTGCACCTCACACACAAAGAGGTATGAGATGACAACTATCACCAACTAAAGTAGAATTTCTCTACACCATGTGCTAAAATAAAATGCAAAATCTTAGGTGTCTCAATGATAAATAATATGCAAATGCATTATCCTAAGTAAACTTAAGTAAAGTATAATTAGTAAATACTTAATTACACCAACATCAACAATTAAGATACCATCAAAATTAATCCTTAAATATGGATTATTGTCAGCATTACCTTTTCTGAAACCAAGATGTAATAAATACCTATCCAATCTAGCATACCATGCCCTTGGTGCTTGCTTCAATCCATATAATGATTTCTTTAGTTTTCATACCATATCTTCTTGATCATTTAATGTGAATCCATTAGGTTTCTCTATGTAGACTTCCTCTTCAAGTTCACCATTCAAGAATGCAAATTTGACATCCATCTGATAAACCTTAAAGTTCTTATCAGTTGCAGAAGAAAGAAACAATCTAACAACCTCTAGTCTATCCATAGGTGCAAAAGTATCATCAAAATCAATACATTCTTTTTGTGAGTATCCTTTACAAACAAGTCTTGCTTTATTTCTTACAACTTCGCCCTACTCATTCATATTATTCCTAAAAACCCATTTATTTCCTATAACATTTTTGTCTTTAGGCCTTGGTACTAGCTCCTAAGTATCATTCTTTTGAAGTTGATCTAGTTCTTCTTGCATTTCCTTAGTCCAAAATTCATCTTTATGAGCTTCATCAGTAGTCTTGGGTTCTACTTGTGAAATTAAGCATAATTCATTTCTAACCTTTGACCTTGTCATCACACCTTTGTTTACATCTCCAATTATCTGTTTATCAAAATGATTCATTGATACATAACTTGATGTTTTAGGAGTCCCTTTTGGCTTATCAATACTTACTTGCATCCCATTGTCAATCTCAAAGAATTGTTATGCTTGCTACTCCTAATTTTGAATCTGAATAGTAGAAGCCTAATTACCCTCATTATCTAATCCATCATCATACATTCTTTCCCAAACCTGAAATTTCTCATCAATCTTCATATTAGCGCTCTCAAATATCTTTCTCAATCTAAGATCGTAACACCTATATGCCTTACTCCTATTAGGATATCCAAGATATATTCCTTCATCACTTCTAGGATCAAACTTACCTAGTTCATCATCCCTTTTGATATAGCATTTACTACCAAATATTCTGAAGTATTTAACTATAGGAACATGACCAAACCATAACTCATATGAAGTCTTACCAGTACCATGTATGATCTGAACTCTTTTCAATGTATAGACTACAATATTAATTGCTTCTCTCCAATGCATCTACGATACCTTTCCTTCCAGCATCATTGTCCTAGTAGTATCAAGAATGGTTCTATTTCTTCTTTCTGCTATCATGTTTTGCTGTGGTGTCCTAGGTGTAGAAGTATGACTATATATCCCATATTCTTCACAATATGCATTAAATGTTAGGAATGAATGCTGAATATATCTTATGGGGGAGTATTAGCGGCCATTCTGTAGCAGTTGTTGTTGCATTCATGACTATGATTGTCATTGATGTCAACACAGTGATCTACTGAAGATTAGCAGAGAAGCAGTTAGTGTTTGAGTAAGCACACTTGAGATATTGAAGATGAAGCTATGTGTAGTTGAGGACTTATTCTATGATGTGTTATAAGATAATGGTTAAGAGCGCAGACATTAATTCATTTATTCATGGAAGTTATAAGCAAATCAGTGGAAGCTGTATTCAGGCAGTGTTCCTAAGTAGTGGTTTGTGGAAATTGGATGATATATCCTAATCGGGATAGAGTATGGTTATGTGCAATTAGAGAGAATTTGAAGACATGTTGATAGTAATATGGATGATAGCGCAAGATCCGAGGTTGCACGAGTGAAAAATTATATTGATTGGAAGCCGACAATTTTGTGTAATTTTGATGTAACGTGTAGAAACTTTTATTTTGTAATTTGTATGCTAACTCATTTGTAATTACTTGAGTGTGGTATAAAGGAAGGAATGTATTCCTTATTTTAATGTGTGTGAGAAATGAATGTAAGTGTGTATGAAGAAACTGTGAAAGTGAAATTGTTGAAGGAGGATATGCGAAGTACTGAGATTTGGTATTGAGATATGAAGAAGCAGTTGGTGCGGTTTGGCACAGTCAGAGAAGGAATATTGAATTATTGAGATCAGTAATCTTTTGGTATTATTCTATTGAATAATACAAAGATCAGTTGGACAGTGAGTTCAATGATCTTACCCTGAAGCTGTTTGGGCAATGGGTCCTTCTGTCTTCTATAACTCCTAACAGAGTTAGAATCTTTTAATAGGGATTCAAAATCTCCTAACAAGGAACTTTCATATTAGTGCATCTTTTGTGGTCATCATTCCCACTGTGGTTTACTCTTTGATCAAGAGGTTCCCTAGTCAACATATCTCATGTCATTGTGTTATTGTGCATGTATATCTTTCTATGGTTGTTGATTACATTGCTTACATGGTTAAAATCTATTAAGGTTGATAAAAGTTGTATTTATCTAATAACTAATTCACCCTGCCCCCCCTCTTAGTTATCTTGGTGGACCTTACTTTCTAACAATTGGTATCAGAGCTGAGTCATGAGGACTCTAGTGAATGTATTTTCTAAATAGTGTCTTTTGACATTGAAGTTGTTGTTGACACAGTGATGAAACATCTGTCATTGATGTCAATGGGGGAGAAATATACATGAAAAACTATTAGAAACATCTATTGGAGAGAACTGAATAGGGAATACTGAGAGGGGGGGTGAATTAGTATTCTACAAACTTTTACTTTTTCCCAATTATGGATATAACAGATTATCTTTATGCTTGCATAATAGAGTAAACTAAAGAACATGCATAACAATAAAGCAAATGAACTCATAACACATTATTTGTTCTCGAGGAAACCCTATCCAAGGGAAAACCCCAGTGGGGATGATACCCACAAAGATCCACTAATCAAAAGTATCATGTTAAGGATGTTGACCCTATTAGGAGCCTGTTACAAAAATATATAGTGTCTCAGTCTTGATTAAGGGACTATAGGCCTTGTTAGAAGCCTCAACCCTGCTAAGAGTTGGTAGTACTAATTACAAATGATTACAAGATGAACCCATTTCCCAAACAAGTAATGTACAATGATTACTGATTACAAAATAGGGTAAGGTACATAACCTTATACTGCTTTCTTGTCTTTCAACACTTTTTATCAATGCCTTTCGCATATATGTTCGCTATATCATCTATCTCATTCACATATGTCATTCACATATCTCATATATACTTTTGCATTCCATATGCCTTACATTTATACAAGTTATTAGGAATAATAACTTTTACAGTCGGCTTTACAAAACATAAAGCTTTACATAAAATACATATTTACCCAAGGGTTAACATCTAGGATGTCGTCCCTTTATATTATTAAGACATTATTTTGAAAAAAAAAATAATCCCTTAACTCTTTACCAATTATGTCTTCTTTCTCTGTCCAATTGGCTTTAACACTGTCTTTGGTAATACTGCAATAACTTCTTTCATACATGTTGTATAGACTTACACTCTCAGGTGAGTCTTCAATATGCATCATATTATCTATGTTCAAGTGCACAAGCACTGAACTTACTTCAATCGATGTCACCAATCAAAACTGTCTCGAGGTACACTTAGAAAAATACTGCACATATACAATTTTGCTCTGCGCTCTATTATACTTGCTCTCTGTCATATGTGGTCTTCATGTAGATCATATGTTTCCATAATGACAACATCTAGATATCTAACTCAGCCAAATTTCCAACAATCTCAAAATCTCAAAATTGTGGCCATAACAAAAATATATCTTCGTTGTCCTTATAACTCCATATATCTTATCTATATTCTATACTCCCCCTATGAATATACTTCCTTAACATATATATAAATTTTCAGCTATCATATCACTCCCCCTTTGACAACAATGACAAAAGGTGTCAAAAACTGTCATCTCAAATTTTTTTTACCTTGATTCAAAATTGCAGAGCCAGTAGGCTTGCAACACAATCTGCAAAGTTCACTTTAATTTTCTCTATCTACTTCTCCCACGCTTTCTTTACTGTGTCTGAAACACTAAGGAGTGCACATAGAACATGAGATGTGATCTCACATGCATGAAGGTTTGCATAGACCATAGACCAGAGAGACTCTTCTTGTGAGAGAGAAACTTGCAGAGAAAGAAGTCTGACTTGAATACATAAGCACAAAGGAGTAGATTGTAGACATATTTACAAAGCCTTTGCCTAAGGATACATTTGAGTATCTGAGAGGTATTCTTGGGGTTATGCCCCAACCTACTTTTGAAAAGTGATGCAGATTGTTGCATCCCTCTAGTGGTATATGAGCCTTATCTTTATTTTGGACTGGATGGTGGTACTTCCTCTATGGGGGAGTATGTGTATCTGAGCTGAGTCATGAGGACTCTAGTGAATGTATTTTCTGAACAGTGTCTTTTGACATTGAAGTTGTTGTTGACATAGTGATGAAACATCTATCATTGATGTTAATGGGGGAGAAGTATACATGAAAAACCATCTAAAACATCTGTTGGAGATAACTAAATAGGAAAACAAAGAAAGATTTGATTGATGAAGAAGACTTGAAAGCATTTTCAGAGTGGCAATGTTGCAGCGTTGGATTTATGGAACTTGGATGTTTTTTCATCTATGTTGCCATCAAAGCCAATGGGGGAGATTGTTAGGAATGAATACTGAATATATCCTATGGGGGAGTATTAGTAGCCATTCTATAATAGTTTTTGTTGCATTCATGACTGTGATTGTCATTGATGTCAACATAGTGATCTACTGAAGATTAGCAGAGAAGCAGTCAATGTTTGAGTAAGCGCACTTGGGATATTGAAGATGAAGCTATGCGTAGTTGAGGACTTATTCTATGATGTGTTATAAGATCATGGTTAAGAGCACAGACATCAATTCATTTATTCATGGAAGTTATGAGCAAATCAGTGGAAGCCATATTTAGGTAGTGTTCCTGAGTAGCGGTTTGTGGAAATCAGATGATATCTTCTAATCAGGATAGAATCTAGTTATGCACAATTAGAGAGTTGTTTAAGACATTTTGATAGTGATGTGGATGATAGCACAAGATCTGAGGTTGCACGAGTGAAGAATTATATTGATTGGAAGCTGACAGTTTTGTGTAATTTTGATGTAACATGTGGAAACTTTTATTTTGTAATTTGTATGCTGACTCATTTGTAATTACTTGAGTGTTGTATAAAGGAAGGAATGTATTCCTTATTGTAATGTGTGTGAGAAATGAATGTAAGTGTGTATGAAGAAATTGTGAAAGCGAAATTGTTGAAGGAGGATATGTGAAGTACTAAGATCTGGTATTGAGATCTGAAGAAGCAGTTGGTGTAGTTTGGCACAGTCAGACAAGGAGTATTGAATTGTTGAGATCAGTAATCTTTTGGTATTATTCTATTGAATAATGCAAAGATCAATTGGACAGTGAGTTCAGTGATCTTACTCTGAATCTATTTGGGCAGTGGGTCCTTCTGTCTTCTATAATTCCTAACAAAGTTAGAATCTTTTAACAGGGATTCAAAATATCCTAGCAGGGATTCATATGTACTGAATGTATTTCATAAGACTCCTAACTGTGTGTGTGAAAATTGTACCTAGTTGTAGACACAACACTTCAGTAAAACATTAGAGGTTAGCAGAAATCAAAATCTTGCAAGTAATTGAAACTAAGCTAACCAGATGATTTACTACCTTCTAGTAGGTGCGAGTATGGTGTTCTTAGATTTAAATCAAGATCAGTGACAATGCAACACCTAAACGAAGGATTTGAATGCAAAAGATGGATATGAAATGAATGTAGATTTAATCTATTTTTTTGGATTTTGTATGCAATTAAGATAAAAAATTGATATGAATCTAATCTAGAAATGAAATTGAGATGATATGCAGATTTATCTATGAATGTAAAGCTATGATATGAAAACTATGAAACTATGACCAACAATGAAAGATCTCACAAATCACCTGTCACAAATGCTCAATCCTTCAATCACAAATTCGCCATAGTAGTTGTGCAAATTCGAGGTGTGTTAATTGTGAAGAGTCGAGCCTTTATTTTATAGAAATCCAGGGCTTTGAGGATGCATGAGAAAAGCCATAAATCACTCTTGATGAACTCAGGTTGGTTTTTGAGTTATGAAGAAATCAAAGATTATCAACTCACAAAAATCATGCAAAAGAAGTGTTTAACTCAAAATAGAGTTTAGATCAAATTTCAACTCATCATCAGATGTTGAGTTTAAATTTAAAATTGGTTGTTGATTTCTAGTTGACTACTTTTCTTATTGTGTATGATTTAATTATAAATTAATTAAAAAATAAAGTGATTTATTCTCAACTTAATTGATTTTTGAATTAAAATAACTGATTTATGGGTTAATCAATTATTAAATCAAACTTTTACTCAAAAACTATATTATTTAAAAATTGACAATTGACATGAATTAATTAAATAAGAATTTAATCAATTAGTCATAAGATTTTTAATTTATTGTCAAAATAAAATAATATAATTTAGGAATAAATAGAATTAAATTTAATTAAATAATTAAGTGGAAGTATTAAATCTAATTAATTAAATATTCAAAATATTCAATTGATCAAACTTTAGGATAAATAGGATTTATTGCTAAATAATTATTAAATTAAGAATAATTAGGATAAATAGGAATATTGCTAGGAATATTCCTTGATGCAGAATTAAGATAATCAATTAGGATTCGGTAATGTGCAGATGTGCCTTTGGTAAGGACTTTGATGTTGATTTCGTTCGATTTGCTGATGTAAGAGGTTAATGAATGTATAACCCATTTTTGGGGTATTACATTTTGCCCCTCTTTGAATTACTATGCAAAGCGCAGTGGTTCAAAAATTAGTATGTGTTTGATAAAGATGTATGAAACTGATTTGAAAGATTAACCAATTCTGAGACAGAAACCGATTGAAAGATTTGAAGATGTAAGATTTTAGGTCCTGATTGACCAAAGATAATGTTAACTATAGCAACAATGAACCGGTGATTATGAAAAAGTGCCAAAACGCCTGATTCTGAACCTTATGATTGCGAAGAAGTGAGTGACTGATTCCAAACTTGATTGTCCTAAAAAGAATCATATTGGTATCACATCCTGAACCCATCAGTTACAAAGAAACAAGGAAATAACACTAATGAATCGATGGTTACGAAAATTTGACACAATTTACAAGATAGATTTAGGATACCAGATTGATATGGATCTCGATGAATCTGATATGCCCCAAGAATCAATAGATTTTCCCCAAGCGACGAGGACATTAGATGAATTAGCAACTAGACGTGGTTGTTGTCTTGATTACTGAAAGAAATATTTGATTGACAAAATTAGAGTTACAGACTTGAATGATGTGCAATACCATGCCCCCTTCGGAATGAAAATCAAAATCTGACAAGAAAAGTCAGCATTGAATGGTTTAGAAGCATGTTAATTGATTTAAGAAGTGGTTATACACGTTTGAGAATGCGTTCTACATTGTTTGGACGTTTAGAAGATCAAGTTTGACTAGGTTTGACCATGAGTTGACCATGGTTGACCAAGTTGAAATTTGAATAGTTTGATGTAAGATAATCAATTAAGTTGAATTCTGGATTTCTTTGATGATTAGAAGGTCAATTATGCAAGCAGTCAGCGATATAAATGATCTCAGATTTTGATTTTGATCTTGAAAATGGATTCTACTTGCTGTTTTGTTGGAGGGACCTTCATACAAAGCTCAGTCCTTGTTTCATGTTAAGCATAGTTCTGGAGAATCATTAAGCATTTTAAGTGTATGCAAAAATTTGTGAGATCATGCAATCATGCAAAGTGCAAAATGACATGCAGAATGAAAATGCAAACCTAAGACCTAGGACCTAGTCACTGATCATGTGTCGATTTGTTGTCATCATTGAAGTTTTTAGGTAACCGGATAAATCAATACAATGCCCACTAGTTAGGAAACTATAGACATATAAATATTGATTTGTATACGCAATAATCAATACAATGCCCACTGGTTAGACAACCATGGACATATGAATATTGATTTCATTTTCAGAATGTTGGATTAGATATAAGCACCAAGACAAATGCCAGGATGACCTGAATATCATGTCCATTTTGATATAGCAATTTGTATAAGCATCAAAACATAAACGTCATGATGACCAAAATATGTCTTGTGTAACTAACACATCAAGCAGTCAAGAGATCATTCTAAATCCAATGTGAATTACCCATAGTGACCCTTTATCGTTCACATCCTTAGGTAAGATCATGTTTCACAATGGGAGTAAGAAATCACTCAAAAAGACAATAGTTAGAGAAAACTTCCTTGAATTTTTTTGGTATCAATGGTCAAGGTACTCATGGCCATCCAATTCGAGATAGAGGCTCTTATAGATGAACACCATTTCAATCTAGAATTTCCAAAGTTGTTAGATTTTCACATACAAGAAGAAGACAAAGAAAAGATTATGCCCCCAGTCATCACTCTCTAAATCCTATAAAGGACATCATCTAAGAGCTCGAGGGGACACAATATGCAAAAATCTCAATGCGAATCAATAAGCATAAAAGGAGATAAAAACAGGTAAAAGCATAGATGGTTTTCAGTTCGTGTTGATGTTTGATTGCGTTGTTGTAGATGCAAAATCCTTTCTAGAGAAGAGATAGACAAACTGACTCAGATGTAGCTTCAAAGGACTCTGACTGGATATGACATGTCTAAGATACACTGGAGACCATAGGATATGACTTTGATTGCCCCCAAGTTTGAACATTGATAGGATAAAAATGCTTGAGCTGATTGGTGTACAGACTGACTTATTGAAAATAGGAATGCAGAAACAAACTGGGAGATATGTACAAACTAAATCAAGACTGAAAGCTAGGAAAGACCAAGATTACACTAATAGATGGATCATTTTGAACAAGTGGCACTCATTTGCCGAGTTTTCACCATCTTGGCAGAGATTCTATTTTTGCTACCAAGGTGCCTATTTCCAGGTTTTCACCAAGGCACTTTTTCTATTTCTCATTTTTTTTGTATTTTTCATTTTTTCAATTTTTTTGTATTTTTGATCTTTTTGATTTTTTTGTGAATCATCAAGGCACCTATTTCTAGGTTTTCACCATGATGCTCATTTTTTCAAGACTTTTTCAGATTTTTATAATTTTTTCAAGACATTTTACCATAGACTGAATGCCTTAGGCACAGAATTTCTTCAGATGGGAAACATTGATTGGTTCTTGGAGTTGTTCTCCTTCAGTCGTTGAGAGTTGATAGGCACTAGAGCCAAAAGTAGCAATGATAACAAAGGGACCCAACTCGTTGGGTTCAAACTTCACCTTGTGTTCTCGATGTGATTGATTTTTAGGATTTTCTCTCAAGACTAGATCACCAACCTGAAATTCTTCGTGTCTGACTTTCTTGTTGTAGCCTCTAGATATTCTTTTCTAATATAATCTAAGATGATCATATGGTGCTTGTTGGTGCTCATCTAGTAGTTTAAGTTCTTGCAACCTAGACACTCTGTAGTCATCATTAGTTACTAAACCATGCATTATAATTCTTAGTGATGGGATTTCAACCTCAATAGGCAGTACTGATTTAGACCCATAAACTAAAGTGAATGGTGTAGCCTGAGTGGGCATTCTGACACTTGTTTTGTAGGCCCAGAGAGTTGGATTGATCATGAGATGCCAGACTCTTCATATTTTATTAACTGTTCGGTGCAAGATTTTCAATAGATTTTTGTTAGAAGCCTCTGCTTGTCTATTCCCTTGAGGATAGTAAATGGATGACCAATGTTGCGTGATCTTGAATTTGGCACATAGATCATCTAAGTCTTTGTTCTTGAATTTTCCACCATTATCTGTGACTATACAGTGTAGAATACTATACTGACATATGATGTAGTTTAGAATGAACATAGAAATTTTCTTGTCAGTTGCTTGAGTTAAAGGGATTGCTTCTACCCATTTTGTGAAATAATTTTTAGCTGTGATTATATGGGTATGTCCATTAGAAGAATGAGGATGTATGGATCCTATAAGATCAAATTCCCATTGGTGAAAAGGCCATTGTGTAGTGAAGGGAATTAGATCTCTCCCTGGAGCATGAATTAAGTTTCCATGTACTTGGCACTTTTGACAGTTCTTAGTAAACTTGATAGCCTCTTTCTCCATTTCTGGCCAATAATACCTAGCCCTAATAAGTTTTTGGGCTAGTGTTAAACCATTTGAGTGTGACCCAAAAATACCATCATGGACTTCCTCTAATGCACATTGAGACTCTTCCCATTCTAAAAATCTAAGTAGTGTACCATCTAGACCTCGTTTGTACAGATCGTGACCAATGATAACATATCGGGATGCATTGCGGATAAGGTATCTCTTCTCATGGCGGTTAAAGGTATCGGGGATGATTTGGTCTTTGAGATAGGAGAAAAGGTTTTTATAGCAGGATGAATCATGACCTACAATAGTACAGATCATGTAGGTATCAGGGGAATCATATGCAGGATAAGATAATGCTTCCACCAGGAACTCATAGTGTAGCTCATGTTCGGGCTGCTGTAGTAAAGTAGATAGAGTTGCCAATGCATCGACAACCTTATTCTTTGTTCTAGGTATTTTTTCAAAGGTGATAGATATGAAATATTTCTTTAGATCATCTACCATTCTCTTGTATGGAATGATATTTTCATCTTTCATTTGATACACATCATTGAATTGGTGTATTACAAGTTGCGAGTCTCCATGAATGTGTAATTATGTTACTCTCCACTTAATTTCTATTTTCATACCATTAAGAAGGGCTTCATATTCAACAATATTGTTTTTACAAGGAAAGTTGATTCGGAATGCCTTAGGAATTAAGTATCCTTGAGGAGTGATAAAAAAGATGCCTGCTCTAGATCCATTCTGTGTATAGGAGCCATCAAAGAAAAATTTCCATTCTCTAGAAGAAAGATTCATGATAGAGGAATCTGGGAATTCCATTTGCATTGGTGTATCATCAAACATAGGTGCATCCACCAATTGATCAGAAATAACTTGGCCTTTAATAGATTTTCTTTCAACATATTCAATGTCAAATTCACTTAATAACATCACCCATTTGGCTAATCTACCTGTGAGGGCAACTTTTCTTAGTAGGTACTTTAGTGGATCAATCTTAGCTACCAAATGTGTGGTATGAGCCAACATATAATGTCTCAATTTCTATGATGCAAAGATCACAGCTAGACAAGCCTTTTCAATCATGGAATAGTTCTTTTCATATGCTACCAATTTTCTACTGATATAATATATAGCTCTTTCCTTCTTGTTCTCATCATGTTGCGCAAGCAATGCCCCCACTAATGTATCTTTTGCAAAGACATATAAGATAAATGGCTTCCCTTGAATAGGAGGCATCAAAATAGGAGGATTGGATAGATATTTCTTGATATGATTAAAATTCTTTTCACATTCCTTGCTCCATGCAAAAGTCACACCTTTATGTAATGTCTTTGTGAAAGGTTGTGATCTGTCTGCTAGCTGAGATATGAAGCGTCTAATAGATTGTAATCTCCCTTGTAATGTTCCCCTTTGACTGAAATTCTTGGGAGGTTGCATCTCCATGATGGCTTTAACTTTAGCTGGATCAATGTCAATTCCTTTCTTTGAAACAATGTAGCCTAAGAGCTTTCTAGAAATGACACCAAAAGCACACTTCTTCGGGTTAAGTCTAAGACTAAACTTCTCCATTCGATCTAGTATTTTGTTCAAATCATTTAGATGTTCAGATCTTATCATAGATTTTGCTAAAGTATCATCAACATAATCCTCCATAGTTCGATGCATCATGTCATGAAAAATAGATGTCATAGCTCTTTGATATGTAGCACTAGCATTCTTAAGACCAAATGGCATGACATTCCAACATAAGGTACCCCACACACATGTGAAAACAATTTTCTCTTGATCCTCTGGAGCAATTTTGTTTTGATTATATCCAGAAAAACCATCCATCAAGGAATACATCTCGAAACCCACAGTCATGTCCACTATCATATCAATGTTAGGTAGTGGAAAATCATCCTTAGTGCCTGCTTTGTTTACATCTCTAAAATCTATGCATACTCTTATAGATTTGTCTGGTTTCAAAATAGGTGCAATATTAGAGATCCATTCAGCATAGTCAATAACATAGATGAATCTGGCTTTTAGTAGTTTCTCTAATTTAGCTTTGACCAAGAGTGCAACATGTGGGTGCATCTTTCTCAATTTTTGCTTAACAGGTTTGATGCTTGGAGCTATAGATAAATGGTGCATTACAAGATTAGGATCCAACCCTGACATATCTAAATATTTCCATGCAAAGTTAATCTTTTTCTCTGTTAGGAATGTAGTAAATTTTTTCTTTTCTTCTTCTGATAAGGATTGTGCTACATGAATCAACTGTGGTTCCTCTACTATTCCAAAGTTGATAGATTGAGTGGGCTCAATTAGAATTGGAGATCTATCCTGTAAATGACTCGGAAGGATGGCAAATATCTCATCCTTAGGTTCCTTAGAGAGGTTTTCACCTTTGGATACGTCTTTTATTTTTACTTTTGTAGGGTCTGAGACTACCACAAAGTGGTTTTCACCCTCAGAACTCCTTTTCTTTTTATTTTTATTCTTATTCTTTTGACTAAGTTACTTGATGTCTGATTCCATCATGCTAATGCTTGATTCACTAATGGAAGTCCTCATAGGCTCAACTACATTTAGGTAGCAAGCAAGGGCATAGTCCTTTGGAAAGGTATAAATACCTTGGTTCATATTCGTAGCAGTTTGGTTAAGAAGTTCGGGATGCTGGATAGTCAAAGTGGTGAAAGATTGGGAGATGGTGTTTACGGATATGGATCTGTCATCATTGGTCCTAACCTGACACTTGAGTTCAAAGGTGATATTACAACTTAAGACGTTCAATTCATTAATAGACTCAATGTCATTGTGGGAGTCCACTTCATCCATTAGTGGATCAGACTCGTTAAGGTCATCATTTCGCGCTAGAATTATGTTGGGTTTAGGTGCATATTGGTGAATAACATCAATATTTTTTTCTGTGATAAGCTCATCTTCCTCTGGAATGGCTCCCCATTCATAGTCATTTGATTCCTCATCTATGCCTCTAGGAAATTTAAGAACATCAGTAAAGTCAGGGTGAATACCCCAAGAAGGGTTACCCTCAGATTCTGATTTGAATTCATACTCGTGGGAATTTGTTTCAAAACAACTACCACCTTCCTCTTTATATGTTTGATTGTCTTCGAGATTAGTTGGTTCTTGTGGTGCAACTATCTCTTGTTCCATAGTAGGTTCTTGTGTTTCTAGTACATTGATTCTTTTTACTGGATCATCTTTAGCTTCAAGGAGGTCTTTTATTTCCTTAGGCAAATGCTCATAAGGAATGAGATCTTCAATGGTGTCTGAATCATCACTGTCAGATTGTTCTGTTGTTTCTTCCTTTAGTTGATTTGTTGTGGATAACTCAACCTGTTCTAAGACATGTGGGGAGTTCTTGCTAAGATATAAAGGCTTCTTCTTATATCCTAGACCTGTTGTATTCTTGTTTTCTCAGCCACGATGGTCAAGAGGTGATAGAAGACCTTTACCTTGTAGTCCTAGAGGTCCTTTTCCAGTATATCCCATTTTTGTGATCAATTTGTCCCCTAGGCCATATGACTTAGAAGGGATCTTCAGTGTTTTGGAGTCAGATGTCTAAACAATTTGAGATTCAGGTTCATCTTTGTATAGCCTTGCAAGCATAGCTTCATCCTCTTCAAACTCTTGTTTGGACACTTGTTCTACAACAAAATTTCCTTTATATGCCTCAAGAGGTTCTTTAGACTCCAGTTTGGACTATTTTAGAGTTTTCCCATAGGACTTAGGTGAGATAGGGAGAGATGTCAAAGATAAGACTGGCTCTGTCCCATACCATTTTCTTTTATTTTAACCTCTTTAGCAATGTCTTCCATCTTGGATGTTGAAGCAACATCTAGCTGCTTAGTGGAAGATTCTTTGTTATTAGGAACAAGTTTATCAACACTTTCTTTTAATGCATTGCAAGCTATATATAAATCAACTGGAATTGTCACCTCTACTCCTTCATAAGGAAATTTCAAACATTGATGGTACGTAGAAGGAATAGCTTTCATTTCATGTATCCAGGGTCTCCCTAGAAGGATGTTGTAAGCCAAAGGTAGATCAAGAACTTGACATATAGCATCTCTGATAACTGGACCTGTTCTGATAGGTAAGACAATTGTTCCTTTGGACAATCTTTCTTGCTCATCATATGCTTTAATAGTCATCTTCTTTCTAGGATCAATGGCCATTTTTAAAAATCCCAGTTGTGTAATCAAGCTATAAGAACAAATATTAAGACCAGCGCCCCCATTTATCAACACACATTTGACATGACGGTTTTGGATCAAGACTTCAATATGCAAGGGCTGGTTATGCGGATGACTCAAGGAGTTATCATCTTTCACTGAAAAGGAGATATACTATGGAGACGTAAGATGACCAGCCATAGTTTGGAATCTATCTAAATCAAGGTTATCAGGAACATTGGATCTGAGCAAAGCTTTGTCTAGAATGGTTCTATGAGCTGGAGATATCCGAAGCAACTCAAACATGGAGATTTTTGCATTTGTATGCTGGAGTTGTTGGACAATACTATATGATGTAGGCCTCATGTCTTTAGGATTTGAGGATTTAGATGTAGCCTTCTATTTAGAAGAAGATGAAAGATTGAAAGGCATCTTAGGGACATTAGATGAATCTAGGATTTTTCCTTGTAGATGCGCCTAAGCATGTGATCGAGTAACTGCATTAGCTAATTGATTTTCTCTATCTTTTCTTACAATTGTGATAACATTGGAATGCTCAGATAGACATGGTTCAACCATATTGATAACAACATTATTTCTAGAGTAGGCATAATTGACTTTAGCACCCATATTAGGCTAAGAAGAAGAATCTTCTTTACCATGTTTCGGAAATGGTTATGTGGATGTTGTATGATCATTATTTCTCTTATGATTATCAATTGTGATTTCTCCATTATCAATTTTGTCTTGTATGATGTGTTTCAAGAAAACACAGTTATTAGTTTTATGACCCTTATTGCAATGGAAGTCATAGAAATCATTCTCTCTCCACCATTTTGGTTCAGGTTCAGGATGAAAGACTTTTATCTCAGGCAAGTAAATGATGTTGTTAGCCAATAGAGTTTTCATAGAAAATTCCAAGGACTCTCCAAGAGGAGTGAATTTGTGGTTAGGATTAGTAGCCCAAGGTTTGTAAGTAGATGGCTTCTTGTTCGATTCTGATGTTTTAGCTTCAGAAGCTTTGATGGCTTGGGTGCCAACAATGAGATTAAAAGTGGGTACCTTGGCTGGGGCACAGATAGCATCAACAACGTCGTCAGTGACAATGCCTTTATTCTTATTCCAATTTTTGTTCTTGTCCTTAGAACTAGATCCAGATTCATACTTGTCCTTTTGAAGTGTGATGTCTCCTTTTTTCACAAGTAGTTTTTCAATTTTGATCGCATTATCCACCATCTTATCAAAGGATGTATGATTTTGCATTTGTAAAGGGTAGTTGATTTCTGGAGCAAGATTATTGATGAAGATTTCTAGCTTCTCAGTTTCTGGAATGGGTCTAGCATATAGAGAAAATTTCTTCCTCCATCTTTTGAGAAATGTCAGGAATGGTTCTCTTGGATATTGTTTAAGATTGCAGATGTCGATCATGGTGACCAGATGTTGAATGTTATAGGAGTATTGCTGATAGAATAGTTTGATCAATTCCTCAAAATTTTTGATAGTTCGAGGCATCCTAGAGAACCAATGAATGGCTGCTCCTCCCAGAGGTCAAGGGAAAAGACACATTAAGTAAGTTGGTTCGTGCATGAACTCCATAGATTGAGTAAAAAATTCTCTGACATGATCTTGAGGATAAAATTTTCCATCATACTTATCGTACTTAGGCATTTCCACTCTCTTTGGGAATGGTGGCATGTACAAGTCCTTATCAAATGGAAAAGGGCATAGGGTGTCCATGGAGAACTCCTTAGGTTCCTTTTCTGTCTCTAGTTTGTTGAGCTTGACTTGCATGGCATGCATCTATTTCATCATAGCTATGATAGGGGTTTCTTCCTCATGCGTAATTATATTTTCAACATTAAAGTTTGGAGGAAGTTTAGCTCCTTGATGAGCTCACTCTAGAAAGTATGCCTCTCTATCTTCTTTCAAGAAATGCCTCATCATTTTGATATTGAGCAATTTTAGAAGGTGTAGGTTCTCGATCCACACCATGTTGAGAATGAGGTCCTTGGAACCCATGGTGTGTCCCTCCTTGAGACATGTTAGGAGTTTTAGGACTCCTTGGGATAGATTGAGGTGGAGTTTGTTGATTACCTCTATGACTTGATGGAGGGGGTATGTAACTAGTTTTCAATCAAAAATTGCCAAGACTGTCGTCTTCGTAAAGACCTAAATTGTAGAGTTGCTTGAGGGTTGGACCTATGTGAGTAGTCAAAGGTACAGTATTTGGTGCTTCTCCAGATTTCTTGTGTGAGGAAGCTCTAGTTTCCACCATTAACCTTGGGTGAAGCAAGAAAGTAAGATGGAGACAATTGAAGAATGACTTGATTCAAGAAGATCGAATGATGCAACCTTGTCAAGATTGAATTGATTGAAGATTAGATTGGACATAAATGAAGGATACTATGCCACAGTAGTATGGGTAGACGCCCAAAAGATGGCGGGCACGAGCTCACAACACTTAGTCATTTTAGTAAGAAGACTGAATTTGAAGATAATTTTGACAAGGTTTTGACACAAGATGAAAAAGACTCAAATCGATAAATCAAAAGGCCAAATCAGACTCAAGAGACCACTTTAGGAAAATGATTGAATTTGTTCTAGTTTCTACTCTGTTCCTGACATAGTGAATGTTTTGATAGAATCTGGAAATAGGTTGTAAAAACTAGATTTTTGACAAATTTGACAAGTCTCTGACAACTTTTTGAAAATTCTCAAATGAGTTTTTGAAAGCTCGTACGACACTGGGTATGCTCTCAAATGACAATTGATAAGACTCGTACGACAATTGCTGCCAGGGATAATGTTCTTTTGATTTCTGGTGATAGCACTTGTATGACACAATACTGGCTCCTGTATGACAATACAGGGGTTATGAAATGACTTTTGGTAAAGACTCATATGACAATCTGAGACTGTGGGATGACTTTTGACTCTAGAGAGGAATTTTTCTTCAGATTTTGCAATTGTTAGGTTTTTAGTTTCAGATTGTTGGCAAAGTTTTCTATCTAGTTTTGAAGATCTGTGTAATAGTCCATCTCAAATAACCAAGTAGATATCAAGCACACAAAACATCAAGCAAGGGAAGAAAGCAATTAGCTGAAAATAATGAACATGGGCAAAAGCAACCTTATGCATGAACAAGAAATAGTAACTTAGTGTGCTAATCCCTAGAAGTGCTATTTGTGTATGTTCCAAAAAGTTTTTCAATAACGCACATATTCCTAGAAAATGAAAATTTGTCCTCACTAGGCTTTGTAGTAATGGTCTGACTCTACAACTTTTGAGATCTTAAGACGGTGAACTCCAATCTAGGCGCACCATGGTTTTGACACAGTCCAAGAATTTAATCAATCAGGAGTTGCTAGGGAGATCTGATAGCCCAACAAGAGACCACACCTATGAAGATTTCCTCCATAATGACATTTATATAGAGGGTGTTGCTACCATGGTGAAAATGGCTACTACTGCTTAAGGTTCCGTTCACGTGGTTGACCCAATTAAGGGAATGTCCACTACGGTTAACCCTCTCTAAAGGTGACTCACAAAAGATACCTCAGGGGGACTAGATTGGATTCAAGGATCTGGGTTTCTGGTACTATCCAAAAATGAAGTAGAGCATAATCCCCTAGCCTCTTCACTTCACCAAAACAAAGAAGACAGATTAATCTGACACACTAAGACCAAATTATCTCACAAAGATCTATGATGTCAACCACTTATGATCTATCAACCTCTCCGAAGAGAGAATGTATCAATCAAAAGTTGAAGATGCACAAATCTAGTAGAACACAAGACAATCTCAGTAACCTCCCTACCTACAAGGGGATCCTTCATCAAGAAGAGCTTCACATGCGTGAACAAGTGAAAGAAGCCCACTCTCTCAAGATCATCCACAAATAGTGTTCATAGGGCCTATTTACTATGTGTAACAGATATGTAGAAAGAAAATCTATGTTCGTTTTACAACCCAAAATGAAGTCTATGATATGAAAGCGAGAAAAGTCACACAAGCTTGACACGTGAGAGTTCATTTTATGTCCAAATCAAAGTGTTATCAGATCATAGTAGAATACCTAAATTCCTCGCAACGCGCTTAGTAGATTTTACCTATTTTAGCAATTTAGTTGCACTTTTCCCAATCAAAATTAGAAAAGATCAATAAAAAACAACAAAGTTCAATTGTTAGGGTTAGTTGTTAGTCCAAATCTAAAAACTACCTAAAATTTTGAAACGACAATTGAATCTTGGTACCAAAACTCGTATGATAGTGGGTTACCTCCCAGATGACAGTCTGAAAACTCGTACGACAGTGGGTGTCTCACCAAATGACAATTTAGCTCTCAAATGACAATCTATAGTTGCTGAAATGAGTCTCAAAATCCTCAACTGTCGTACGACAACCAGTAGCTTTTGGTATGACTTTCTGAAAAAAGTCATATGAAAAATGTACGGACAGAGAATAAAATCGCAAGATGGACCAAAAAATGACAAAAAATAGATAGCAATTGAAATAGAAGAGATGGAAACCCATTTCAGGGCCCCACGGTAGACACCAAAAATGTGTGTGAATTGTACCTAGCTGTAGACACAACACTTCAATAAAACATTAGAGGTTAGCAAAAATCAAAATCTTGCAAGTAATTGAAACTAAGCTAACCAGGTGATTTACTGTCTTCTAGTAGGTGTGAGTATGGTGTTCTCATATTGAAATCAAGATTAGTGACAATGCAACACCTAAATGAAAGATTTGAATGCAAAAGATGGATATGAAATGAATGCAGATTTAATCTATTTTTTTGGATTTTGTATGTCATTAAGATGAAAAATTGATATGAATCTAATCTAGAAATGAAATTGAGATGATATGCAAATTTATCTATGAATGTAAAGCTATGATATGAAAACTATGAAACTATGACCAACAATGAAAGATCTCACAAATCGCCTATCACAAATGCTCAATCCTTCAATCACAAATTTGCTAGAGTAGTTGTGCAAATTTGAGGTGTGTTAATTGTGAAGAGCCGAGCCTTGATTTTATAGAAATCCAGGGCTTTGAGGAGGCATGAGAAAAGCCATAAATCACTCTTGATGAACTCAAGTTGATTTTTGAGTTATCTAGAAATCATAGACAATCAACTCACAAAAATCATGCAAAAGCAGTGTTTAACTCAAAATAGAGTTTAGATCAAATTTCAACTCATCATCAGATGTTGAGTTTAAATTTAAAATTGGTTGTTGATTTCTAGTTGACTGCTTTTCTGATTGTGCATGATTTAATTATAAATTAATTAAAAAATAAAGTGATTTATTCTCAACTTAACTGATTTTTGAATTAAAATAACTGATTTATGGGTTAATCAATTATTAAATCAAACTTTTATTCAAAAACTATATTATTTAAAAATTGACAATTGACATGAATTAATTAAATAAGAATTTAATCAATTAGTCATAAGATTTTTGATTTATTGTCAAAATAAAATAATATAATTTAGGAATAAATAGAATTAAATTTAATTAAATAATTAAGTGGTAGTATTAAATCTAATTAATTAAATATTCAGAATATTCAATTAATCAAACATTAGGATAAATAGGATTTATCGCCAAATAATTATTAAATTAAGAATAATTAGGATAAATAGGAATATTGCTAGGAATATTCCCCGATGCAGAATTAAGATAATTAATTAGGATTCGATAATGTGCAGATGTGCCTTTGGTTAGGACTTTGATGTTGATTTCGTTCGATTTGTTGATGTAAGAGGTTAATGAACCCATAGCCCATTTTTGGGGTATTACACTAACATAGTCCATCCTCTCACAAGGAACTTTCATATTAGTGCATCTTTTGTGGGCATCATTCCCACCCGGGTTTACTCTTTGATCAAGAGGTTCCCTAGTCAACATATCTTGTGTCATTGTGTTATTGTGCATGTATATCTTTCTATGGTTGCTGATTACATTGCTTACATGGTTAAAATCTATTAAGGTTGATAAAAGTTGTATTTATTTGATAACTAATTCACCTCCCCCCTCTCAGTTATCTTGGTGGACTTTACTTTCTAACATTAAACTTATCTGATGTGAACTCACCACCTTTATTAGACCTTAATCTTTTAATCTTCAACCCTGATTCATTCTCAACTTTTTCCTTGTAATTATTAACTTATCAAAAACTTCAGACTTCTTTAAGAAAAGAAACCGACATCATTCTTGAATAATCATCAACAAAAATCATAAAGTACCTTTCACCATAATATGACCTTGTTCTTGTAGGACCACAAAGATTTGTATGTACCTGATCCAATGTCCCTTTTTCTAAATAAGTCTTTCTCTAGAAGATAGTCCCGGTTTGTTTTTCCATAACACATTCTTTGCACTTCATGTTAGTAGGCTTCACAAGATTTGGTAAATCTCTGACTGCATTAATGTTACTCACCTTCACAATGTTATCAAAATTTATATGATAAAACCTCTTGTTTCATAACCAAGTGTCATCTATCTTTGCAAAAAAGCAACTTGTTTCAGTTGGATTTGATTGAAACACATTACCTTTAGCCTTAGTACTTGATGCAATCAGATTGGCTGACTCATCTCTGATAGTAAATTTTTCATCCTTGAATTGCAAATGATAACCTTTATCCACAAGTTGTCCAACACTCAATAGATTATGCTTTAGTCCATCAACAAACAAAATACCATCAGTATTAGTTTTACCATCAAGAGTTATAGATCCACTTCCTATGATCAAGAAAGGATTATTATCTCCAAATCTAACTACACCTCCATCATACCTTTTATGATGCAAAAATTTATCTTTCTCACCAGTCATGTGATGAGAGTATCCACTATCTATAATCCATTCAAATTTATTTTCTACATGGGAAACCAAAGATTTTTCTTCATGAATAGGATCTTCATTTTTAATAGCAACAAACCCAATCTCATCTTCATCATTCACAAATTCATCATCAGAAGTACCCTCACTAGCAATATAAAATTCCTTAGGATATTTAGGCTTGTATGGCTTAGGCTTATACTTTGGAACTCTAGTAGGACATGTAGAGGAAAAATGACCTATCTTATTGCATGAAAAATACTTCAAAGGTAATTTCCCTTCATACTTTCCCTTACCTTTATTTTCCCTCTTTGCGACCAGGGCTACAAGCTCATCCAATTTCCTTTCTTCTTCGTCTATTTCTGCCCACTCAGCATATTCTCCAAGATATGCATAATTTTCACTTCTACTAGTGCTCATATTATTTGTTAGCATCTTCTTATCCTTATGAGCAGTAGCTTTAAAAGAAGATTCAACTTTAGGTAAAGGATCTTGTAATTTAGAGGTTTCAAATGCAGATCTAACTTACCAATCAAAGTCTCCCTTGTAAATCCCTTTGTGATAGGTATAATCTCTTCAATTGTCATGAACTTGGTGTCATATGCATCTGTCAAAGATCTCAAAATATTCTCAATTATTTCATCTTTTGTAATAGACCCTCCTGTATTTCTATTACCAATAACAACCTTTGTCACTCTTTGAACATATGCTCCAATAGATTCATCTTCTTGCATCCTCATGTTCTCCAACTTTGTTTTCCAATACTGCAACTTGGCCTGTTTGGTGTATTTGTCTCCTTAATATAGTGCTTCCAACTTTGTCCAGATCTCATGTGCCAACTCAATCTCCTTAACCTCTATAGACTCTTCCTCAGAAAGTGCACTGATTAGGGCTTCTCTAGCAATAATATTGCAAGTAAATTTCTTCCTATCATCCTCTGTACTATTTTCCAATTCATCCTCAGTCTTGACATCTACCTTGTAATCATCTAGTATTCAATCCCCAAGTAGATTAAATGATTCCTTATCTTGTTCTTCCAACTATCAAAATTTTTACCATCAAATTTTGGACTGTCGTTCGTATAGCTCACCATTCTAGATCTCCTCGAGTAGTTAAGCTTTCTCCAAGAGGAACAATAACTCTGATACCAATTGTTATAAATAGCAAGCCACACCACACAACTAAGAGGGGAGGGGGTGAATCAGTTGTGTGTAATAATTGTAAACTTTAAACTTCTGAATCAGATAATCAATTAAGAATATAACAGTGCTAAATAAGATGAACAATATAAACAACAACACCATAACACATAGAGTTTTGTTCTCGAGGAAAACCCTGTTAAGGAAAAAGAACCCTGGTGGGGATGGAACCCACAAGATAGTGCACTATTATACAAATGTCCATGTTAGGAGACCTAACCCTATTAGGAGTTGATACAATACATCCAGTACAATAGTCCTTGTTAAAGGTCAGAACCCATGTTGAAAGTCCTTCAACCCTGTTAGGAGTTGATGAGATAAAAAAGGCACATTGCCTGAGCACATTGCTCCAATGAGAAGGTTAAACTCACCTTCCGAACTCACTATCCAAATACAATGAAGTGAACTTATTGTTCAAATGAATGAATTGACTGATAGAAACTTACTTGCCTTTACAGTTCAATTGAAGTGCACATGGAATGATCATAGATTCCACTCATACCTCTTCTCTTCAAATTTTATCTAATTACAATTCTCGCATGCACAATCACGCATACCTCCCATACACATTCCTTAATTACATTAGAGAAATTACTCTTGTTTATACAAGTTACAAATATCAACTAGGTTAGCCTGATAGGGCTTCCCCAATACACAAACAATTACATTACCCAATTCTAAGGCACACACGGTACCTAATACAAATATAAAATAATTACAAATATTAATTTACACGCCAAGATCCATAATTAATGCTCGCTAATCCATGGAGCACATTACACCACCTAGTTAGCTCCCAAAATAAATTATCCAAGTTTCATACGCTAGCTCTGACATCAACATGACCCAATCAAGCCACAAATCTCATAATATACTCTATCTTGTGTCTTCTTCCATGCCTTAATCTTGCATAACATGATTCCAACTCGCAACCAACTTATGCTCAAAACTTAGCAACCAACTCTGTCAAATTCCTTGTGTCTATCCTATAACTAGTCTTCACCAAAACAATTGTAACTCACTCAAATCATCATATTAATCCATGTGACCTTAGACATAAGGTCTATACACCTTCAAAATGATAAACCAAAGCTTGCATACTCTTAACTACCATACAATGTCTTTACATCTCTATCCAACTACCTATAGCAACCAGAAACATAGTCTGCCTGATACAACCAACTCAAAACTGAAGTATATGTCATATTTTGACATCAATGAAAAACCTGAACAACAACAACAACAATTCCAACCAGTATCCAACATGTTGTTGGCCCAAATATCAACATAACTATCAAAATTGTTAACTATTTTCTTTTACACCACCAGAGAGAAGCCTATTTCATTATACAAACCAAAATTAATTAATTGCAGAACATTAATGATCCCTCTACAATTGTCTTTTGAAGAAATTACTCATTATATGTCAGTGCAAAACCCCAAATCTAAAGAGAAAGAAAGAGTAAGGACCTTGTTGGGTAGACATCCACAAGTTATACTAGACACCAACTCCAAGCATAATGTAGCACCAAAAAAATCAAACTCTATTATGTAGACCACATAAAGATCTTGTTTGAACACCAATAACAATCTCAAATGCATCTTTCATGTTTTTATATTAACCCAAGCTACTACAATCATACTAATATAAACCCCCTCATAAATGTAAAACCAAAAAATAGTGTTATGAAGCACACCACCATAAACATACTTGTGGCACAATTTATCGTCAAAATGTTAACTAAGGAACTGTGCAAACATTATAGTACTTCCCTCCGAGCCAAAACACTAGAAACATCAATATGAAGAAATGCAAAACATATTTGGACCAGTTCTAACAAACACCAAACCTACCAATACACTACATACACCAAAGATATATGTAGCAACATCCCTAAAAATATAAGAGTGCAATATCTAATCAGAACCAATTATGTTCTATTTTATGCCATATTTTAGCCTATTTAATAAACATTTGTATCCATTATCATATCCCATTTTCCTATCACATTATACTATTTATGCTACATATTATTAAAATACATAAGAATTATTTATGCTAGGAAATTATATTGGGCTCTTTTCGTTACAAGATTGCTAATATTCAACGTTGAGCTAATGCAAAGATAATTTCATCCCTTACCCACGTGCCATTAGTCAACACACTTTAATGCCAACTATACATCATAAATTTCCTATTTGCATGATTGGATGTATTGATAATAATATTATCCAGCGGTGGGATTTGTTGTTTATTTTTTATTTTTTTTATATCAACAATGCATTCATTATACCAGCACGTGAGCCACCTCATACGTCCACAATTTACTCCATATTGTTGATTTTGTAATAGTCTCTTGTAGCTTCAATTTACTCCATATTCTTAAAAATGTCATGATCCTTTTTTAAATTGCAAATGTCAATGTTATTAATCTCTTTTATGTATTTCTAGAAGATTAGTTGAGTAGCTTTATAAAATAGTGACCATAGGTCAATTCACTATTTTCATAACCGATCAATTTATTCTCTACCACATAATTTCAAACCATGGAAATTTTCTAATTTTTTTAATGAAAACTATATAAGTCATCTTATGTGATAGACAAAGGCAATGTGAAAAATAATATAATATTAGTGTTATTATCGTATGTTGAGTTAAGTCTGCGAGTTCTTTGATTATTTTCTTCAATCGACAATTGGGAGGAAGGGTACCCACTCCTCAACTGCCAAATGCATGTACATATATTCTATTTCTGCAAGGTGTGTTTTATTGTTTCTATATTGTTTGGACTTGTTAAACCTTAAGACAACTATTGTGATTTCTATAGTTAGTATTTGTAATTGATTTCAATTGATTCTCACGCTTTAGATTTTATGAATTTTGTAATTTGTGTTAATTTTTTGTTTTAGAATTGTTTGTATGCACAACTCTTGTCACCAAAATTATTTTAATTTTCAATAGGTTTATTTTCTATTTGTGTTTCATTCCCACTCTACTTGCTACCCACAACCCTTGTGCAGATTGTTGTGATACCTTTCATAAGCTTACAATCCCTAGATTGACACATGGACCAAGCTGAACCTAGTTTATTCTTTGCCCTAGTGTTGGCCTATTATTTTGTCACTATTTCCATGGTGAGGTGTCAAAGGCCTATTTGTTTGATGAATTTAGTTAGAACCAATGTGTTAGGAATAAATCTTGGCCAAATGTTGACCTTGCCTAGGTGACTACTAATTTGCATTGTTTAAATCATATAGATGTATGGTTTAAATTTGTAGGTAAACCTTAGGAGAGAAAACCATTTATATATCCAGACTCATTAATGTTGTGTGAGGAGTACTTATTTTAGCCATAGGCCTCCAAATAGCTATATGTTTGAGAATAAAAGTATTAAATAATAGATCTTATAGGCTTTCATCACACGTGTTTTGAATGATTAATGTGTATAGTTCAACACTTCTAATTGCAAGATTAACACACATTTATGAGTTCAATGATCAAAGTAGAATCAAATTGAAGTGTGTGAGTTCCCTCTAAAAGTTGTGATTTATTGTATAAATGAGAATTATGTTGCATATATTTTAATTTATTATTTTGTTCTTCAAATTTAATTAAGCTAGAATCACCACCTTATTATGTAAGTTTTCAGGAGGCATCATGGTCAACTTTAATGGATATGGTGATTTGACCATTTGTTGTTCGGATTATTGTAAGGAAGAAGCTAAGTACACATGCCTAGTTGATCAAGTGCGCATAGTGAATGATGTACAAGCTGTAAGTGAGTCTCAACATGAGAAAGATGGAAGTGAATAATTCTTCTCTTTAATTTAAGGACAACTTCACACATCAAGTCAAGAAGATCCAAGTATGCCTGATCTGAAGTTCACATGTCTTATAATTCTATTCAATTAGAGAGACAACATGTTTATTCAATAAATGCTTCTCCATTTAGTATGTATGTTAAATGGAAACAATCCCCATACTACCAAGAGTAGAAAAATGAATGCTCACAATAGCCACACTATCCATTATTACCATCTCCAACATACCCATCCTACTTCATCCCACCACTATATATCTACAACTTGTACCATTTTCATTATCCCATTCATATAAACAACTACCCATTTCACTATGTCTCCCAAAGATGACCAAGGTGCCTCATGAAACATTACATAATAAGGTGGTTGAACCTCCATGTAATAATGCAAATCCAAGAACCCCTTTATACTTCATTAATGTGCTTGCGATTGGTGACTCACAATAAAAAATTGTATATATAACTAAAGGATGTGATTTTGGTTTAACTTAATTAGAAGAACAAAGTGATCAATTAAAAGATATGCAACATAGTTATTCTTATTAATACAATAAATAATAACCTTTAGAAGGTATTCACACACTTCAATTTGATTCTATTTTGATCAGTAAAATCATAAATGTGTGTGTTAATCTTGCAATTAGAATTGTTGGACTATACCCATTAATCATTCAAAACATGTGTGATGAAATCCTACAAGGTCTATTATTTAATATTTTTATTCTCAAACATCTAGATCTTTGGAAGCTAATGGATAACATAAGTGTTCCTCACACACTCATTGATTTGGAATCACCAATTATTGATTTTATTCTTAAACATAATTAAATGAGTTAGAATGTATTAATGACCATACTAAATATGCCACAAAATAATAATTGTTCATTGAAAAGGATCAAGGTCTCTCTCTCTCTCTCTCTCTCTCTCTCTAGAGTCCAATTTGGATAAAGGCAAGACCGAGTGGAAAAGTGAAAGTTCATCTAGAGGAAGAAGCAATAACTACTAAGGTGGTTATAACAGAGGTGGTTTCCGAGGAGCTTGTTACAATTGTGGAGAAGAAGGACATAGATCATTTAAATGTACACATGCAAGCAAGAAGGTTGGTAGCAACATAAATGCTTTGGTGCAAGAAGAGTCACCGAATGAACCTGAGAAGGAAAATAACTTGATGGTAAGGAGAGCACTTTGGAGTGAAAGTAATAAGGAAGATCCGACAAGGAAAGTTTGTTCAAAACTAGATGTAGAGTTTTTTATGAAGTGTGGAAGGTAATCATTGATAGTGGAAGCTCGGAGAACTTGGCATCTGAGGAATTGGTTACAAAGTTGCAATTAAAAAGGTTGGAACACCTGAAGCCCTATCCAATTCCAGGGATCAAGGATGTGCATACACTATTGGTAAGTGAACAATGTTATGTGAGTTTGAAAATTGGAAAGTACTATGATAAGGTGTTATGTGATATCATGCCTATGGATTGTTGTCATATTTTGTTGGGTAGACCTTGGAAATATGATAGACATGCTATATATGATGGAAGATTGCATAAATATACTATTTGGGCTAATGGGAGAAGACAAATCTTGTTACCTTTGATTGAAGAACCTGTTAGTAGTGTTTGTACATCTGTGGAAGTTTTCTTGATGGAAGGAAGAAAGTTTTTTAAGGATTTGAAAAAGAATGATGTATGTTTTGTTGTGATTCCTAACAAACTAAGTAAGAAATTAGTGGATATCATCCTTGAAGAGATTGATAAGTTACTCACCAAGTACAATGAGATCATTTTTGATAATGTACCTGATGGTTTTCCATTGAAGAGAAGCATTGATCATTTCATGGATTTGATCCCTGGAGCTAGTTTACCGAATAAGGCACCACATCGGTTGACACCTACCAAGAATTAGGAATTAAACCAATAGATTCAAGAATTGTTGCAGAAAGGTTTAATCTGAGAAAGTTTGAGTCCTTGTGCAATACCTATTGTATTGGCACCTAAAAAGAATAGAGAATGGTGAATGTGTATGGATTCCACAAAAATCAACAAGATAATAGTGAAATATAGGTTTCCTATACCGAGAATGGATGATATAATGGACAGTTTGACTGAAGCAAGGTATTTTACCAAAATTGATTTGAAAAGTGGGTATCATCAGATCAAAATCAGAGAAGGTGATGAGTGGAAGACTTCTTTTAAGACAAAAGAATGTTTGTATGAGTGGTTGGTTATGCCTTTTGGTTTAACTAATGCACCGAGTACTTTCATGAGATTGATGAATGAAGTTTTGAAGAATTTCTTAGGTAAATTTGTGATTGTATACCTAGATGATATTTTGATATTCAGTAAGACCAGAGGAGAGCAATTGTTGCATGTTAAACAAGTATTGCAGAGTTTGAAAGAAGAAAAGTTGCTAATAAATCTAAAAAAGTGTTCTTTCATGAAAGAGGAGATTGTGTATTTGAAATTTGTGATTTCAGTCGATGGTTTGAAAATGGATCCTAAAAAGGTTGAAGCTATTTTGAATTGGCCTACACCTGAGAATGCTAGTGAGGTAAGACCATTTCATGGTTTGGAAATTTTTTACCGAAAGTTCATTAGGAATTTTAGTTCAATTTGTAATGGCTAAGACTGAGACTATAAGAGGAGATAAAAGAGAATTCAAGTGGACACATGGAGCTGATAAAAGTTTTGAGACTCTGAAGCATAAGGTTGTTGAATTCCTTGTGTTAGCATTGCCTAAATTCAATAAGGTATTTCAAGTAGAATGTGATGCAAGTGGTAGTGCAATAGGAGTTGTGTTGAGTCAAGAAGGTAAACCTGTTGCTTTCTTTAGTGAAAAGTTGAATGATGCAAAAAGGAAATATTCTGTGTATGATCAAGAATTATATGTTATTTTTCAAGCCCTGAAGAAATAGAGACATTATTTGATACTGAGTGAATTTGTGTTGTATACTGATCATAAAGCTTTACAGTATTTGGGTAGTCAAAATAAGTTGAATTAGAGATATATGAAATGGGTTGAATATTTGTAGAGTTATACATTTGTGATAAAACATAAGAGTCACTAACCGAGTTGCTGATGCATTGAGTAGAAGAAGATCTTATATGACCAAGATGAAAATTGAAGTTCTTGGTTTTGATGACATGAGAGAATCTTATGAATTTGATCCTGATTTTTCTTAGCCATGGAGAAAGTGTAGAGAACCTATTCAAGATCAACCAGGTACTAAATGGGAATAATATTTCATCCAAGGAGGTATGTTGTTTAAAGGTATTCAGTTGTGTATACCAAGAGGATCAATGAGAACTAATTTGATAAAGGAGAAACATAGTAGTGGTTTGGCTAGACACTTTGGTGTTGACAAGACATTGAATTTTCTTAAGGAGAAATACTTTTGGCCGTAGTTGTATAAGGATGTTCAGAAATTTGTGAAAAGTTGTGAAATTTGTCAAGTTGCAAAAGGAGTAAGTCAGAATACTGGATTGTATACACCAATTTCTGTTCCTGAGAAACCTTGGATTGATATCAGTATGGATTTTGTTCTTGGCTTACTGAAGACAGTGAGAGGTAATGATTCTATATTTGTTGTTGTGGATAGATTTTCTAAAATGGTACATTTTATATCCTGTAGAAAGACATCATATGTAGTACATATAGCAGATCTTTTCTTTAAGGAAATTATCAAATTGCATGGATTATCGAGGAGTATCATCTCTAACCGAGATAGTAAATTTGTTGGATACTTTTGGAAGACCCTTTTGAGAAAGTTTGGCACCGAGTTGAAATATAGTTCTACATTTCACCCACAAATTGATGGACAAACAAAATTTTTGAATAGAATATTGGGATTCTATGTTGGCACAAAAAGAGTTTGCATACAATAATTCAGTGAATAGGAGTACTGGAAAAACACCTTTTGAGATTGTAAATGGCATACAACCGAGAGGTATATCACATTTGAGGGATATTGCTGATAAAGGAAAGAGAAGTGCTGAAGGAGTAAATTTTGCTAAGTACATGAAGATGTGAAACATAAGTTGGAGAAAATTAATTAGAAATAAAAAGACAGAGCTGATAGATCTAGAAGACATAAGACTTTTGCAGTTGGTGATCTAAAGTAATGGTTCATTTGAGGAAAGGATTTCCTATTGGAACATATGGGAAGCTGGAAATGAAGAAGTTTGGTCCTTGCAAGATTTTGAGAAAATTTGACAATGGAAATGATTATGAGATTGAGTTACCTGATGACATGGATATATCACCTATATTCAACATTACTGATTTGTATGAGTACCATGAGTCAGATGAAGAAATGACAGTACCAAATGATTATCCTAAGAAATACATAGAAGAAGTTGAGCAGATTTTGGAACAAAGAGTTGGTAGAAGTACAAGAGGAAAATAGTATATGGAATATCTGGTAAAGTGGAAGAATAGAACAATTGAAGACAGTTCTTGGATATCACAATCTAATTTGGATTCAGATCAGATTGTACTTACTTCATGATTCAAAGAATCATTTCAAATAACCCCAAGTGTCTGATGCAGGAGCATCTCAGGTCCTTGGCAATCCTATGTCACCAAAAACATGTTTGTGTTTTCTTGTGTTTCTCAGTTCCTGCTTTGACCGAGTTAGATCAATAGTTTCTCAGTTTCCTTTGTTTACCAGGGTTGGTCGGTTATCTCTCTAGTGCTCAGTTAATTCCCTGATGCTCAGTGATGCTTGTCTGGCGCTCGGTTATCCTTTCTTACCGAGGTGTTTGTTTTAGTTTCCCATTGAGGTTGACTTATGCAATTAATTATGGTCATGAATTTAATGTGGGTATCTATCATTGGGAAGTGTGTGGATCTAGATCTAGTCATTCCTTTCGTTGATGGTGGATCTGAAGGCTGACTTGTTCAGTAGCCTCTTGTATATATTGTAATCTTTGGTTGTAGTTTAGGGAGTCAGTTTTGGGATATAAGATAGAAGTTAGAAGATTGAAGATAGTTTCAGATCCTCGCATGTTGGAGGACTCTGTACTTGAATTTTAATATCTGGCCCAAACCAGGAAGGCATTACAGCCCGACATGTATGAATCTATTTGATGAAATAATAAGAAGTTGATCTGCATTCTCTCTCTCACTTTTGTGTTTTTTTCTTTCGTGTTTGATTTATGCAAGGTGGATCTGGTTAGGGTGTGCCTTTGGTCCCTCTCCCTATCCTCCCTTGCATCACCCAAACTAGGAAAAACTATGTTGAGAACTTTCCCACAAAGATAATCCAATGATGTATAAAGATTGATTACAAAAGATGGTAGGATCTCACTACTCTGAACTTGTAACCAAAGGCTCACTACCAATACAACAATAAATATAGATAGGAGTTCACTACCTCAAACTTGCATATAGAGGCTCACTACCAAAGTAGAAACATACAACAACAAACTTGTGCACCCAACTCATTATCTCAGGGACAAGGTACATACAACTCTTTACAATAGACAAAGAGAGACTCTCTTAACATTGGAACTGATCTACACAATACTGCAGACTTCAACATCACACTATTACTACCTTTTTCTTCTCTATCATTATCACTGAACTCCACCCTTTTGATTGTATATCTCCACTAGTTCGCCTTCAATCCACTTGCCTCACACTTTTACATTTTTCCAAAGTACAAATTGTACTTATAAAAAGATAAATCATTAGAGAATACAACAAGGTCGACCATGCAAAAAGGATATTACAATATAAGTTAAAAATTGGTCAAGACAATATAAAAATGCAATAAGGTCCCATGTCAGAAGCATCTAGACCAAAACATAGAATGGACCCGGCTAGATGAGAGATAAATATTATATGCAGTGACCACATATAGCACAAACTCATTTGGATAAGAGATAAACATTAAATGTATAATCCATACTTAAATCAAGAAGCATGATGCACTCTAGGAGAGAGGGAGACTATGAACACACTACACATAACCCGATGCTAGATTTGCAATTACTGGAACAACTTTCAAAACTATCTCAAATATGTAGAAACCCACTAGTCAAAGAATAATCTAACTTGCCAAGTATACCCAGACCTCCACACACCATGTTGAGATCCATGTGCCATGTGAGGAATAATAACACATGCCAACAGTCTATGTCAGAAGTTATTAGAGCACATTTATAGACCAAAACAATAACTGAACAAAACTACAACACTAGATGACACAGTTTCTAGATCACCAAGAATAATTTTTGGATTACCAAAGAATGCCACAACCAAGACCAAAATATCTGTATAAATATTAGAACACCTTCAACCTATATTTTTGTAGTGAAAATGATGCGGGAGCATCTTGGATTCATGGAAATCATGTATCTCAGTAGCTTGTTAGATGTGCTTAGTATTTGTTCACCGACGAGATCGGTTATTGCTTGGTGGTGTGTTGTCTCTGCTCATTGGTGCCTTTCACCAAGTGGATTTTCTGTGTTATGTTCTACTCAGTGGTGTTCTTCATCGAGTGAGTTTGGTGTGTTCTGTGTTGCTTGGTGGCCTAGTTCACCGATGGGTTTTATTTTGGATATTTTGTCTAGGCTGACTTATGCATTAAATTTGGTCATGATCTTAATGTTGGGATCACTCATTAGGAAATGTGTGGACCTAAATTAGTGTCATTATTTTCTCCAATGTTGGATCTTGAAGACTCTATTGGGCCAACCTATTCGGTAGCCTCGCGTATAAATATAATGATCTGTTCTAGGTTTTGTAAGAAGGAACATAGGGATAGATAGAAAGATGGAGATCATGGATCTCACATGCATGAGGATTGTTCTATTTTTGTAATTGATTTTTGTTGTATTGGTCATAATCAGGAAGGCCTCATAACCTGACATGTATCAAGTTTTAAAGAATTAATATATGATTTGTATTCCTTTTCTCCTTTAAAGCGTTATTTCTTCTATTTTGTGATTTTGAAAGGGGGTCTGGTAATTGGGTGAGCCTTCGACACCAGTTATTAACCCTCCTTGAGTCAAGTGGTATCAAAGCAAGGTTTGATCTAGAGGTTCCTTCTTGTAAACCCTAGTTGGTTATTTATTGTGGGGTAGAAGATTGGAATCTGAACTGCAATTGTAGAGGGTTTCAAGATGGTTCGAGGAAGGATAAATGTAGATCTAGGGCTTTAGCTGATATGCTAAGAGAAATTTCCACTAGATTTGAAGCTGTTGAGATAGTCCAATTTCATGGAAGACATCTTGATGATGTTAGTGATGATGAAGTTGAAGAAGCATATGAAGTAGCCACACCTGCACCTATAATGGATCAAGGAGAAGAAATATTCCCGCAAGCATTAAAAAGTTTGAATCCCACACCACAGTTTAACCCTCATAAGTATAGTGGAAAGTTGGATTTAGATGAATTGATAGACTGAATCACTGAGATGGAGAAATATTTTTAGTATAAGAACATATCGGATGAGAAGAAGTTGAAAATTGCAAGCACAAAATTGAAAGGTCATGCATCCTTATGGTGGGAGCATTTACAATTATATCGAAAGAAGAAAGGTAAAACCAAAATCAAGGTATGGGATAAGATGGTAAATAAGTTGAAGGAAAATTTTCTATCTTGTGATTATTAGATTAACCTAGTTAGGAGAATGCAAAGTTGAAGTAGAAAGATAGCTCTGTGAAAGATTACACTGAGGAATTTTATAGGCTAGATATCAAATCTAGACATATTGAAAATGAGGTGGAAAGGATTGCAAGGTACCTAAATGGGTTAAGGACTTCTATTCAAGAAGAGATCAGTTTGGTCAAAATGGAGAGTATTGAGGAGGCTTATCATTTTTCCCTAAAAGATGAGGAGAAATTGAATAAAAAGAATGAGAAAAGATAGAGGAAGAGGTGGAAGATTCCCTAGGAGAAGAGGTATATCATATGGTGAAATTAGTTTATCCAATCAAGACAAGACAAATCAAGACAAAGGCAAGACCAAGTGGAAAGGTAAAAAATTTTCCAAAGGAAGAGGTAATTACTCTCGAGGTGGATATTGCAGAGGAGGATTATGAGGAACTTATTACAATTGTGGAGAAGAGGGACACAAATCATTTGAGTGTACACATACAAGAAAGAAGGTTGATAGTAGTAGAAATGCTTTGGTGCATGAAGATTCACCAAATGAAGCTTAGAAGGAAAGGAACTTGATGGTCATAAGAGAACTATGGAGTGAAAATACTAAGGAAGATCTGGTAAGAAAGAGTGTGTTCAAGACTAGATGAAGAGTTGTAGAAAAAGTTTGGAAAGTGATCATTGACAGTGGAAGTTCAATGAATCTGGCATCAGATGAAATAGTTATAAAGTTACAGTTGGAAAGATTGAAGCACCCAAAGCCCTATCAGATTTCATGAATCAAGGATGAACATACACTTATGGTAAGTGAACAATGTTTTATAAATCTGAAAATTGGAAATTATTTTGATAAGGTGTTGTTTGATATTATGCCTATGGTCTGTTGTCATATTTTGTTGGGTAGACCTTGGCAATATGATAGACACGCTATATATGATGGAGGGTCGTACAAATATACTATTTGGGCCAATGGAAAGAGACAAATCTTGTTACCTTTGATTGAAGAATTTGTTGGTGAGATATGTACATATGTGAAAGTTTTTTTGATGGAAGGTAGACAGTTTGTCAAGGATTTGAAGAGAAATGATGTATGTTATGCCATGATTCGTAACAAACTAAGTGAGAAAACTAAAGATAAAGTTCCTGAAGAGATTGAGAAGCTTCTCACCAAGTACAAGGGAATCATTTCAGATAATGTACCTAATGGTTTTCCACCAATGAGAAGTATTAGTCATTGTATGGATTGGATTCCTAGAGCTAGTTTTCCAAATAAGGCACCACACTGACTAACACCAACTGAGAATGATGAACTCAACCAAAAAGTTCAAGAATCATTGCAGAAAGGTTTGATCAGAGCAAGTTTGAGTCCATGTGTAGTACTAGCTATGTTGACAACTAAGAATAATGAAGAATGGAAAATGTGTATAGATTGTAGAGCTATCAACAAGATAACAGTTAAGTATCAGTTTCCTATGCCGAGAATGGATGATATAATAGATTGTTTGAGTGGAGAAAAATATTTTACCAAGATTGATTTGAAGAGTGGATATCATCAGATCAAAATCAGAGAAGGTGATGAATGGAAGACTTCTTTCCAGAAAAAAGAATATTTTTATGAATGGTTGGTTATGCCTTTTGGTTTAACTAATGAACCGAGTACTTTTGTGAGGTTGATGAATGGGATTCTAAAGAAATTATTGCATAAATTTGTGATTGTATTCTTGGATGACATTCTAATATTCAGCAAAACTAGAGAATATCATTTGTTGCACATTAGACAGGTATTATAGAGAATGGAAGAGGAAAAGTTGTTGATTAATTCGAAAAAGTGTTCCTTCATGAAAGAGGAGATTGTATATTTGGGATTTGTGATTTCAGTTGATAGTTTGAAGATGGATCCTGAGAAGGTTAAAGCCATACTTGAGTGTTCTACACCTGAGAATATTGGTGAGGTAAGATCATTCCATGGATTAGCAAGTTTTTACCAAAAGTGCATCAAAAATTTTAGTTCAATTTGCAATGCTATGACCAAGACAATGAGAGGAGATAAAAGAGAATTCAAGTGGACACATGGACCTAATAAGAGTTTTGAGACTTTGAAATAGAAGGTTTCTGAATTTCCCATGTTAGCTTTACCTGATTTCAACAAGGTATTCCAAGTTGAATGTGATGCAAGTGGCAGTGCATTAAGATTTGTATTGAGTCAAGAAGGTAAACTTATTTCTTTCTTTAGTGAGAAGTTGAATGATGCTAAAAGGAAATATTTTGTGTATGATCAATAATTCTATGCTATTTTTCAAGCCCTAAAGAAAGGAGACATTATTTGATGTCAAAGGAATTGGTGTTGTATAATGATCATAAGCCTTAACAATATTTGGGTAGTTAGAATAAGTTGAATCAGAGACATATGAAATGGGTTGAGTATTTGCAGAATTTTACATTTGTGATAAAACATAAGAGTGGAGTATCTAACCAAGTTGCTCATGCGTTGAGTACAAGAAGATCTTTGTTGACTAAAATGAGAATTGAGATTCTTGGTTTTGATGATATGAAGAATTTGCATGAAACTAACCCTGATTTTTCTAAGACATGGAGAATGTGTAGAGTACCTATTCCCAATCAACCAAGTAAGTGGGAAGACTATTTCATTCAAAAGTTATGTTGTTTAAAATAATTTAGTTATGTATATCGAGAGGATCAATGAGAACAAATTTGATTAAGGAGAAGCATAGTAATGGTTTGGCTAGACACTTTGACATTGATAAGACATTGAGTTTACTTAAGGAAAGGTATTTTTGGCTGCAATTGTATAAGGATGTTCAAAAATTTGTGAAGAGTTGTGGAGTTTGTCAAGTTGTAAAAGAAGTCAGAATATTGGACTGTATACATTGATTTTTGTTCCTGAGAAACCTTGGAGTGATATCAACATGGATTTTGTTCTTGTCTTACCGAGGACAACAAGAGGTAACAATTCCATATTTGTTATTGTGGATAGATTTCCCAAGATGGCACATTTCATACCATATAGGAAAACATCAGATGTGATGCATATAGCATATCTTTTCTTCAAGGAAATTGCCAGATTGCATGGATTACTGAGCAGTATGATCTCTGACCGAGAAAATAAGTTTGTTGGCTATTTTTGGAAAACTCTATTGAAGAAACTAGACACTGAGTTGAAGTATAGTTTGACATTTCATCCACATATTGATGGAAAAAAAGAGGTTGTAAATAGAAGTTTGGGTAACCTGTTGAGATGCTTAGTTGGAGACAAACTAAGTAATTGGGATTTAATGTTAGCACAAGCAAAGTTTTCATACAATAATTCAGTGAATAGGAGTACTGGCAAGACACATTTTCAGATTATTACTGGCATACAACCGAGGGGTATATTAGACTTGAAAGATATTGTTGAAGAAGAGAAGAGGAGTGTTGAAGGGGAATAATTTATTGAATTGATGAAGTCATTGCATGAGGGAATGAAACATAAGTTGGATTAGAGTAATCATAAATACAAGGATAGTGTAGATAGGTTGAGAAGACATAAGATTTTTGAGGTTGGTGATGAAGTAATGGTTCATTTGAAGAAAGGAATATTTCCTGTTGGAACCTATAGTAAGTTGAAGATGAATAAATTTGGACCCTACAAGGTACTGAAGAAGTTTAACAGTGGAAATGCTTATGAAGTAGAGTTGTCTGATGACATGGACATCACCAATATTCAACATTATAGATTTTTATGAGTATCATCATCCTGATGAAGAAGTGACAGTACCAAGTGATTATCTTAAGAAGAAAATAGAAGAAGTTGAACAAATTTTGGAACGAAGAGTTGGAAAAAGTACAAGAGAAAAGGATTACATGGAATACTTGGTAAAGTGGAAGAATAGACCAATTGAAGACTCTACATGGATTTATCAATCTGAGTTGGATTTAGCTCAAGTTCTACCTCATTCATGATTCAGAGAATCATTTTCTTTTCAACGTCGGGTGTTTGATGCAGAAGCATCTTGGGTTCATGGCAATCTTGTATCTCGGTAGCTTGTTAGATGTGCTCGATAACTACTTTGAAGTTCTCAGTGGAGTGTTCTTGTTTGTTCACCGACGAGCTCAATTATCACTTAGTGGTGTGTTGTCTCTGCTCAATGGTTCCTTTCACCAAGTGGCTTTGTTGTATTCTATTCTACTCAGTGGCATTCTTCACCGAGTGGGTTCGGTGTGTTCTGTGTTGGTCGGTGACCTAGTTCACCGATGGGTTTTCTTTTGGATCTTTTGTCTAGGCCGACTTATGCATTAAATTTGGTCATGATCTTAGTGTTGGGATCACTCATTGGGAAATGTGTGGACCTAAATTTGGTTCATTAATTTCTCCAATGCTAGATCTTGAAGATTCTATTGGGTTGTCCCGTTCGGTAGCCTCGTGTATAAATGTAATGATCCATTCTAGATTTTGTAAGAAGGAACAGGGAGAGGGATAGGAAGCTAGAGATCATGGATCTCGTATGCATGATGATTGTTCTATTTCTATAATTGATTTTTGTTGTATTGAACATAACTAGGAAGGCCTCACAGCCTAACATGTATCAATTTTGAATGAATTAATATATGATCTATGTTTCTTCTCTCCTTTTCTATGTTATGGCTTCCATGTTGTGATTTTGAAAGGTGGTCTAGAGATTGGGTGAGCCTTTGGCCCTAGTTATTAACCCTCCTTGCATCAGAAAACCTTCCAAAATGCATAATTGAAGCACTCTTAGCTACAACTGTAAAACTATATTTCTCTAAAACTGTACCATAGACATCCAGACTACGCAAACTTCTAAATAAAAGAATATAACACTAAAGAACTGATAAACACCATCTTCACATGATCACATGATACATATATGTCTTCCATTATTCTAAATTTATACATGTCTTCCACTGCACTCTAGAACTATTCTAAATACATAATTGTCTTCCATCACACTAGCATTGAATACATACATGTCTTCCACTATTCTAAATACATACTTGTCTTCCACCATTTAATAGGTTCGGTACAAAAACTTACTTCTCCAAGAAACTTCCAAAGCATAGTATTTGAGAAACTACAAACAACTCCAAAACACAATGTTTGACATCAATAATAATAGACAACCAAACATATATTTTCAGCAATTTACCCATTTGTCATTGATGGAAAACAAACACTAATTTTATTTTTACTACAATATCAATCACTATCAGCTCCTCCTTACTGAAATAACCAGAAAAATCTTGAACAAATAAATATTTTCCTTTTCTTTCTCCCCCCTTTCCATCTGATGAGTCCATCTAAGGGCTCACTTTTTTTATGATGTTTTAATCCATGTTGTTATAGTCTTGAGTTGTAGGTGTTTTACTGTTTAGTCCCAAGACCTTGTTTTATACTTCAAGTTGGCAAATGGTTTCCTGCAACACAAAGACTTAAGTTTATGTATATAGGTTGGACATATTAATCATTTATGACATTATACAATATGTGTGTGTGTGATAGGCTATAATTATGTTTTAAGTGAATATTTAATCTTGTGATGAATGAATAAATTGTGTATGGAATATGATTTTCTTGTTAACATTTGTGATGCAAAACATTAAAGGAAGGATGATCAGTTAACACCCAATCAGTTAAGACTTTGAAGACCTAGTCCTGCAGTAGAAGAAGTAGCCATTGAATCAGTCTAAGGATAAAGCAATAAGAGTTGATGGAGATCAAGTCAAGAATCTTGTCTTAATGTAGAGAAAATCTAGGAAGTAGTGGGTACTAAATTCATTCCTCATGTTGTTGAATGAGTTTTCTTGTTCCTCATTTCATGGATGTTTATACTCCTTCTTCCTAGGCTGCAATAATTGTAAATTTACCTATTTATGAGGTGTGGATTAGTTAGGTTGTTATTTAGTTTCCTATATAAATAAGCATCTTCTCTCCTACATGAGAAGCTAGCTAGAGAGAAGATGCATGTTCAATTATCTTAGCACTATACAATTTTTATTCAATTTTAGTTTTCCTTATGAATGCAATTCATCTTTTTATGCACTATAAATAAAGGAATGGAGTTTTGAGAATATCAGTGAGTGATCAGGTTCTAGACTTTCTCACTCAAGGGTGCCCACTTGGTGAGTACTCCCTAGTTAGATTATAATTAGTTCCTACAACATTAAGTTATAATACTGATGCAGGAGCATCTCGGGTCCTTGGCAATCTTGTGTCACCAAAAAAAACAAGTTGGAGTTTTCCTGTGTTGCTCAGTTCCTTCTTTGACCAAGTTGGCTCGATAGTTTCTCGGTTTGCTTTGTTAACTGAGTTGGTCGGTTATCTTTTCCTGGCGCTCGGTTATCTTTTCCTGGTGCTTGGTTATCCTTTCTTACCGAGTTGTTTGTTTTGGGTTTTTATTGAGGTCAACTTATGCAATTAATTATGGTTATGGATTTAAAGTTGGAATCTATCATTGGGAAGTGTGTGGACCTACATCTGGTCGTTCCTTCCATTAATGGTGGATCTGAAGGCTAACTTGTTCAGTAGCCTCTTGTATATATTTTAATCTTTGGTTGTGTTAGAAGATTGAGTGTAGTTTCTGAATCCTCACATGTTGGAGGACTGTTTTACTTGAATTATTATATCTGGCCCTAACCAAGAAGGCCTTATAGCCTAACATGTATGAATCAATTTGAAGAAATATAAGTTGTTCTGCATTCTCTCTCTCATTTGTGTGTTATTGCTTCCGTGTGTGATCTATGCAAGGGTAGATCTAGATTAGGGTATGCCTTTGGTCCCTGTCTTCATCCTCCCTTGCACCAGGTGGTATCAGAGCTAAGGTGAGATTTGGATCTAGGTTTGCGAATCTAGGTTTGAGGGTTCCTTCTTGTCAAACCCTAGTTGATTTTTTGTGCAGTGGCAGATTGTGATATGGCCTGCAATTACAAAGGGTTTCAAGATGGTTTGTGGGAGGTGAGATGCGAATCCAGGATTGGCAAATATGTTGAGATGACTTGCTGCTAGATTAGAAGCTGTTGAGATAGCCCAGTGAAGAGGAAGACATCTTGAAGATGTTAGTTGATGAAGTTGAGGAAGAACAAGATGATGTAGAACCTGCATCCGTGATGGATCAAGGTGAGGAAATATTGTTGAAGGATTTGACAAATCTGAAGTCTACACCACATTTCAATCCTCCTGAGTATAGTGGAAAATTGGATTTGGATGAATTGGTGGATTGGATCACCGAGATGGAAAATTACTTTTAATATGAAAATATCCTTGAGGAAAAGAAGGTGAAAATTGCAAGCACTAAGTTGAAGAGTCATGCATCCTTGTGGTAGAAACATCTACAGTTAGACAGAAAGAGGAAAGGAAAAGACAAAATTAAGGTATGGAATAAGATGGTAAATAGGTTGAAAGGAAATTTTTTACCTTGTGATTATCAGATTAACCTAGCTATGCGAATGCAAAGTTTGAGGTAGACAGATAGCTTGGTAAAAGATTATACTGAGTAATTCTATAGATTAGATATCAGATCTATACATGATGAAGATGATGTGGAAAGAATTGCTAGGTACCTGAATGGATTGAGAGTTTCCATCCAAGAAGAAATCAGTTTGGTTAAATTGGAGAACATTGAAGAAGCCTATCAGTTTTCCTTGAAAGTTGAGGAGAAATTGAACAAAAGACATGAGCAAAGAAAAAGAGGTAGAGGTGGTAGATTCCCTAGAGGAAGAGGTAGATCTTATGGTGAAAACAATAGATCTAAACTAGAAAAGACAAATTTGGTTAAAGGAAAGACCGAGTAGAAAGGTGAAAGTTCATTTAGAGGAAGAGACAATAACTACCGAGGTGGTTATAACAAAAGTGGTTTCTGAGGAACTTGTTACAATTGTGGAGAAGGAAATAGATCATTTGAGTGTACACATGCAAGCAAGAAGGTCGGTAGAAGTAGAAATGATTTGGTACAAGAAGAGTCACTGTATGCAAATTAGATGTCTAACTACTAGAGATGATAAATTAACTATTAAAAGCCAATAAATCTATCTAATGCAAACACAATGAAGAATGCAAAGTAACTATGAAATGATGAAACTAATTTAATTACCTTCACCTGCCATGTAACTTATCTCCATTGTCCTCCTAGCCTTGATTTCTTGAAGATGTTGAGCTCTCAAATTTCCAAATGAAGCCCTTTCCCAAGATGATTACCAAAGTGTGGAGATTGAATGAAATGAGTGCACAATAGCTTATGCAAACTAATGGATGGAATGCAAATGAAATGGTGATAGTATGAATTGATTGCTCTTAGAATGCTCGGATGCTTGATTTGCTTGATTGCTTGAATTCTTGAATGCTTGAATGCCTATTATCCAAATACCTATTAGCTCTCAAATGGGAAATGTGGCTCCTTTTATAGAGTTTTGGAGGATCTAGGCCTAGGTGGCACGATCCTACAGTTGAGAATGAAAGGTGGAAGATCCTAGGGCTAGGATTGACTTAGTTGAAGGAGTTGAGAGAAAGGGGGATGTAGTTGGAATGTGAGATGAAGAATAGGGATGATGTTCCTCTCACATTGACATAGAGGAGAAGAAGGTGGAAGGGAAAGACACATGTCAAGTGTCTCACAAAGACCAAAGAGAGAAAGAGGGGGAGACCTTTTCCTCATGAGGACTCTTTGCACAAGTGTCCCATGAGTCATCTTTGACCCTTAGAGGTGGCTTGAGAAGCCCCTTAGGAATAGGGCATGTCTCTTGACTTGGTTGTTGAGAGGACATGTGGTCATGAGACTAAGTCTTATGAGACCACATAGCTCTTGAGAATAGGACATGTGCAGGTGAGGATAATTGTAGATAAATAATTAATAATAATTATTTATTTTAGCCAAAGTGATGTGTCAGGTGACTAGATAGGTGAGGTGGACTAGGAAACTTAGTCATATTTAGGTGATTATGTATTTAATTAAATCACTTTAATAAGACTAATTAGAAGACTTAGGATAGAAGAATAGACTATAGAGAATTCACTAAATAAATTAAACAATTTATTTAATAAATAGAGGACTAATTATTAATTAAATAATAAATATTTAATTAATTTATCAAGTCAATAGTAATTAAACAATAAATATTTAATTAATTAATGAAGCCATTTTTAGGTGTATACATTTTGCCCCTCTTTGAAATAATGTGTGTGTCACATTGTTTCAAAGAAAATTTCAAGTATTTTACCCCTGCCCCAGACAATGTCTAAAATGACGTAAGCATGCCCCCTCGAGAGATTGATTAATAATTTTTGTTTTATTTTTTTGAGTTTGATTAATCAATCTCACGAAAGAAACAGGAGAAAAGGTGGATGAAAATGGGGTGAAATGGAATAAAAATGAAAGATAGGGTCCACACACCAAGCACATAGGGTCTACGGGCTATAAATATGGCTTAGGGGTCCACAATAGGCTCATTGTGTACACTTGTCATTTGGAAATCAGAGCGTGAGAGAGAGAAGAGAAAAGCCACCAGGATGTTGTTCCCATTGTCAGATCACCACTTCGAGAGAGTTAGACACTTCTAGTGACCACCCCATTCGGGTGAACCGGTAGGTGACGCGATCCTGCATTGTGATTTCGTGAGTTGATGCATGTTAGATTAGAATTTTAGCATGTTTAGGGTGAATTTAATGATAGAATTAGATTAGAAATTTTTTGATTTTAGGTGAAGTACGAATGCGCAGTTTCAGCGCATCAATGCACAGAAACTAGCAACATTTGCATAGAAAATAAAACTTTCTGCGCATGCGTTTAGTGAAGCTGCACATTCATACTAGAGGAATGTTAAACTTGCACAAGTGTTAAATAAAAACACACATATGAAAAATCAACGCATTTGTGCAGAGTTGTGGCGCAAATGTTCAATAAAACTGTGCTTGTGTCAAAACCTACGCTTTTGTGCAAAATTATTGCGCAAATGTCAAGAAAAACTACGCATAAGTAAAAACCTGTGCAAATATTAAATAATACTGTGCATGTATGTTTCAATGCTGTGCATGTGTTTGAAGTGATAGAATGTGGTCAAACTAGATAGTCAATTAGGTTAAACTTGATGTCAATAAGCCGATTGGATCTGTCGGCAATTGATTTTGATTGATTTGATCAAGATAGGCAACATTGTAGCATGTTCGCTAGTTAACTAGTCTCAAACATAGATAATTGATATAATCATCTATTGAAACACGTGATAATAACATGTTTTAAATTGATATGATAGGATAGATAGATTGATAGATCAGTTTATCGAAATCTGATAGGTTGATTGTTATTGACTTGAATAGGAGGATATCACAGATAGTCTGATGTCACGGGAGAGATATCCCATGACTCAGAATCTAAGATTGGCACTGTCAGAGACAGATAGACTATTGATTAAAGCGTTTGGATTATATTATGTGATTTATACACCCAAGATTCAGGTGAATCTCAGTATGATGATAGCATTAGTAGAGCAATGGCACTTGGAGATGAGTACCTTCCATCTTTCGATAGGGGAGATGACAGTCACATTAGAGGATGTATATCGCATCCTCCGTCTTCCCATCACAGGTGAGCTGGTATAGTATGATCGGCATGGCAGAGTCACAGAGTGCAGAGCCATCTTCGGTGATGATGATATAGAGGATGGAGAGATCTACTAGGAGGACATGGTTGATTTGTATGATCCTCTACCACTAGTGCTAGCAGGAGCAATTGGGGGATTTGTATGCCCTGATCGTAGATCACATGGATTTGTAGTTGGATGGGGCCGCACATTACATTGGATGATGGAGGGGACCCGATATGCTTGGGGTGTGTGTTTATTAGCACATCTTTATCATGACATGCATCAGGTGGTGTACCATAGGGGTGCATCATTATCAGCAGGTGTGACACTACTTCATGTTTGGGCATGGCAGCATATTGCAGTTACTCGACTAGTGGCTATTAGATTTCGGGGCACAGGGCAGCCCTATATTCATTTATGCTCTTCAGTTTTGTCTCAGGCAAAACTGGGCCATTTAGAGTTTTGGCGGTATACCTTTGATACACTAGACACAGTGACATGGAGACCCTACCTAGGGTGTGAGCCATGGGATGATGAGCGGTAGTTTAGATTTTGTTTTGAGTCATGGTGGTTGATAGGGCAGATTCCCTTTATTATAGAATGACAGATGGTTAGTCGGGTCCTAAGATAGTTTGGCAGGATACAAGGCATGTCATAGGGAGTGACAGAGCATGCTCGTACTCATCAGGAGAGATGAGATTGGGGACCCATGGCATCATTCGATGTTGCTCGGTAGGAGTTTTTGGATGCCCCATTCCAGGCATGGTTGATGAGACTAACAATGGTAGACCCAGGGATGACTGCTGATTTAGAGTAGTTTTTAAGGGATGTTCCAGTTCCACAGATTACAAATCCAGCAGCGAGGCCTCTAGAGAGAGATCCTGCAGAGAGACAATGGGGGAGACTCTTAGGGAGAGATAGACATGGGTGAGGGAGACGAGGTGGCAGTGATGGTGGAGATGGAGGAGGAGATGATGGTGGAGATGGAGGGAGAGGGGATAGGGCAAGACCTCGGATGAGAGGAGGTGGTGTGAGGTAGAGGGAATTGATGCCACCTCCAGCTAGATAGGGACAGAGATAGCCTCCGACACAGCTAGCACAGCCAGCTGTAGGAGCTCCACTATAGGTACCAATCCCTCTGGCACAGATACCAGTTGCCCCAATACAAGGACCAACTACATAGGTACAGGTGCCATAGGTATAGGTGTAGAGACAGGATGAGGTAGATGTTTTACTAGCCTAGGGCGGTGTGATACAGGGTGGTTAGGTTCAAGATGACATACAGGATGAGCTTGACACTGAGATGCCAGATGTACAAGTACAAGATGAGCAGGTTGACATGGACATCAGGGGATAGGATCCCTACTTACAGAGAGACACTGCGGAGGAGGAGCTGGATATTGATACACTGCTAGTCAGACTAGCAGTTACACAGGTACAGGCAGACCAAGTTTCGGGCCTAGAGAGACAGATAAAGAGGATGGGTAGATAGATGGATGTGCTTAGAGCTGAGTGGGATTTAGTGGTAGAGAGACTCAAAGAGTCAGAGATGCTTTTGGATGAGTTGCAGTGCACAGAGGAGTTAGGTCCTCATGGAGATAGCCTGAGAGCCATGATATGAGCTGGGAAGGAGATATCCTACTGGCGAGAGGCATACAGATAGGTAGTTTCTAGGGATCAATGGATTGGGAGCTTTAGAGAGAGCTTAGTGGGGGTGAGGACAATAGTATATGAGAGATAGGCACCAGCTGGTAGTGGAGGTGTATCATCATGTCCTCCTAGAGCACCCACAGGTTCAGGAGACCAGGGCAGATCCTCAAGAGTAGGTGGTTAAGCAACACAGGGCCTTGTTGTAGCTCACAAATAGCGACAGATAGATTCAGCAAGTAGTGGGTCATAGATACCACTTGTATACACATTTTGTATCATATTATCATTGTATCATTATATATTGACTTGATAGACACTAACTATAGACACATTGTTATTGATTATATATCATGGGACATTTGGACAGTTTGGTTGTATTTATGGACTTTATATGATTTTGATTCTATATGATTGATGCAGTTTTATCATGATTTGCTATGATGTTTATATACATGTGCGTACTGACATATGCAGGATGTGATGATTTACTTTTATATGCATAGAATGGATGTCTTAAAATGCAAAATGATTGATTTTCTATATGATGCTAATGGATAAATAATCTAATATATGATGATATAAATGCATGTTCTAAATGATATTCACTAATGCTATGTGATGATAAATGTAATGACATAAAAACAATGAATGGATACCAAATGCATGATGATACTAAATACATGTAATGAACAATAAATGATGTTGTAATGCAAATGATATCTAATGTAATAAATGAAAATGTACCTAAGATGATAACTATAACACATATCCAATGAACACACCTAATAATAATTATGCATGTCTTAAAATGATTAAGTGCAAAGTATTTTTGGTTGTCCAAATGTCCTCAAATGAAATAACAATGTTCTTGACACAAGAAGAATGGACTTAGGAAAAAAAGATAACCTAATGAAAAAGATAACCCACAAATCTCTATGAAAGGAGCACTAGTATGCAATTCATGAGATGGTAAAGTGCAAATGGAAAATCAAATGAATGAAATGAGTATCTCCACAACTTCATGTAACATCTTAGAACTCCATAATAACTAGAATTTGATTTTCATCATTGAGCTCATTATGTTGCAAGAAAATGCAAGCATCATGGTATAATTAAACTAGGATGACCTAAGCACTTCTTGCATGGAGTTTAATATTGCAAACTTGACAAGCATCTAGGTATAATTGAACCGAGATGACCTGAGTTTCATTTGCATAACAGACAAGGAATATTTTCCCCCTCCATTGGGGAACAAATATTTGGAGTCGACGTATGCGATGGCGTATCACCATAAATAGTATCTGCAGAACAACATGATTTGTAAGTTGTCAATACTATGAAATGGATGAAGGCACTTACACACAGACACCCCAATTTACTTGTTTTTTCAATTTCATCAGAAAATACCCCACAAACAGCAATCAAAGAAAATATCATGCCCCATCCCGGCTATTCTAATCAATGACATATGAGAGTTTCAAACTCATGTCAAAGATATCCCCGAATAGCATAGGAAATATGATAACAATGAAATCTAGATATGAATGCATAATTTATAACAAATCATTCTAACATGCCTGCTATGAATATACATTTCTTTTGCCAAAAAGATAGATTTAGGATATGTTGATCAGTTCAAGTGATGATGTATAGTCAAGATGTATAAATAAGCTGTCACAATTCGAAGGATAGATCATAGATTTCTGATTCAGCATGAAGATACCATTGTGAAAGAACATTTGATTGTGTTTGCTTGCCTAGTGAAAATAACTCCATTGTGTCCTCTAAGAGTCACGACTATCATAGATCAACTTCCCAAACTAGGTCGAGGACATGCCCCTAGCTAGGTGATGGACTGACTTATTATGGATGAAGAAAGACGCAACAAGACTAGGATGAAGACCATGACAAAAGATCAAGCTATGATGGGGTTTTATTATGGGTAAATACAATGGATGGTGTATGAACTGGCCATTTTATTATGATATATACATGATGGGGACAAGGACTAATTAACCATTTTATTGTGGATATATACAATGAATGGACACACTAGAAGAATCCTAATAGATAAAGGAGCTAACTTGTCACACATAGCGCCTGTTTCTAGGTTTTCACCATATGCTTTTATTGCAGTTTTCTTTTGATTTTGTGATTTTTTTGTATTTTTTATTTTATTTACAATATATATATATATATATATATATATATATAGACTATATACATGCCCCTTGTATTGGGATTTCAGGGATAGAACTTCTTGAGATGGATACTGTTAAGAGATTCATCCAAGGGATCCCCTTCAGGTGTAGATAACTGATAGGCCCCAGAACCATAGACCGCTATAATCACAAAAGGTCCTAACCAATTTGGTTCGAACTTGCCCTTCTTTTCATGATGTTGTTGATTCTTTGGATTTTCTCGAAGGACTAGGTCACCCAACTGAAAGTCTTTGATCTTTACCTTGCTATTGTACTGACAGGATAGATGCTACTGATAGAATTTCAAATGATCATAGGCTCACTGACGACATTCATCTATTAGTTCCAATTTAGTCAGGCGTGCAACTCTATATTCTTCATCAGGAATTAAATCTTTAAGAGTAACACGAAGTGAAGGCAACTCTACCTTGAGGGGTAGGACTGCTTCAGATCCATAAACAAGGGAGTATGGAGTGGCTCCAGTAGGAGTATGGATGGAGGTGTGATAAGCCCATAAGGCTAGGTTTAGTTGGAGATGCCAGTCACGACCAGCATCATTGATAGTCTTTTCTAGGATTTTAACAATTGTTTTGTTTGACGCCTTAGTTTGGTCATTTCCTTGGGGATAGTAGATGGTGGAATAGTTATGAGTGATGTGGAATTTTATGCACAGGTCATCCACATCTTGATTTTGAAATTGTTTCCCATGATCAGTGATGAGATACATAGGTATACCATATCTGCAAATGATATAGTTTAAGATAAACATGGATATTTGTTTCCCTATGGCGGTAATCAATGGAACAACCTCAATCCATTTAGTAAAATACTCTATGGCAGTGAGAATCCATTTGCGGCCATTGGAAGATGGAGGGTTGATAGCACCCACGAGGTCGAGTCCCCACCGATTGAATGGAAAAGTAGTTGTAAAAGGATGTAACTCTTGAGCTGGAGCATGGATAAGGTTTCCATGTATCTGACATTTCTTGCATGCCCTAGAAAAATGAAAGGAGTCTGCTTCCATGGTAGGCCAATAATAACCCATACGCATGAGTTTCTTAGCCAAAGAGGGACCACTCGAATGTGTCCCACAAATACCCTCATGTACATCATGTAAGGAAAGTTGAGCCTCATCATGTTTGAGAAATTGCAGGAGAGTACCATCAAAACCTCACCGAAAAAGGGTGTCGGATATGAGGATATAGCGGGAGGTTTGGCAGAGAAAGGTTCATTTTTTATTTCAAGATAGGTCAGGAGGTAGGGTGTTATCTTTGAGGTAAGAATAGATTTTTCTATAGGTTGGGGAATCATGTCCAATTAGATGACATATAATACTCATATCAGGCTCATCATATGCGGGACAAGTCAGGGATTCCACCAAGAACTCAAAACAGGCCTTGGTATCTTCTATATCAAATAAAGAAGCAATCATTGCCATGACATTGGCAGCCTTGTTTTCATACCGAGGAATCTGCTCAAAAGTGGTGATAGAGAAATACTTTTTAAAGTCATCAACCATACGTTTATATGGAAATAACTTATCATCTTTGGTCTGATAATCATCATTAACCTGGTTGACAATCAGCTGAGAATCTCCGTAGACATTTATTTCAGATACGTTCCATTGTAAAGCCATTTTTAACCCAATCAGTAAAGCCTCATATTCTGCTACATTATTGGTGCAAGGAAATAACAACTTGTAAGATTTCAGAATAGTGTATCCTTGTGGCATGATAAAAAGAATACCATCTCTTGAACCCTGCTGAGTGTATGAGCCATCAAAGTATAATTTCCATGTTTGTGTAGACAAAGCTAAGATATGAGCATTAGGAAACTCTATGTGTATAGGTTGGTCATCCATTAATGGAGCATCAACTAGTTGATCTGTGATCACTTGACCTTTGATAGCCTTCCTATCTACATATTCAATATCAAACTCACTAAGTAGCATGGCCCACTTAGCCATCCTGCCTATCAATGTTGTCTTGCTTAACAAATACTTTAAAGGATCAATCTTTGCAATAAGTTGAGTAGAATGTGACAACATGTAATGTCGCCACTTTTGTGAAGCAAAGACAACAGCCAGATATGCTCTTTCAATAAGGGAATAGTTTAACTCATATCCCACTAGAGTGCGACTGATGTAGTAGATGGCTTTTTCTTTTCCTTCATGATCTTGCTGAGCTAGAAGAATACCTAGTGAAGCTGTCATGGCTGAAATGTAGAGCAAGAGTGGCTTGCCTGGAATTGGTAACATTAGAGTTGGAGGATTCGCTAGATATTGCTTGATTTTGTTGAAAGCTTCCTCACACTTATCATCCCATTGGAATAAGATATTTTTATGCAGCAAATGTTGAAAGGGATGACTGTGATCTGCTAGTTGAGAAACAAATCTTCAGATGGATTGTAGATGCCCCTGTAAAGATCTTAGCTGACTAATGTTAGTGGGGGAAGCCATCTCCAATATTGCTTTAACCTTTTTTGGATCTACTTCGATTCCTTTAGCTGAGACAATGTACCCTAACAGTTTGCCGGATGTGACCCCGAATGCACATTTCTTTGGATTAAGTCAAATCTGATATTTTTCCATCTGGGTGAATATTCTATCCAACACTCTCAAATGACCAGCTCTATCTTTAGATTTTGCTAGAATATCATCAACATAATCTTCCATGATGGTATGCATCATGTCATGAAAGATCATGGTCATGGCTCTTTGATAAGTTGCTCTAGCATTTTTGAGGCCAAATGGCATCACATTCCAGCAGTATGTACCCCATGGACAAGTAAAAGAAATTTTTTCCTGGTCTTCTAGTGCAATCTTGATCTGGTTATAGCCTGAAAAACCATCCATTAATGATAACATTTCATGCCCAGCGGTCAGATCAACAATCATATCAATATTTGGCAAAGGGAAGTCATCTTTCAGACAAGCTTTATTAAGATCTCAAAAATCAATACAAATCTGGATAGACTTGTTTGGTTTTGAGATAGGAACAATATTGGAGATCCACTCAGCATAATCAATAGCCCGAATGAACCCAACATCTAGGAGCTTCTTCAATTCTGCTTTCACCATTAGGGCAATGTGAGGATGCATTTTGCAGAGCTTCTGCTTAATTGGTTTTACACTTGGTTTGATAGATAAATGATGCATAATGAGATTTGGATCTAGACCAGGCATATCAACAGAGGACCAAGGAAAGTTGATTTGTCTTTCTCTAAATTTTTTTGCAAAAGCTTCTTTCTCTGATTTTGTCAAGGATGCTACTACTTTGAGGATGCGGGGAGACTCCTCCGTTCCAATTTTAAGTGGTAATGTTGGTTCTATAAGAATGGCAGATTGTTCTTGATACAAATAATTGGGAAGAGTATCAATCCCTCCATCATCAAGTGTCTTAGAGAGATTTTCACCATCAGATGCATCTTTTCTTTTTACTATTTTTGGATCTTATACTGCCACTGAGTGGTTTTCACCATTAGATCTATTGATTATTTTTATATTTTTATGACTGAAAGGATTGGCACTCTCACCAAAGTAGGCCATGTCATTGAGTTCTATCAAAAATCCTAACTTGTGATCCCCTGGTGGTAAATGATCCCTGATGCCAAGATAGTCAATGATCCCGTCATCATTATGGAAGACATCAAGTTTTGGATGATCGAGAGAATCCTAATCGATAAGGTCAGGACGAACAAGGGGCATTGGATCATTTGGGTTAGTTTCAAAAGCAGAGATGGTATTGATGGAAAATTTGTTAAGGTTTATGATGGTATCAGTGAGGTCTATTTCCATACTCTCATCTGAATCGTCTGTCACAAGATAATTCTCACTTCGCTCACGATCGACAGGAGTAGTATTACGTGGGACCAATCCTAGTGAGTCACTCATTGAACTCTCGCCCTCATGGTAATCATTACTATATTGATGGACAACATCAACTCCTATTTCTTCAGTATAATCAGATAAGGAATCCCATTCATAATCATTAGAATCAGAATCATCATTATCTTCAAGTCTATCAATGATTCTTTGAGCTATACTTTGTTTCTCTGGATCTACATACATACCATGCTTTCTGAATTTTAAGTCAGGAGCTTTAGATGTCTCATGAAAAGGTGGGATTTGTGCTTTTCCTTTTGGTTCTTGTGGTCCTTCTCCTTTATATCCTAATCCTGTAGTGTCTCTTTGATAATTGGGATTTTGCAAAAGTGGTTTTATAACACCTTCTCTTTGTAACCCTAGAGGTCCAGCACCTTGATATCTCATCTTTTGTAGAAAAGTATACCCTTTTCCATAGACATCAGGTGATATATATTCATGTTTAGTATCCTCTTCAATCTTCTGTGTCTTAAGCCAATAATTTTCTTCACGCTTAGCTGCCTCTTTGGATATTGTGCCCCCACTTATAAATGTATTATAAACAAGTGCGGAAGGGGGTTATGATTGTAGTTTAGTGATCAAAGATCTACCATATGATTTGGGAGATAAAGGTAACTCGGTGATGCAAAGAGCTTGACCTAGAGTATATTATCCCATACTACTTTCTTTGATGTCTATCTTGATCCCATCTGATTTAGAAGTTGATGCTATATTACTAGGATCACTGGGTGGAGTTGCAGAAGATCCAGTACGATTATAGGGAACCAAAGAATCAAAAGTCTTCACATTGCTACAATATTGAAAAGGATTAGAATCTCCTTTGATAGTGATCTCTTGACCATTATGAGGGAATTTTATACATTGGTGATAAGTCGATGGCACAACTTGCATGGAATAAATCCATGGTCTTCCCAAAAGGATATTATAAGCAAGATCCATGTCCAAAACTTGACAAGATACATCTTTGACAATAGGACCAACTCTAATTGGAAGAACATCGAACCCCTTGGATGATCTCTCTTCCTCATCATAGGCTTTTATTGTGATTTTCTTTTTTGGATCAACAACATTCTCAGAAAATCCCAATGCAAGGACTAACTTTAACGTGCAGATATTCAAGCCAACTCCCCCATCTATTAGTACTCTTTTAATCTTGTGATTCTAGACAAGGACTTCGATATGTAAGGGAGCATTATGAGGTTGGGTAATAGCTAAATCATCATTTTCAATGAAGGACAAATAGTGTGGGGTTGTTAAATGGCCCACCATAGCTTGAAATTAATCATGATCTAGAGTTGTGGGAACCTGGGTCTCTAAGAGAGCTTTTTCAAGGATATCTTTGTGAGATGGGGAAAGACGCAAAAGATCTAAGATGGATATCTGGGCAGGTGTTTTCTTAAGTTGTTCCAAAAGATTGTACTAGTTGGAAGTATTTAGGATAGACTTTGGGACATAAACAAACTTATTTTGTGTAGTGCTTGGTTTAGACTGGACTCCTTGGAGAGTAACTTTGGCTTGAGCACGAGTAGTAGCTTGGACTGGTTGACTCTCTAATTTTCCTTTGATGGTAATGACATTGGCATAATACATAGAAGGATGACATTCAGAAATGTTACCAACATATCAATAAGGAGTGGAATTATAATTGGCCTGATTGTCACTCTTAGTATTGGAAGAACCTCATTTTTCATGCTCAGGAAGTGGATCTTTGAAAGCTATATGTGATTCATTCAAGACATGTCCGTCAACACCAATTTCACCGCTTTCTATTAAGTCTTGAATTACATTTTTGAGTCTTTTGCAATCATTGGTTTTATGTCCTCTGCCTCTGTGAAATTCACAATAATCATTCTCATTCCACCAAGAAGGCTTCACCCTAGGTTCAAAATCTTTCATTTCAAGAAGCGTAATGAGTTTCTTTGTGATTAACTTTTGTAATGTTGATTCGAGAGATTCCGCTAAAGGAGTAAAGTTTCTTCGAGGTGACATAAAAGGAAATCTCAGTTTGGATGAATCTTTTTTGGTATTTTGATTTGATGATTGATTGTTGTAGGTTCCTTGAGTAGCATTGGCTTGACTGGTGAGATTAAGAAGGGGTTGTGTTGGTTTGACATTACGATTATCGACAATCCCATCATTGACAATGTTTTTGTTTTTATTCCAGAATTTTGATTTGTCATTGTTGTAGTTGTTGGAATTGGAATTTGAGGATCCAACATTATCTTTAGAATAAAGTTTGATCTCACCTTTTCGGACCATGGCTTCCTCAATCTTGATAGCATTTTCTATGAGCTTATTGAAATTTGGCAGACATTGCAATTGTAACCTATAACTCATTTTTGGTGTAAGGTTATGCACAAAAATATCCATCTTTTCTTGTTTGGGAATCGTTTGTGGATATTTGGAAAATAATTGATGCCATCTTTGCAAAAAAGTAAGGAAGGGTTCTCCATTCTTTTGATGTGCATTGCAAAGATCAAGCATAGTGACTTCATGTTTGATGTTATATGAATAATGAGTCACAAATTTGTCAAGAAGCTCATTGAAATATTTGATGCCTTGGGGTAGTTTGGAGAACCATTCCATGGCTTGTCCTCCTAAACTTCATGGAAATAGTCGCATAAGATAAGTGTCATTGTGAGCGACTTCAATACAAGTAGCACAAAACTCACGAATGTGGTCTTGTGGATCTGAATTCCCTTTGTATTTGTCAAATTTTGGTACCTCAAAATGAGGAGGGAATAGAATCATTGCTAAGTTCTTATCAAAAGGATAAGGACATATATCATCCAAGGAATACTTCTTTGTTGATGATCTAGTTTGGATGTCACGGATTTGTTGCTAAAGCATCTGGATTTGTTGTAGAATGGGATCCAAAGATAACGTGTTTCCTTGAGAGTTTTGGGAAACATTGTTTTGTGAAGCATGATTTTGGGAAGCATGGTATTGCTGATCATTTGGAAAAATAGTATGTTGTTCATGACTATGAGAAGCATTGGATTGCTGATTGGTATCCTTTGCTCCATGAGTATCTTGAGAACCTTTAGGAATTTCTTGATTGTTTGTGTGAGCTGGTTCTCGAAGATGGGCAACATCAAAATCACTTGGTAACTTAGCTCCTTGTTGAGCAAGCATAAGAAAATACATTTCTTTATCCAAGCCTAAGAGTCTTTCCATGACATGATAAAATTGAGGATCTTATGAAGCTTCCCTAAGTTCGTCATCGGTAGGTTCATCATTGGATGTAAAAAGTGAAGGCTTCTTAGGAGCTTCTTTTGGCCAAGGGTTCTCTTCATTGCTGGTATTTCCTTCCATCTTGTCTAAGGATTCTAGATTAATGGCTTGTTTGAGTTTCTAAGATCGAGTTTGAACCATAAAATTGAAAGAATTGATTGTGGGATGAAAGATTTTTGATGAGAAGATATGGAAAGTGATTGACAGAAAAGATATTGAAATGTGTTGAAAAGTGATAAGACAACTTGATAAAACTCTAGGGCAATAGGAGGTATAGATCTCACTATGATATGACAAAGAGAAATCAAGAGATAATAACCTAAGTAAGTTTGGTGGTTAAGGATGATATATCCTAATATGGTAAACTCACAAAGATCAAAATCTGATGGATAAGATAATGTTTCAACACAAAATTGAGAATTTCAAAGATTTGGAAGAAAATGATTTGATGAATCTTGATGAAGGAATGATGAAATGTGATGAAAATGGTCAAAACTAAAAATCAGAGGTCTGTGTAACTTGACTATTTCTCGAGAATCTTACTAAGGATGAAAATGGGTATCTGAAAAAGTGATTTTGAAAATTGCAAAGTTTGTGGAAATGCTCACTGTTGGAAATGCGCAACAACAAATGTGCAGGACAGATTGATAAATGCGCAACAAAATGAAATAGATGCGTAGCAAGATGTGACAGATATGAACTGGTAATACTCAAAAGTGCAGAAAGTCTAAACAGATGTGGAAAAAATTTGGATAAATGCGCAGCAAATTGGATCAAATGCGTAGAAATATGTGATATATGCACAAGTTTTGAAGTTTTGATCTGAATTGAAATGTTTTGGATTTTCCTGGTGTTTTCTGGTTTTGTTTTGTTTTTTGAAAAAAGTGAAAAATGCATAAACACACGCACACAAGATATAAATGATGTTAATCTGACTATGCTAATATGAATGCACAAACACGCTTACAATCCTATAGTCGGCAAGGATGATATCTGCTGAATCCCCACTAGGATAATAAAATCCAGCCACACAAATTCACAGCGGATAGCCTAGGAACTTGGAGGCATGGGCTCCTCCTTATAGTGCACTCACTTCTCAGCACACCAAGTTCTGAATTCAATGGGTCATTACTTCCCAAAGAACTGTTATCTCTACTATGAACTGTGAGTAATGTGGGGTGTCTTCACGAGCTTGGGTGACTCCTTGAGCCAGCAGATAGAAGGTTTTTGGCCACTAAACAAAAGCTTTTAGTAAGGACATCCGTTTAGGTGGTTGTGATCAAGTCATTTTTCCAATTAAGGGGGCTCTCTCAATCCTTTCAAAGAAAGGCTTTCACCTCTACTAAGTAGGACTTTAACGCACCGCTAGGGTACTAGAGGAGATTTTGGTTGCCACAACGAATTCAAACCTGTCTAATGTGAGACTAATCACACTAGCATTTTTTATATACCGGTTTGGAAGGGCTTGGCTTTAGCCTGTTACCGGTTGGGTTGTTCCTTGGAGTGAGTACCTCTTTTTCCACCAAAGACCGCCCTCTAAAAATTATAACAATTTATCTTACACCCAAGGTCCACGAATGGTGAGGGGAGAGGATACGTTGTTATAATTTTGGGGATTACAAATATGCTATTAAGAAAAACACAATAGACACTTGACCTATACTAAAGAATACACACAAAGAAAAAGCATGTCTTATTTTAAAGCCCAAACGAGGTTATGGTTTATGTTGCAAAACCCTTTAGGAATCCCTGCAAAGAAATGTGTTAGAAATTTTAGCAATAGAGTCTTCTACTAAACGTCTTACAAAATAGCCTAAAAGCTACCAGAGAAAATAGAAACTTGTTAAAGGTTAGCTAAAATCAAAATAAATCAGAAATTTTAACCTAAATACTGTCAATAACAAATGCGCAATAACAATGAATCAATATGTAGAATTATTAAATAGATGCGCAAAACAAAATGATTGATGCGTGGAAATGTGGAATGTATGCACAGAAAAGTGGAATGTATGCGTAGAAATGTGGAACAGATGCGTCGATTTTAATCAAAATAAAAATGGAAAAGACAAAAAATGACTGATGTGATCTAAAATGTATGCACAGAACAGATGGATGAATGCGCAAGAATCGTGAATGAATGCATAGGAAAAATCTAGAAACATCTGCACACAGAAAACTAAGAAAATAGAATGTTAAAAATGGAGGCTGGCCCTCCTTCTAGCACCAAAAATATATGCAAATTAGATGTCTAACTACTAGAGATGATAAATTAACTATTAAAAGCCAATAAATCTATCTAATGCAAACACAATGAAGAATGCAAAGTAACTATGAAATGATGAAACTAATTTAATTACCTTCACCTACCATGCAGCTTGTCTCCATTGTCCTCCTAGCCTTGATTTCTTGAAGATGTTGAGCTCTCAGATTTCCAAATGAAGCCCTTTCCCAAGATGATTACCAAAGTGTAGATATTGAATGAAATGAGTGCACAATAGCTTATGCAAACTAATGGATGGAATGCAAATGAAATGGTGATAGTATGAATTGATTGCTCTTAGAATGCTCGGATGCTTGATTTGTTTGATTGCTTGAATTCTTGAATGCTTGAATGCCTATTATCCAAATACCTATTTGCTCTCAAATGGGAAATGTGGCTCCTTTTATAGAGTTTTGGAGGATCTAGGCCTAGGTGGTGCGATCCTACTGTTGAGAATGAAAGGTGGAAGATCCTAGGGCTAGGATTGACTTAGTTGAAGGAGTTGAGAGAAAGGGGGATGTAGTTGGAATGTGAGAGGAAGAATAGGGATGATGTTCCTCTCACATTGACATGGAGGAGAAGAAGATGGAAGGGAAAGACACATGTCAAGTGTCTTACAAAGACCAAAGAGAGAAAGAGGGGGAGACCTTTTCCTCATGAGGACTCTTTGCACAAGTGTCCCATGAGTCACCTTTGACCCTTAGAGGTGGCTTGAGAAGCTCCTTAGGAATAGGGCATGTCTCTTGACTTGGTTGTTGAGAGGACATGTGGTCATGAGACTAAGTCTTATGAGACCACATAGCTCTTGAGAATAGGACATGTGCGGGTGAGGATAATTGTAGATAAATAATTAATAATACTTATTTATTTTAGCCAAAGTGATGTGTCAGGTGACTAGATAGGTGAGGTGGACTAGGAAACTTAGTCATATTTAGGTGATTATATATTTAATTAAATCACTTTAATAAGACTAATTAGAAGACTTAGGATAGAAGAATAGACTATAGAGAATTCACTAAATAAATTAAATAATTTATTTAATAAATAGAGGACTAATTATTACTTAAATAATAAATATTTAATTAATTTATCAAGTCAATAGTAATTAAACAATAAATATTTAATTAATTAATGAAGCCCTTTTTAGGTGTATACAGTCACCAAATGAACCTGCGAAGGAAAAGAACTTGATGGTAAGGAGAGCACTTTGGAGTGAAAGTAATAAGGAAGATCTGGTAAGGAAAAGTTTGTTCAAGACCATATGTAGAGTTTTTGATGAAGTATGGAAAGTAATCATTGATAGTGGAAGCTTGAAGGACTTGGCATCTGAGGAAATGGTTACAAAGTTGTAGTTGGAAAGGTTGGAATACCCGAAGCCCTATCAAATCTCATGGCTCAAAGGATGAGCATACACTCTTGGTAAGTGAAGAATGTTATGTAAATTTGAAACTTGGGAAGTACTATGATAAGGTATTATGTGATATCATGCCTATGGATTATTGTCACATTTTGTTGGGTAGACCTTGGCAATATTATATACATGCTATATACGATGAGAGATTGCATATATACTATTTGGGCTCATGGGAGAAGAAAAATATTGTTACCTGTGATTGAAGAACATGTTAGTAAAATTTTTACATTTGTGAAAGTTTTCTTGATGGAAGGACAAAATTTTGTTAAGGATTTGAGCAAGAATGATGTGTGTTTTGCTGTGATTCCTAACAAACCGAGTAAGAAAAAAGAGGATAGAATCCCTAAAGAGATTTATAAGTTACTCACTGAGTATAGAGAGATCATTTCTAATAATGTACCTGATGGTTTTCCACCGAAGAGAAGCATTGATCATTTCATGGATCTAATCCCTGGAGCTAGTTTACCGAATAAGGCACCACATTGGTTGACACCTACCAAGAATCTGGAATTGAATTGACAGATTCAAGAATTGTTGCAGAAAGGTTTGATTTGAGAAAGTTTGAGTCCTTGTGTAGTACCAGCTATATTGGCACCTAAGAAGAATGGATAATGGTGGATGTGTATGAATTCCACAGAAATCAATAAGATAACAGTGAGTTATAGGTTACCTATACTGAGAATGGATGACATAATGGACAATTTGAATGGAGCAAAGTATTTTAGCTAAATTGATTTGAAAAGTGGGTATCATCAGATCATAATTAGAGAAGGTGATGAGTGGAAGACTTCTTTTAAGATAAAATAAGGTTTATATGAGTGGTTGGTTGTGCCTTTTGGTTCAACTAATGCACCGAGTACTTTTATGAGATTGATGAATGAAGTTTTGAAGAAATTTTTAGGTAAATTTGTGATTGTATACCTAGATGATATTTTGATATTTAGTAAGACCAGAGAAGAACATTTGTTGCATGTTAAACAAGTATTGTAGAGGTTGAAAGAAGAAAAGTTGCTGATAAATCTGAAAAAGTGTTCTTTCATGTAAGAGAAAATTGTGTATTTGAGATTTCTGATTTTAGCTGATGGTTTGAAAATGGATCCTGAAATGGTTGAAGCTATTTTGAATTGGCCTACACCTGAGAATGCTAGCGAGAAAAGATCATTTCATGGTTTGGCAATTTTTTATCAAAATTTCATTAAGAATTTCAATTCAATTTCTAATGATATGACTGATACTATGAGAGGAGATTAAAGAGAATTTAAGTGGACACATGGAGCTGATAAAAGTTTTGAGACTCTGAAGCAGAAGGTTATTGAATTGCCTGTGTTAGAATTGCCTGATTTCAATAAGGTATTTCAAGTAGAATGTGATGCAAGTGGTAGTGCAACAGGAGCTGTGTTGAGTCAAGAAGGTAAACCCGTTTCTTTCTTTAGTGAAAATTTGAATGATGCAAAAAAGAAATATTTTGTGTATGATCAAGAATTCTATGCTATTGTTCAAGCCCTGAAGAAATGGAGACATCATTTGATACCAAGTGAATTTGTCTTGTATACTAATGATAAAGCTTTATAGTATTTGGGTAGTTAGAATAAGTTTAATCAGAGACATATGAAATTGATCAAGGGTGCTCCCCTTAATACCACAAACACATAGTAGAAATAGAGAAACAACAACAATTTACAAAAATAAAAAATGGGCTTCTTATTATCTCCACAAATGTGGAATTATAAATTTTAGAATTACAATATGCAAAGCCACATGGACATTTTCTTTTACAATATTTTGTAGGACAAAGCCTTGAACCATTACCTCGATCTACCTAGAACTTCCCTAGACAACACTACGGTCCTTCTTTATATAGGCAATTTCCACCACTCGAGAAAGTTCCAGAAATTTACCCCTTAAGTCTGACTATTCTTAGAATTTTTTTTTTTTCACAATTATTACATTAGGGTCAGCTCAAAAGAATTACAAAATATGTCTTTAGGTAGCCCAACTTCTGGAAGCCATAAATTTTTAACCATAGCTCTGTTTTTCTATTAAAACCACTTTTCATAAATGGTAGGACCTAATCTACAGTGCCTAACTCTCGTAACCTCTAGTCAACCGTGGGTCGATCACAATCTGGAGCCTCTAAGGCCTTCAAAATTGAGCTCAAATATTTCATACCCAAAAACTTCAATAACTTCACTGATACAGATGATATGGTGATAAAACTCAACTGGTAGGCTGATATGACTAAGATGAACCTCCACCTATGAAATGAGAACATTCTGAGATCATATGACCAACTTACTAAAAATAGTAAGTTTCCATAAATATAAGCTCTACACAAGATAGCCCTTATTGAAAAGAAACTAGAAATATTTTTGGGTGATGCAAGAATGCTCTTACACCCAGGATGCTCCTGCATCAGACACCCGGGGTAATTTGAGAAGTGACCCTATCACGACTCAGGTGTGAAGAGAAAAAACAAGATGGTTAACCTCCTCCTTTGTTAGCTATGATGAATCTTTAACAGGTCGTCCTTTCCATTTGACCATATATTCTTCATATGTCATGTTCCTTATGCTTCTACCAACACAACTGTCCAATATATCTTCAATCTCCTTGGTAGCTAAAGTAGTTGCTGGAATACTCCACTGTGCTTCTATGATCTCATCTTCAAAACCCCCTTCATGATACTCTATCAAATCTGAAATGTTAAATACTGGTGAAATATTCAGCTCAGTAGGCAATTCTACCTCATAGGCATTTCCTGAATCATGCTTCTTTAGTAGCTTACATAGCCCAAACTTCTTCATTTTTAGCTTGTTATATGTACGAACTGGAAATCTCTCCTTCCACAAATAAACCATGACTTCATCTCCAACCTAAAATTCCTTATGCCTCCTTTTCTCATCTACCTTAGCCTTATACTGTGCATTCATCTTGGCAATGTGTTTTCTCACTTCATGGATGTTCTTCAAATGTTCTACAAAATCCTCAGCTTCAGCACTACTTATTTCTCCTTTATCTATCTTCCTCAACTCATATGAATTTCTGGGACTACTTCCATATACAATCTAGAATGGTGGTTTACCAGTGCTCTTGTTGATAGAATTATTGTATGCGAATTTCATCTGTGGTAAAATCAAATCTCATCCTGTTGGCTTATCTCCAACCAAACATCTCAACAAATTTCCAAAACTCCTATTCACTACTTTTGTTTGTCCATCAGTCTGTGGATGATGTGATGAACTGAACTTCAAATCTATCTTTAATTTCTTCCACAATGTGCACCAGAAATACCCAACAAACTTAGTGTCCCGATCTGAAACTATACTCTTCGGCAAACCATGTAGTCTCATTACTTCTCTAAAAAACAATTATGCTACATGAACAACATCATTAGTCTTCTTGTAGGGAATGAAATGTGTCATCTTCGAAAATCTGTCAACCACCACAAAAATTGAATCATGTCCTTGCTGAGTCCTTGGTAAACCAAGAACAAAGTCCATACTGATATCCTCCCAAGGCTTTTCTGGTAAAGGTAATGGTTGATACAACCCTGTATTTTGTTTTACTCCCTTTGCCATCTGACATACTCTACAACTCTGTGCAAACTTCTTGACATCTTTCTACAGCTGTGGCCAATAATAATTCTCACCAACCAAAGCAAGGGTTTTATCATGACCAAAATATATGGCCAATCCTCTCCTATGCTTCTCCTTGATGAGATTCTCCCTCATAGAACTTCTTAGAATACACAATTGGCTCCCTCTGAATAGCATATCATCCTAAATGATGAAATCCAACCACTTTTTTCCGTCTAAAGTAATAGGTTCTTTACAAGCTTTTCAAGCTTCACCAAAATCAGGATCCTCTAGATACAAACTCTTGAGTTCCTTGAACCCAACCACCTCAATCTGCATCTCTGTCAGCAAAATTTGTCTTCTATTAAGAGCAACTACAACCCTGTTAGATTTTCCACTCTTGTGTTTCAAAATAAATGTATAACTCTACAAAAAATCAACCCATTTCAAATGCCTTTGATTCAACTTTCCTTGACTATTCAAATATTGCAAAGCTTGATGATCAGTGTACAAAACAAACTCCTTAGGAAGCATATAGTGTCTCCACTTCTTCAATGTTTGAACTATAGCATAAAATTCTTAACCATAAACATAATATTTCCTCTTGGCATCATTTAACTTCTCACTAAAATAAGCAACAAGTTTACCTTCTTGGCTCATAATAGCTCCTATTGCAATACCACTAGCATCACAGTCTATTTGCAACACCTTATTAAAATTTGGAAGTGCTAAAACAAGTTGTTCTATAACTTTATGTTTCAAAAGTCTAAAACTCTTATTTGCCCCTGTAGTCCACTTAAATTATTTTTTATCCCCTCTCATTTTTTCAATCAAGGGTCCACAAATACTACTAAAACTCCTGATAAATTTTCTGTAAAATCTAGCCAAACCATAAAAAGATCTTACCTTAGTAGCACTCCTTAGGGTAGCCCATTCAAGGATAGCCTGCACTTTCTCTGGGTCCATTTTTAGACCTTCTACTGAAACTACAAATCCCAGATACACTAACTCAATCTTCAAAAAAATGCACTTCTTCAAATTAATCAACAATTTCTCTTCTCTCAACTTCTCAAACACCATATGAATATGCATCATATTCTCCTCCAATGTCTTACTAAAGATCAAAATATTATATAGGTAAACAATGACAAACTTACCCAAAAATTCTTTCAAAACCTCATTCATGAGCAACATGAAAGTGCTTGGTGCATTGGTTAGCCCAAAAGGCAGGACTAACCACTCATATAGTCCTTTCTTTGTCTTGAAAGAAGTCTTCCATTCATCTCCTTCTCTGATTTGAATCTAATGATATCCACTCTTCAGATGTATCTTTGAGAAATACACAGCTCCACTCAAACAATCCATAATATCATCCATTCATGGCAATGGAAACCTATACTTGATTGTGATCTTATTTATTACTTTGGAATCTATACACATCTTCCATTCTCTATTCTTTTTTGGTGCTAATACTGTTGGTACAACACATGGACTCAGGCTCTCCCGAATCAACCCCTTCTGTAACAACTCATGTACTTGTCTGTTCAACTCTTCTCTTTTTGCTAGTGTCATTCTATGTGCTGCCTTATTTGGAAAACTGACTCTTGGAATCAAGTCCATATGATGATTGATCTTCCTTACCGATGGTAATCCATCAGGTACATTATTAGATATAATATCTTAAAACTGATTCAACAAATTTGCAACTTCTACAGGTACATCTTCTACTTCTTATTTACCAACTTTTGGAATTAAAAAGAAACACACATGCTCATGCCTCATACCCTCTAGAAATTTTTTTCCATCAACAAAATTTATTCTTGCATTACCACATACCTTTTCTTATGTGTCATTCAATGTCTTTAGCTTATGTCGCACTCCATCCTTTGTCAAGGAATAGGTATTCACACGGCCATCATGTACAACACACCTATCAAACTGCCATGGTCTACCCAATAACATATGACATGCATCCATAGGTATGATATCACATAGTACCTCATCATTGTATTCATCAATCTTGAACTTTACGAGGCACTATTCACTAACCATGACCTTGTGTTCATCTTGTACCCAGGAAATCCGGTATGGATGTAGGTGTTTCTATCTCTTGAGCTTCAACTTTGTCACCATCTCTTCTAACACTACATTATCAGTGCTTCCACTATCAATAATCACATCACAACACTTATCCTCACACTTGCACCTGGTGAAAAATGGGCTCCTCCTTTGCTCAAGTTTATTCTCACCACTCAACATGACTCTTCTGTTAATTAACGTTTCTCCTCATTCAACATCTGGCATCTTCATCTACATGTGCAACTCTAGCCTAACCTTTAGTTCTCATATCTATCCTTCTTTGGTGTTGAGGACATTCATATGTCCTATGACCTTCTCCATAGCAAAAACATGTTCCACAAAAGCCTCCTCTTCTGGATCCTTGTCCTCTTCCTCTCTGATCTCTATTATTCTAATCATGGAAATGATTGAAATTGTTTCCTCTCTAATTTTGACTACTACTAACCTCATCCTTCTTTTTCAGATCTTCATTTCGGCCACCATATGACCATCCACCAGATCTTCCACCACGACCTCTTCTGCTTTGTCTTCTCTCAAACTTCTTGTTCAACTTTTCCTCTAATTTTAGGGCAAACTGCTATGCCTCTTCAATACTATTTATTCGAACCAAATTTAACTCCTCTTGAATGCCTAACCTCAATCTATTAAGGTAACATACAACTTTCTCCTTATCAACTTTTGCATGGCCTGTTCTGATGAGGATTTGATAGAACTCCTCTGTATACTCCTGAATAGATCTTCTTGCTTGCTTCAAATCTTGCATTTTCTTCAGTAGGTCAAGCTCATAATCAATAGGAATGAACTGCCACTTCAATTTATCCACCATCCGATCCCATCTTGTGATTTTACCCTTTCCTCTTCTATTTCTCTCCAATTGAATCTCTTGCCACTAGATCTTCGCATGACCCTTCAGTTTGGCCTTTGCAAACATGACCTGATCAGGATCCTCGACATCTTCATACTCAAAATATTTTTTTAATTCATTGATCCAGTCGATTAAATCCTCTGGGTTAAGATTCCCTAAAAATGTAGGAACCTCAATTTTAGGTCTTTTCTTGATCTTGGAAATGGTCCAAAAAAGTCTTTCTTCCTCTTGATTCAAAATTTCTCCTTCTCCTTCCTGATCAGAATTTCCTTCTTTAGCTTCATCCTTGCTTTCATCTTTGACAATAAGATTCATTCCTCTATGAATCTCTTCTTGCAATGCTCGCACTTGTTTCTGGAGCGCTCTAACCTCAAGTGTCACACTGCCAACTCTTCTGCCATGTTCCCTTCGTGGAGGCATTTTCGCACTTTATCACTAAAACCCTAAACCACGGTCCTGGTGCAAATTGCCTCATAGTCGATGATTTGTTTACACACTTAAGAACTCCCGCTTTGATACCACTTGATGAAGGGTGCTCCCCTTAATACCAAAAACACAATAGAAATAGAGAAATGACAACAATTTGCAAGAATAGAAAATGGGCTTCTTATTATCTCCACAAATGTGGAATTATAAATTTCAGAATTACAATATGCATAGCCACATGGGAATTTTCCTTTACAATATTTTGTAGGACAAAGCCTCGAATCATAAACCCCGATCTATCCAGAACTGCCATAGACAACACTACGGGCCTTCTTTATATAGGCAATATCCACTGCCCGAGAAGGTTCCAAAAATTTAGCCCTTAAGGCTGACTATTCTTAGAATTATTTAATTTTCACAATTATTACATTAGGGTTGGCTCAAAAGAATTACAAATATGTTTTTAGGTAGCCCAACTTCCAGAGGCCACAACTTTTTAACCGTAGCTCCTTTTTTCTAATATAACCACTTTTCAGAAATGGTAGGACCTGATCTATAGTGATTGACTTGTGTAAGCTCTAGTCAGCCAAGGGTCAATTGCGATCTAGAGCCTCTGAGGCTTTCAAAATTGAGCTCAAATATTTCATACCCAAAAAATTCAATAACTTCACGGATATAGATGATATGGTGATGAAACTCAACTGGTAGGTTGATATGACTAAGATGAACCTCCACCTATGAAATCAGAACATTCTGAGATCATATGACCAACTTACTAAAAATAGTAAGTTTCTATAAATAGAAGCTCCGCACAAGATAGCCCTTATTGAAAAGAAACCAAAAATATTTTTGGGTGATGTAAGATTGCTCTTACACCCAGGATGCTACTGGATCAGAAATGGGTTGAATATTTGCAGAGTTATAATTTTGAGATAAAACATAAGAGTAGAGTCACTAACTGAGTTGCTGATGCATAGAGTAGAAGAAGATCTTTGATGACTAAGATGAAAATTGAAGTTCTTGGTTTTGCTGACATGAGAGACTCATATGAATTTGATCTTGATTTTTTTGAGCCATGGAGAAAGTGCAGAGCTAGCACCTATCCAAGATTATTCGAGTACTAAATGGGAAGACTATTTCATTCAAGGAGCTATGTTGTTTAAAGGTATTCAGTTGTGTATATCGAGAGGATCAATGAGAACTAATTTGATAAAGCAGAAACATAGCAGTGGTTTGGCTGGAGACTTTGGTGTTGACAAGACATTAAATTTTCTTAAGGAGAAATACTTTTGGCCGCAGTTGTATAAGGATGTTCAAAAATTTGTGAAAAGTTTTGGAATTTGTCAAGTTGCAAAAGGAGTGAGTCAGAATACTAGATTGTATGCACCAATTTTTGTTCTTGAGAAACCTTGGATTGATATCAATATGGATTTTGTTCTTGGCTTACTGAAGATAGTAAAAGATAATGATTCTATATTTGTTGTTGTGGATAGATTTTCTAAGATGGCATATATTATACCCTGTAGAAAGACATCAGATGCAGTACATATAGCAGATCTTTTCTTTAAGAAAATTATCAGATTGCATGGATTACCGAGGAGTATCATCTCTGACTGAGACGGTAAGTTTGTTGGATACTTTTGGAAGACCCTTTGGAGAAATTTTGGCACTGATTTAAAATATAGTTCTACATTTCACCCACAGACTGATAGACAAACAAAGGTTGTGAATAGAAGCTTGGGTAATCTTTTGAAATGTTTAGTTGGACACACCGAGTAATTGAGATTTTGTGTTGGCACAAACAGAGTTTGCATATAATAATTCAATGAATAGAAGTACTGGAAAAATACCTTTTGAGATTGTAAATGGAATGTAACTGAGAGGTATATCATATTTGAGGGATATTGCTAATGAAGAAAAGAGAAGAGCTAAAGGAGTAAAGTTTGTTGAGCTCATGAAGACATTGCATCAACATGTGAAACATAAGTTGGAGAAAAGTAATTAGAAATACAAAGATAGAGCTGATAGATCAAGAAGACATAAGACTTTTGCAGTCAGTGATGAAGTAATGGTTCATTTGAAGAAAGATAGATTTCCTATTGGAACATATGAGAAGTTGAAAATGAAGAAGTTTGGTCCTTACAAGATTTTGAGAAAATTTGACAGTGGAAATGCTTATGAGATTGAGTTACCTGATGACATGGATATATTACCTATATTCAATATTACTGATTTGGATGAGTACCATGAATCGGAGGAAGAAATGACAGTATTGAATGATTATCCAAAAAATAGACAGAATAAGTTTAGCGGATCTTGGAACAAAGAGTTGGCAGAAGTACAAGAGGAAAATAGTATATGGAATATCTGGTAAAGTGGAAGAACAGACCAATTGAAGACAGTTCATGGATTTCATAATCTGAGTTCAATTCAACTTGGGTTGTACTTGCTCCATGATTTGGAGAATCATTTTCAAATAACCCCAGGTGTCTGATGCAGGAGCATCTAGGGTCCTTGGAAATCCTGTGTCACAAAAAAAAAAAAAGTTTGAGTTTTCCTATGTTGCTCAGTTCCTACTTTGACCGCGTTGGCTTGTTAGTTGCTCAGTTTCCTTTGTTAATTGAGTTGGTCGGTTATCTTTTCCTGGCTCTCGGTTATACTTTCTAATCGAGTTGTTTGTTTTGGTTTTCTATTGAGGCCAACTTGTGCAATTAATTATGGTAATGGATTTAATGTTGGAATCTATCATTTGAAAGCGTGTGGACCTAGATCTAGTTGTTCCTTCCATTAATGGTGGATTTGAAGGCTGACTTATTTGGTAGCTTCTTGTATATATTGTAATCTTTGGTTGTATTTTATGAAGCAGTTGTTAGGAGATAGAAGTTAGAAGATTGAAGGTAGTTTCTCAATCCTCGCATGTTGGAGGATTGTTGTACTTGAATTCTTACATCTGGCCCTATGTGTGTGAAAATTGTACCTAGCTATGGACACAACACTTCAGTAAAATATTAGAGGTTAGCAAAATCAAAATATGCAATGAAATAGAAACTAAGCTAACCAGGCGATTTACTGTCGTCTAGTAGGTGTGAGTATGGTATTCTCAGATTAGACCGAGATTAGTGAAAATGCAACACCTTAACGAAGGATTTAAAATGATGAAAGCAATGAAATATGAATGCAAATTTAATCTATATTTTTGTATTTTCTATGCAATAAGATGAAAAATTATATGAAATTAATCTATAATGAATTGAAATTGATATGCAAATTAATCTAACAATGCTATGAAGATGAATGCAAAAGTATGCAAAATCTATGAAAAATTATGAAATGATCTCACAAAATTGCTTGTCACAAAAGCTTTGTTCTTCAGTTGTAAATTTCACCAGAGTAATTGTGCAAATTTAAGAGATGATTTGTGAAGAGCTGAGCCTTGATTTTATAGAAATCCAGGGCTTTGAGGATTCAGGAGAAAAGCCATAAATCACTCTTGATAAACTCAGGTTGATTTTTGAGTTATCAGGAAATCAAAGATAATTAACTTACAAAAATCATGCAAAAGTAGTGTTTAACTCAAAATAGAGTTTTAGATCAATTTCCAACTCACAATCACATGTTGAGTTTAAATTTAAAATTGGTTGTTAATTTCTAGTTGCCTGCTTTTATGATTGTGCATGATTTATTTTGAATTAATTTAAAAATAAAGTGATGTATTCTCAACTTAACTGATTTTAAATTTAAAAATAATTTATTTATGGGTTAATCAATTATTTTAATCAAACTTTTATTCAAAACTATATTATTAAATATTGACAACTTGGATTTAATCAATTATTCGTAGGAGATTTGATTTATTGTCAAAATTAAATAATATAATTAAGAATAAATAGAATTAAATCTAATTAAATAATTAAGTGGCAGAATTAAATTGATTAATTAAATACTCAACATATTCAATTAATCAACTTTAGGATAAATAATGACATTTATCGCCAAATAATATTCAATTAAAGATAATTATGATAAATTAGGAATATTCAAAGAATATTCCCTGGTGCAGAATTAAGATAAAATCAATTAGGATTTCAATGTGCCTTAGGTTAGGACTTTGATGTCGATTTCGATCGAATTTGTTGATGTAAGAGGTTAATGAACCTATAGCCCATTTTTGGGTTATTACATTTTGCCCCTCTTTGAATCACTGTGCAAAGCATAGTGGTTAAAGAATAGTCTGTGTTTGATATACATATGAAACTGATTTAAAAGATGAACTGATTTTGAAATAGAAATCGATTGAAAGATTGGAAAAAAAGATACCGACCCAGGCCCAGAATGACCAAGAATCGAGATGATGCTAGCTATATCAACAATGAACCAGTGATTATGAAAAAGTGTCAAAACACTTGATTCTGAACCTTATGATTGTGAAGAAGTGAGTGACTGATTCCAGACCTCAATGTCCTTGTATGAATCATATTGGTATCACATCTTGAACCCATCGGTTACGAAGAACCAAGGAAATAACACTAATGAACCGATAGTTACGAAAAGTTGATACAGTTTACAAGATAGATTTAGGATACTAGATTGATATGGATCTCGATGAATCTAATATGCCCCAAGCGACGAGGTCTTTTGATGAATCAATAACTAGACATGGTTGTTGTCTTGATTACTGAGGAAAGAAGATTTGATTGACATAATTGATTTATAGACTTTGAATGATGTGCAATACCATGCCCCTTCGAGATTAAAATTAAAATCTGACAAGAAAAGTTAGTGTTATATTTTAGAAGCATGTTAAGTGATTTGAGAAGTGGTTGTACATGTCTGAGAATGTGTTCTGCATTGTTTAAAGGTCCAAAAGACCAAGTTTGACTAGGTTTGACCATGAGTTGACCATGGTTGACCAAGTTGAAATTTTGATAGTTTGATGTAAGATTATCAGTTAAGTTGAATTATGGATTTCTATGATGATTGAAGGTTGATTATACAAGTAGTCTACAATATAAATGATCTCAAATTTTGATTTTGATCCTGAAAATGAGTTCTACTTGCTATTTCGTTGGAGGGACCTTAATACAATGCACAGTTCTTGTGTCATGTTTAGCATTTTTGGTTTTGAAGAATCATTTAAGTGGTCAAGCAATTTGTGAGATCATGCAAAGTGCAAAATGCAAAATGACATGCAGAATGAAATGCAAACCTAAGACCTAGGACCTAGTCACTGATCATGTGTCGATTTGTTATCATCATTGAACTTTTTAGGTAATCAGATAAATCAATACAACATCCACTAGTCATGAAACTATAGACATATGAATATTGATTTGTATGCGCAAGAATCAATACAATGTCCACTAGCTAGACAACCATGGACATATGAATATTGATTTTGTTTTCGAAATGTCAGATTAGATATAAGCACCAAGGCACAAACGCCAAGATAACCTAAATATCATGTCCATTCTGATATAGCAATTTGTATAAGCATCAAAACATAAATGTTGTGATGACCAGAATATGCCTTATGTAACAAACACATCAAATAGTCAAGAGATCATTCTAAATCCAGTGTGAATTACCTGTAGTGACCCTTTATCATTCACATCCTTAGGTAAGATCGCATTTCACAGTAGGAGTAAGAATTCACTCAAAAAGACAATAGTTAGATCAGACTTCCTAGAATTTTTTAGGTATCAATGGTCGAGGTACTCATGGCCATCCAATTCGAGATAGAGGCTCTTATAGACAGACACCATTTCAATCCAGAATTTCCAAAGTTGTTAGATTTTCACATACAAGCAGAAAACAAAAAAATGATTATGCCCCCAGTCATCACTCTCTAAATCTTGTAAAGGACGTCATTGAAGAGCTCGAAGGGACATAATATGAAAAAATCTCAATGCGAATTAGTAATCATACAAGGAGATAAAAGCATGAAGCACATATTGTTTTCAGTTTGATGTTTGATTGCGTTGTTGTAGATGCAAAATCCTTTCTGGAGAGGAGACTGACTGACTGACTTGGATAAAACTTCAAAGGACTCTAACTAGATATGACACGTTTAAGATACATTGGAGGCCATAGGATATGATATTAATTTCCCCCAAGTTTGGAACATTGATAGGATACAGATGCTTGAACCGATTGGTGTACAGACTGACTTATTGAAAATAAGAAAGCGGGAACAAACTGGGAGATATGTACAAACTAAAACAAGACTGAAAGCAGGGAAAGACCAAGATTGCGCTGATAGATGGGGCATTTTGAACAAGTGGTGCTAGTTTGCTGGGTTTTCACCATCTTGGCAAAGATTCTATTTTTGCTACCAAGGCCCCTGTTTCTAAGTTTTCACCAAAGCACTTTTTCCTTTTTCTCATTTTTTTGTATTTTTCCTTTTTCCAATTTTTTTTGTACTTTTGATATTTTTTACTTTTTTTGTGAATCACCAAAGTGCCCATTGCTAGGTTTTCACCAAGATGTTCAATTTTTTAAGGACTTTTTTCAGATTTTTTCAGGACATTTTGCAAAGATTGAATGCCTTAGGCGTAGGATTTTTTTAGATGGAGAACGTTGATTGATTCTCAAAGTTGTTCTCCTTTAGTCATTGAGAGTTGATAGGCACCATAGCCAAAAGTAGCAGTGATAACAAAGGGACCCAGCCGGTTGGGTTCAAACTTCCCCTTGCGTTCTCTATGTGATTGATTTTTAGGATTCTCTCTCAAGACTATCACCAACCTGAAATTTTCTGTGTTTGAATTTCTTGTTGTAGCCTCTAGATATTCTCTTCTGATAGACTCTGAGATGATCATAGGTTACTTGTCTGCACTCATCTAGTAGTTCAAGTTCTTGCAACCTAGACACTCTGTAGTCATCATCAATTACTAGACCATGCATTCTGATTCTTAGTGATGGGATTTCAACCTCAATAGATAGTACCACTTCAAACCCATAAACTAAAGTGAATGGTGTAGCCCCAGTGGGTGTTTTAATACTTGTTTTGTAGGCCCAGAGAGTTGGATTGATCATGAGATGCCAATCTCTTCCTATTTTATTAATTATTCAGTGCAAGATTTTCAATAGATTCTTATTAAAAGCCTCTGCTTATCCATTCCCTTGAGGATAGTAGATAGATGACCAATGTTGTGTAATCTTGAATTTTGCACATAGATCATCTAAGTCTTTGTTATTTAATTCTCCACCATTATTCGTGACTATAGAATGTGGAATACCATACCGACATATGATGTAGTTTAGGATGAACATAGAGATTTGTTTTCCAGTTGCTTGTGTTAAAGGGACTACTTCTACCCACTTCGTGAAATAATCTGTAGCTGTAATAATGTGGGTATGCCCATTAGAAGAATGAGGATGTATGGATCCTATAAGATCAAATTCCCATTGATGAAAAGGCCATTATGTAGTGAAGGGAATTAGATCTCTCCCTGGAGCATGAATTAAGTTGCCATGCATTTGGCACTTTTGACAGTTTTTCGCAAACTTGATAGACTCTTTCTCCATTTCTGGCCAATAGTACCCAGCCCTAATAAGCTTTCGGGCTAGTGTTAAACCATTTGAGTGTGACCCACAAATACCATCATGGACTTCCTCTAACACATGTTGAGACTCTTTCCATTCTAAACATCTAAGTAGTGTACCATCTAGACCTCGTTTGTACAGATTGTGACCAATGATGACATACCGGGATGCATTGCGGATAAGGTATCTCTTTTCATGATGGTTAAAGGTATCGGGAATGATTTTCTCTTTGAGATAGGAGAATAGATTTTTATAGCGGGAGGAATCATGACCCACAACAATGCAGATCATACGAGTATCCGGGGAGTCATATGTAGGATAAGATAGTGCTTCCACCAAGAACTCATAATGTAGCTCATGTTTAGGCTATTGTAATAAAGTAGATAATGTTGTCATTGCATCGGCAACCTTATTCTCTATTCTAGGTATTTTCTCAAATGTGATAGATATGAAATATTTCTTTAGATCATCTACCATTCTTTTATATGGAATGAACTTTTCATCCTTCATTTGGTACACATCATTGACTTGGTGTATTACAAGTTGTGAGTCTCCATGAATGTGTAATTCTGTTACCCTCCCCTCAATTGCTATTTTCATACCATTCAAAAGGGCTTCATATTCACCAATATTATTTTTACAAGGAAATTTAATTTTGAATGCCTTAGGAATGGAGTATCCTTGAGGAGTGATAAACAAGATACCTAATCCAGATCCATTTTGTGTATAGGAGCCATCAAAGAACAATTGTTATTCTCTAGAAGAAAGATTCATGATAGAGGAATTTGGAAATTCCATTCGCATTGGTGTGTCATCAAACAAAGGTGCATCTACTAACTGATCAGAAATAACTTGGCCTTTAATAGCTTTTTTGTCAACATATTCAATGTCAAATTCACTTAAGAGCATGACCCATTTGGCTAATCTACCTGTGAGGTCAGCTTTGCTTAGTAGGTACTTTAGTGGATCAATCTTAGCTACCAAATGCGTGGTATGAGCCAACATATGTGTCTCAGTTTTTGTGATGCAAATATCATAGCTAGACAAGCCTTTTCAATCATAGAATAATTCTTTTCATATGCCACCAATGTTCTACTGATATAGTATATAGCTCTTTCCTTCTTGTTCTCATCATGTTGTGCAATAAATGCCCCCAGTGATGTATATGTAGCGGAGACATATAAGATCAAAGGCTTCCCTTGAATGGGAAGCATCAAGATAGGAGGATTTGATAGATATTTCTTGATATGATTAAAATTCTTTTCACATTCCTCGCTCCATGCAAAGGTCACACCTTTATGTAATGTCTTTGTAAAATGTTGTGATATGTCTGCTAGCTGAGATATGAAGCATCTGATAGATTGAACTCTCCCTTGCAATGTTCTCATTTGACTGATGTTCTTGGGAGGTTGCATCTCCATGATAGCTTTAAATTTTGCTAGATCAACTTCAATTCCTTTCTTTGAAATAATATAGCCTAAAAGCTTTCCAAAAGTGACACCAAAAGCACACTTCTTAGGGTTCAGTCTAAGACTAAACTTCTCCATTCTATCTAGTATCTTTCTCAAGTCATTTAGATGTTTAGATCTTGTCATAGATTTTGCCAAAGTATCATCAATGTAATCCTCCATAGTTCGATGCATCATGTCATGAAAAATAGATTTCATAGCTCTTTGATATGTAGCACTAGCATTCTTAAGCCCAAATGGCATGACATTCTAACAGAAAGTACCCCATGCACATGTGAAAGCAGTTTTCTCTTGATCTTCTAGAGAAATTTTTATTTGATTATATCTAGAAAAACCATCCATTAAAGAATACATTTCAAAGCCTACAATCATGTCCACTATCATATCAATATTAGGTAGTGGAAAATCATCCTTAGTGCATGCTTTGCTTACATCTCTGAAATCTATGCATACTCTTATAGATTTATCTGGTTTTGAAATAGGTACAATATTAGAGATCCATTCAGCATAGTCAATAACACAGTTGAATCCGACTTTTAGTAGCTTCTCTAATTCAGATTTTACCAAAGGTGCAACATGTGGATGCATCTTACTCAATTTTTGCTTAACAGGTTTGACATTTGGAGCTATAGATAAATGGTTCATTATAAGATCAGGATCCAACCCTAGTATATCTAAATATTTCCATGCAAAGTTTATCTTCTTCTCTGTTAGGAATGTTGTAAATGTTTTCTTCTCTTCTTCTGATAAGGATTGTGCTACATGGATCAACTGTGGTTCTTTTGTTGTTCCCAAGTTGATGGATTGAGTGGGCTCAATTAGAACTGGAGATCTATCCTGCAAATGACTCAGAAGGACATCAAATATCTCATCTGTAGGCACCTCAAAGAGGTTTTCACCTTCGGATACATCTTTTATTTTTACTTTTGTAGGTTCTGAGATTGCCACAAAGTGGTTTTCACCCTCAGAACTCCTTTTCTTTTTATTCTTATTCTTATTTTTCTGACTAAGATACTTGATGTCTGACTCTGTCATGATAACGCTCGATTCACTGATGGAAGACCTCATAGGTTCAACTACATTGAGGTATTAAGAAAGGGCATAGTCATTGGGAAAGGTATAAATACCTTGGCTCAGATTTGTAGAGGTTTGGTCAAGAAGGTTAGGATGTTGGATAGTCAAAGTCGTGAAAGATTGGGAAATAGTGTTTACAGATATGGATCTGTCATCATTGTGTATGTGGTTGGACATGGACCTCTAATCCAACTACACACACAACATAGTCATTACTCACACAATTGAATTACGAGAATGAGTATGGATTACTCAATTCAAAATTCATGGTGAAGTGACTTGTTGCCTCCTAATTAATCAAGGTGTTTAATTACTCTCAGATTGGAGAGCCAACAACCATCAAACCAAGTTAATATGGAAGATTTGAAAACTAGAATGATAAGCAAAGTACAATTAATCTAGAATTGAGATGCAATTTGTAATCTAGAATGAAGTGCAGATTTTAATCTAAGAGCTTGAAAATAAAAATGAAATGTAGATTTACTCTAAAGAACTTGAAATAAAGATGTAAACTAAGCTAAGAGCAAATAAGAAAAACTAATCTATTATGAAATGCAATTACACTAAATGAAGATTAATCTAATAATGCAATAAAAGATTGAAAGATATGAATAAAAGTGAGACAAAATTTTGCTATAGTTTATGTGCTCTCAAAATTGCCCTCTTTCAAATGAAGAATGAGGTTCAAGATATAGGCAAGCTTGGAAGAGGAACGAAGAGTTTATTGATTCGAAACGGTGGACTCTTCATTTCCAATGGAAGAGAAAGAGACAAATATTAGAGAATTACTTAATTAAAGAAATGGATTATTGCCACATTGGTGACTCTTTGAAAATTTGATTTATTAAATACAAATATGATAATCCATTCGAATAACCAAGTAATTTATTAATTCATTTTATGGGTATTTAGCTTAAGGGGTGAGTTTAATTTAATTTAAAGCACTTAGGACTTTAGAATTAAATTGATTTATCATAGGGGTAATTTAGCTAATAAAATTTGAAGACTTTAGGAATTAATTATGATATTTGATTAATGCAATTTAGGGTTTTTGCAATTGACATCAAGTCAAATTAAGTTAGGTAGGAGAGAGAAAATTGCCTAGTAAACTAGGACTTTGATGATGCAAAAATTTGAGGAATGCACCAAAATTGATTGAAATTTATTAGGTGCTAGTTTTGGGGTATTACACATTGGTCCTAACCCAATGCTCGAGTTCAAAGGTGATATTACAACTTAAGACATTCAATTCGTGAATAGGCTCAATGTCATTGTGGAAGTCCACTTCAGCCATCGATGGATCAGACTCAATAAGTTCATCATTTCGCTCTAGACTTACATTGGGTTTAGGTGCATATTGGTGAATAACATCAACATGTTTTTCTGTAATAAGATCATCTTCTTCTGGAATGGCTCCCCATTCATAGTCATTAGATTCTTCATCTATGCCTCTAGGAAATCTAAGAATGAGTAAAGTCAAGATGAATACCCCAAGAAGGGTTACCCTTAGATTCTGATTTGAATTCATACTCATGGGAATCTATCTCAGAATAACTACCACCTTCCTCTTTGTCTATTTGATTATCTTCGAGATTAGCTGGTTCTTGTGTTGCAACTATCTCTTGCTCTATAGTAGGTTCTTGTGTTTCTACTACATTAATTCTTTTTATTGGACCATCTTTAGCTTCAAGGAGGTCTTTTATTTCTTTAGGCAAATGCTCATAAGGAATGAGATCTTCAGTGGTGTCTGAATCATCACTATCAGATTGTTCTGTTGTTTCTCCCTTTAGTTGATTTGTTGTGGATGGCTCAATGTGTTCTAAGACATGTGGAGAGTTCTTTCTAAGACATAAAGGCTTTTTCTTATATCCTAGACCTGTTGTATTCTTGTTTGCCTAACCACAATGGTCAAGAGGTGATAGAAGACCTTTACCCTATATTTCTAGAGGTCCTTTTCCTTTATATCCCATTTTTGTGATCAATTTGTCCCCTGGGCCATATGACTTAGAAGGGATATTCGGTATTTTAGCATCACATTTTTTAACAACTTGAGATTTAGGTTCATCTTTGTATAGCCATGCAAGCACAACTGCATCCTCTTCAAACTCTTGTTTAGATAGTTGTTCTACAACAAAATTTCCTTTATATGCCTCAAGAGGTTCTTTAGACTAAATTTTAGACTGTTTCAGAGTTTTCCAATAGGACTTACGCGAGATAGGGAGAGATGTCAAAGATAAGACTGGCTCTATAGTATATTCTCCGATACCATTTTCTTTGATCTTAACCTCTTTAGCAATGTCTTCCATTTTCAATGTTGAAGCAACGTCTAGTTGCTTAGTGGAAGATTCTCTGTTATTAGGAACAAGTTTATCAGCACTTTCTTTCAATGCATTGCAAGTTGTATATAGATCAGTTGGAATCGTCACTTCTACTCCTTCATAAGGAAATTTCAAACATTGATGATATGTGATGAAGGGTGCTCCCCTTAATACCACAAGCACATAACAGAAATAGAGAAACAACAACAACAATATGCAAGAACAGAAAATTGGCTTCTTATTATCTCCACAAATGTGGAATTACAAACTTTCAGAATTACAATATGCAAAGCCACATGGGCATTCCCTTACAATATTCTATAGGACAAAGCCTTGAGTCAATACCCAGATCTACTACCTAGAACTGCCCTAGACAATACTACGGGCCTTCTTTATATAGGCAATTTCCACCGCCCGAGAATGTTCTAGAAATTTAGCCCTTAGGACCGACCAAACTTAGAATTATTTTATTTTACAATTTATTACATCAAAGTCGGCTTAAAATAACTTTTGAAACCCGAACATAAATTTTGAAGAAAAATTATTTTTCGTCATTTCAGGTGGCCTGACTTCCGGAGACCATAAGTCATCACCAGTTGACCCGATTGACTATTATAACCCCATTTCAAAAATGCCATGAAGCGCTCTATAGGCTAGAGCCATGCAAAGCACCCATCACCCAAATTTTCAACCTCATCTGGGGCCTCTAAAGCCTTCAAAACTGAGTTTGAAGTTTCTGTACCCTGCTGCCAATACCGAAAATCTTCAATATCTTCAAAACTAGACCTGATCTAGCCATGAAACTTTGCTGGCAAGCTGATATGACTAAGATGAACCTCCACATGTAAAATCAGACATTCCGAGATCGTAAGACCAACTTACTAAAAATAGAAAGTTTCCACAAATAGCAACTCTGCACAAGATAGCCCTTATTGAATACAAAAATAGAAATATTTTTGGGTGATGCAAGATTGCTCTTACACCCAGGATGCTCCTGCATCAATATGTAGAAAGAATAGCTTTCATTTCATGTATCCAGGGTCTCCCTAGAAGGATATTGTAAGCCAAAGGTAGATCAAGAACTTGACATATAGTATCTCTGATGACAGGACATGCTCTGATAGGTAAGACAATTGTTCCTTTGGAAGATCTTTCTTGCTCATCATATGCTTTGATAGTTATTTTCTTTCTAGGATCAATGGCCATTTCTGAAAATCCCAATTGTGTAATCAAGCTGAAAGAACAAATGTTTAGACCAGTGCCCCCATCTATCAACACACATTTGACACGATGGTTTTGAATCAAGACTTCAATATGCAAGGGCTGGTTATGTGGATGACTCAAGGAATTATCATCTTCCTCTGAAAATGAAATATACTGTGGAGATGTAAGATGACCAACCATAGTCTGGAATCTGTCTAAATCAAGGTTATCAGGAACATTGGATCTAACCAAAGCTTTGTCTAGAATGGCTCTATGAGCTGGAGATATCCGAAGCAACTCAAACATGGAGATTTTTGCATTTGTGTGTTGGAGTTGTTGGACAATACTGTATGATGAAGGCCTCGTGTCTTTAGGATTTTAAGATTTAGATGTAGCTTTTTGTTTAGAAGTAGATGAAAGATTGAAAGGCACCTTAGGGACATTTGATGAATCTGGTATTTTGATGAAGGGTGCTCCCCTTAATACCGCAAACACACAACAGAAACAGAGAACAACAACAATTTGTAAGAACAAAAAATGGTCTTCTTATTATCTCCACAAATGTGGAATTACAAACTTTCAGAATTACAATATGCAAGGCCACATGGGCATCTTCCTTACAATATTCTGAGGGACAACGCCTCGAATGATTACCCAAAACTACTCTGAACTGCTCCGAACTGCCTAAGACAACACTACAGACCTTTCTTATATAGGCAATGTCCACCGCTTGAGAAGGTTCCTGAAATTTAGCCTTTTAGGCCCACTAAACATAGAATTTTTTATTTTTTTTCACAATTATTACAAAAGGGTCGGCTCAAAAGAAATACAAAATATGATTTTAGGTAACCCAACTTCCAGAGGCCATAACTTTTTAACTGTAGCTCCATTTTTTTATTGTAACCACTTTTCAGAAATGCCATGATGAGATCTACAGTGCTTGACATGCGCTAGCGCTAGTCAATCAGAGGTCAATCATGATCCGGAGCCTCTAAGGCCTTCAAAATTGACTTAAAAGATTTCATACCCAAAAACCTCAATAACTTCACTAATACTGATGATGTGGCAATGAAACTCAACTGGAAGGTTGAAATGATTGGGGTGAACCTCCAACTGTGAAATCAGAACATTCTGAGATCGTATGACCAACTTACTAAAAATAGTAAGTTTCCATAAATAACAGCTTTGCACAAGATAGCCCTTATTGAAAAACAAACAAAAATATTTTTGGGTGATGCAAGATTTCTCTTACATCTAGGATGCTCCTGCATCAGACACCCGGGGTAATTTGAGAAGTGACCCTATCACGACTCAGGTGTGAAGAGGAAAACCAAGACGGTTAACCTCCTCCCTTGTCAACCATGATGAATCTTCAATAGGTCATCCTTTTCACTTGACCAGATATTCTTCATATGTCCTTCTCCTTGTGCTTTTGTCAACACGATTGTCCAATATATCCTCAATCTCCTTGGTAACTGAATTGGTTGCTGGAATACTCCACTATGCTGTTGTGATCTCATCTTCAACACCTGCTTCATGATACTCTGTCAAATCTGAAATGTTAAACACTGGTGAAATATTCAGCTCAATAGGCAATTTTACATCATATGCATTTCTTGAATCATGCTTCTTCACTATCTTACATGGCCCAAACTTCTTCATTTTCAGCTTGTTATATGTACCAACTGAAAATCACTCCTTCCGCAAATGAACCACGACTTCATCTCCAAACTAAAATTCCTTATGCCTCCTTTTCTCATCTTCCTTAGCCTTATACTATGCATTCATCTTGGTCATGTGCTTCCTCACCTCCTCATGGATGATTTTCAAATGTTTTGCAAAATCCTCAGCTTTAGCACTACTCATTTCTCCTTTATCTATCTTCCTCAACTCAGATGCATTTCTAGGACTACTTTCATATACAATATCTGGATGATGTGATAAACTAAACTTCAAATCTATCTTCAACTCTTTAATTTTTGCTAGTGTCATTCTATGTGCTACCTTATTTGGAAAACTGGCTCCTGAAATCAAGTCTATCTGATGACTGATCTTTCTTACTGGTAGTAATCCATCAGGCACATTATCGGATACCATATCCTGAAACTCATTCAATAATTCTACAACTTCTACAGGTACATCTTCTACTTCCTCTTTCTTAACCTTTGGAATTAAGCTAAAACACATATGCTCATGCTGCATACCATCTAAGAAATTTCCTCTATCAATAAGAGTTATTCTTGCATTACCATGTACCTTTTCTTATGTTTCTTTCAATGGCTTTAGCTTTTGTCGCACTCCATCCTTTGTCAGGAAATAGGTATTCGCACAACCATCATGTATAACACATTTGTCAAACTGCCATGGCCTACCCAACAACATATAACATGCATCCATAAATATGATATCACATAGTACCTCATCATGGTAACTGCCAATCTTGAAATTCACTAGGCACTGTTCACTAACCATGACCTTGTGGTCATCCTACACCCAGGAAACTCGATATGGATGTGGATGTTTTTGCCTCTTGAGCTTCAACTTTGTCACCATCTCTTCTAGCACCAAATTGTCAATGCTTCCACTATCAATAATCACATCACAACACTTACCCTCACACTTGCATCTAGTGCGAAACAAGCTCCTCCTTTTTTCAGGTTCATTCTCACCACTCAGCAGGACTCTTCTGTTGATCAACATTTCTCCTCTTTCAACATCTTCAGAATGTGATGATCTGGCATCTTCATCTACATGTGCAACTATGTCCTGGCCTTCATTCCTCCTATCTGTCCTTCCTTGGCATTGAGGACATTCAAATTCCCTATGACCTTCTTCTCCACAGTGAAAACATGTTCCACGGAAGCCTCCTCTTCCAGATCCTTGTCCTCTTCCTCTTCCTCTCTAATCTCTATTATCATGATCATGGAAATGATTAAAATTATCTCCTCGCTAATTCTGACTATTACTGGCCTCATCCTACTTTTTCAGATCTTCATTTCGATCTCCATATGACCATCCACCAGATCTTCCATCATGACCTCTTCCGCCTTGTCTGCTCTCAAACTTCTTGTTTAGCTTTTCCTCTACTTTTAGGGCAAACTGGTATGCCTCTTCAATACTATTCATTCGAAGTAGATTCTGCATTGCCTGTTCTGATGAGGATTCGATAGAAATCTTCTGTATACTCCTCAACAGATCTTCCTGCTTGCTTCAAACTTTGCATCTTCTTCAGTAGGTCAAGCTCATAATAAACATGAATGAACTATCACTTCAATTTATCCACCATCTGCTCCCATCTTGTGATTTTATCCTTTCCTCTTTGATTTCACTCCAATTGAATCTCTTACCACTAGATCTTCGCATGACCTTTTAGTCTGGCCTTCACGAATTTGACCCTATCAGGATCTGCAATATCTTCATACTCAAAATATTCTTCACATTCATTGATCCAATCGATTAATTCCTTTGGGTTAAGATTTCCAGAAAATGTCAGAACCTCAATCTTAGGTCTCTTCCCAATCTTTGAAATGGCTCGTAAAAGTCTTTCTTCCTCCTGGTTCATAATTTCAACTTCTCCTTCTTGATCTTCTTATTCGACTTCATCCTCGCTTTTGTCTCTGACACTAAGATTCATTCCTCTGTGAATCTCCTCTTGCAATGCTCGCACTTGTCTCTATAGTTCCGTAACATCAAGTGTTACAATACCAACTCTTTTGCCACGTTCCCTTTGTGGAGGCATTTTTGCACTTCCCACTAAAACCCTAACCACGGTCCTGGTGCAAATTGCCTCACAGTTGGCGATCTGTTTACACAGAAACCCTAACCCATGGTCCTAGTGCAAACTACCTCACAATCAGATATCTGTTTACACACTCAGGAACTCCTTCTCTGATACCACTTGATGAAGGGTGCTCCCCTTAATATCGCAAACACACAATAGAAATAAAGAACAAAAACAATTTGCAAGAACATAAAATGGTCTTCTTATTATCTCCACAAATGTGGAATTACAAACTTTCAAAATTACAATATGCAAGGCCACATGGGCATCTTCCTTACAATATTCTGAGGGACAAAGCCTCGAATGATTACCCAAAACCACTCTGAACTACTCCGAACTACCTAAGACAACACTACAGACCTTTCTTATATAGGCAATTTCCACCGCTCGAGAAGGTTCTAGAAATTTAGCCCTTTAGGCCGACTAAACATAGAATTTTTAATTTTTTTTCACAATTATCTTGATGAATGGTGCTCCCCTTAATACCGCAAACACACAACAGAAACAGAGAACAACAACAATTTGCAAGAACAAAAAATGGGCTTCTTATTATCTCCACAAATGTGAAATTACAAACTTTCAGAATTACAATATGCAAGGCCACATGGGCATCTTCCTTACAATATTCTGAGGGACAACGCCTCGAATGATTACCCAGAACTACTTTGAACTGCTCTGAACTGCCTAAGACAATACTACAGACCTTTCTTATATATGCAATTTCCACCACTTGAGAAGGTTCCAGAAATTTAGCCCTTTAAGCCAACTAAACATAGAATTATTTATTTTTTTCACAATTATTACAAAAGGGTCGGCTCAAAAGAAATACAAAATATGATTTTAGGTAACCCAATTTTCGGAGGCCATAACTTGTTAACCATAGCTTCATTTTTATATTGTAACCACTTTTCGAAAATGCCATGACGACATCTACAATGCCTAACATGTACTAGTGCCAGTCAACTTGGGGTCAATTGCGATGCGGAGCCTCTAAGGCCTTCAAAATTGACCTGAAAGATTTCATACCATAAAACCTCAATAACTTCACCAATACTGATGATGTGGCAATGAAACTCAACTGGAAGGCTGAAAAGACTGGGATGAACCTCCAACTGTGAAATCAGAACATTCTAAGATCTTATGACCAACTTACTAAAAATAATAAGTTTCCATAAATAGTAGCTCTACACAAGATAGCCCTTATTGAAAAACAAACAAAAACATTTTTGGGTGATGCAAGATTGCTTTTACACCCAGGATGCTCCTGCATCATATTTGTCCTTGCAGATGTATCTGAGCTTGTGATCGAGTAACTACGTTAGCTGATTGATTTTCTCTATCTTTTCTCACAATTGTGATGACATTGCAACGCTCAGATAGACATGGGTCAACCATATTAATAACAGCATTGTTTCTAGAGTAGGCATAATTGACTTTAGCACCCATATTAGGCTGAGAAGAAGTATCTTCTTTACCATGTTTAGGAAATGGTTCTGTGAAATTTGTATGATCATTATTGCTCTTATGATTATCAATTGTGATTTCTCCATTATCAATTTTGTCTTGTATGATGTGCTTCAAGCGAACATAGTTATTAGTCTTATGACACTTATTGCGATGGAATTCACATAAATCGTTCTCTCTCCACCATTTCGGTTTTGGGTCGGGATCAAAGACCTTTATCTCAAGCAAGTAGATGATTTTGTTTGCCAATAGAGTTTTCATGGTAGATTCTAAGGATTCTCCAAGAGGAGTGAATTTGCAATTAGGATCTGTAGCCCAAGGTTTATAATCAAATGACTTTTTGTTGGGATTTGTTGCTTTAGCTTCAGAAGATTTGATGGCTTGGGTGCCAACAGTGAGATTGAAAGCGAGTGCCTTGGATGGGACATAGATAGTATCAACAACGCCATCTGTGACAATGCCTTTATTCTTGTTCCAGTTTTTGTTCTTGTCTTTAGAACTAGATCTAGATTCATACTTGTCTTTTTGAAGTGTTGTCTCCTTTTTTCACAAGTACTTTCTCAATTTTGATCGCATTATCTACCATCTTATCAAAAGATGTATGATTTTGCATTTGTAAAGGGTAGTTGATTTCTGGAACAAGATTGTTGATGAAGATTTCCAGCTTCTCAGTTTCTGGAATGGGTCTAGCATATAGACAAAAAAAATTTCTCCATCTCTTGAGAAATGTTAGGAATGGTTCACCTAGATATTGTTTTAGATTGTAGATGTCGATCATGGTGACTGGATGTTGAATATTGTAGGAGTATTGTTGATAGAGTAGTTTGATTAACTCCTCAAAAGTTTTGACAGTTGGAGGCATTCTAGAGAACCAATGAATGGCTGCTCATCCCAGAGATTGAGGGAAAAGATGCATTAAGTAGGTTGGTTCATGCATAAACTCCATAGATTGAGTACATAATTCTCTAACATGATCTTGAGGATCAGAGTTTCCATCATACTTATCATATTTAGGCATTTCCACTCTTTTAGGGAATGGTGGCATGTACAAGTCTTTATCGAATGGAAAAGGGTATAGGGCCTCCATGGAGACCTCCTGAGGTTCCTTTTCTTTTTCAAGTTTGTTAAGTTTGACTTGCATGGCATGCATCTGTCTCATCATGGTTGTGATAGGAGTTTCTTCCTCATGTGTAATGATATTTTCAACATTAAAGTTTGGAGGAAGTTTAGCTCCTTGATGAGCTAACTCTAGAAAATATGCCTCTCTATCTTCAAACATGAAATGCCTCATCATTTCCTTGAATTCATCATCATTTTGATATTTAGAAACTTCAAAAGGTGTAGGTTCTTGATCCACACCATGTTGAGAATGGGGTCCTTGAGACCCATGTTGTGTCCCTCCATGAGACATGTTAGGAGTTTTAGGACTCCCTGGGATAGATTGAGGAGGAATTTGTTGATTACCTCTATGAGTTGATGGAGGGGGGATATAACTAGTTTTCAATCAAAAGTTTCCAAGACCGTCATCTTCATAAAGACTAGAATTGTAGAGTTGTTCAAGAGTGGGACCCTTGTGAATAGTCAAAGGTACGGTGCTAAGTGCTTCTCTAGATTTCTTGTGTGAGGAAGCTCTAGTTTCCACCATTAACCTTGGGTGAAGCAAGAAAGCAAGATGAAGACAACTGAAGAAAGACCTTATTCAAGAGGATCAAATGACGCAACCTTGTCAAGATTGAATTGATTGAAGATTTGATCAGACATAAATGAAGGATACTATGCCACAGTAGTGTGGGTAGATGCCCAACAGATGGCGGGCATGAGCTCACAACACTTAGCTATTTAGTAACAAGACTGAATTTTGAAGATAATTTTGACAAGGTTTTGACACAAGATAAAAAAGACTCAAATTGATAAATCAGAAGGCTAAATCAGACTCAAGAGACCACTTTAGGAAAATGAATGGATTTGCTTCTAGTTTCTGCTATGTTCTTGACACAGTGACTATTTTGACAGAATCTATAAATAGGCTGTAAAAATTAGATTTCTAACAAATTTGACCAATCTCTGACAACTTTGACTTTGGCTTTGATACAAGTTTTGAAATTTTAGGATGAATTTTGACACCATAAAGGATTTTTGCTTCAGATTTGCAAATTTTCAATTTTTCAGTATTAATTTGTTTGCAAATTTTTATGTCCAATTTTTGAAGATCTGTGTAAAAGTTTGTCTCAAGTAACCGAGTAGATATCAATCACACAGAATAGCAAGCAAGGGGAGCAATCAATCATCTGAAAACAATGAACAAGGGCAAAAGCAACCTTGTGCATGAACAAGCAATAGTGACTTATTGTGCTAATCCCTAGAAATACCACTTGTATATGTTCCAAAAAGTTTTTCATTAATGCACATATTCCTAGAAAATAAAAAATTTGGCCTCACTAGGGTTTGTAGTAAGGGTCTGACTCTGCAACTTTTGTGATCTCAAGAGGGTGAACTTCAATCCAGGCACACTGGGGTTTTGACACAGTCCAAGAATTTAATCAATCAGGAGCTACTAGGGAGATCTGATAGCCCAACAAGAGACCACACATGTAAAGATTTCCTCCACAAGGACATTTATATAGTGGTTGTTGCTACCATGGCAAAAATGGCTATTACCACTTGAGGTTTTGTCCACGTGGTTGACCCAATTAAGGGAATGTCCACTATGGTTAACCCTCTCTAAAGGTGACTCACAAAAGATACCACATGGAGACTGGTTCTAGATTCAAGGATCTGGGTTTCTGGTACTATCCAAAAAGGAAGTAGAGCATAATCCCCTAACCTCTTCACTTCACCAAGACAAATCAGATAGATTAATTTGACATGCTAAGACCAAAATTATCTTGCAAAGATCTATGCTGTCAACCACTTATGATCTATCAACCTCTCTGGAGAGAAAATGTATCAATCAAAAGTTGAAGATGCACAAATCTAGTAGAACGCAAGACAATCTTAGTAACCTCCCCACCTACAAGGGGATCTATCATCAAGAAGAGATTTTCATGCATGAACAAGTGAAACAAGCCCACTCTCTCAAGATCATCCGCAAATAGTGTTCATAGGGCCTAATTACTATGTGTAACAAATATGCAAAAAGCAAATCTATGTTCGTTTTAGAGCGCAAAACTAAAGTGTGAATTATGAAAGCTGTAAAGGCACTCAAGCTTCACACAAGAGATTTTTTTTATTTCCTAAAATGAAATGTTATCAGATATAACATAATACCTAAGTTCCTTGCAACGCGCTTAGTAGATTTTACCTATTTTAGCAATTTTTGAGCATTTGTCTTCTATCTTTTGTACCCACAGGACGTACCTGCACCTGCACCTGCAAACCACTGTTATGAAAAACTTACCTATTCGTGTACATGAAACCCATTGTAATAAAAATCCATAAAAAAAGAAACACAACTTGTCAACCCCACGTGGTAGAAAATCAGGTTAGTAAAAGATAATATGTCATTTGATAATTGAAAAACCTGTTCTCATAAAAAATCAAATTTTGACCAGTTTGTACTAAATCAATAATCAATTTTGAAAATCAAAACAAAATTAATCCAAACCAATGGAAAATGAAATCTAACTCAAATACCTTTCCAGAAATATAAATTTTGGATCTGTATCATGTCATATGTGCATGTACCAATAAAAACATCAGTCGGATTTCATAAAATCAGGTTCAGACCAGTCTTCACTAAAATGATAATAACTTTTGCAAATCAAAATAAAATTAATCCAAACCAATGGAAAATGAAAGCTAACTCAAATATCTTTCCAAAAATATAAATTTTGGATCTGAATCATGTCATATGTGCATGTACAATTAAAAACATCAGTCAAATTTCATAAAATTAGGTTCAGACTAGTCTTCACTAAAATGATCATAACTTTTGTAAATCAAAACAAAATTAATCCAAACCAATGTAAAATGAAAGCTAACTCAAATACCTTTCCAGAAATATAAATTTCAGATCTTTGTCATGTCATATGTGCATATGGGTATGTGCAGGATCATGAGGGGCCAAACTATGCCCTTAAAGGGCAATGAAAAATCAGACAATCAGGATTAGTCAACTTGGCATGAAACAATGAACTAGTTATCAACCTAATATCAAAAAGTTGTAAGAATATAATTTGCAAAAAATTGAATTTAGTTTCTAAACTACTAAGCTTTTTCTGAAAACAAATTAATATGATTGGTAAAAAGTATAGATTGCAATGCAGCACTACAAACATTTCAGCAAAAAAATAAGAAGTACGTGTATGTCTGACCACCCTAATCAAAAGCAAATGATAATATTTTTTTATAATATTCTATATATAAGTAGCTGACTCATGCCCAGATGTGACACATATTTTTTGGTATTTTTATTCCAAACAGATAATTAATTATGATTTTTTTGCTACAGCGCTTTCAGAATTTAAAAACTCTCGTGTCTGACCACCTTAACTCATTGAAAACTTATCATAATTCAATTTTTTAAAATTTTTTCTTATACTAGATGAAGCATAGAATGTGACGCATCTTTTGGATTTCAAAAATGTTATACCGTTTGAAAGATATAGTCATTTTTCAATCAGTATCTAAATCAGCACTTTAGAGGTAGCTCAATTAGAAAATAACTAATAAATACTTAATGAATTCAAAATTTGATAGCAATTATATCGATAGAAAGTTGATAATCTCCTTAAGATACCCTTTTCGTTTTATCAAATTCGAGTGAAAAAAAATTCGTCAGCTACATGGTCGAAGTCTAGAACTGAGAGAAACAGAAGAAAAACACATTTTTGTGACACTTGAAGAGTTGACCAGGTATGTTTGGTGCACAGACTAATACCAAGCCTAATCGGGTACCTGATATTATCGGGTACCCGAATCTGGTGGCAGAATTTCAAATTTTTGCTTTGCCTCCACTTTCTCTAATTTCTAATTTCGAAATTTGGTTCCACTTTATCAATTATAGTTATATAATTGATAGTTATATATTTGATATATATTTGATAGTTATTAGTTATATATTAAATATTATATAATATCAATTATATATTAATTGTTATATATTAGTTATATATTAAATATTATATAATATGAATTATATATTAAATGTTATATTTAATATTATTTAATATATATTAATATTAAAAACTATATATTAGATTATATATTATATATAATATTATATATTATATATTAAATATTATATAATATACATTTTACATTTTAAATATTATTTAATATGATTCAGAGCACGAGCATGAGTCCCTACAGTGGCATAGTAGTGCCTTTTATAGGTGCCAAAAACCCTAGCTATGCAGAAATGGAGGCTTTGAAGAATAGTTCACTCGAGGCAGATTATAGAAGCAGAGGGCAAGAGAATCACTCTGTTTCCACCACTTGTGGCTATAAAATGGTATCTTTCCTTGCTTTTTCAACCGAAATGTTAAATTGTAAAGGTTCTCAAAATAGATTCTAGTTATGCCAGACAATTGTACCATGCCTATTGATAATCTGGTAGCTAAACAGAGTCATTGGGAGGTTAAACAAGAACAACCGGATGGATCTTTGAACCGGTCAAAGATTATGGAGAGCGGGGAAGGGTTTGGTAAAATGAGCAGTTGTACTAGAAATGATGCACATGTCATAGAACTGACCGCATTAATAAATTTAAAGAAGAGATCAATGGCGACACGACATTATGAGGAAAGCCTTGCCGTTTCGATGGTGCCCCCCATGGCGATATTATGAAGAATGTCTTACCACTTCAATTTCGGCACCACCTTTGTCTCAGACTTTCGCCATTGCTTCTCATCAGTACTCTAAAATATGGCAGGGATTGTGGGCACATTATTACCCCTAGGGATTGGGATTGAGATATCACACGTTAGGACCCCTAGGGAGTCCCTATGACCCCTTATGACACATTGGAACACTCAAATGTGTCTTAAGAGGTCTTAGGACCCCTTCAAACACACTTGAACATTCCAATGTGTCAAAAGGGGTCATTGTGACTCCCTAGGGGTTCTATTATGTCTTATCACGCGTTAGGACCCCTAGGGAGTCCCCATGACCACTTTTGACACATTGGAATGCTCAAGTGTGTCTTAAGGGTCCTACGACCCCTTAAGACACACTTGAGCATTCCAGTGTGTCAAAAGGGGTCATGGGGACTCCCTAGGGGTCCTAGTATGCCTTATCATGTGTTAAGATCCATAGGGAGTCCCCATGACCCCTTATGACACATTGGAACACTCAAGTGTGTCTTAAGGGGTCCTACAACCGCTTAAGACACACTTGAGCGTTCCAATGTGTCAAAAGGGTTCATTGGGACTCCCTAGGGGTCCTAGTATGTCTTATCACACGTTAGGACCCCTAGAGAGTCCTCATGACCCCTTTTGACACATTGGAATGCTCAAGTGTGTCTTAAAGGATCCTACAACCCCTTAAGACACACTTGAGCATTCCAATGTGTCAAAAGGGGTCATTGAGACTCCCTAGGGGTCCTAGTATGCCTTATCACGCATTAGGACTCCTAGAGAGTCCTCATGACCCCTTTTGACACATTGGAATGCTCAAGTGTGTCTTAAAGGGTCCTACGACCCCTTAAGACACACTTGAGCATTCCAATGTGTCAAAAGGGGTCATTGGGACTCCCTAGAGGTCCCAGTATGCCTTATCACATGTTAGAATCCATAGAGAGTCCCCATGAACCCTTTTGACACATTGCAATGCTGTAGTGTGTCTTAAGGGGTCTTAGGACCCCTTAAGACACAATTGAGTGTTCCAATGTGTCAAAAGGGATCATGGGAACACCCTAGGTGTTCTAATGCATGATAAAATGTACTAGGACCCCTAGGTAGTCCTCATGACCCCTTTTGACACATTAGAATGTTCAAGTGTGTCTTAAGGGGCATTAGGACCCCTTAAGACACACTTGAGCATTCTAATGCATCAAAGGGGTCATGGGGACTCCCTAGGTGTCCTAATGCACTTTATCACGCATTAGGACATCCAGAGAGTCCCCATGACCCCTTTTGACGCATTAGAACGCTCAAGTGTGTCTTAAGGGGTCCTAATACCCCTTAAGACACACTTGAACATACCAATGTGTCAAAAAGGGTCATGGAGACTCTCCAAGGGTCCTAGCATGTGATAAGGCATACTAGGACCCCTAGGGAGTCCCCATGACCCCTTTTGACACATTCGAATGCTCAGGTGTGTCTTAAGGGATCCTAATACCACTTAAGACACACTTGAGCATTCTAATGTGTCAAAAGGGGTTCTAGGGACTCCCTAGGGGTACTAGTACACCTTATCATGCATTAGGGCACCTAGAGAGTCCCCAGATATGTGCAGGATCATGAGGGGCCAAACTATGCCCTTAAGTGGCAATGAAAAATCAGACAATCAAGATTAGTCAACTTGGTGTGAAAAAATGAACTAGTTATCAACCTAATATCAAAAAGTTGTAAGAATATAATTTGTAGAAAATTGAATGTAGTTTCTAAACTACTAAGCCTTTTCTGAAAAAAAAATTAATATGATTGGTAAAAAGTATAGATTGCAATGCAGCACTATAAACATTTTAGCAAAAAAATAAGAAGTACGTGTATGTTTGACCACCCTAATCAAAAGCAAATGATAATATTTTTTTATAATATTCTATATATAAGTAGTTGAATCATGCTCGGATGTGATGCATATTTTTTGGTATTTTTATTCCAAATAGATAATTAATTATGATTTTTTTGCTACAGCGCTTTCAGAATTTAAAAACTCTCATGTCTGACCACCTTAACTCATTGAAAACTTATCATAATTCAATTTTTTATAATTTTTTCTTATACTAGATGAAGCATAGAATGGGACGCACTTTTCAAATTTCAAAAATGTTATATGGTTTGAAAGTTATAGCTATTTTTCCATCAGTATGTCAATTAGGACTTTAGACGTAAGTGATTAGGACACACTTGAGGGTTCCAATGTGTCAAAAGGGGTCATGGGGACTCTCTAGGGGTCATAACGCATGATAAAGCTTACTAAGACCTATAGGGAGTCCCCATGACCCCTTTCGATACATTGTAATGTTCAAGTGTGTCTTAAGGGATCTTAGAACCTCTTAAGACACACTTGAGCATTCCAATTTGTCAAAAGGGGTCATGGGGACTCCCTAGGGGTCTTAAGGTGTGATAAGCATACTAGGACCCTTAAGGAGTCCCAATGACCCCTAGGACCCTTTAAGACACACTTGAGCATTCTAATGTGTCAAAAGGGGTCATTGGGACTCCCTAGGGGTCTTAACGCATGATAAGGCATACTAGGACCCCTAGGGAGTCCTCATGACCCCTTTTGACACATTAGAACACTCAAGTGTGTCTTAAGGGGTCCTAATACCCCTTAAGACACACTTGAGCATTCCAATGTGTCAAAAGGGGTCATGGGGACTCTCTAGGGGTCCTAAAGCATGATAAGGTGTACTAGGACCCCTAGGGAGTCCCCATGACCCCTTTTGACACATTGGAATGCTCAAGTGTGTCTTAAGGGGTTGTAGGACCCCTTAAGACACACTTGGGCATTCAAATGTGTCAAAAGGGGTCATGGGGACTCCCTAGAGGTCCTAGTATGCATTATCACACATTAGGACACCTACAGAGTCTCCATGACCCCTTAAGACACATTGGAATACTCAAGTGTGTCTTAAGGGGTATTAGGACCCCTTAAGACACACTTGAGCATTTCAATGTGTTAAAAGAGGTTATGGGGACTCCCTAGGGGTCTTAATACGCCTTATCATGCCTTAGGACCCCTAAAGAGTTGCCAGGACCTCTTTTGACACATTGGAATGCTCAAGTATGTCTTAAGAGGTCCTAATATGCCTTATCACATGTTAGGACCCCTAGAGAGTCTCCATGAACCCTTAAGACACATTGGAATGCTCAAGTGTGTCTTAAGGGGTCGTATGACCCCTTAAGACACTTGAGCATTCCAATGTGTCTTAAGGGGTCATGGGGACTCCCTAGGGGTCCTAGTATGCCTTATCACACGTTAGGACCCCTAGAGAGTCTCCATGACCCCTTAAGACACATTGGAATGCTCAAGTGTGTCTTAAGGGGTCATAGGACCCCTTAAGACACACTTGAGCATTCTAATATGTCAAAAGGGGTTATGGGGACTCCCTAGGGTTCTTAATATGTCTTATCATGCCTTAGGACCCCTAAAGAGTCCCCAGGACCTATTTTGACATATTAGAATGCTCAAGTATGTCTTAAGGGGTCCTAATATGCTTTATCACACGTTAGGACCTCTAGAGAGTCTCCATGAACCCTTAAGACACATTGGAATGCTCAAGTGTGTCTTAAGGGGTCGTACGACCCCTTAAAACACACTTGAGCATTCCAATGTGTCTTAAGGGGTCATGGGGACTCCCTAGGGGTCCTAGTACACCTTATCACACATTAGGACCCCTAGAGAGTCCCCATGACCCCTTAAGACACATTGGAATGCTCAAGTGTGTCTTAAGGGGTCATAAGACCCCTTAAGACATAGTTGAGCATTTCAATGTGTCAAAAGGGGTTATGGGGAATCCGTAGGGGTCTTAATATGCCTTATCATGTCTTAGGACCCCTAAGGAGTCCCCAGGACCCATTTTGACACATTGGAATGCTCAAGTGTGTCTTAAGGGGTCTTAATATGCCTTATCACATGTTAGGACCCTTAGAGAGTCTCCATGAACTCTTAAGACACATTGGAATGTTCAAGTGTGTCTTAAGGGGTCGTACGACCCCTTAAGACACACTTGAGCATTCCAATGTATCTTAAGGGGTCATGAGGACTCCCTAGGGGTCCTAGTATGCCTTATCACATGTTAGCACCCCTAGAGAGTCCCCATGACCCCTTAAGACACATTAGAATGCTCAAGTGTGTCTTAAGGGGTCATAGGACCCATTAAGACACACTTGAGCATTCGAATGTGTCAAAAGGGGTCATGGGGACTCCTTAAAGGTCCTAGTAATCTTTATCATGTGTTAGGACCTCTATAGAGTCCCCATGACCCCTTAAGACACACTTGAGCATTCAAATGTGTCAAATGGGGTCATGGGGACTTCTTAAGGGTCCTAACATGTGATAAGGCATACTGGGACCCCTAAGGAGTCCCCATGACCCCTTTTGACACATTTTAATAGTCAAGTGTGTCTTAAGAGGTCTTAGGACCCCTTAAGATACACTTGAGCATTCAAATGTTTCAATAAAACCCCTTAAGATACACTTGAGCATTCAAATGTTTCAATAGGGGTCATGGGGACTCCCTAGGGGTCCTAGTATGTGTTATCAAGCGTTAGGACCGCTAGGGAGTCCCCATGACCCCTTTTGACACATTTGAATGCTCAAGTGTGTCTTAAGGGGTATTAATACCCCTTAACACACACTTGAGCATTCCAATATGTCAAAAGGGATCACGGGGACTCCCTAGGGGGTCCTAGTACATGTTATGAAGTGTTAGGACCCTTAGGGAGTCCCCATGACCCCTTTTGACACATTTGAATGCTCAAGTGTGGCTTAAGGGGTATTAAGACCCCTTAAAACACACTTGAGCTTTCAAATGTGTCAAAAGGGGTCATGGGGACTCCCTAAGGGTCCTAACACTTGATAACGCATACTAGGACCCTTATGGAGTCCCCATGACCCTTTTTGACACATTTCAATGCTCAAGTGTGTCTTAAGGGGTCTTAATACCATTTAAGACACACTTGAGCATTGAAATGTGTCAAAATGGGTCATGGAGACTCCCTAGGGGGTCCTAGTACGTGTTATCAAGCATTAGGACCCCTAGGGAGTCCCCATGACCCCTTTTGACACATTTGAATGCTCATGTGTGGCTTAATGGGTATTAAGACCCCTTAAGACACACTTGAGCCTTCAAATGTGTCAAAAAAGGTCATAGGGACTCCCTAGGTGTCCTATTACACGTTATCAAGTGCTGGGAGCCCCTAAGGAGTCTCTTAAGACCCCTTAAGATACACGTTAGCATTCAAATGTGTCAAAAAGGGTCATGGAGACTCCCTAGGGGTCCTAGTATGGTTTTTCATGCGTTAGGACCCTTAAGAAGTCCCCATGACCCCTTTTGACACATTTGAATGCTCAATTGTGTCTTAAGGTGTTCTAAGACTTCTTAAGACACACTTGAGCATTGAAATGTGTCAAAAGGGGTCATGGGGACTCCCTAGGGGTCCTAGTTCACCTTATCACATGTTAAGACCTATAGGAAGTCCCCATGACCACTTTTGACATATTTGAATGCTCAAGTGTGTCTGAAAAGGTCTGAAGACCTTTAAAGATAGACTTGAGCATTGAAATGTGTGAAAAGGTGTCATGGGGACTCCCTAGGGGTCCTAGTACACCTTATCATGCGTTAGGACCCCTAGGATGTCCCCATGACCCTTTTTGACACATCTAAATACTCAAGCATGTCTTGAGGGGTCTTAGGACCCCTGAAGACACACTTGAGCATTCAAATGTGTCAAAAGGGGTCATGGGGACTTTTTAAGAGTCTTAGTATGCCTTATCATGCGTTAAGACCCCTAAGAAGTCCCCATGACTCCTTTTGACATATTAGAACCCTCAAGTGTGTTCCAAGAGGTCGTAGGACCCCTTCAGACATACTTGAGGGTTCAAATGTGTCAAAAGGGGTCATGGAGACTTTTTAAGGGTCCTAGTATGTCTTATCACATGTTAGGACCTCTAGGAAGTTCCCGTGACCCCTTTTGACACATTAGAACCCTCTAGTGTTTCCTAAGGGGTTTTAGGACCCCTTTGGACACACTTGAGAATTCAAATGTGTCAAAAGGGGTGATGGGTACTTCATAGGGGTCCTAGTACGCCTTATCACATGTTAGGACCCCTAAGATGTCCCCATTAACCCTTTTGACACATTGGAATGCTCGAGTGCTACCACCCCTTCAAACACACTCAAGCATTCCAATGTGTCAAAAGTGGTCATGGGGACTTCTTAGGTGTCCTAACACATGATAAGGTGTACTAGGACCCCTAGGAAGTCCCCATGAACCATTTTGATATATTTGAACCCTCAAGTGTGTTCGAAGGGGTCCTACGACCCCTTACGACACACTTGAGGTCAAAATGAGTCACAAGGACTTCTTAGGGGTCCTAATGCATGATAAGATATACTAGGACCCCTACAAAGTCCCCATGACCCCTTTTGACACATCTAAACCCTCAAGTGTGCCTGAAAGGGGTCCTACGACCCCTTCAAACACACTAGAGGGTTCACATGTGTCAAAAGGGGTCATGGGGACTTTCTAGTGGTCCTAGTACACCTTATCACGCGTTAGGACCCCTAGGAATTCCCCATGACCCCTTTTGACAGATTGGAATGCTCGAGTGTGTTTGAAGCAACCCCTTCAGACACACTTGAGCATTCTAATGTATCAAAAGGGGTCATGGGGACTTCCTAGGGGTCCTAATGCGTGATAAGGCATACTAGGACCCCTAGGAAGTTTCGATAACCCCTTTCGACATACAATTTAAATATTATGATCTATAAAGTTTATATATTAATATATAGATATAAGATATTATTATATAAAAAATATATTAATATATAATTATATCTATAGTACATATTAAAAAATATATAAAATATTTACATAATACCCCTTAAACGTTATGTATATATCTATATGTATATATATATAATTTGTACATATAAATATAATATTAGTTCGTTAAATATATTTATATACAATACATATTAATATAAAAAAAAATATTAATATAAAATATATATTAATATATAATTATATATAATATATATTAAAAAATATATTGAAATATTTACATAATACCCCTTAATACCCCTTAAACATTATATATATATGTATATAATTTGTACATATATTTATATAATATAAAAATATAAACGTTAAATATAATTATATACAATACATATTAAAATATAAAAATTATATTAATTTATAAAATATATGACATACAATTTAAAACCCCTAAGATATTATAATATAAAGTAGATAAATTAATATATAATTATATATAATACATATTTAAACATTATATACAAAAGTTCAATTTTTTCATATACTCCCGCTATTTTTTCATACTTGGCAAAATCGGGTACCCGATTTTAAAAATTCAAAATTTTCATATACTCCCGTTGTTTTTTCATACTAGGCAAAATCGGGTACCCGATTTCAAAAATTCAAATTTTTCATATACTCCCGCTGTTTTTTCATACTCGGCAAAATCGGGTACCCGATTAGGCTTGTGCTTTGGTGTCAGGTTTGCCCAGGTGTACTGACACCCAAGCCTACTAAAAAGTCAATAAGCACTTTCATGCGCTTTTGGACGAGTGAAAAGTGAATATTTTCACATTGCCACTTTTTGGCCCCTCATGATCTTGCACATACCCATGTACCAATAAAAACATGAGTTGGATTTTTTGAAAAATAGCCTAGAAATTTATCACAAAACTCACAAAAACTAACCTTGTGGTCGTGGGTTTGAGAAAAATGATAGAAATTTGATAGAATAGAATGGAAACCCATTTCAAGGCCCCACGATGGGTGCCAAAAATGTATGTGTGAAAATTGTACCTAGCTGTGGACACAACACTTCAATAAAACATTAGAGGTTAGCAAAATCAAAATATGCAATGAAATGGAAACTAAGCTAACCAGGTGATTTACTGCCTTCTAGTAGGTGCAAATATGGTATTCTCATATTAGACCGAGATCAATGACAATAGAACACCTAAACGAAGAATTTAAAATGATGAAAGCAATGAAATATGAATACAAATTTAATCTATATTTTTGTATTTTCTATGCAATAAGATGAAAAATTGTATGAAATTAATCTATAATGAATTGAAATTGATATGCAAATTAATCTAACAATGCTATGAAGATGAATGCAAAATTATGCAAAATCTATGAAAAACTATGAAATGATCTCACAAAATTGCATGTCACAAAAGCTTTGTTCTTCAGTTGTAAATTTCACCAAAGTAATTGTGCAAATTTGAGAGATGATTTGTGAAGAGCTAAGCTTTGATTTTATAGAAATCCAGGGCTTTGAGGATGCAGGAGAAAAGCCATAAATCACTCTTGATAAACTCAAGTTGATTTTTGAGTTATCAGGAAATCAGAGATAATTAACTTACAAAAATCATGCAAAAGCATTGTTTAACTCAAAATAGAGTTTTAGATCAATTTCCAACTCACAATCACATGTTGAGTTTAAATTTAAAATTGGTTGTTAATTTCTAGTTGCCTGCTTTTCTGATTGTGCATGATTTATTTTGAATTTATTTAAAAATAAAGTGATTTATTCTCAACTTAACTGATTTTAAATTTAAAAATAACTGATTTATGGGTTAATCAATTATTTTAATCAAAATTTTATTCAAAACTATATTATTAAATATTGACAACTTGGATTTAATCAATTAAATAAATATTTAATCAATTATTCGTAGGAGATTTGATTTATTGTCAAAATTAAATAATATAATTAGGAATAAATAGAATTAAATCTAATTAAATAATTAAGTGGCATAATTACATTAATTAATTAAATATTTAGCATATGCAATTAATCAACTTTAGAATAAATAATGACATTTATCGCCAAATAATATTCAATTAAAGATAATTATGATAAATTAGGAATATTCCTTGATGCAGAATTAAGATAAAATCAATTAGGATTTCAATGTGCCTTAGGTTAAGACTTTGATGTCGATTTCGATCGAATTTGTTGATGTAAGAGGTTAATGAACCTATAGCCCATTTTTTGGGTATTACAAGCCCTAACTAGGAAGGCCTTATAGCCTGACATGTATGAATCAATTTGAAGAAATATAAGGAGTTTTTCTATATTCTCTCTCTCTCATTTGTGTGTTGTTGCTTCCATGTGTTATCTCTACAAGGGTAGATCTAGATTAGGGTGTGCCTTTGGCCCCTATCTTAATCCTCCCTTGCACCAAATACTAGATTTGGTTTGTTCCTAAAGCCAATGGAACTCATTTCTTGTGACTATTCCTGCAGCTAAAGAAGAGAATGTAGTTCCTTCTTTATTTCAATAAGTTAAATGAGTTTGGTTTATCTATAAAGAATTTAAGTTCATTTACTTTCAAGCATTTATTTCCTGCATCTTAGAGCTAGAATGACTTTAGTAGGAACTTAGTGCACATATTGTGCTAACCCATTTCAAGTTCACATCTCTTGGTTGACATGTAAATGAGAATTCATCATGAGGACAATAGTTGTTTAGATATCATGTCCAATCCTTGAGCTAAGTGTTTTCACCTAGTTATTAATCCAATTGTGAAGTCAAGCATTTTTAACGTCATTTCTCGTGATGGTGTAAAGCCTAGAACCTCTTGTAGTCATGAGTTAATTCCTAGTTCATTTCATGTTTTTTAGTCTATTTTAGCCTAGTTAGTTTTTAAGTTTAATTTCATCACAATTAAATTCAAAGATATCCATCTACATGCATAGAGGAAGAATAAGAAGAAGAGATGCCTTAGGTAGATATCTCCCCAATTTTCCTACTCCTGGAAATCAAATAGGAGAGATTTTGGTCCAAGAAGAAGAAGAAGAAGAAAGAGAGAGCCCATATGTTGATGCTTCTCAAAATTTACTTCTCTCCTCATCTTCATCAGAGGAAGAGCCATTTGACCAAATTATGCAACTTGATCCAAACCCCTTTGCTCACATATTATCCTGTCTCCTAAATTATCCTCCACCTAAGAATCCAGTTATCCCAAATCAAAGTGTTAATTAGCTTTCTTTAGTTATCTCCCAACCAAGAAACCAACACGGGAATCAACAAGGAAATCTAGCAGGAATGGCTAGACCTCCTCCTACTTTTCCTTTCCCATCACTGATCAACATGAGAATAACAACCCGAAAAACATTCCTTCTCCAGTTCTTCCTAATTTTTATGGCTTAGTGACAAAGGATCATGATACCTTACTTTTTGAGTTTGACATCCTCTGTCGAATCTATGACTACACTATTGATTCTTATAGGCTTAAATTATTTCCTGGTACTCTTAAGGAGTTAGCATTGAGATGTTTTATGGGCTTGGAAAGTGATGTTGTGCATAATTGGTATGAGATGAATACTGAATTCTTGAGTAAGTACAAGGAGTATTGAAGAGGAAATGATATGAGAGAGGATGATATCTTCAAGATGACCCAAAAATAAGATGATAGTTTGGATGAATACATATCATGGTTCCTATTTAGCCTACAAAACAACACTCAACATGCACTCAATGAAGAGTCTCAAAAATTTCTCTATCTTAGAGGAGTAAATGAAGGTTGTACTAAAGCTCTTAACCTAATGGTATGAGGAGATATAACTCAATCAACATTGGATGACATAAAGAAGATATGTCTTATCTATTCTAGAGCTTCTATTAAGAAAGGTCTCAAGGACAAAAATAACTCATCTTCTGTCAGACTTCGAGTAGGACATCATCAACGACATGGAAACATAGTTGGATACTATTCAATAAAATAAGAAACATGAGGAAGTTGAGGCTAAGCTAGTTCAATACCACCATCACTGCAGAAAAAAGAAGAGGGATTGTAGATTTAATATGGTGGCCAATTTGGAGAAAAAGTAATTACCTAGGGAATTCGATCCTGTAGAAGGGGAGGATGATCAAGTGTTCTTCATTTCTCAAAGAAGGACATGGGATCCAAGACAAGGTATGCCACAAGACCCCTTAACTTTTAGCGGTCCCTATTCAAATACATTCAATAATCAATGACAACCTTCTTTTAATTATCAATCTCAACCTTGGAATAATCCCTAGCCTCAATGGTAGAATTCTCAAAACCTTCAATGGAAAAACCCCCAAGGAAACTAGAAGAAACCTCAAGGAAGATGGCAGCCACCCCAAGGAATATGAAAACCACCACATGGTAATTGGCTACAGAGTCCATAGTGGAGAGGAGGTCAGCAATGGAAAAATCAACTTGTTGGATATCTTCAGCCAAAAAAATAGCCACAATAACAAGCTCTTATGCCACCTCTTACAATCAATACTAACCCTCCTAGACCTACCCAACTACCTCCTCAACCCGTGCCAAATCCTAATAGTAAACCTCAGTAAAAACAACAACCTGTATACTCAACAGATCCAAACTAATACCCTACCTACACTTTAAACATCAATGATATTCATTTAAGATCTGGAGTAACATTTCCAGCCCCAAATCCTCATGTTATAATTAATATTTCGCTTGAAGGGCCATAATAAGAAAGTATTCCTACTATCCCTTCTCAAGAAAAATTGACTAGGGAAGTTGAGGTTCTGAAGAAAATAGACTCAATTCCTCTATTTCCACAAAGGCTAGAAGTTGAGATAAATAAGCCTAAAGAGGAAGAAACCTTTGACACACTTGATCAATTGAAGCATATATGTGTTAAGATTCCCCTTTTCCAAGCAATCAAATATGTCCCAATTTATGGAAAATTTATTAAAGAGGCTTTCCTAAAGAAGTCAAGGAGGAAAAAGAAGGACCCTCAGATAGTGCATGTCTTAGGATAGCTAGTAGATATCATGTTGGCTAAAGTTGTTATGCCTATGTATTTTGATCATAGAATCCCTTTGGTAGAAGTTGTCATTAATGGTACCCAAGTTAAAAATACCATAATAGATTTAGGTTCATCCATTAATGTGATGACTAAGGATACCATGCAACATCTCAAGATTGATAACCTAAGGTCTAAACCTATTATCCTATAGCTCACAAACAACTCAATAGTCAAACCTGATTGAATGGTAGAAGATTTAGTGGCAACACTAGATTCTTGGGAGTATCCTACAGATTTCATGATTTTGTCTCCTAAAGCCACACTAGGATGATACCCCATCATTCTAGGTCAGCCTTGGTTAGAAACTACAACTACATATATATGATGCCTATTTGGAGATATGACTATTTTAGATGGTCTAGCTTCCAAAAAATTAGCTTTGTATCCTCCTGCACAACCTCAACCTGAATTAGTAACCCTTGTCTGGCCTGATTTGGGAGAAAAAAATGAGAAGATTAATTTAATGGCTCCGTTAATGATGTTAGGAAGAGATCCCTTTTTGTAGCTTCAAGATAAGGATGACATACTTAGAAATATTATTCAAAACAACTATGGAAATGAGGAGAAATCCTTTGAATGTTCCTTTAACCAACAGTGTTCCTTACAACCAAATCTTCCTAATTCTAGTTCATCAAACTTTCTTGAAACCAAATAAATTTTCTCCCCCATGAAATCCAGATGCCATCTTTCACAGAAGCCTCTATGATAGATTTGACCAATCAGATAGAAGTATCCCTAGTTCATTGTTTAAATATCAACATTAAACTCAATCTACAACAACAATCATCCTTAACCAAATTGTTCTAAGAACATAATAAGGTCTTTTCTTGGGACTATGGGGACATGAAAGGATTGGACCCTACGTTGTGAACTCATAGGATTTACATTAAGAAAGATACTATGCCTATTAGACAAGCTCAAAGGATAGTGAATCCTACCTTAAGGTAAATAGTGAAGGATGAGTTGCAAAAGTTGTTAAATGTTGCTTTCATTTACCCTATATCTAAAAGCCAATGGATATAACCTATAGTCATTGTTCCAAATAAAGGGGGTTAATGGAGAGTTTGTGTAGATTTTAGGGAGTTAAACACTACTACCAAGAAAGATCACTTTCCATTGTTATTTATAGATCAAGTCTTAGATTCATTAGCTGGGAAGAAGTACTTTTAATTTCTGGACAATTTTAGTGGTTATAATCAAATCAGGATTTACCCTGAAGATAAAGAGAAGACCACATTCACTTATCCATGGGGAACATATTCTTACTATGTTCTACCATTTGGCCTTTGCAATGCACCAACAGCTTTTCAAAGAGTAGTCATTAGTACATTCTTTGACATTTATCATGACTGTATGGAGATTTACATGGATGACTTTACTACCTATGGAACTACATTTGAAGAGGCCTTAACCAATTTAGGCAAAGTGTTGAAGAGACGTAAAGAGCATAACTTATCCCTCAATAGTGAAAAATTATTCATGATGATGCAAGAAGGCATAGTGTTGGGCCCCTATGTTCCAGAGACTAGAATTCAAGTTGATCTTTCTAAGATTGAGGTTATCCTTAATCTTCCTATCCCTACAAATAAAAAGGATGTTAGAAGCTACTTAGGTCATGTTGGATAGTATAGAAGGTTTATAAAGGATTTTAGCAAAATGGTAGGACCACTGCATTCCTTGTTAACAAAAATTTCAACCTTTAAATGGACAAAATCCTACGAAGAAGCTTTCCTACAACTTAAGTTAGTCCTAACACAAGCACCAATACTAACATGACCTAATTGGTCACTACCTTTTCACATACATAAAAATGCATTAGATTATTTTATAGGAGCATTTTTAGGAAAAAAGGATAGAGACATTGAGAATGTCATTTACTTTATTAGCAAGAATCTCCAAGGTTTTGAGTCGAATTACACTATTATTGAGAAAGAATTGTTAGTAGTCACCTATGCACTCAAAAAGTTCTGACACTATATCATAGGGTATTAGATATTTGTCCATACAAATCATGCAGCAATAAAGTACTTGGTAAACAAACCTGCAATGACAAGAAGCTTAGTAAGATGGCTATTACTAATGCAAGAATTTGAGGGTAAAAGCACAATCAGGTGTCACCTTTTAGGCTAACTTATTAGCACAACTGAATTTTAGTATTTTTAACTAAAAATTAATTTTGGTAAAACTTATGGTCTAGCTAGATTCATTCTAGCTAATTTAGATAAGTGCTTTAACTTTTCCAATTGGAAATATCTATTAAATGCATGTTTTATACCACTTTGGGTCCAATTACCATAAAAATAAAATTATTTCAGAAAAGTGGCATTTCAATAACTCCTAATATTTTTAATGATTTTTTTTTAAAATAAAAAAATACCCTTTTGTAGAGATCAGAGTCAGGAATATCCTCATATATATTTTATATTATTTTAATTAGACATAGTTTATTGTAATTAAAAAATATTGCAAGTAGGTATTTTAACAGTCAAGGAAATGTTGATTTAGAGAAAGAAAAAAATATTAAATAATATTAAATAAATTTGAAAAACATATGGTGCACTAGAGGAGAGAGTCATCTTCAAGAATATATATTTCTTTTTTTGATTGGGATAGATTTGTTATGAAAAATATGTTGCGAGATGAAAACTGTCGATTTCAGTGATTTGAAATTTGAATTGTTATAAAAGATAAAATATAGGTCAGAAACCAATTTTTATTTCTTCATGCACTAGCTATATATGTCATCTATGACATTTTTAAATTAGGGGAAAAATGTTTATTTACATATAATGTTTTGGTAGGAACTAGACCCCTAATTTTTAGCATTTTTCAGCAACTAAAAACTTATTTTTAAATTTTTAAAAAACATATCAATTATTATTCAAAAAAATTATTAAAAATATTAATCATAAAATTCATCCATTTTATCACATTTAATTAGTTTACATCATCTTCAAATTCCAAACATAAATGTCATTTTTATACTATTGAAGTTGAACATCTTTGATTTTGTTAGCCTTTTCCTTTGTAAAAGGGTGACAACTTATTGTGCTTTTACCCTTGACCTAACAATCATAGGTAAGCCAAGAAAATAAAATGTAGTAGTAGATTTCTTATCTAGGCTTCAAATAGATGATAAATCAAAAATTATTGATGATAGTTTTCCTAATGAACATTTTTTTTCTATAGCTTCTCAATCACCTTGGTTTGCAGACATTGCCAATTACCTTGTTGCAAACAAGTTTTCTTCCTAATTTTCACCAAAGGAAAAGAGATTGCTGGTTGAGAAAAATTTTAACTTTTCTTAGATAAAAAACTTCTTATTTTATACATGACCAAATTAGATTGGAGATGTGCAAGGGAAGATGAAACTTATGATATATTACATGCATGCCATGATGGTCCATGTGGTGGCCACTTTGTAGCAAAGAGGACAACAATGAAGATTCTGACTATAAGGTACTATTGGCCAACCTTACATAAAGATACATCCAATTATACAAGGAAATGTGATAGATGTCAATGGATGGGATGACCTACTATGTCTGATGAGATGCCCTTATTTACTCAAGTTTTAGTTACACCATTTGACAAATGGAGCATGGATTTTGTTGGACCCATAGATCTACCTGTTGGAAAGAGTTAATCCTTAATGTATGGTATGTTACCATTGATGGTAGATGGTGCAGGAGCACCTAGGGTGGAAAGCCCTTCATTATTCTATTTTTCTTCTTTCCTAGTTGTTTAAGTTGATTAGGAAATATTACAAATATTTTGATGTGATTAGGGTTGTTAGGTTAAGATTTGGAGGCCTTTTGTTCATCCACTGCTTTGTAATGTCCAAAGGTCAATATGAGTCAAAAGGTGGAATGAACCCTCTAGATGTTTAGGAGGTCAATTTTGGAGTGTTTTGAGTCTTAAAAAGTGGATTTAGGGTTTAGATGAGATATCCATGGTGGAAAAAATAAATAAAATCAATTTGGTTAAGAGATGTGAAAAGTTGCTCAAAGCAACTTTGCAACTATGCAACTTTTCAAAAATTGCTCGACAACTTTGTCCAAAAGTTGGCTTTTGACCTAAATGGTGAAATGGGTCAGTTGGAGTGGTTGTTTGGAAGAAGAGAAGACTATTTAAGAACCTCCATGGTGATATCACAAGGTTGGATGACTTTTAGGTTGTTTATATTTTGATTGTGAAGTTGCAGACAGTGATAATAACTGCTTCAAGGCGTTTTGAATTGAATACATTTGCATATGGTATAGCTTGGTTGGATTTTCAATGTAACTAGTTTCTCATGATATTATAAAAACTCTATGTGTAGATAGTTTGTTAAGAAGTTTCTATTTTGTATCTTCTAGTTAATTTTCTTTAAGATTGTAGTTCACTGGTCTAGTCTAGACTGTACATAGAAAATGGCCTCTCAAGCTTCTTAGATCCATGAAAAACAAAATGGACCTAGATGGAATGCTAGAGGGGTCAGTGTACATAAATTTCCTTTTTGTTTTAGGAGTTGAAGTGATAGGAATGAATTTTGAGCTCTTTCCCTAGGCGAGCTTGGACATAGCCCAGCTAGGGAAATAGAGTAATAGAGACCAAGAAATTGCAAGGTTGGATTGGTAGAAGAATTCAAAGGGTTGGAGAATGTTGAATCATTGAAGAAAAAACCCTCCAAGAAGTGGTATCACTTGGTGATTAGTTTTCATTGTCTCATGATGACAAAATGAGAGTAAAGATCAATTAGCCCTATTTTTAAGGACTGAGTCCCTAAAGGTGTAAAAGTATTGTACGAAAGACTTAGAGAATCCTCACCCTAAAAATATTTTATGTTTTAAAAAAGGGTATTTGGATCCTAAATTATTTTTGGGGGTCCTTAACCAAAATTATGAGGAAATCCATATTTTATACCTGGACAGGGCTACAAGGAGCAACTAGGCCTGATTCCTAGATTTTAGGAACTCGATGGGAAGGAGGTTGAAGAAGGGTTCCAAACCTTTAAGTTAGATGGTATATGACCTAAAGTGATTGAAATTCAACCCTACAATCCATTGTGAGCATGTTGGCATAGGTTGGTAGAAAACACTATGTGGAGTTCAGTGAGCATTGAAGTACCTTGCTGATAGGGTGGATCTTGGTTAGAGGGGTAAAGATATTAGTGACTTTCCCTTAGGATTAGGGTTAGAGAAGTCCCTAAATAGGTCTATTGAAGAGGCCTTAAGTGTGAGTCAAGTTGACTCAAAGTTAAGAACCACCACTCCTATAAGATTGGTATCAGAGCCTAAAGATTTAGCTTTGTGCAGTTTGGATGTTGGTTTCACCAGAATCACTGGATTCAAGAAAGATGGTGACTACTGTTGAGTTGGAAAAAGATCTTGAAGAATAGAGAGAGGAGAATAGACTCCTAAAGAAATAGTTGGCAGAGATGGCAACTAAGTTAGAAGAAGTGCAACTCCAGATAACTGGAGTGAGTGAGTTGATGAAAGAAAATAAAGAGAAAGGTGAGCTAGTGGCAGAGGAATATGTAGTGCTAGAGTCTGACCCTGTACTCCAAGAAGAACCATTCTTAAAATATTTGAAAGAAATGTGTGGTAATACATTGGAAGGTGTTCCTCTATTCAGTGTCAAGATGGAACCAGAAGTGGTCATGGAATGGATAGAAGGATTTGAGAATCACTTTGAGTGTGATAGTGTAATCAAAGCCCAAAAAGTAAGAGTAGGAAAGACAAGGTTGAGAGGAACGAATCTCACTTGGTGGAAATTTTTCCAAGATGAAAGAATCAAGGAAGGGAAGAATCCTATAACCAGTTGGAAGGGCATGGTGGCCAATAGAAGGGAGGCTTTTCTACCATATGACTATGAGGTAGAGTTGCACAAGAAGAGGAAAAATTTAAGACAAAAAGACCTTGAGGTAAGAATCTACATAGAGGAGTTTCACAAGGTTTGTTTGAGGTCACATGTGATGGAAGAGGAGAGTTTGAAGGTGGCTAGGCACCTTAATGGGTTGAGGTGGAATATAAAAGAGGAAATTAGTCTCCTAAGTCCTAAGACTGTACACCAATGCTATTAGTTATCCCTAAAGGTGGAAGAGAAGCTTAAAAAGAAACATGACTCAAGCAGTAGGGATAGAGGTAGAGGAAATGATGGTAGAAGTTAGAAAGTAGGATTTGGAGGAAGGAACTTGGAAGAAAGAACACAAGGTGAGTCCAAGCTCATAGAGAACCAAGGGGAATAAAGAAAGAGTAGAGGGGGCTACAACATAGGAAGAGGCCTTAATAACAACTCAAGGGGAAGATCCAATAGTCAGGGAAGAGGATCTTATTTCTCATCTATGAAATGCTATAACTATCACCAATATGGACACCCTACATACAGGTGTCTAGAAAATAGTTCATCATCTCAAGGAGGAGAGAAGAGGGTAAATTTTGTGCAAGAAGAATCTTCAAGTAGCAAACAATAGAGGTGGCATTGGATTCAGAAATAGGGGAGAACTTGATGATTAGGAGAACACTCATAAAAGATCCCATCAAAGAGGAACCAAGTCAGAGAAGGTCCTTGTTCAGAGTAAAATGCAATATTCTAGGTAAAGTTTGTAAAGTTATCATAGATTTTGGTTCTACTGATAACATCATTTCCATGGAAGCAATAGAAAAGCTTAAATTGAAAATAATCCCTCATACTAACCCTTACAAAGTTACATGGTTGAATAAAGATCAACATGTGCTATTTAATGAGAAATCTTGGGTAGATTTCTCTATAGGGAGATACAAGGACAAGGTCTTGTGTGATATCTTACCCATGGATGCTTGCCATCTTTTGTTGGGAAGACCTTGGTAGTTTGATAGAGTTTCCTTACATGATGGGGCCAAGGACTCATATACCTTCAAGAATGATGGGGTGACCTTCAAGATTCAGTCAATCTTATAAGAAGGTGAAGTGAAGAAAGGAGGTCCTAATATACTCTTAGTGGGAGAGAAGGAGTTTGTGAAGACACTAGAAGAAGAAGATGGAGTAGGATTTTCCTTAGTATTGAAGCCTAAGGATGAAAGGGTAGACAAGAAAGAAGAACTACCTTTAGAGGTACAAGATTTATTACAGAAGTAAAAGGATATTATTAGTGATGGTCAACCATCTACCCTAACCCCCAGAGAGATTCATTAGTCATCAAATTGACCTTATAACAGGAGCCTCACTCCCTAATAAAGGAGCCTATAAGATGACCCCACAACAAAAATTTTAAATTTCTAAATAAATCCAAGATTATTTTGACCAAGGCTTGATTAGAAAGAGAATAAGCCCATGTGGAGTTCCCACGGTCTTAGCCCCAAAGAAAGGTTCTACTTGGAGACTTTGTATAGACTCTAGGGCCATAAATAGGATTACCATGAGGTATAGGTTTCCTATCCCTAGGATTGAAGACCTCATGGATTGCTTAGGAGGGGAAAAGTATTTTTCAAAGATATACCTTAAAAGTGGATACCACCAAATAAGGATCAAGAAGGGAGATGAGTGGAAGACAAATTTTAAGACCATTGAAGGACTCTATGAGTGGCTTGTTATGCCATTTGGGCTATCTAATTCTCCAAGAACCTTTATGAGACTAATGAATGAAGTGTTGAAATACTTGATAGGGAAATAGGTTGTTGTGTACCTAGATGACATCTTTGTGTTTAGTAAAACAAGGGAGGATAATCTCAAGTATCTATAAATGGTAATGCAAAGGTTGCACGAGGAGAAGTTGACAATCAACTTGGAAAAGACTGAGTTCTTAAAGCAAGAGTTTGTGTAGCTAGGCTTTGTGATCTCTGAAGGGAATTTGAAGATGGACACAAGAAAGGTGGAAGAAATATTGAAATGGCCCACACCTAAGTCTACCACAGAGGTTAGAATTTTTCATGGCCTAGCCCAATTTTATAGAAAGTTTATTAGGCAATTCGGTGAAATATGTGCACCTATTTTGGATACCATCGAGGGAGGTATGAAGACCAAATTTTAGTGGAATGAGAAAGATGAAAAGGGGTTTGAGACTTTGAAAAGAGAATAGACACTCAACCAATATTGATACTACCTAGTTTTGATAAACTATTTACTGTGGAATGTGATGCCAATCACATAGCCATTGGCATAGTCCTCAGTCAGGAAGGAAGACTAGTGGCCTTTCATAGTGAAAATCTAAGTGATGCAAGGAGAAGGTACTCCTCCTATGACATGGAGTGATATGCACTAGAGAAATCATTAAGGAAATGGGGACATTATCTCCTCCCTAAATAGTTGTGTGTGAGTGATTTACACCTTCCTGAAATTACAAGATTAACTAAGAACAACAAGAATTAGAGCAAAATAATCTAACAAATGCATAATTAATCTATCAACATCTCATGGATCTCTAAAATAAAGTGGTAAATGAGGCTCTCAGCTATGATCCTCACTAGTGACACTCTAAAGATGAGAATTAAGCTATATGATATGCAAATTTAGATCTATTCTATCAAATTCTAGCTCTATTTGATGAACAATCTACTATGATCAAAGAAATTTAAGCTAATTAGCAATGACAAATGATAAGTGAGTGATATGGATGCAAATTGATAGAGCTTTGCTGCAATTCAAAGATATGGAGTGGATGAATTATGCTTCTAAATGCCTTCAATATATAAGATTTTCCCAAGGGTAGGGGGTAGAGTGAGATAACCATGGTTATGCTTGGGTAAGGTCAATTGGCTTTGCTTTGTCCATAAATGCGGGGACAAACATTTAAATGGTTTCAAAAGGCTGGACCATTTCAACAAAAGTGAGTGATTTGTGTCTATTTTGTCTCCTTTTTTGCTTTGTTGAGGGAATTTAGTATTTATTAATTAATTAAAGTAATTAAATTTAGCCATGAAGGGTAAGAGGTTCATTTCGATTTTTGCTTTCAACAACTATGTCATTAATTGAATTTAATCAATTTCGTAGTGTTTTTCCCCTTTTAAAGCTTTATTTAATCATTTAATCATTTAATTGAATTTTCCTTTGATTTGAATTGCCTTTGTTCCATTTATTGATTTTTCATGCTATTTTGATGATTTGATGCACCTTTTGATTGATTTAAGCCTTTGGCCAATTTTTTGTGTCTACAAATGCCCCTCTTTGAGTCGATGTGCGAAGAACACCGATTCAAAGATTCCCTTAGTATGATGATCTGATTCTGTTCTGGTTCTGTGATTCCTTGATTCCTCTGATAGTTCTGATTGATGTACTTCCTGATATGATTCTGATGCCTCTGATATGATATGGGTCCTGGGTTCACTGATAAAGGTCCTGGATTGATTGATAAAGGTCCTGGGTTGATTGATAAAGGTCCTGGGTTGATTGATTGTTGATATGTTGATAGGTTTGATATGATATGGTAAACTGATCTGATACTGATTTGCCTCCTGATATGATACTGATATGATATGATACTTGATATGATATGCCCCATTGATAAATGTTTTTGATGTGATGCCAATTTGATACTCTGATGCCCCCTCAGAAATAAAACATATTGATTCCTTGATTTGAAAGATTTTAATTGATTGGTCCAATATGTTTTCATTTCTGAAAAAAATATTAATGATATGCCATGACTCACAAATTTGCATATCCAAGATAGATAGGTCTGTTTGTAGTTAAGCGAAACAAGTGATTATAACAGGATAATGGTACCAATGAATGTGATTTGTCAATCTTATAGGATAGTTCTGATAGGATAAATCAATCAGTGTGAAAACCGATATGATTTGATACTGCTGCTTCATTCTCAGGACACAGAGACACGAACGATGGTACTGGGTGTGATTGCTTGATACTTTGATAGGATTGATTGACGTAAGATGACTCACTGATATAAAATACTGATATGATTCCCTTGATTTTTGAAACAGGCACATTTCCGTAAATGATATATATATACAGACCTTAGCTTCTTGGATATTTGGACTTAAGTCATGAGTCTGACCCAGCTAGAGTACATGTTATTGAGATGATTGATTATGGAGCTCTTTCAGTTTGTTGATATTGTATCATGATATTTCAGTTATTGATCAGGACTTGGATGTATCACTTTGATGACATTGTATCTTTGATTAGACAAAGTTCATGGATCTTTGATATTATGGACACTTATGATTTATGGACTTTCCTTGATTCTTGATTGAATGACCCATTTTATGATTGATCAAGATTTCAATTGAATGAACCCCCTTTTCCCTTGGAAAAATACTGCAAAAAAATGCACATGCAATTAATCTAACATGATAATGCAATTAACCTTCCATGATAATGCAATGCAATGCAGCTAAGTGTCACTAGCTTTTAGCAAATAAATGCCTTGAGGATAAATTTTCATCATTGAGCATTTTGGGACCAGAAAGCAAGTACAATCACCACTGCCCACTGACATGATGATATGAATACCACTTTTTATCGCATTTGGTAACCTCCTTTTTGAACTAGTACAACCCACACTAGTTGAATAAACCAACTATGAGAGTATGAATACCAGTTTCAACGAATTCAATGTTGCATAAACAAGCAAAGGTCAACCTTCCACCCTATATGAAAGTCCTCGATGGTTCTTTGATGACCATGTCATTAGATGAATTCACATAAGTTGTTGGATATCCCTTAAGATAGTCACTCAAAGACAAGAAAAATATCATGTCTCCATCATCGCCAATCTAGTCGAAACATCATCGATTAGCTAAAAAGATGTGATAAAATCAATGTAAGTAAAGATCATCAAAAGAAAGCTTCAAGTGTTTTGCATTGTTTCATGATTTTCAAAAAGTATTTCCAAGTATTCTGATCTTTTTAAAGTGTTTTGTCAATTTTTAATCCCGAATAATAAAGTCAATGAAGGCTCATGGATCAAGTTGTGGTAATTGAATTCTTGGTTAGTGAATAATGATATCCATCAAAGGTTCACGAAAATCTTCTTCTCTCTTCTGAAACTCTGATAATTCCCTCTCTGATGTGACTAAATATTGTACTATTGAATCCTTTTGAAGTTAATGCCTTGCTTCATGTGAATTCATGCATGTTGTTGAAATCCACTGATTAAGATCAAATGCCCCAATTGGATAGAAAAAATGTTGGACTTGGACAAACTTTCAAGATTTTACCGAAGCTCAGTTTATGCAAGATGCAACTCAAAAGCACTTCATGCTGTCCTTTTTACCCACTCTCAAACAAGATCACATTGGTTTGCCCCCAATGTCTTAGCAAGATATAGGACACGAAGGATGGATTTGCAAGCTGATGGATTAGAGATGGAAAGGCTATGATGGAAGAAGTATGCGAATGTGACCCATAGGACTATCTCCTCAAGAGTACCCAAGCTAAGGAAAAAAATGATATAGCAATGTGAAGCATGTTTTTGGATAAGCCATGAAAGTCAATTGTGCAGTGTTAGATAGTGTATAGGATAACGATCTGCTGCCATGAAAAGGAGTGATCCAAAAGAGTGGACATGTCAAGAAGTTTTTGATAACAATTTTTTTTTAAAAGTTCATCTTGATCAAGACCAAGGGTCAATTTGGGTAAGATGTGTATAAGATAACACAATCAAGATAAAGGAGTGATGGAGGCTATGAAGGGATGTTTTGGGATTATGAAAAAGCTGATGGAATAATGGAGGTGAATTTGGGATAAGCAAGATCATGATAGGGTAACATGGATGCAACAAGTACATAAGTTGATGGAAAGGATAACAGATGTTAAGATACTCAATGCTCATGGATGTGTTCAACCTTGTCAAGACGAAGGTGATAGAGGAAACATGGATGAAAGTGAGGTAAATGATAGGAAGATGGAAGATAGAATGGATGAAACTTTGCCCCCAAGTGTAGAGTGCAAGAAGGAAGAATTATGCATGATGCTTGTTTGCCAGGTTTTCATCATGGTACTTGTCTAAGGCACCACAAGAAGTGGTTTTTACCATAAGACAAATTTATTTCTCTTTACTTTTGCTACCAAGGTGCCTATTGCTAGGTTTTCACCAAGGCACTTTTTCTCTTTTTTTTTTTTTTCTTTTTTTCTTTGTTTTTTTTTTTTTTTGTATTTTTCAATATTTTCCCAACATTAGAATCTTTGGACAATGCTCCTCTGAAAGATATGCTATAATAAACCAAGGGTATGACTAGGATGCTCAAAGATATTGATAAGAGGGATGGAAGTATGGAAAGTATGCATTGGAAAATGAATGTGAGGATAAGAAAAAGGTATGTTGAAGATGGAAATGTTGGCAAGATCAACTTTGACACACACTTTGAAGAGTGGTGGAATGATGGAGGAACAATAGATGACGGAGGTAAGGATCTTTTTGAGGTAGTCGATTTTGGGATGTAAGAAGATGAAGGATGTTTGGAAGGAGATGGAATGGAAGCCTTTGGAAGCTTGAATGTCAATTTTGATTCTTCTTTTGTGTGCAAGTCTTTCAACAATGACTTGGGAATCCACATATTCTTTGATTTTTCTTTCTTTTGGAATGCTTTTGAATGCATTTCTTCAATGAGGGATTTAGGAACCCACATTTTATTTTTTTCTTTTTGCTTGGTGGACCTTTGCGGCCTTTTGGATATTTCATTTTTCTTTTCATTCACATGTCGATTAGATGGGACATTGTGATTTTTATGCACATATGGATTCTTGGATTTATGATTTTTATGTTGCACATCAACATTGCTTCCAAAAGACTTAGGAATTGTGGATGAATAGGAATAATATGGATGGTTCATATGGATTGGTGTTTCGACATTCTTCAAGTATGTGTGTCTTCATTGATCTTGATACATGGTAGGGTAAGTGAATGGATAGCTAGGGATGATAGGAACGGTTGATGGGGGAATATATGGACCTAGTATGGATGGAAGGAATGAAGACTTTTGTTTTGGGACATAGGAACCCAAAATGGATTTGGAGGATAGTGGAGGTATGTGGTTGTATTTGAATGGAGGAATATAAGGTGTGAAAGGGATATCAATATCTTTGGAAGGGGCTCCATCGTCAATGTTCTCATCTTTAAGATTTATCTTTATACTAATAGGCTCATGAGTAGCTTTGATAGGAACACATTTGATAGGATCAACTGAAGCTTGAAGGGATTTATTATCTTGCAAGGGATTTGGAAGAATGATGGTTTCTTGAGGTGAACATGGAGGAATATGACAAGGAAATGATGGGATGCTTTGATCTTGACAAGGATCTTTGAATGATGTAGAGATGGTATTTTGCTTTTGATTTTCAATATGCTCATTGGAAGTTATGGAAGGGATATCTTGATCTTGCTCAGGAAGTGGAGAAAATATGGAACTTGGAAGGGTACTTTGTTCTTGGAACGGAAGGATATCATCTTGAAAGACATGAAAGGATGCAAGTGGATCATCACAAGGTTCAAGGGATATGGGACCTTCATCAAATATGGGAGGGGTTTGTATATAATCTTGATCTTGATCTTTATCAATATTTGTTTCTTTTCTTTTTAGATTATCCTCTTGACATGAAGCCACTTCTAAGGACAAGGTAGATGTTTGGATATGTGTGGGGAATGTTTGGAAGAATGGTGTAGGATCCTCTTGAATAGGTATAATAGGCATTGAGGCACATGAAGCTTTGGGTTCTAAGATCTTTGAAGCATGGAAACAATCTGCAGCAAGATGTGAGTTAGCTTGGGTTTCTTTTAGAGGTAGCCCTTGAGGGTAGACATAGACAATGGGAAAAGTATCATCATTAGGCTCATTCTTTGATGGAGGAATTTTGGATAATTGTGGAGCTTTGGGAGATGAAGAAAAAATGAAAGGAATGCTAGTTATGGGAGGGTCTTTGCTAGATAGAGGTTCGGGAGATGGATGAAGGATGAAAGGTGTACAAGTCATCCAGGGAGAAACCTTGTTAGGAGATGGACAAAGGATGAATGGATTACTCTTGCTATATGGAGGTTTTTGAATTAGATCTTGCTTGAGAGCGGTATTTTTCACTCCATATTCTTTATTATCTTGATCACAAATAGGTTGATTATGCAATTTCCTTTGATCCAATATAAGTTTATCACTCTTAAATGCTTCTTTTTGTGAGGAGGATGAAGATATGGATGACCCATCATCATAGAGGAAAGGACAAATTGATCTTAATGATGGCTCTTTAGATAAAGTATCTTTTTTCTTTTCTTCATCCTTTCTTAAAGTTGATGTGTCATAATTATGTGGAAGCTTAGCTCCTGATTGAGCTAAAGTTAGGAAATATGCTTCTTTATCCCAGTCCAAAATTCGTTCCATTATTTCTATAAACACAGGATCTTGGGATGCTCTCACAACATCATCTTTAGACACCTCATCACTTTGAAAAGAATAGCTTGATATTAATAATGGCATTTTATATGATGTATCTCTTTGGTTTTCCTCATTCTTTCTCAAGGTTGACGTGTCATAATTATAAGGAAGTTTAGCTCCTGCTTGAGCTAAAGCTAGAAAATATGTGTCTTTATCCCACTTCAAAAGTAATTCCATTATTTCCAGAAACCTGGGACTTTGGGATGCTTCAACAACATCATCTTCAGACACCTCATCACTTTGATTCCTATAGAGATCTTGATCTTGACTTCGATAATTATGCTCCATAATAGGATTGATTTGTTTCTCAAATAGGATCCTCATTATGGATCAATCCTTCCTTCTTAAATTTCAATCTGATTGGGTTGGTTTGGAACATGTCACAAGTCTTGATCAATTTTTAAGATTTAAAAATTTAATTATATTTTGATCAAGTACTTTGGAACTTCTTGTTTGAAAAGTTGAAGACAATCTCAACACACACATCAATAGTTCACCATATCCCTAGATCACTCTAATGTGTATATTCTCAAATGTTTCCACGGGTTTGATCACAAGAAAGACTTCCAAGCAAGCTACCTAGCACAAATTTGGCTTTTAAATGGCTTTATTAGGTAGTTTTTGCTATTTTTACTGTTTTGTAGTAAGTTTTCCGTTCAAAATAGATCTTAGCCTTTCATCCCCCCAAGTATGTTAAGGGGCTTCCCACACGCACCGAAGCATGATTTTGCGCAATCTGTTAAGACTACTAGAGGAAGTTCGAAAGAGCCAAAATCTTTTTTGTCGTGCACCCCATTAAGGATACACGCGTTTCATTTTATAGTGGGTCAGATTCTCACAGCAAAAGCAAGTGTATCCCACTTTGGGCTGTCCCTCTCACCGGCCCTTTTAAGGCAATCTCGGGAGGCGAGCCCACTAAGTTTTAAACATGTTCATTTGAAAGCATGAAAAGTGGATTTGGTAGAGCAAGTTTGGGAATTTGATTCACTCAAAGAGTGAAGAGAATATCCCTATTGCTTTTCCCTTATCCCAAACACTCACAATCAATTTGGTTCTTTTTCAACCCCGTGACAAAGGGATTCTTAGAATTGAAGTGTTTATTTTTTTCTCTTGATGATTAAACTATGTTTTGAACTTTGAAATGCCACAAGCTAAGGGAATGTGCAAGCTTGATGAGAAAAATACCTCAAACGATGCTAGCAAAGGCTAGGTGCATTTTTAAGTAGTAGATTTTCTCATTTTCTCTCCAAATCCTTCCCTTACCTTAGCAAAACGTTCCCTCCACCAACAAGTTAGTCAACACAAATTCATACAAAGTGAGGGGAAACCAAAATCAAAAAGTTTAAAATGATCAAATTGATTATGCTCTTGATTTATTTTGAACTCAAATATTTGCAAATTAAATCCAAAAGGTGCAAGGTATACTCTAATAGGATGTCCTTTTTTGTTTCTTTTTTGCATGCAAAAAAGAAAAAAAATAAATTTTGAGCACTTTTCTGCGACAGAGCCTGTACCTGAGATAGAAAAACAGACATAGAGTTAAAATTCAGTCATCATTTTAACAATTTGATAAAACATAGAAAATACAGCAACGCGACATTACCAGACTATAGGCGAGATAAAATTTAATAAAGACGTGACTACTTTAACCGCGAGCGTCACCAAAAAGGGCTCAAGCGAGATTAAAATAACCAAGTGTGATATCAAATTTTAGCTAAGCGTGAAATCTTTACCAGACGCGACAACAATAATTACTCTGATACAATATAAATGCTCAATCAGGTGACATTGTCTATGTTGAACGCGAGATCTAATTTAATAAAGATGTGATTACTTTAACCACGAGCGTCACCATAAGGGGCTCAAGCGAGATTAAAATAATCAAGTGCGATATCAAATTATAACAACGCGTGAAATCTTTATTATAAGCGACAAATTAATTCAGAAAGGCGACATTTCATTAATCAAAGGTGACATTTAAAATCATCAAAGTGAGAAATTAAATGAATAAGGCAGAATACTCCCTTTACACCAGGCGTAAAATGATTCCTTGGCCGCGGCTTTTAATTCTGTTGACGTGACATTTAAATGACCAAAGGCATCAACTGCTTGTCCGTGACGTGAGAGTTTGATTTCTGCAGGCGTAATTTCTTTCGCGAGAAGCGTGATTCTGCAGGCTAAAAAGCGTAATCGTTCAGACTCCAGGCGATATTTTAATTTCCGCGCGTGACATCTCTTTACTTTAGGTGTGATTTCTTTACCGGCAGGCGTGATTTCTTTTCTATAACCTGCAAACAGTGAGCAAATTCATGCAATTCTAACCTAAATTTTGCAAATAACATAGAAATTATGATGAATTTGAGGCCTAGAGCCCCACGGTGGGCGCCATTTGTGTGTGAGTGATTTACACCTTGATGAAATTACAAGATTAACTAAGAACAACAAGAATTAGAGCAAAATAATCTAACAAATGCACAATTAATCTATCAACATCTCATGGATCTCTAAAATAAAGTGGTAAATGAGGCTCTCAGCTATGATCCTCACTAGTGACACTCTAAAGATGAGAATTAAGCTATATGATATGCAAATTTAGATCTATTCTATCAAATTCTAGCTCTATTTGATGAACAATCTACTATGATCAAAGCAATTTAAGCTAATTAGCAATGACAAATGATAAGTGAGTGATATCGATGCAAATTGACAGAGCTTTGCTACAATTCAAAGATATGGAGTGGATGAATTATGCTTCTAAATGCCTTCAATATATAAGATTTTCCCAAGGGTAGGGCGTAGAGTGAGATAACCATGGTTATGCTTGGGTAAGGTCAATTGGCTTTGCTTTGTCCATAAATGGGGGGACAAACATTTAAATGGTTTCAAAAGGCTGGACCATTTCAACAAAAGTGAGTGATTTGTGTCCATTTTGTCTCCTTTTTTTGCTTTATTGAGGGAATTTAGTATTTATTAATTAATTAAAGTAATTAAATTTAGCCATGAAGGGTAAGAGGTTCATTTTGATTTTTGCTTTCAACAACTATGTCATTAATTGAATTTAATCAATTTCGTAGTGTTTTTCCCCTTTTCAAGCTTTATTTAATCATTTAATCATTTAATTGAATTTTCCTTTGATTTGAATTGCCTTTGTTCCATTTATTGATTTTTCATGCTATTTTGATGATTTGATGCACCTTTTGATTGATTTAAGCCTTTGGCCAATTTTCCGTGTCTACAATAGTTTTTGGTCTACACTGAAAACCTAGCCTTGAGCTTCCTTAACTCATAGGAGAAACTAAGTCATAAGCATATGACGTGGGTGGAGTACATCAAAGCCTATAAATTCATCATCAAGCACAAAAAGGGACTCCAAAACAAGGTGAAAGATGCATTGAGTAGGATTTTGCTCACAGTCCAAGAAATCTAGTTAAGGAGCACTGGCATAGAGAGTTTTAGAGAGTTGGATCCAGAAGATGAGGACTTTTTAGCAGCTTACAAGGTGTGTAAGGACTTCCAATATCATTTCCATGGTGAGTACTCTGACTATACTATTCAAGTTGGTCTTTTGTTTAGGGGAGGACAACTCTGTGTACCTAGAGGTTCAATGAGAGAGCCTAGTGCAAGAGAAACATAATGGTGCACTAAGTGAACATTTTTGTGTTCACAAGACTTGAGAGTTGGTTAAAAGATATTACTATTGGCCAAAGATGAATAGGGACATCCAAAGGTATGTAGAGACTTTCATAGTATGTCAAAAGGCTAAGGGTACTTCATCTAATGTAGGGTTTTATCAATCCCTCCCAATTCCAAATAGGCCTTTGGAATGCCTCAGTATGGATTTTGTAGTTGGACTTCCTAAGACCAAGAAAGGATTGGATAGTATCTTTGTGATAGTGGATAGGTTTAGTAAGATGTCTCACTTTGTGACATGTAAGACCACCCATGATGCATGCTACATAGAAAATCTCTTCTTTAGAGAGACGGTGAGAATCCATGGTCTAGCTATAAGCATTGTATTAGACATAGACTCAAAGTTTATGAGTCATTTCTGGAAGACCCTATGGAAAAATCTAGACTCTAAGTTTATAAGTCATGTTTGGAAGACCCTATGGAAAAATCTTGGTACAAATCTTTCCTTCATCTTTGCATATCATCCACAAACATATGGATAGACTGAGGTAGTCAACATGAGCTTAGGGAACCTCTTAAGGTGTCTCACCAAATAGTATGGACAAACATGGGATCTGTTACTTTCTCAAGAAGAGTTTGCTTACAATGACACCATCTATAGATCAACAGGTAAGAGCCTCTTTGGAATAGTCTATGGAATTCATCCGAGGGGTATATGTGAACTTAGAGACCTTGAAAGTAATGTAGAGAAGAGTGGTTATGCTAAGGATTTTTCCCATTCTATGAAAGAAGTCCATGACACAGTGAAGAAGGAACTGATAGAGAGTGCTACTCATACCAAGAAAAAGGTAGATGCAAGCAAAAGAGAAGTTCAATTTAAGGTAGAAGATCTGGTTATGGTGCACCTGAATAAGGCAAGGTTACAAAAAGGTGTTCCACATAAGCTTCAAATGAGGAGAATAGGGCCTTGTGCTATTCTAGCCAAGTATGGACCAAAGGCCTATAAAGTTGAACTATCGACAGATAGTGGACTTTCACCAGTCTTTAATGTTGTGGATTTGGTGTCATATAAAAGGCCATATCCAAAAAGATATCAATATCAAACTGAGAATGTAGAAGATATCAAGGCACTCAAGCTAGTAGTCACACCAAGGCCCTAAGTAGAGAAGATTTTGAACTCAAGGGTTTCCAAGAAGACAAGGACCAAGGTATATATGGAACATCTGGTTAAATGGCATGTTAAGGAGGATTCAGAAGCAACTTGGGTCCTGGAAAATCTAAGTGATGCAAGGAGAAGGTACTCCTCCTATGACATGGAGTGATATGCACTAGAGAAAGCATTAAGGAAATGGGGACATTATCTCCTCCCTAAATAGTTTTTGGTCTACACTGAAAACCTAGCCTTGAGCTTCCTTAACTCATAGGAGAAACTAAGTCATAAGCATATGATGTGGGTGGAGTACATCAAAGCCTATAAATTCACCATCAAGCACAAAAAGGGACTCCAAAACAAGGTGAAAGATGCATTGAGTAGGATTTTTCTCACAGTCCAAGAAATCTAGTTAAGGAGCATTGGCATAGAGAGTTTTAGAGAGTTGTATCCAGAAGATGAGGACTTTTTAGCAGCTTACAAGGTGTGTAAGGACTTCCAATATCATTTCCATGGTGAGTACTCTGACTATACTATTCAAGTTTGTCTTTTGTTTAGGGGAGGACAACTCTGTGTACCTAGAGGTTCAATGAGAGAGCCTAGTGCAAGAGAAACATAATGGTGCACTAAGTGAACATTTTGGTGTTCACAAGACCTGAGAGTTCGTTAAAAGATATTACTATTGGCCAAAGATGAATAGGGACATCCAAAGGTATGTAGAGACTTTCATAGTATGTCAAAAGGCTAAGGGTACTTCATCTAATGTAGGGTTTTATCAATCCCTCCCAATTCCAAATAGGCCTTTGGAATGCCTCAGTATGGATTTTGTAGTTGGACTTCCTAAGACCAAGAAAGGATTGGATAGTATCTTTGTGATAGTGGATAGGTTTAGTAAGATGTCTCACTTTGTGACATGTAAGACCACCCATGATGCATGCTACATAGAAAATCTTTTCTTTAGAGAGATGGTGAGAATCCATAGTCTAGCTATAAGCATTGTATTAGACATAGACTCTAAGTTTATGAGTCATTTCTGGAAGACCCTCTGGAAAAATCTAGACTCTAAGTTTATAAGTCATGTTTGGAAGACCCTATGGAAAAATCTTGGTACAAATATTTCCTTCATCTTTGCATATCATCCACAAATAGATGGATAGACTGAGGTAGTCAACATGAGCTTAGGGAACCTCTTAAGGTGTCTCACCAAATAGTATGGACAAACATGGGATCAGTTACTTTCTCAAGAAGAGTTTGCTTACAATGACACCATCTATAAATCAACAGGTAAGAGCCTCTTTGGAATAGTCTATGGAATTCATCCGAGGGGTATATGTGAACTCAGAGACCTTGGAAGTAATGTAGAGAAGAGTGGTTATGCTAAGGATTTTTCCCATTCTATGAAAGAAGTCCATGACACAGTGAAGAAGGAACTAATAGAGAGTGCTACTCATACCAAGAAAAAGGTAGATGCAAGAAAAAGAGAAGTTCAATTTAAGGTAGAAGATCTGGTTATGGTAGACCTAAATAAGGCAAGGTTACAAAAAGGTGTTCCACATAAGCTTCAAATGAGGAGAATAGGCCCTTGTGCTATTCTAGCCAAGTATGGACCAAAGGCCTATAAAGTTGAACTATCGACAAATAGTAGACTTTCACCAGTCTTTAATGTTGTGGATTTGGTGTCATATAAAAGGCCATATCCAAAAAGAGATCAATATCAAACTGAGAATGTAGAAGATATCAAGGCACTCAAGCTAGTAGTCACACCAAGGCCCTAAGCAGAGAAGATTTTGAACTCAAGGGTTTCCAAGAAGACAAGGACCAAGGTATATATGGAACATCTGGTTAAATGACATGTTAAGGAGGATTCAGAAGCAACTTGGGTCCTGGATATAGATTTTCCAAAGTTAGGCATAGATCCTAACTTGATTCCATCAAATCAAGCATAACTTCTTTTTGTTAGGGGAGAATGGTGTAGGAGCACCTAGGGTGAAAAGACCTTCTTTATTTTGTTTGTGTTCTTTCCTAATTGTTTAAGTTGATTAGGAATATTTTGAAGTGATTAGGGTTGTTAGGTTAAGATATGGAGGCCTTTTGTTCATCCACTCCTTTGTAATGTCCAAGAGGTCAATATGAGTCAAAAGGTGGAATGAACCCTCTAGATGTTTAGGAGGTTAATTTTGAAGTGTTTTGAGTCTTAAAAAGTGGATATAGAGTTTAGGTGAGATAGCCATGGTGTAAAAAACAAGTAAAATCAATTTGGTTAAGAGATGTGAAAATTTTCTCAACGCAACTTTGAAAAGTTACTTGACAACTTTGTCCAAAAGTTGGCTTTCGACCTAAATGGTGAAATCGGTCAGCTGGAGCGGTTGTTTGGAAGAAGAGAAGACTATTTAAGAACCTCCACAGTGATATCACAAGGTTGGATGACTTTTAGGTTTTTTAATTGTAAGCCAAAACCGACCCATTTCCAAATATCTTGGACCCCAAAATTCTGATTTTGCACCAAAAATTGTGTTTTTCTTCAATTTCAGGCTTGAGAAGGGTTTGTTATTTTGGATGCCCAATTTCTCTCGTCCTATAAACCCAATCTAAAGTGCATGTTTTCCACTTGTCAACACAACAGATATTATTCTCGAGCTCATTTTTTCTTTCGCCCAAAAACCTCGTGTGTTTGCCACTTGGCAACACGACGGACATTTTTCTTAGGTTCCCTTTTGATCCCGTCTCAAGGTCGCGCTCAAGAACCATGTGTTTTTTGGATGCTTACTTCATTGGTGGTCTAAACCTGGCTTCCTCCTCTCTCACCCTTTTTCATCAGTACGGACGGGATGCTAATTTTACACGTTTGCCACATGTCAGCACGACGGGCATTTTCTTTGGCTCCTTTTTGCCTCTTTCTCAAAACACATGTTCAAGAACCATGAGTCCACTGAGATGTTCATCTTTTGGTGGGTTTAGGCATTGCAGAAAGCTAAACGTGGCTTCTTTAGTTTTTGTCTTTTAGGTCCCACATATCCCTTAATGCCTTGCTCGAAAACTTTAGCTTCAACCTCCATGTTTTCCACTTGGCAACTTTGTGAACATTCTGCTCAGGTTTCCTTTTTCCTTCACCCAAAAACTCAGCTTGTTTTCCACTTGGAAACATGACAAACAATTTGATTTGGATGATTTTAACCTTCGTGCTCAAAACTCTACTCGAGATCCACATGTCTTCTTTCTCTTTCGGTTTCCCACAAAGCTTCAAAAAAACTAGTAAGAATGAGGTACAAATCTTTAATAGAAATTATGAGCATTCTCAGTTTTGATATCACAAAGGACGCCTTGTCAGCAATGTTTATTGAAAAATATAAAATTAAACTAAAGAAACTAAGTCTAACATGCAAAGAAACTAAATCTAACTCTCAATGGGAAGCAAAGAAAGCCCTAAAACTGATCAAAATCCAACTGAGATAAAGGAGAACACTCTTTACTGCACTTCTCAGATCTGCGGAGTTTCGCAGTCCGAAACAACCATCGCAGAGTGAAACTATGAAAACATTGTGGTCTTGAGGGTTTGACCTTTATACGAAATCGACTATAAGGGTCTTGGACATAAGAGATGAAGAAAGCAAAAAAAACAAAGGGGTCCCATTAGGCCAAGTAGCCAAAATGGGGTGTGTGTTGTGGAATCATAATAATTACTAAGAAAGATAGGTCTTGCGAAAGACTTTGGATATTTAAGAAATTATAAATTCTAACTTGGTATGTGATATTAATAGTAGAAGGTCTACTAGTGCATGTATGAATTTATTCCTTAAATAGTAGCGTAATTAGTTGAATAAAAAAAATAGCAAGTCATGATTGCTTTCATAATGAAAGAGACACAATATATGGTTGCTACTCATGCCTCTAGGGATTTTGTCTTACTTTAGAGATTATGTTTAGATGCAAAGTTGATCTAGAGGATATTTTAGTGACCAAATATGAAATTTAGAGTGTCATCTACTTGGAAAAAACCTATATTATATGCAAATATGTTCAACACAATGATTTGTAATGTCATTATTCATTACATCATGGATGAAGAGACAATTTGATCAAGAAGCCAAACATTTCAAATAATATTGTTAGTTTCTTGATAAAGTATGTGAGCATAGATAACTTCATGTGGTGAAGGATTCTTATGGGGATTCTATTGTCAATAGCTAGTCAATTGTAACTAGGTCAAATGATCCCCTTTATAATGTACATAATAAATTGGGAAATCTTGCAAAGGTGTTATATATCTTGTATATTTATTTTATAATTGGATAAAATATTTGTGTAAAGGAGGTTGCATGTGCAACTTAAAAAATATTTAACATGGATTAGGGGTCTTATTTACTAAACAACTGGTCAAGTGGTCTCATTGGGTGAATAATTTAATTATTTGCGAGGTCTACTTTGTTAAAATTAGTATTGTTAAAGTATTTAATATTTTGGTTCACTTGATGCATTCAATATTCTTATTTGGGCAATTAAATATTAGAGGCAAAACGACTAGGACACTTCTAATAAGCTTATTTCTCAATGTTTCTTTATTGTCCACAAATAGAGAGCTTGGAGAGGTGGTTATTCACACCATCTTGTGCTTGATTTTTGCTTAAAAGATCATCTACTAAGTCAATATCCACTCACTTGTATACCTAATAGTTGAGAAAAGGTTACTAATTAGAGGAATTGTGCAACTTTCTTGGTATCCTTAATGTATGATCATTGTTCCAATTGTGCATAAGTATTGGATTAGGGTGTTCAAAATGAATGGTTAGTGGGGCAATTGAGAATATGTATTAGTTATCACCTCAAAGTGACCACTATTTGACCCTTTCATGCATAACCTCTCGTGTTTGTTGTAAATACCTAGAAGTTGAAATAATAGCTATAAGATCTTAAGTCCCATGCAAAGAAAACTAACAAAATTTGTGAAAATGTGACATACCATTTATCAACTTAACACATGTCCCCTATAACAATATCTCACACTCGTGTCTATATCTTATTATAATCTTTCATTCTTAATATTTATTCATATCAGTATTTTAAAATATTACCAAACAATTATCTCTTTTTATTTATTGCCCACAAATAGAAGGCTTGCATAATTATAAAAACTTTCTAATAATTGAATAATATTTTATATTAAAACTTTAGAAATTAAATTTTCCTCAAAATTTTCCCCCAAGATATAACACTCTTACATAAACTTTATCATAATATCTCATTCTTAATGTCTATTCATACCATTATTTTTAGTTATGAGATAACTTATAATACTCTTGTAAAAAACTATTTATATATCCTTCCATTATTTCTTTTCCTCAAAATCCATGTGCCTTCAACTGATTCAACACCATACCCACTTTCAACCCACAAACGGCTGCATTCTCCTTTATCTTTATGACATGAAGAATTTCTTCAGTGCATGGCTTGATTTTACATTTGTTCTCAATTGCACAGATTATAAAGGGAGTATAACTTTTGCTGGAGCAGATCCTGCTGTTAAACACAGAGATATATCTGTGATTGGAGGGACAGGTGATTTTTTGATGGCCAGAGGAATTGCCACCCTTTCTACTGATGCTTATGAGGGTGACGTTTATTTTCGCCTGCGAGTGAATATTACACTCTATGATTGTTACTGAAACGTTCACGTACCTTTGCTTTGCATGCACATGACGTTGTATGTTTGCATGATTTGTGTGCGTTTGAGAAATAATTATTTGGTTTCTTGTCTCTCCAGTCACAAGATTTGGAGATGGTGAATTAGGAGCAGAAGATTATTGATTTTGGGTTTATAATAAGATATGAGGATTGTTTGTTGTAGTATGGTGTGATGGTTAGGTTGTAGTAGTGATGTTCTTGTCGTTAAGGTCTAGATATTGTTGAATGTTTAAATGGGGATGAGATTTTTCATTTGTGACATCAAAGGTTCATAGCTCTAGATCAATAATGTGCAAAAGCGAGCTTTAGTTTGTTCTAACTCTAGGACCTTATAGATTGTTTGGTCTCAAATTCCGTTGGCGTGGTATTATTGAATGTTTAAATAGGAATGAGATTATCGTATGTGATCTCAATGGTTTATGGTTTGGGGTCAAAAGTGTGTAAAAAGAAGCTTTAGTTTGTTCCCACTCTGAGATCTTATAGATTGTTTGGTCTCATCCATATCATTAACAAATTTCATTTCATTTTTTTTTCAATTATTTTGAATGTCCAAATTTATGAGAAATTCAAATTTTAAGATATTATATTTTTTCAGTTTTGTTTTAGGTCTCCCATCCCATAGACTGTTTGATCTTATAGATACCATTAAAAATTTTCATTTTAATTTCTTCAGATTATTTTATATGTACAAATTTATAGAAATTCAATGAATTTTTGAATATTATATATTTGTAATTCGTTCTAATTATTGAATCTCATAGATTTTCGTAAATGTCATTAATAGTTTTTCATTTTTTTAATTATTTTTTAATGTTTTTTCGTCTAAAAAAATCAATGAGTTTTAAAAGATTGGTTTTAATAATACTTATGTATGAATTTTATAAAGTATAAAGTGGACTTAAATAAATTATAAAGTGGACTTATATAAATTATAAAGTGGACTTATATAAATTATAAAGTGGACTATACTTGTATAATTTAATAAATAAATAAAATCTTTGAGACTGTTTATTGGCAGCATTGATGGGACACAACTCTTCCCCTACAAAGTATGGAGTTGTTTGCGAATCTATTGTCTAGAGCTCAATTAATGCACTGACATGGCCTATCTATCTACCTCGTTTGTTTGAAACAAATCAAGACGGTCTTCACTTCTTGTCTCGTGGAATCATTGATGTGTTTACAACACACAAAAAGAGATGTCATGACCTACTTGGATTGTTTATGTTTCATGTAAATGACAAACACAACTTGGTTTGCTTACATATCATGCAAAATTAAGGTCTCAAAATTTAATTTTAAGATTGTTAAATTGAATATTATTATAACATTTATATAATAGAATGAAAAATATATAAAGAGATGAAGATGATTGTGAGATTATATGTACAATTAAATATTGCAAATCAAATTGAATTTTTTCATAACAAAATTTGTGAATTTTGAATGGTTGAGTGATGTTTTAAATGGTTAAGAGAGACATTATAATGACAAAGAAATGTAACAAATAAATCAATAACATTTTGACATGCAAATAATATATAGAAATGAATGTGAAATAGACAAGAAGAATACAAATAATTTCAATTAGACAAGAAAAACAAATACAACTTGAGGATTTTTTTTGGAAAAAATTCATTTCTAAATTTTTGCACAACTTAATGGATTACCAAATAAGCATTGTTATAATACATTTATATAGCTTCCCCATGCAACACTTTAATCGGGTTTACACTCCTAATTCTTTGTTCAAAATTTGACAACATAACCTTAAACAAAACATATTTCATTGTATAAACTTTAATACTATGGGTCTAATAAAATACCACAATATGTATTCTCACAAACCTTGATTATGTGTAGAATCATTCCAAAGTGTACATAATATATCACACAATAATCTTTGACCTCTATTATGCAAGATGGCATAAGCAACTCCCGAGAACTCCCCCATAAACAATAATCACATCTTATGCCCACTAGTAATAGATTACGCCCCTAGAAATACACTACGCAACCCCCTCATCAATGTCTAATTAAACCAATATTTTGATAGTCTTACACAATAATAAAATAATTGCTATGTTTTCACCCCAACATAGGGATCTCATTTTGCCCACTTCATACACACACACACACACACACTTTTATGAAAACTATTACGTTATAATAGATTTTAAGATGTGCAAGGTGAAAAATATAGCTAGTGTAAACAAGCTCCCCCACTTGGTATTCATATTACAAATGTATAAGGCGATCCCAAAAAAAATTTAACCTTCAAGGGTATAACAATACTACAATAATTGACTTCTCTATGCTTATGTACTCGTCAAAGTATTTGCAACATGTACACCAAATGACACTATGTCAACTACAATAGTCCATAAATCAAAGGCAATAAAATGGACTTCAAGAGTAATCAACACAAAGAAAATGGTTGTTAGTGGTTAGGAGATGAATTTCATCCCCAATACTAATATTGTTACATTTCCATCTTCCAATCCTTTGCATGCATATTAGCCCATTGACATGTATGGCTAAAGCATTAAGTCAACTAAAAGTTCAAGTTCCAATTAGAGAAGTATTGATAACACCATAACATAAGGAAAAGATAATACATTATATCTTATTGTTCCTACTATGTTTGATCAACCAAATGAAGTTATAGATGTTCCCAATGATAGAGTCGATAAATTTGATACAAAAAAAATTTGTGAGATATATTTGGACAATGTTTTGCAAGTGACAAGCAAGATACACCTTTGTTGATAAATGGATGGTTGGTGCATAATTCCATTTTAGATTTTAGTGCATCTAGGACTGTGATGCCATTAGAACTTATGAACTATCTAGGGCTGCAAGTTTCATGGTCTTATGAAAAATGTTATGCCATAGATTGTCATAAAATAAATGTGAATGGGTTAGTAAATTATGTTCATGTATATCTAGGTGCATATCAAGGTAAACAGAAAATCAATGAAAATTATCATAGTGAATTATCTAGCTAAATGGGGTATGTTATTGTCTATAAAATGGCTAGCTTCAATTGGTGGTAGTATTCAAATGAATATGCCTTAAGCTACCATACCGTTGTGTGTAAAATAGGTCCAATTCTATAATGGTAATAAAATGATGATCCTTGTGGAGAGTCTAAATAAACTAGAGAATCGGGATTGTTCCTTTGATTTGGAGCCTAATTTTTGTATGGGCATTTATGATGATATATTAGATATGAAAGTTCTGTTGCTTTTTGAACATTGACATCAAGGACATGATGAAGTACAAAATATGAATTTTGATTGTGCATGTTCAAGAGAAGGTAATGATGTAGGAATTATGTTATTATCTCTTGTGGGCAAGAACTACAAGCTTCCTTCATATTAAGTTTTGATTATGTACACTAACAATAAATAAGATTATAAGGCTTTCCTTCTATGTTTGAACATGGCTATAAGGAATTCAATTAAACACATCAAGATGCATGGTGATTCATAACTTGTGTTGTCTTAGGTTAGAAGTACATATGTTGCAAATGAAGAGAGGACAAGAATGTATAGGAATGCAATGTGAGATTATGTGGAGGCTTTTGAGAAACATCTAGAATTATTTGTGTAGAAAGAGAAAATAATGTAGTGGCTGATACTCTTTTTGTGTTAGCTACAAGGTTTGATGACTCTTATTCCTTACTTAACTATATGTATGATGTTGAAATCCTTACAAGACCTAACATTATGAATAAGATTTATAATTGGTAGGTCTTCAATGATAATCAAAAAAATTGCATTCGTCATTTTGATAACTAGATAATTGATTAGAAGCTCATGGTAGAGAAGGATGGAGAAGGTAAGGAGAATATATTTGGAAATGAAATTATTTAGTCAAAATAAGAACTATTCAAAGGGTTCTTGTTGATTTATAAAATGATTGACAATGTTGACTACTACAAAGCCAGGGGTAAGGTTATTATTGATGAAGATGCAAATGGTATAAATTTAGGAAATGGGTTAGCTCATAAAAAAATTTGTATTGGTCAAAAGTTAAAGAAAAAGTTATAGAAGAAAATGTTGATTGCATTATTGAAAATGTACATATGAAATGTTTTTCTTGATCTTATGATGAATTGGAGGCTTACAGAGAAGAACTATTCAAATATATCATTCTAGTGGAGCTTGAGACAAAATTGGCACCCAATAAATCCAAATCTTATTTATCAAATGTAGGTGTTGATAAAAGTGAAAGGAGCAGGTACCATTAAACTAATTATGAATTATAAATGAGTAACCTTGTGTTTGAAAAATGGTCAGTGCTCCCCTCGGGATTCGCAACATGGCTTAATCGCCTCATGTGTCTTTTATAAGTCTAGTGGTTGTATCGAGCATTAACAAATTGATCTTTTGGTGCAACAGCAACCAATACTTGTAACAAGTTGTATCAGAGCTTGGTCACAAGTTCGAATCCCCTTGGGTAATGTTGAGGGGGAGATTTTTGGCAAAATGGTCAGCGCTCCCCTCGGGATTCGTGACATGGCTTAACCGCCTCCTGTGTCTTCTATAAGTCTAGTGGTTGTATCGAGTATTAATAGATCGATCTTTTGGTGCAATGACAACCACTACTTGTAACACCTTGTTCCAAATAGAAAAAATAATGAGGATATTAAGTTTTTTGTATATTTCAAAAATACAATCATCAACTACCTCAAAGACAATTATCCACTACCTAGTATGGAACATTTGTTACAATAAGTGATTGGGTTAGAATTGATGCCTATAATGGATGGATTTTTAGGTTACAATCACATCATTATTAAGGATTCAAAACAACAAAAGATATTGCTCACAACAACATGAAAAATCTTTTAATATGTCTACAAGTCATTCATATTGAAGATTTCTAGAGCTAAATCTCAAAGATCTATGGATGTAAATTTTTAGCAATATGTGTTCAATGTTGTCATTAATGTAAAATAACTATTTTCATTTATGTCAACACACAAAAGTAATGGTGTGCTTCTTATTGTGTGGAAGGTGATAGAGGTTTTGGAATGAGTGATCAAATATTATTTTGATGTTTGGTTGTGGTTTGGTGATGATAGTAAGGCAATGTGTGGTGTATCCAGAAGGTGGAACTATAAGGTTGAAATGTGCAGGAAAGAGTATTTGAAGCCCTTATGGGACAATGCTCCACATTCCTTTGCATAAGATGTTTGTGGCTTGCAGTCTTGGTTGTAATGTATATTATCTGTGAGCATTGCACTATTGTGTTTTCAAGTCCCCAACTATTCAAAGGTTGAAGATGCATTTTGTTTATTGCTGACAATAAGGATGACTATTAGGAATGGTTAGGATTAGTTTAGAGAATGCCACAATTGTGGTTTTGGGTTGCAGTTTTGTGGGCCACATGTTCAGATGGTTTGTTTAGTGTTTGAGTTAAGATATCTTATGTTGGTTTTCTCTGCAAGTTAATATATGTTGTTATGTGTTGGACACTTGTCTGTGTTAGTCTCTAGCTAACTCAATAGGTTATCTTAATTGAATTATGATATTTATTAGATAGATATGCTTTGGAGGAAGAGTTAAGAGTTTTTTATAGATCCTTTAATGCTATGTTGAGATCCACATTGAGTTAAGCGCATTGGATAATATTTTTGTGTCAGCTACTTAAAGTGTTTTAATATTTTGATACACATTACACTTAGTGCCAAGATACAAGGATGTTGTGTTGCATGTGCTTCAATTATCTCAACTATGGGAGACATGTTTTGATGTATTTGGGTTCCCTTTATCTCCTAGTGTGTACCACATTGAGTGTAAGTGTTTATGGTGGCTGACCTTGTGTAAATATTGTTTATCTCTACCATTGTCAACCTAGTTGAGGGTTTTGGTCATCGAGTTGATACATATTGGCATGCTTTTGGGTGATAGGATGTATATTGAGTGTGGATTGAATGTGAATTTTATAAGATGTGAATGTGGAAGAGAAGATATGCAAGTACTTAATTTAGACAAAATTTACAGTAGTAATTGATTGTTGGATCCTATATCTTTTAATTTCATCATTTCCTTATGCTCGCTAGAAGAGAGTGAGTCCTTTTGGTAGCTCATATAGTCTTGTATCATGCTATAGGATTGTGCGTCTTATCAAGTCCTTTGAATCTTTCTCTAAGATTTATGCCTTATCCTACAAGTCATTTTCATGAGTAGTGAGCTCCTTGGTCTCTGGCCTAAAACATTGTAATCTATTATTCATATAGTGAGTGTTATTCTCTCTATGGGTTTTGACATATTGGGTTTTCTACGTAAAAAAATAGTTTTCATGCATTTGTGTCATCATTGTAATATATTTTATTGATAGTTAGTTTGATCAAGATAATTGATGAGCATTTCTCATAAATTTTTTTAAAGTTTTGATCAAGAATAATTCACCCCACCTCTTAATATCTTGGTGTGCTGAATAAATATTATTAGAGATATGTTCCTCTTGAAGAATCTTAACCATTTTAGGAACATTAAAGATGGCACATGAGAATGGTCACAAAGTACAAAAGTTTGATATAAAAAATTATACCTTTTGGAAGGAAATGATGCAATCATATTTAGACTCTATGCTATTTGGAGTTTGGGACACGGTGAAGCAAGGATACACTCTTCTTCCTATTACTACTACAAATAAAATCAAGGTGTATCAAAATAATGCAAAGGTTAAAAATATTACTATCATAAGTGGATTGTGTGATTCAAAATTATTGAATATGGGTATGTGCAAGATCATGAGGGGCCAAACTATGCCCTTAAGTGGCAATGAAAAATCAGCAAATCAAGGTTAGTCAACTTGACGTGAAAATTTCAACTAGCTATGAACCTAATATCAAAAAGTTGTAAGAATAGAATCTGTAGAAAATTGAATGTAGTTTCTAAACTACTAGGCCTTTTTTGAGAAAAAGTTAGTATGATTGGTGAAAAGTATAGATTTCAATGCAGCAGTACAAAAATTTCAGGAAAAAAATAAGAAGTAGGTGTATGTATGACCACCTTAATCATAATCAAATGATAATATTTTATTATAAGATTTTATATATAAGTAGTAGACTCATGCCCGGATGTGATGCATATTTTTTTTTAATTTTATTCTAAAAAAAATAATTAATTATGAATTTTCTGCTACAACATTTTCAGAATAAAAAAACTCCCGTGTCTAACCACCTTAACTCATTCAAAACTTTACAAAATTCAAAAAAAAAAAATTTCCTTATAGTAGGCGAAGCATAGAATGTGACGCATTTTTCAGATTTCAAAAATGTTATACCATTTGAAAGTTATAGTCATTTTTCAATCAGTATATAAATCAGCACTTTAGAGGTAGCTCAATTAGAAAATAACTAATAATTACTTACCGAATTCAAAATTTGACAACAATTATATCGATAGAAAGCTAATAATCTCCTTAAGATACCCTTTTCATTTTATCAAATTCGGGTGAAAAAAAAGTCGTTAGCAACATTGTCAAAGTCGGGAACTTAGAGAAACAGGGGAAAAACACATATTTGAAACATTCCAATAGTTGACCATGTAGGTTTGGTGCACAAAGCAATACTGAGCCTAATCGGGCACCCGATATTTTCCGGTACCCAATATTCACCCAAATATGACAGCAAAATTTTGAATTTTCACTTTGCCTCCACTTTCTCCCTCCCATTTCTCCATCCTTCATAAACTATATATTAGTTATATATTAGATATATTAAATATTATATAATATCAATTATATATTAAATGTTATATAATATATATTTTACATTAAATATTATTTAATATATATTAATATTAAAAACTATATATTAGATTATATATTATATATATTAAATATTATATAATATACATGTTACGTTAAATATTATTTAATTATATATTAATATCAAAAACTATATATTAGATTATATATTAAATATTATATAATATACATTTTACATTTTAAATATTATTTAATATGACTCTGAGCATGAGCATGAGTCCCTACAAGGGCATAGTTGTGCCTTTTACAGGCGCCGAAAACCCTAGCTACGTAGAAACAAAGGTTTTGAAGAATAGTTCACTGGAGGCGGATTATAGAAGCAAAGGGCAAGAGAATCACTCTGTTTCCACCGCTTGTGGCTATGAAATGGTATCTTTCCCTGCTTTTTCAACCAGAACGCTAAATTGCAAAGGTTCTCGAAATAGATTCTGGTCACCGGACAATTGTACCACACCTATTGATAATCTGACAGCTCAACAGAGTCATTGGGAGGTTAAACAAGAACAACCGGATGAACCTTTGAACCGGTCGAAGATTATGGAGAGCAGGGAAGGGTTTGGTAAAATGAGCAGTTGTACTAGAAATTATGCAGGTGCCATAGAACTGACCGCATTAATAAATTTAAAGAAGAGATCAACAGTGGCACAACATTATGAGGAAAGCCTTACCATTTTGATGGTGCTGCCCCGATATTATGAAGAATGTCTTGCCGCTTCAATGCCAGCGCCACCTCTATCTCAGACTTTCACCATTGCTTCTCATCAATACTCTAAGATATGGCAGGGATTGCGGGCTTTTGCACAGCATAGTCCATCATAAATTCTCTATAAATCATCATGCGTTACAGTATTCTGTGTGTTTCTAAATGACTTACTTGAAGAATTTAATTTTTATCGTAATTTTGGATCCATGGATTGTCATTTTGCACTCGGAGAGAAGCTACAGATTGCAAGAATTTGATAAATTTGGTTTATCTCATTTTCTTTCTCTACCATTTCTGAGTAATACGATTTTGTTTTTGTCCATCTTAAATGATTTCGCCTGAAGTTAATGAATTTTTTTAGATGATTTTGTCTAAAGTTTTAATGAAATTTCTTCCATGGATGCTAATGAAATCTCTTCCATGAATGCTGATAAGATGTTTAAATTCAGAGTTAATAAATTCTATAGCTTGAATGCTCTTTGTTGTAGAAGGTTATTTTCATGCTTTGTGATTCATGCAATTCCTTAATAGTTTCATTCTTAACAGAATTCATAACTAGATTTTCCATAGCCAATTTTCTTCTTGATCGTTGCAAAATTTTATCCTCCACTGTTCAACATTTTGTAATCAGTTGATATACAATCACATTTTTCTCTTGGGGAATTTTGTGGGCTCGCGATTGAGCTTGTAGATCCATAAAAGGGTTGAAATCTAGATCTGGTGGAAGAGTAGTATTAGCAAGAAGTCATTCATTAACATCTCATTTGGGTCATGGGGACTCCCTAGGGGTCCTAATACACCTTATCACGTGTTAGGACCCCTAAGAAGTCCCCATGACCCCTTTTGACACATTAGAATGCTCAAGTGTGTCTTAAGGGGTCCTAGGACCCCTTAATACACACTTGAGTGTTCTGATGTGTCAAAAGGGGTCCCAAACCCCTTAAGACACACTTGAGCATTCCAATGTGTCAAAAAGGGTCATGGGGACTCCGTAGGGGTCCTAGGATGCCTTATCATGCGTTAGGACCCCTAGGGAGTCCCCATGACCCCTTTTGAAACATTGGAACTCTCAAGTGTGTCTTAAGGGGTCGTAGGACCCCTTAAGACACACTTGAGAGTTCCAATGTTTCAAAAGGGGTCATGGGGACTCCCTAGGGGTCCTAATATAACTTATCACATGTTAGGACCCCTAGGGAGTCCCCATGACCCCTTTTGACACATTGGAATGCTCAAGTGTGTCTTAAGGGGTCTTAGAACCCCTTAAGAGACACTTGAGCATTCTAATGTGTCAAAAGGAGTCATCGGGACTCCCTAGGGGCCCTAGTATGCCTTATCACGTGTTAGGACCCCTAGGGAGTCCCTGTGACCCCTTTTCACACATTGGAATGCTCAAGTGTGTCTTAAGGGGTCCTAAGACCCCTTAAGACACACTTGAGCATTCCAATGTGTCAAAAGGGGTCATGGGGACTCTCTAGGGGTCTAGTATGCCTTATCACGTGTTAGGACCCCTAAGGAGTCCCCATGACCACATTTCACACATTAGAACGCTCAAGTGTGTCTTAAGGGGTCCTAGCTAGGACTCCTTAAGACACACTTGAGCATTCCAGTGTGTCAAAAGGGGTCATGGGGACTCCCTTCAGGTCCTAGTACACCTTATCATGTGTTAGGACACCTAGGAAGTCCCCATGACCCCTTTTGACACATTGGAATGCTCAATTGAGTCTTAAGGGGTCCTATGACCCCTTAACATACACTTGAGTGTTCCAATGTGTCAAAAGAGATCCTATTGACTCCCTAGGGGTCCTACTATGTCTTATCATGCATTAGGACCCCTAGGGACTCCTCGTGACCGCTTTTGACACATTGGAATACTCAAGTGTGTCATAAGAAGTCTTAGGACCCCTTAAGAAACACTTGAGCATTCCAATGTGTCAAAAGAGGTCACGGGGACTCCATAAGGGTCCTAGTATGCCTTATCACATGTTAGAACCCCTAGGGAGTCCCCATGACCCCTTTTGACACATTGCAATGCTCAAGTGTGCCTTAAGGGTTCGTAGGATCCCCTAAGACATACTTGAGCATTCCAATGTGTCAAGTGGGATCACGGGGACTCCCTAGGGGTCCTAGTACACCTTATCATGCATTAGAACCCCTAGGGAGTCCCCATGACCCCTTTAGACACATTGGAATGCTCAAGTGTCTCTTAAGGGGTCCTAATACCCCTTAAGACACACTTGAGCATTCCAATATCTCAAAAAGGGTCATCGAGATTCCCTAGGGGTCCTAGTATGCCTTATCACATGTTAGGACCCATAGGGAGTCCCCATGACCCCTTTTGACACATTGGAATGCTCAAGTGTGTCTTAAGGGGTCCTAGGACCCCTTAAGACACACTTGAGCATTCCAATGTGTCAAAAGGGGTCATGGGGACTCCCTAAGGGTCCTAGTATTCCTTATCACATGTTAGGATACCTAGGGAGTCCTCATGACCCATTTTTGACACAATGGAATGCTCAAGTGTGTCTTAAGGGGTCCTAAGACCCCTTAAGACACACTTGAGCATTCCAATGTGTCAAAAGGGGTCAACGGGACTCCCTAGGGGTCCTAGTATGCCTTATCATGCATTAGGACCCCTAGGGAGTCCCCATGACCCCTTTTGACACATTGGAACATTCAAGTGTGTCTTAAGGGATCCTAAGACCCTTTAAGACACACTTGAGCATTCCAATGTGTCAAAAGGTATCATGGGGAATCCCTTGTGATCCTAGTACACCTTATCACACATTAGGACCCCTAGGGAGTCCCCATGAGCCCTTTTCACACATTGGACTGCTCAGGTGTGTCTTAAGGGGTCCTAAGACCCCTTAAGACACACTTCAGCATTGAAATGTGTCAAAAGGGGTCATGGGGACTCCCTAGGGGTCCTATTATGCCTTATCACATGTTAAGACCCTTAGGGAGTCCCTGTGACCCCTTTTGACACATTGGAACGCTCAAGTGTGTCTTAAGGGGTCTTACCCTAGGGGTCCTAGTATGCCTTATCATGAATTAGGACCCCTAGGGAGTCCCCATTACCCCTTTTAACACATTGGAATGCTCAAGTGTGTCTTATGGGGTCTTAAGACCCCTTAAGACACACTTTAGCGTTCCAATGTGTCAAAAGGGGTCACGGGGACTCCCTAGGGGTCCTAGTATGCTTTATCACACATTAGGACCCCTAGGGAGTCCCCATGAACCCTTTTGACACATTGGAAAGCTCAAGTGTGTCTTAAGGGATCCTAAGACCCCTTACGACACACTAGAGCATTCTAATGTGTCAAAAGGGGTCATCACGACTCCCTAGGGGTCCTAGTATGCCTTATCACATGTTAGGACCCCTAGGGAGTCCCCATAACCCCTTTTGACACATTAGAATGCTCAAGTGTGTCTTAAGGGGTCATAGGACCCATTAAGACACACTTCTGCATTCTAATGTGTCAAAAGGGGTCATGGTGACTCCCTAGGGGTCCTAGTACACCTTATCACGCGTTAGGACCTGTAGGGAGTCCCCATGACCCCTTTTGACACATTGGAATGCTCTAGTGTGTCTTAAGGGGTCCTAAGACCCCTTAAGACACACTTGAGCATTCCAATGAGTCAAAAGGGGTCATCGGGACTCCCTAGGGGTCCTAGTATACCTTATCACATGTTAGGACCCCTACGAAGTCCCCATGACCCCTTTTGACACATTGGAATGCTCAAGTGTGGCTTAAGCAGTCTAAGGACCCCTTAAGACACACATGAGTCTTCAAATGTGTCAAAATGAGTCACGGGGACTCCCTAGGGGTCCTAGTACACCTTATCATGCATTAGGACCCCTATGGAGTCCCGATGACCCCTTTTGACACATTGGAATGCTCAAGTGTCTCTTAAGGGGTCTACGACCTGTTAAGACACACTTGAGCATTCCAATGAGCCAAAAGGGGTCATGGGGACTCCCTATCGGTCCTAGTACACCTTATCACTCGTTAGGACCCCTAGGGAGTCCCCATGACCCCTTTTAACACATTGGAATTCTGAAGTGCGTCTTAACGGGTCCTAAGACCCCTGAACACACACTTGAGCATTCCAATGTGTCAAAAAGGTTCATCGGGACTCCTTAGGGGTCCTAGTACGCCTTATCACATGTTAGGACCCCTAGGGAGTCCCCATGACCCCTTTTGACACATTGGAACACTCAAGTGTGTCTTAAGGGGTTGTAGGACCCCTTAAGACACACTTGAGCATTCAAATGTTTCAAAAGGGGTCATGGGGACTTACTAGGGGTACTAGTATGCCTTATCACGCATTAGGACCCGTAGGGAGTCCCCATGACCCCTTTTGACACATTGGAACACTCAAATGTGTGTTAAGGGGTCGTAGGACCCCTTAACACACACTTGAGTGTTCCAATGTGTCAAAAGGGGTCATGGAGACTCCCTAGGGGTCCTAGTACACTTTATCACGCATTAGGACCCCTAGGGAGTCCCCATGACCCATTTTGACACATTGAAATGCTCAAGTGTGTCTTAAGGTGCCTGAAGACCACTTAAGACACACTTGAGTTTTCCATTGTGTCAAAAGGGGTCATGGGGACTCCCTATGGGTCCTAGTACGCCTTATCAAGCATTAGGACCCCTACGGAGTCCCCATGACCCCTTTTGACACATTGGAATGCTCAAGTGTGTCTTAAGGGGTTGTAGGACCCCTTAAGACACACTTGAGCATTCCAATGTTTCAAAAGGGGTCATGTGGACTCCCTAGGGGTCCTAATACACCCTATCATGCATTAGGACCCCTAGGGAGTCCCCATGACCCCTTTTGACACATTGGAACACTCAAGTATGTGTTAAGGGGTCCTAAGACCCATTAACACACACTTGAGTGTTGCAGTGTGTCAAAAGGGGTCATGGGGACTCCCTAGGGATCCTAGTATGCCTTATCACGTGTTAGGACCCCTAGGGAGTCCCCATGACCCCTTTTGACATATTTTAATGCTCAAGTGGCTCTTAAGGGGTCCTAAGACCCCTTAAGACACACTTGAGTGTTCCAATGTGTCAAAAGGTGTCATCAGGACTCCCTAGGGTTCCTAGGATGCCTCATCATGCGTTAGGACCCCTAGGGACTCCCCATGACCCATTTTGACACATTGGAACATTCAAGTGTGTCTTATGGGGTCTTAGGACCCATTAAGACACACTTGAGTGTTCCAATGTGTCAAAAGGGGTCACAAGGACTCCCTAAGGGTCCTAGTACGCCTTATCATGTGTTAGGACCCCTAGGGAGTCCCGATGACCCCTTTTGACACATTGGAACACTCAAGTGTGTCTAAAGGGGTCCTACGACCCCTTCAGACACACTTGAGCATTCCAATGTGTCAAAAGGGGTCATGTGAACTCCCTAGGGGTCGTAGTATGCCTTATCATGAGTTAGGACCCCTAGGGAGTCCCCATGACCCCTTTTGACACATTGGAACGTTCAAGTGTGTCTTAAGGGGTCCTACGACCCCTTAAGACACACTTGAGCATTTTAATGTGGCAAAAGGGGTCATGGGGACTCCCTAGGGTTTCTAGTATGCCTTATCATGCGTTAGGATCCCTAGGGAGTCCCCATGACCCCTTTTGACACATTCGAATGCTCAAGTGTGTCTTAAGGGGTCCTAAGACCCCTTAAGACACACTTGAGCATTCTAATGTGTCAAAATTGGTCATTGGGACTCCCTAGGGGTCCTAGTACACCTTATCATATGTTAGGACCCCTAGGGAGTCCCCATGACCCCTTTTGACACATTTGAATGCTCAAGTGTGTCTTAAGGGGTCATAGGACACCTTAAGACACACTTGAGCATTCCAATGTTTCAAAAGAGGTCATGGGGACTCCCTGGGGGTCCTACTACACCTTATCACACGTTAGGGCCTAGACTATACATTTTAGATCCTATAATTGTATAGTCTAGATTTGTGCAATAATAACAGATAGACTGCAGTGCCAGTCGACTCCAGGAAACAACTTTCAACCAATGCAGGTTTTTTTAATTACTATCCTCAGTGGTCTGAACATTCAAGACTTGAACCCTGTTCTAAGGACAATAGTGAAGAACGATATAGAAGCACTCATGAACATAAAAGCTAGGTTCTGAGTTTGTTTATTCATTCAGAACTCTCAACTACTTGGAGCACCAAGTTACAAGGTTAGTATACAGACTAGTATACCATTCACTATTCCTTTGGAAATGGAAATTTTGAATAAGGATTTACTGAATAACACAGAGAATTTAATAAAGATGTATGGGAAAGGAATTATAGACCAAGAAGACTCTCGTGTTTTTTAGAGGAAGTTAAAAAAATCCCAGATCAAGATGATAAAGATATTTTCATCTTAAGGGGTCCTAGGACCCCTTAACACATACTTGAGTGTTCCAATGTGTCAAAAGGGGTCATGGGGACTCCCTAGAGGTCCTAGTATGCCTTATCACATGTTAGGACCCCTAGGGAGTCTCCATGACCCCTTTTGACACATTGGAATGCTCAAGTGTGTCTTAAGGGGTTGTAGGACCGCTTAAGACACACTTGAGCATTCCAATGTTTCAAAGGGGGTCATCGAGACTCCCTAGGGGTCCTAGTATGCCTTATCACGAGTTAGGACCCCCAGGGAGTCCCCATGACCCCTTTTGACACACTGGAATGCTCATGTGTGTCTTAAGGGGTCGTAGGACCCCTTAAGACACACATGAGCATTCCAATGTGTCAAAAGGGGTCACCGGGACTCCCTAGGGGTCCTAGTATTCCTTATCATGTGTTAGGTCCCCTAGGGAGTCCCCGTGATCGCTTTTGACACATTGGAATGCTAAAGTGTGTCTTAAGGGATCCTAAGACCCCTTAAAAAACACTTGAGCATTCCAATGTGTCAAAAGGGGTCATCGGGACTCCCTAGGGGTCCTAGTATGCCTTATCATGTGTTAGGACCCCTAGGGAGTCCCCATGACCCATTTTGACACATTGCAATGCTCAAGTGTGTCTTAAGGGGTCTTAGGACCTCTTAAGACACACTTGAGTGATCCAATGTGTCTAAAGGGGTCACAGGGACTCCTTAGGGGTCCTAGTATGCCTTATCATGTGTTAGGACCCCTAGGGAGTCCCCATGACCCCTTTAGACACATTGGAACACTCAAGTGTGTGTTAAGGGGTCCTAGGACCCCTTAACACACACTTGAGTGTTCTAATGTGTCAAAAGGGGTCATGGGGACTCTTTAGGGGTCTTAGTACGCCTTATCATGTGTTAGGACCCCTAGGGAGTCCCCATGACCCCTTTTGACACATTGGAATGCTCAAGTGTGTCTTAAGGGGTCCTACGACCCCTTAAGACACACTTGAGCATTCCAATGTGTCAAAAGGGATCATGGGGACTCCCTATGGGTCCTAGTACTCCTTATCATGTGTTAGGACCCCTAGGGAGTCCTCGTGACCCCTTTTGACATATTAGAATGCTCAAGTGTGTCTTAAGGGTTCTTAGGACCCCTTAAAACACACTTGAGCATTCCAATGTGTCAAAATGGGTCACGGGGACTGCTTAGGACACTTGAGTGTTTCAGTGTGTCAAGATGGGTCATGGGGACTCCCTAGGGGTCCTAGTACACCTTATCATGTGTTAGGACCCCTAGGGAGTCCCCATGACCCCTTTTGACACATTGGAATTCTCAAGTGTGTCTTAAGGGGTCATGGGGACTCCCTAGGGATCCTAGTATGCCTTATCATGCGTTAGGACCCCTAGGGAGTCCCCATGAGCCCTTTTGACACATTGGAATGCTCAAGTGTGTTTTAAGGGGTCTTAGGACCCCTTAAGACACACTTGAGCATTCCAATGTTTCAAAAGGGGTCACGGGGACTCCCTAGGGGTCCTAGTATGCCTTATCACGTGTTAGGACCCCTAGGGAGTCCCCATGACCCCTTTTGACACATTGGAATGCTCAAGTGTGTCTTAAGTGGTCCATACTAGGATCCATAGAAAAAAATTTATGCCAAAAATACATACCGCATTTCTGTATGTAGTACCGTAAGCTTCAACAATCGAGCTGGCTTCCTCTGCTAAGGCATGAAGAACTTCATTAATGTATGCTCGAGGAGGAAGATTATAATTTCCATATTTCTGCAAGAGATTCTCCAAAATTTGTAATATTATATATAATATATTAGTATATGTATTATATATATATATATATATATATATATATATATATATATATATATATATTATATACATGTTAGTATATATAATACATTAGTATATATATAATATACATTATATATATCATATGCCTATTTTCTATATATATATTATATATACATCAATATATGTAAAAGTCCAATTTTTTTCATTTGCTCCCACCCTTTTTTCGTCAACCTGGGAATATTGGGTACCCAATATGGAATCAGATACCCGACTTTTGCCAGGTAATATTTGACCAAAATATTTCCTGTCCCCACAAACTAAACAATCACGGGATTTTATACTTTTTTCACGCGTTGCAAAACAAAAAATGTGATTTTGGGCCCATTGTTTGATTTTTGTCAACTTGTGGTCTCACCATGGGAAGCAGCGGTCGTCGAAAGGCTAAACGCAAGAGGAAGCTGACAGATGATGAAATTCAAGCATATAGGGAAAAAGATAAGGAAAATCACCAAAGAAGGAGAGAAAGTATGTTAAACATTAATCAAGGTGACCTCGTAAATGTAGTTGTAAGTGAAGAGGATGTTCAATTTGAAAATGCATAGATGGAGATTGAAAATGTAGACTTTGGGAATGAAAATGTTGCACAAGAACCACATGAACATTATACATCTCCAAATTATATGTGAAATGAAGTCCCTTGCAATAAAGATAATCAATCTTCAAATTCAGGGCTTTCAAGAACACCTAAATGGTTAATTGAAATTGAGGAGAACATTATGAATAATTGGGAAGGAAAGAGGTCACATAGAACCATTAGGTTGTGGGCTTCAAGACTTTATGATCAATTTTTTTGAAACAAGACATTGGTTGAGAAATGCCAAATTTTTGTGCAGTTGTTAAAGATGCAAAAGATGAGACCTGTGCTTGTGAAATTGAAGATTCATGTGAACAATAAAATGGAGAGAAATGCCATTGTTGTGAATAATCTTTTCAATTCTCTCAATAGCATTGGGAAGACTAGTAGAGAAAAAGACAAGAGAGTTGCTCGCAGGGTTATTACAACCTCCTTAGTAAGTCATTAGTTGAGAAAGGCTCGTTTGATGAGACAAACTTGTGTTAACTTCAATATAGACCATAAAACTTTGGGTAGAGCACTTGCAAGAAGAGAAATACTTGATGATCCACTTCAAATTGATACATGGGCTTATGGTGGGAGACTTCCATGTTTCGATAAGAAGCTAATAGATGTTGTCAAGGATGAAATTCAACAATTTTGGGATGCTAACTCAAGAGTGTCACCAAATGTGAATGATGTCTTGAAGTTGAGAGTTGGAAATCAAGACCACACTCCACATCCTAAACATTATGTGGTGGTAAGTCAAACAATGTTGTATAAAAAATCTTGTGAGACACATCCAACATTGAAAATATCACAAAGGTCTTTTGAATCCATGAAGCCATTTTATTATGTACCCTTTAAGATTCGAAATACATGTTGTTGCAAATATCATGTTGAGTTTTCAATGCATCATGAATTATTATGGTCCATTTGTTCTACTTTTCATACTAATGAAATGCTAGAGGATTGTGGTGCAAGTGGTCTTCCCAAATAATCAAGAGACTTGCTAGATCAATTTTTATGTCATAGAGATGATGGTTGTTTATTTTATAAAAAAGATTGCTTAAATGCCAAGTGCTTAGAATGTGGTGGCTTGTCCAAGTTTAGAACATGTTTTCATGAGGGTTTGGAACACAATTTTGGAAAGACACTCATCCAAAAAAAGGTATATGAAACAGTGAAATATACATTGAAGAGTGGAGGTGGAGGCTCTAGATGTGAGTTAGTTGCAAAAGAATACAATGTTGCTGATTTTATCTCAGATTTCAAGACAAATCTTTTTTACAAGTATGCAAGGCATAGTCACAGGTCTCAATGGTTGGATCAACAATTCAAGACATGTAAGGACACTTTACCCATTGGAACTATTATATCCGTTGTAGACTTTGCGGAGAACTATACATTGCAGCCCCAAAATGAGACTCAAGCTCAATATTACAATTCCATTTAGGTTGCTATTTTTGTACACATCACATATAGACATTCCCCTGATAGCACAAAAGATGAGCGAAAGATAATCAGAGAGTACCATTTTTATATGAGCAATGACAGGTCTCACTCTCATGAGTTTGTTCAACATTGTTTCCAAAACTATTTTGACTTCTTGCAGGAAAATGGTATTGCTATGGATAGGCATCTCATTTGGTCGGATAATTGCATCGGTCAATTTAAGAATGCCAGAATGTTTTATTGGTTGTGTAGAATGCATGTGGAGAGAGGTGTACCTCATATTTGGATTTTTTTTGAGTCAGGGCATGGGAAAGGGGAGCATGACGGAGCAGGTGCATGTGTGAAGAGAGCTCTAGTTAAGGAGCAATTGAGGATTTCAAGTGTTGTACTTCTTGATGCTCGTTCCATTGTTGATTGGTGTACTTTAGCATTGTCATAGGGGGGGACTCTTGATTCTACAGTGCGTAGATTCTTTTGGTTGGTTGAGGAGGGAACTATAGGAGATAGATTGGATTGTCAAATAGTGAAAGACTCTTCAAAAATGCATTCATTCTGAAGCTCCAATAGTAGTACATGGACCATTTGGACACGAGAGTTGGCTTATTTTTGCCCCATGTGTTTTCAGTATGATTGGGATCATTGCGAGTCAAGTGAGTGGGTGGATACATGGGTTCTACAGTATCTGACTCCTTTATCTTTGACACTCTCACTAAGAAATGATGACATGGACACTTCAGTTGACTATGACCATCTTTCAGATCTTCTGAAGCCAAGAGATGTTTTTGCATTGGTTGCACCGTAGGGGAATGATGAGAGGTCAGATTATTGGTTAGCACGTTGTGTACAAGGTAAACAGAAGCTTGTACAACCGATGATAGATGGTGTTGGGTTCACATATCCTACTGCTTCAGTTGTTGGTGCAGGAACATGGCTGCGAACATACATGATTAGAAAGAATGGAGTTCCCGCATTTGAAGACTATGAGAACAAAACTATTCTCATGTATTCACACCTTGTTTTAGCAACAAATGTCAAGTTGTCAAAGCATCAAGGAAGACCAAAGACAAAAGAACTTTGGACTATTACTACTACTGATCATGAAGCACTATTGGAGACCCTGAAGCAAAGAGATGACCCTTCAGGAACACTTGACTAGGTAATAAGTTAGCTTAGTGCATTGTTTTCTAAGTTCGTTAAGCTTAATTTCAATACATTAATTTGACATTTCTTAGATTGTATTTTGAGTCAATAAACTTGGTTTTGTATGTGGATTGTAACTTGTGTAGGAGCACCTATGAAGACGCCTACGGTCACCATGGATCCAATTAGAGATAGAAGGACAAAAGGATCCTTAATGGTTAATTGAGATCTTTTGAAGCCCATAATGGCAATTTGTAACAATCAATTTTATTTAAAAGTTAAATGTCCTAAAACTCTTCATAAAGACTGTATACACCTAAAAATGGCTTCATTAATTAATTAAATATTTATTATTTAATTACTATTGACTTGATAAATTAATTAAATATTTATTATTTAATTAATATTTGTTTTCTCTATTTATTAAGTAAATTATTCAATTTATTTAATAAATTCACTATAGTCTAATTCTATATCCTAAGTCTTCTAAAAAGTCTATTAAAGTGATTTAATTAAATACACAATCACCTAAATATGACTAAATCCCCTAGTCCACTTCATCCACCTAGTCACCTGACACATCACCTTGGCTAAGATAAATAATAATTATTAATTATTTATTCATATTTATCCTCACCCACACATGTCCTATTCTTAAGGGCTATGTGGCCTCATAGGACTTGGTCTCATGACCACTTGTCCTCTCAACAACCAAGTCAAGAGACATTCCCTATTCCTAAGGGGCTTCTCAAGCCACCTCTAAGGGTCAAGGGTGACTCATAGGACACTTGTGCAAAGAGTCCTCATGAGGAAAAGGTCTCTCCCTCTTTCTCTCTCTGGTCTTTGTGAGACACTTGACATGTGTCTTTCCCTTCCACCTTCTTCTCCTCCATGTCAATGTGAGAGGAACATCATCCCTATTCTTTCTCTCACATTCCAACTACATCCCCCTTTCTCTCAACTCCTTCAACCAAGTCAATTTTAGCCCTAAGATCTTCCACCATTCATTCTCAACCGTAGGATTCTGCCACCTAGGCCTAGATCCTCCAAAACTCTATAAAAGGAGCCTCATTTTCCATTTGAAAGCTAATAGGTATTTTTGGAGAACAAACAATCAAGCATCCAAGCAATCAAGCATCGAAGAAATCAAGCATCCAAGCATCCATATTATCATCCCATCATTTGCATTTCATCCACCATATTTGCATAATCAAGTTTTAATTGTGCACTCATTTCATTCAATCTCCACACTTTGGGATCATCTTGAGAAAGAGCTTCATTTGGAAATCTGAGAGCTCAACATCTTCAAGAAATCAAAGCTAGGAGGACAATGGAGACAAGCTGCATTTCTAGGTGAAGGTACATTGTTAATTTGGTTTCATTTGTTATTGCATTCTTCATTGTAGTTTGCTTATTAGATAGATTTATTAACCATTTTATTAGTTAATTCATCATTTAGAATAGTATCCAACTAATTTGCATACATTTTTGGTGCTAGAAGGAGGGCCCATCCGGGCTTTTCACTTTCAGTTTTTAGTTTTCCATGTGCAGGTTTTTCTACATGTTCTTTCTGTGCATTCGTCCACGATTCCTGCACATCTGTTCATTTTCGCTGCGCATCCATTCTCTGGCATAAATTTTTCATTTGTTTTCCTCTCTATTAAAATTGCTGCGCATTTGTCCGCTGTTCCTGCGCATTTATTCATTTTCATTGCGCATAAATAGTAACTATGCATACATTCCACCAGGCTGCGCATTCATTAAATTGTCTCGCACATACATCATTCTTGTGCATACATACATACTTACTGCGCATATATCACACTGTTCTGCGCATTTATTAGTTTCTGTAGAAAAATTCAATTTTCTGTTAGATTTGTTTTTAGCTAACATTTTGATGAGTGTCTATTCATTCTGGTAGTTTTTTTTTAGGCTGTTTTGCAAGACGTAATTTTTGAAGACCCCATTGCTAAAAACATTTTTTTAACAATTTGATTTGCAGATTGCCAAGGGGTTTGCAAAATAGACTATAATCTCGTTTGGGCTTAAAATATGACATGTTTTTGCTTTGTGTGTTTTCCTTAGCATAGATTCACGTGTCTATTATGTTTTTCTTAATAGCATAATTGTAATCCCAAAATTATAACAACATATCCTCTCCCCTCACCATTCGTGGATCTTGGGTGTAAGAAAAATTGTTATAATTTTTAGAGGTGGGTCTTTGGTGGGAAAAGAGGTACTCACCCCAAGGAATGACCCAGCCGGTAACAGGCTAAAGCCAAGCCCTTCCAAACTGGTATATAAAAAATGCTAGTGTGATTAGTCTCACATTAGACAGGTGTGAATTCATTGTGGCAACCAAAATCTCCTCCAGTACCCCAGTGGTGCGTTAAAGTCCTACTTAGTAGAGGTGAAAGCCTTGCTTTGAAAGGATTGGGAGAGCCCCCTTAATTGGTAAAATGACTTGATCACAACCACCTGAATAGATGTCTTTATTAACAATTTTTGTTTAGTGGCCAAAAACCTTCTATCTGCTGGCTCAAGGAGTCACCCAAGCTCGTGAAGACACCCCACATTACTCACGGTTCATAGTAGAGACAGCAGTTCTTTGGGAAGTAATGACCCATTGAATTCGGAACTTGGTGTGCCTGAGAAGTAAGTGCACTGTAAGGAGAAGCCCGTGCCTCCAAGTTCCTAGGCTGTCCGCTGTGGATTTGCATGGCTGGATTTTATTATCCTAGTGGGGATTCAGTAGATATCGTCCTTGCCAACCTTAGGATTGTAAGCGTGTTTGTGCATTCATACTAGATTAAATTAGATCAAAATCATCTTTGTCTTGCGTGTGTGTGTTTATGCATTTTTAATTTGCCAAAAACCAGAAAACATCAGAAAAACTAAAACAAAAAAAATATTTTTACAAAATATTTTAGAATAGTATCCAACTAATTTTTTGCCAAATGATTTTGCTGTTTTGATTTTCCTAATCTTCTGGTGCAATCTTGATTTGGTTATAGCCAGAAAATCCATCCATTAATGATAACATCTCATGCCTAGCTGTTAGGTCAACAATCATATCAATATTTGGCAAAGGGAAGTCATCTTTAGGACAAGCTTTATTTAGATCTCGAAAATCAATACAAATCCTGATAGACTTGTCTAGTTTTGAAACCGGGACAATATTTGATATCCACTCAGCATAATCAATAGCCCGAATGAATCCAACATCTAGGAGCTTTTTCAATTTTGCTTTCACCATTAGAGCAATGTGAGGATGCATTTTGCAGAGCTTCTGCTTAACTGGTTTTACACCTGGTTTGATAGATAAATGATGCATAATGAGATTGGGGTCCAAACTAGGCATATCAGCGTAGGACCAAGCAAAGTTGATTTTTCATTCTCTGAAGAATTTTGCAAAAGCTTCTTTCTCTGATTCTATCAAGGATGCTGCTACCTTGAGGATGCGTGGAGACTCCTCTGTTCCAATATTAAGTGGTACTGTCGGTTCTATAAGAATGGCAGATTGCTCTCGATCTAGATAGTTTGGAAGAGTGTCAATCCTTCCATCGTCAGGTGCCTCAGAGAGGTTTTCACCATCAGATGCATCTTTTCTTTTTACTATTTTTGGATCTAATACTGCCACTGAGTGGTTTTCACCATTAGATCTAATAATTATTTTTATATTTTTATGACTGAAAGGATTGGCACTCTCTCCAAAATAGGCCATGTCATTGAGTTCTATTGGAAATCCTGACTTGTGATCCCCTGGTGGTAAATGATCCCTGATACCAAGATAGTCAATGATTACATCATCATTATGGAAGACATCAAGTTCTGGGTGATCGGGAGAATCCCAATCAATAAGGTCAGGACGGACAAGGGGCATTAGATCATTTGGGTTGGTTTCAAAAGTAGAGATGGTATTGATGGAAAAGTTGTCAAGGTTTATGATAGTATCAGCGAGGTCTATTTCCATACTCTCATCCAAATTATCTGTCACAAGATAACGCTCACTTCGTTCACGATCAACACGAGTAGTATTACGTGGGACTAATCCTAGTGAGTCACTCATTGAACTCTCACCCTCATGGTAATTGTTACTATATTGATGGACAACATCGACTCCTATTTCTTTAGTACCATCAGATAAGGAATCCCATTCATAATCATTAGAATCAGAATCATCATTATCCTCAAGTCTATCAATGATTCTTTGAGCTATCCTTTGTTTTTCTGGATCTACATACATGCCATGCTTTCTGAATTGTAAGGCAGGAGCTTTAGATGTCTCATGAAAAGGTGGCATTTTTGCTTTTCCTTTTGTTTCTTGTGATCCTTCTCCCTTATATCCTAATCTTGTAGTATCTCGTTGATAATTAGGATTTTGCAAAATTGGTTTTATAACACCTTCTCTTTGTAACCCTAGAGGTCCAGCACCTTGATATCCCATCTTTTGTAGCAAAGTATACCCTTTTCCATAGACATCAGGGGATATATAATCATGTTTAATATCATCTTCAACTTCTATGTCCTAAGCCAATAATTTGCATTACGCTCAGCTGCCTCTTTGGATATTGTGCCCCCACTTATAAATGTGTTATAAACAAGTGTGGAAGGGGGTTCTGATTGTTGTTTAGTGATCAAAGACCTACCATATGATTTAGGAGATAAAGGTAACTCAGTGATGCAAAGAGCTTGACCTAAAGTATATTCTCCCATACTTCTTTCTTTGATATCTATCTTGATCCCATCTGATTTAGAAGTTGATGCTATATTACTAGGGTCACCAAGTGTAGTTGTAGAAGATCCAGTACGATTATTGGGAACCAAAGAATCAGAAATCTGCACATTGCTACAATATTGAAAAGGATTGGAATCTCCTTTGACAGTGATCTCCTGACCATTGTGAGGAAATTTTATACATTGATGATAAGTTGATGGCATAGCTTGCATGGAATGAATCCATGGTCTTCCCAAAAGAATATTATAAGCAAGATCCATGTCTAGGACTTGACAAGAGACATCTTTGACAATAGGACCGATTCTAATTGGAAGAACAATAGACCCCTTGGATGATCACTCTTCCTCATCATAGGCTTTTATTGTGATTTTATTTTTTGGATCAACGGCATTTTTAGAAAATCCCAATGCAAGGACCAACTTTAACGTGCAAATATTCAAGCCAGCTCCCCCATCTTTTAATCTTGTGATTCTGGACAAGGACTTCGATGTGTAAAGGAGCATTATGAGGTTGGGTAATGGCTAAATCATCATTTTCAGTAAAGGAAAAATAGTGTGGGGTCGTTAAATGGCCTACCATAGCTTGAAATTGATCAGGATCTAGAGTTGTTGGAACCTGGGTCTCTAAGAGAGCTTTTTCAAGGATGTCTTTGTGAGATGGAGAAAGACGCAAAAGCTCTAAGATGGATATCTGGGCCGGTGTCTTTTTGAGCTGCTCCAAAAGATTGTACTAGTTGGAAGTATTGGGTATGGACTTTGGAACATAAACAGACTTTTTGTGAGTAGTGTTTGGTTTAGACTGGACTCCTTGGAGAGTAACCTTGGCTTGAGCACGAGTAGTAGCATGGATTGGTTGACTCTCTAATTTTCCCTTTATGGTAATAACATTTGCATAATATGCAGAAGGATGATGGTCAGAAATGTTACCAACATATCTATAGGGTGTGTTATTATAATTGGCTTGGTTGTCACCCTTATTGTTGGAAGAACCTCCCTTTTCATGCTCAGGAAGTGGATCTTTGAATGTCGTATGTGATTCATTCGAGACATGTTCATCAACACTAATTTCACCGCTTTTGATTAAGTCTTGGACCACATTTTTAAGTCTTTGACACTCATTATTTATATGTCCTTTTCCTCTGTGGAATTCACAATAATCATTTCCATTCCACCAAGAAGGCTTCACTCTAGGTTCATAATCTTTCGGTTCAGGAAGCGTGATGAGTTTCTTGGTGATTAACTTCTGTAATGTTGATTCGAGAGATTCCCCTAAAGGAGTAAAGTTTCTTTGAGGTGAGATAAAAGGCAATCTTGGTTTAGGTGAATCTTTGGTGGTATTTTGACTTGCCGACTGATTGTTGTATGTAGCTTGAGTAGCGTTGGTCATACTTGTGAGATTTAGAAGAGGTTTTGTTGGTTGGACATTACGATTATCAAAAATTCCGTCATTGACAATGTTTTTGTTTTTATTCCAATATTTCGATTTGTCATTGTTGGAACTGGAGTTATAAGTGTTGGAATTGGAATTTGAGGATCCAACATTGTCTTTGGAATAAAGTTTTATCTCACCTTTTCGGACCATGGCTTCCTCAATCTTGATACCATTTTCTATGAGCTTATTGAAATTTGGTGGACATTGCAATTGTAACCTATAACTCATTTCTGGTGTAAGGTTATGCACAAAAATATCCATCTTTTCTTGTTCAGGAATCGTTCGTGGATATTTAGAAAATAATTGACGCCATCTTTGCAAAAAAGTAAGGAAAGGTTCTCCATTCTTTTGATGTGCATTGCAAAGATCAAGCATAGTGACCTCATGTTTGATGTTATATGAATAATGAGTCACAAATTTGTCAAGAAGCTCATTGAAAGATTTGATGCCCGGGGGAAGTTTGGAGAACCATTCCATGCCTTGTCCTCCTAAACTTCGCGGAAATAGTCGCATAAGATAAGTGTCATTGTGAGTGACTTCAATACAAGCAGCACAAAACTCACGAATATGGTCTTGTGGATCCGAATTCCCTTTGTATTTGTCAAATTTTGGTACCTCAAAATGAGGAGGGAATGGAATCATTGCTAAATTCTTATCAAAAGGATAAGGACATATATCATCCAAAGAATACTTCTTAATTGATGATCCAATTTGAATATCATGAATTTGTTGTTGAAGCATCTGGATTTGTTGTAGGACGGGATCCAAAGATAATGTGTTTCCTTGCGAGTTTTGGGAAACATTACACTGTTGAGTATGTTGAGGATCATTGGATTGCTGATTATTTTGAAAAACATTCTATTGTTGATCACTATGGGACGCATTGGATTATTGATTGATTTGAGAAGCATTGGATTGTTGATTGATTTCCTTTGCTCCATGAGGATCTTGAGAACCTTTAAGGATATCTTGATTTTGTGTAGGAGTTGGTTCTCTAAGATTGGTAACATCAAAATCACTTGGTAACTTAGCTCCTTGTTGAGCAAGCATGAGGAAATACATCTCTTTATCCAAGCCTATAAGTCGTTCCATGACTTGTAAAAATTTAGGATCTTGTGTAGCATCCCTAAGTTCCTCATCAGTAGGTTCGTCATCAAATGTGAGAGGATTAGCTTTCTTAGGAGGCTGTTTGGGCCAAGGATTCTCATCATTGCTATTATTGCCTTCCATTTTGTCTAGGGATTCTAGATTAATACGTTGTTTGAGTTTTTGAGATCGAGTTTGAACCATAAAATAGATGAAATTGATTGCGAAAAAGAAAGATTCTTGATAAAAAGATATGGAGAATGATTGGTAGAAAAGATATGATAAGTATTGAAAATTGGGGTCAAGAAACAATAATCTAAGTAAGCTTGATGGTTAAGGATGATATATACTGATATGATAAGCTCACCAAGATCAAAGTCTGATTGATAAGGTAAATCTTCAACACCACACTAAAAATTTTAAGATTGGAAGAAAGTGATTTGTTGACTCTTGAGGAAGGAATGATGATGAAAAGTGATGAAAGTGGTCAAATTAGAAATCAGAGGTCTATGTAACGTAACTATTTTTCCAGAATCTTGCTGAAGACAAAAATGGGTATTTGAAAAAGTGATTTTGAAAATCCAAAAGCCTGTGAAAATGCTCTATGTTGTAAATGCGCAGCAACAAATGTGCAGGACAGTGTAATATATGCGTAGTAAAATGAAACAAATGTGCAGCAAATTTTGACAGATGTGCACTAATAAATTCAAATGCGCAGTAACTTGAATCATATGTGCAGAAATTTTGAATTTATGCGCAGGTTGTCAAATTTTTGATGATTTTGTTGTTTTGATGATAGGGAATTTTTTTTTTTTTGTTTTAGTTTTTCTGATGTTTTCTGGTTTTTGGGCATGAGATGTTATCATTAATGGATGGATTTTCTGGCTATAACCAAATCAAGATTGCGCCAGAAGATCAGGAAATTACTGCTTTTACTTGTCCGTGGGGTACATACTGCTGGAATGTAATGCCTTTTGGCCTCAAAAATGCTGGAGCAACTTACCAAAGAGCCATGACCATGATCTTCCATGACATGATGCATACCATCATAGAAGATTATGTTGATGACATTTTAGCAAAATCCAAAGACAAATTTGGTCATTTGAGAGTGTTAGATAAAATATTTACCCAGATGGAAAAATATCAGATTCGACTCAATCCAAAGAAATGTGCATTCGGGGTCACATCTGGAAAACTGTTAGGATACATTGTCTCAGCTTAAGGAATCAAAGTAGATCCAGAAAAGGTTAAAGCAATATTGGAGATGGCTTCCCCCACTAACATTAGTCGATCAGCTAAGATCTTTACAGAAGCGTCTTCAATCAATCTGAAGATTTGTTTCTCAATTAGCAGATCACAGTCATCCTTTTCAACATTTGCTACATAAAAACATCTTATTCCAATGGGATGATAAGTGTGAGGAAGCTTTCAATAAAATCAAGCAGTATCTAGCGAATCCTCCAACTCTGATGTCACCAATTCTAGGCAAGCCACTCTTGCTCTACATTTCAGCCACGACAGCCTCACTAGGTGCTCTTCTCACTCAGCAAGATCATGAAGGAAAAGAAAAAGCCATTTACTACATCAGTCGCACTCTAGTGGGATATGAGTTAAACTATTCTCCTATTGAAAGAGCATGTCTGGATATTGTCTTTGCTTCACAAAAGTGGTGACATTACATGTTGTCACATTCTACTCAGCTTATTGCAAAGATTGATCCTTTAAAGTATTTGTTAAGCAAGACTACATTGACAGGCAGGTTGGCTAAGTGGGTCATGCTACTTAGTGAGTTTGATATTGAATATGTAGATAGGAAGGCTATCAAAGGTCAAGTGATCACAGATCAACTAGCCGATGCTCCATTAATAGATGACCAACCTATACACACAGAGTTTCGTGATGCTCATATCTTAGCTTTGTCCACGCAAACATGGAAATTATACTTTGATGGCTCATACACTCAATAGGGTTCAGGAGCTGGTATACTTTTTATCACGCCACAAGGATACACTATTCCGAAATCTTTCAAGTTTTTATTTCCTTGCACTAATAATGTGGTAGAATATGAGGCTTTGCTAATTGGGTTAAAAATGGCTTTACAATGGAATGTATCTGAAATAAATGTCTATGGAGATTCTCAGCTGATTGTTAACCAGGTTAATGATGATTACCAGACAAAAGATGATAAGTTATTGCCATATAAATGTATGGTGGATGACTTTAAAAAGTATTTCTCTATCATCACTTTTGAGCAGATTCCTCGGCATGAAAACAAGGCTGTTGATGCGATGGCAATGATTGCTTCTTTATTTGATATCGAAGATACCAAGGCCTGTTTTGAGTTCTTGGTGGAATCCCTGACTTGTCCTTCATATGATGACCCTGATACGAGTATTATATGTCATCCGATTGGACATGACTCCCCAACCTATGGAAAGATCTATTCTTATCTCAAAGATAACACTTTACCTCCCGACCTATCCCATAATCAAAAATGAACTTTTCTTCACCAAACCTCCTGCTATATTTTAATATCTGATACCCTTTATCGGTGAGGTTTTGACGGTACTCTCCTGCGATGTCTCAAACATGATGAAGCTCAACTTTCCTTACGGGATGTACATGAAGGTATTTGTGGGACACATTCGAGTGGTCCCTCTTTGGCTAAGAAACTCATGCGTATGGGTTATTATTGGCCTACCATGGAAGCAGATTCCTTTCATTTTGCTAGGGCATGCAAGAAATGTCAGATACATGGAAACCTTATCCATGCTCCAGCACAAGAGTTACATCCTTTTACAACTACTTTGCCATTCAGTCAGTGGGGACTCAACCTCATGGGCACTATCAATCCTCCATCTTCCAATGGTCACAAATGGATCCTCACTACCACAGAATACTTCACTAAATGGATTGAGGCCGTTCCATTGATTACCGCCACAGGGAAACAAATATCCATGTTTATCTTAAACTATATCATCTGTAGATATGGTATACCTATGTATCTCATTACTGATCATGGGAAACAGTTCCAAAATCAGGACATGGATGAACTGTGCGCCAAATTCCACATTACCCACAACTATTCCACCATCTACTATCCTCAAGGAAACGGCCAAGCTGAGGCGTCAAATAAAACAATTCTTAAAATCCTACAAAAGACTGTCAATGACGCTGGCCGTGATTGGCATCTTCAACTTAATCTTGCCTTATGGGCTTACCACACCTCCATCCGTACTCCTACTGGAGCCACTCCATACTCCCTTGTTTATGGATCTGAAGCAATCCTGCCCCTCGAGGTCGAGTTGCCTTCACTTCGTGTTACTCTTAAAGATTTAATTCCTGATGAAGAGTATAGAGTTGCACGCTTGACTGAATTGGAACTCCTAGATGAATGCCGTCAGTGCACCTATGATCATTTGAAAGTTTATCAACAGTGTCTATCCCGTCAGTACAACAGCAAGGTAAAGATCAGAGACTTTTAGTTGGGTGACTTAGTCCTTCGAGAAAATCCAAAGAATCAACAACACTGTGAAAAGAAGGGTAATTTTAAACCTAATTGGTTAGGACCTTTTGTGATCACAGCAGTCTATGGTTCTGGAGCTTATCAGTTATCTACACCTGAAGGGGATCCCTTAGATGAGCCTCTTAACAGTATTCATCTCAAGAAGTTTTATCCTTGAAATCCTAATGCAAGGGGCATGTATATAGGCTGTATATATATTCTGTAAATGAAAAATAATAAGAAAAAATACAAAAAAATCACAAAATCAAAAGAAAAATTGCAATAAAAACATATGGTGAAAACTTGGAAACAGGCGTTATATGTGACAAGTTGGCTCCTTTATCTATTAGGCTTCTTTTAGTGTGTCCGTTCATTGTATATATCCACAATAAAATGGTTAGTCAGTCCTCATCCCCGCCATGTATATATCATAATAAAATGACCAGTTCATGCATCATTCCTTGTATTTATCCATAATAAAATCCAATCATAGCTTGATCTTTTGTCAGGGTCTTCATCTTAGTCTTGTTGTGTCTTTCTTCATCCATAATAAGTCAATCCATCACCTAGCTAGGGGCATGTCCTTGACCTAGTTTGGGAAGTGGATCTATGATAGTCGTGACTCTTAGAGGACATAATGGAGTTATTTTCACTAGGCAAGCAGACACAATCAAATGTCCTATTACAATGATATCTTCATGCTGAATCCAAATCTATGATCTATTCTTTGACACGTGACCACTTATCTATATATCTTGACTATACATCATCACTTGAATTGATCAACATGTCCCACATCAATCTTTTTGGCAAAAGAAATGTATATTCATGACAGGCATGTTAGACTGGTTTGTTGTAGATTATGCATTCATATCTGGATTTCATTGTTATCATGTTTCCTATGCTATTCCGGGATATCTTTTGACATGATTTTGAAACTCCCATATGTCATTAATTAGAATAGCCGGGATGGAGCATGGTATTTTCTTTGATTTCTGTTTGAGGGGTATTTTTTGATGAAATCAAAGGATCCAATAATTTGGGGTGTCTGTGTGTAAGTGCCTTCATCCATTTCATAGTATGAACAACATAAACATCATGTTGCTCTGCAAATACTATTTATGGTGATACGCCATCGCATACCTAGACTCCAAATATTTGTTCCTTAATTGAGGGGGAAATATTCCTTGTCTATTACACAAACAAAACTCAGGTCATCTCGGTTCAATTATACCTAGATGCTTGTCAAGTTTGCAATATTAAACTCCATGCAAAAAGTGCTCAGGTCATCCTGGTTTAATTATACCATGATGCTTGCATTTTCTTGCAACATAACGAGCTCAATGATGAAAATCAAAATCTAGTTATTATGAAGTTCTAAGATGTTACACGAAGTTGTGGAGATACTCATTTCATATTTCATTTTTGCATTGCATTATACCATTTCCTAGATTTGCATATCAGTGCTCCTTTTATAGGGATTTATAGGTTACCTTTCTTATTAGGTTATCTATTTTCTTCGTCTATTCTTCTTGTGTCAGATACATTGTTATTTAAGTTGAGGACATTTGGACAAACCACACATATTATGACTTTTTGCATTTAACACTTAAATCATTTAGAGACATAATTTATCTTCATTAGGAGTGTTCATTTATATATAATTTGATCATAAAACATAGCTATCATTTCATCTCATTTTCTTTTATCATGTTATCCGTTACTACATTTACATTATCTTAGATACATTATCATTTATTACATTACATATCATTTGCATTATATCATTTATTTATTATTCATTATCCACATTGTTCATCACAAATATTGCATTGATAGTCACATAGCATTAACAAATTCATTTAAGGCGTGCATTTATGTCACCATCATATGATTATTAACCATTAAGCATCAACAAAATCAAAACATACATATAAATCATTTTGCATTCTAAGACATACATTTTATGCATCTAAAAGTACATCATCACATCCTACATATGTTAGTACGCACATGTATATAAATCATCAAAGTAAAATCATGATAGAACTGCATCACATACAATCCATAAAACAACAAAAATATCTGAATGTCCAATGATATAAATCAATAACAATGTGTCTATAGTCAATGTGTCTGTCAAGTCAAAATATAATAATACAATGAATCATAATGATACAATAAGTATATACAATGATCTCTCACAAATCTATGAACCACTACCTCCAGACTCTGTATGTCACTGTCTACGGGATGCAATGTGGCCCTGTGCTGCTACACTCCCTGATGCTGAGGATCAACCTTGACCTCCTGAACCTGTCGGTGCTCTGGGAGGACGTGATGATACCCCTCCACTGCCAGCTGGTGCCTGTCACTCATATGCTGCTGATCTGATGCCAACTGAGCTCTCTCTATAGCTCCCGATCCACTGATCTCTCAGGACTGCCTATCTGTATGCCTCTCGCCAGTAGGATATCTCCTTCCCAGCATGAATCATGGCTCTCATGATATCCCCATGGGGACCTAGGTCCTCTATCCTCTATAGCTCATCTAGAAGCATTTCTAACTCCCTGAGTCTCTCCATAGTTGAATCTCTCTCTGCCCGCAGTACATCCATCTGTCTGCCCATCCTCTCAATCTATCTCTCCAGACCTGGAACCCAGTCTGCCTCTACCTGGATAACTGCTAGTCAAACTAGCAGTGCATCAATATCAGGCTCCTCCTCTGCCGCATCTCTGTGTAAATAGGGATCCTGTCCCCCAATGTCCATGTCTGCCTGCTCAGCCTGTGCCTGTATATCTGGCATCTCCACATCTGGCTCATCCTGTCTGCCACCCTGAGCCACATCAACCTGAGCCACATCAACCTATGCCTGCCCCTATGCCTGTGCCTGTACTATAGCAACTGGTATCTGTATTGCAGCCACTAGTCTTTGTACCTATGTGACTGGTACCTGTAATGGTGCTCCTACAGCTGGCTGTGCTGGCAGCTGTCTCCGTCCCTGTCCCCTCTGCCTCACTCCACCTCCTCTCATCCATGGGCCAACTCTCCCTCTATCTCCACCACCTCCATCTCCACCTCCATCTCCTCCTCCATCTCCTCCTCTCCCTCATCCCCTCCTATCTCGACCTCACTGCCTCCCCCGATGTCTGTTTGCTGGATCTTTCTTTGGAGGTCTTACTGCTGGATCTGTAATCCGTGGCACAGGATGATCTCTCAAAAATTGCTCTAAATCCACAGTCATCCCAAGGTCAACCATTGTCTATCTCATGGACCATGCCTAGTATGGTGCATCCAAAAACTCCTGCCGCGCAACATCAAATGATGCCATGGGCCCCCAATCCCGTCTCTCCTGATGTGTCCATGCAAACTTGGTCACTCCCTGGGGCATACCCTGTATCCTATCAAACTATCGCAACACCCAGCTAACCAGCTATCTATCAATAATAAAGGGTGTCTTCCCTATCAGCCATCGCACCTCAAAATAAAAACCAAGCTACCGCTCATCATCCCATGGCTCGCACCCTAGGTAGGGTCTCCATGTCACTATGTCTAGTGTGTCAAAAGTGTAGCGCCAAAACTCTAAATGTCCCAATTTTGCCTGAGACAAAACTGAGGAGTACAAATGAATATAGGGCTACCTTGCACCCTAGAACCGAATCGCCAATGGTCTGGTCACTGCAATGTGCTCCCATGCCCAAACATGGAGCAGTGTGACCCCTGCTAATAGAGATGCACTCTCATGGTACACCACCTGATGTAAATCATGGTATAAGTGTGCTAATAAACACACACCCTAAGCAAATCAGGTCCCCTCCATCACCCGCTGTAATGTCCGGCCCCACCCAACTGCAAATCCGTGTGACCTCCGATCAGGGCATACGAATCCCCCAATAGTGCCTGCTAGAACCACTGGAAGCGGGTCATACATGTTGACCATCTCCTCCCAGCTAATCTCCCCATCCTCTATGTCATCATCTCCAAAGATGGCTCTACACTCTGTGACTCCGCCATGTTGATCATACTGCACTAACTCTCCTGTGATGGGAAGCTGGAGGATGCGATATACATCCTCTAGTGTCACTATCATCTCCCCTGTCGAAAGATAGAAAGTACTCGTCTCTAAGTGCCATCTCTCAACTAATGCAGTCATCATGCTCAGATTCACCTGAATCTCGGGCGTGTAAATCACATGGTACAGTCCTGATGCTCCTATCACCAGTCTCTCTATCTCCAATAATGCTGGTCTCAGGTTCTGTATGACGGGATATCTCTCCCGTGACATCAGAACATCTGTGATATCCTCCTATTCAAGTCAACAACAATCAACCTATCAGATTTTGATAAACTGATCTATCAATCTATCTATCCTATCATATCAATTTCAAACATGTTTATCACATGTTTCAATAGATGATTCTATCAATTATCTATTTCAGACTAGCTAACTAGCGAACATGCTACAATGTTTCCAATCTTGATCAAATCGATCACAATCAATCACCAACAGATCAAATCGGCTTATCGACATCAAGTTTGACCTAATTGATTATCTATTATGACCAACTTCTACCACCTAAACATATGCGCAGCATTGAAACATGCATGCGCAACTTTATTTCACCTTTGCGTAGGTTTTTACTGATGCACAGTCTTCATCCACATTTGTGCAACATTTCTAGGCATTTGCGCAGTTTTATACATATGCGCATTTTTAAAAACCATTTGTGCAGCTTTTCCTAACAAATGCGCAACAAGTATCTATGCGCACTTTTATTATATGCTTGTGCAACACTGTTATTCTCCTAGTATGAATGCGCAAATCTCCCTAACGAATGCGCAAAAACTTTGATTTTCTATGCAAACATCCATAGTTGCTACGCATTGATGCGCCGAAATTGTGCATTCATCCTACGCCTAGAAAAAAATAAAATTCCTACTCTAATATATCATTTGATCTACCCTAAACATGTTCTAAATCCAATATAGCATGCATCAAATCATGGAAATACAAAGCAAGATCGAGTCACCTACCGGTTCACCCGAATTGGGTGGTCGCTGGAAGCGTCTGACTCTCTTGAAGCGGTGATCTGACAAGGGGAATGGCATCCTGGCGGCTCTGCTCTTCTCTCTCTCGCGCTCTAATCTCCAAATGACAAGTGTGCACAATGAGCCTATTGTGGACCCCTTGGCGGTATTTATAGCTTGTGGACCCGATGTGCTTGGTGTGTGGACCCTACCTGCCATTTTTCTTCCATTCTACCCCATTTTCATCCATATTTCCTACCGTTCGTTCGTGAGATTGATTGAACAACCCCATACCAAAAAAAAATAAAAATAAAATAAAATAAAATATTTTTACACAATTCAAATAATCTTTTTTGTCAATCAATCTCTCGAGGGGGCATCCATAGGTCGTCTGAGATATTGTCTGGGGCAGGGGCAAAAATACTTGATTTTTCTTTGAAACAATGTGACCAGCACATTATTTCAAAGAGGGGCAAAATGTATACACCTAAAAATGGCTTCATTAATTAATCAAATATTTATTATTTAATTACTATTGACTTGATAAATTAATTAAATATTTATTATTTAATTAATATTTTTTTTCTCTATTTATTAAGTAAATTATTCAATTTATTTAATAAATTCACTATAGTCTAATTCTATATCCTAAGTCTTCTAAAAAGTCTATTAAAGTGATTTAATTAAATACACAATCACCTAAATATGACTAAATCCCCTAGTCCACTTCATCCACCTAGTCACCTGTCACATCACCTTGGCTAAGATAAATAATAATTATTAATTATTTATTCATATTTATCCTCACCCACACACGTCCTATTCTTAAGGGCTATGTGGCCTCATAGGACTTGGTCTCATGACCACTTGTCCTCTCAACAACCAAGTCAAGAGACATTCCCTATTCCTAAGGGGCTTCTCAAGCCACCTCTAAGGGTCAAGGGTGACTCATAGGACACTTGTGCAAAGAGTCCTCATGAGGAAAAGGTCTCTCCCTCTTTCTCTCTCTGGTCTTTGTGAGACACTTGACATGTGTCTTTCCCTTCCACCTTCTTCTCCTCCATGTCAATGTGAGAGGAACATCATCCCTATTCTTTCTCTCACATTCCAACTACATCCCCCTTTCTCTCAACTCCTTCAACCAAGTCAATTTTAGCCCTAGGATCTTCCACCATTCATTCTCAACCGTAGGATTCTACCACCTAGGCCTAGATCCTCCAAAACTCTATAAAAGGAGCCTCATTTTCCATTTGAAAGCTAATATGTATTTTTGGAGAACAAGCAATCAAGCATCCAAGCATCCATATTATCATCCCATCATTTGCATTTCATCCACCATATTTGCATAATCAAGTTTTAATTGTGCACTCATTTCATTCAATCTCCACACTTTGGGATCATCTTGAGAAAGAGCTTCATTTGGAAATCTGAGAGCTCAACATCTTCAAAAAGCCAAAGCTAGGAGGACAATGGAGACAAGCTGCATTTCTAGGTGAAGGTAAATTGTTAATTTGGTTCAATTTGTTATTGCATTCTTCATTGTAGTTTTCTTATTAGATAAATTTATTAACCATTTTATTAGTTAATTCATCATTTAGAATAGTATCGAACTAATTTGCATACAAGGACTTATGACCAAAATCATGTATGGGTGGCCAATAGTGCCAAGAAGGGATCTTACATGTCATATACTTATGTCATTTGCATAGTTTGAATTCTTACATGTTTGATTGTTGTTTCTAATGCTTTAAGGATATTATTTTTTATTATTTCAAACAATATATAAAAGCTAAACCTCAAACATAATAAGCTCCACAGTTCAAATTTCACAAGCTTAATCATGATTAATTTCACAGTTAAAATTTCAAACATACTACTAATAGTCAGTTGAAAGCGGCTCAACAACGTATCTTTCAAATCGGTAGCGATCTTCCATGGCTCATATCTCAAACCTCATGATAGGTATCAACAAATTGTTAGGTACTACAAGATCATGTTTCTAAGGTCTACAATAACCTCTCTCAGTTTTGGGTGATTCAACTTCATTTGCATTTGGCAAGGTGATCTCAGTCGATGCCAAAATTTGTAGTGAGGGTCAGTTGAAAGTGGCTCAATAGCATTTCTTTCAAACCATCTGACTTGACATCGAACCATCTACTCCATCGACTCTGTTTGACCGGGTAAACACTAATGACAACCCTGTTCTACCCACAGAGTCACCGGAACACTTGCGACCACGCTCGACCCAAGTGACCCTAAGGTGCACTAAGCATGATTGGGTAGTGATCTTCTGGGGCTCATATCTCAGACCTCGTGAGAGGTATCGACAAACCATCAAGTGCTATGGGATTTTTTTTTGAGGTCTACAATAACCTCTCTTAGTTTTGGGTGATTCGACTTCATTTGCATTTGGCAAGGCAATCTCAGTCGATGCCAAAACTTGTAGTGAGGGTCAATTGAAAGTGGCTTAGCAGCGTATCTTTCAAACCGTCTGACCTGGCATTGAACCATCTACTCCATTAGCTTTGGTTGGCTGGGTAAATGCCAGTGACAACCCCATTTTTCCCACAGAGTCACCGGAATGCTCGCAACCATGCTCGACCCAAGTGACCCCAAGGTGCACTAAGCACGATTGGGCAGCGATCTTTCAGGGCTTGTATCTCAGACCTCATGAGAGGTATTGACAAACTGTTAGGTGCTACGGGATCATGTTTTTGAGGTCTACAATAATCTCTCTCAGTTTTGGGTGATTCAACTTCATTTGCATTTGGCAAGGTGATCTCAGTCGATGCCAAAACTTGTAGTGAGGGTCAGTTGAAAGTGGCTCAGTAGCGTATCTTTCAAATCATCTGACCTGGCATTGAACCATCTACTCCATCAGCTTTGATTAGTTGGGTAAACACCAGTGACAACCCCATTCTACCCACAGAGTCACTGGAACACTCACGACCACGCTTGACCCAAGTGACCCCAACATGCACTAAGCACGATTGGGTAGCGATCTTTCAGGGCTTGTATCTCAAACCTCGTGAGAGGTATCAAAAAACCATTAGGTGCTATGGGATTTTGTTTTCAAGGTCTACAATAACCTCTCTCAATTTTGGGCGATTCGACTTCGTTTGCATTTGGCAAGGCAATCTTAGTCGATGCCAAAACTTGCAGTGAGGGTTAGTTGAAAGTGGCTCAGCAGCGTATCTTTCAAACTGTCTGACTTGGCATCCAACTGTCTGCTCCATCAGCTTTGGTTGGCATGGTAAACACTAGTGACAACCCCATTCTACCCATAGAGTCATCGGAACGCTCACAACCACGCTCGACCCAAGTGACCCGAAGGTGCACTAAGCATGATTGGGCAGTGATCTTCCGGGGCTCGTATCTCAAACCTCATGAGAGGTATTGAAAAAATATCAGCTACTAAGGGATCATGTTTTCAAGGTCTACAATAACCTCTCTTGATTTTGGGTGATTCAACTTCATTTGCATTTGGCAAGGCAATCTCAATCAATGCCAAAACTTGCAGTGAGAGTTAGTTGAAAGTGGCTTAGCAGCGTATCTTTCAAACCGTTTGACCTGGCATCAAACCATCTACTCCATTAGCTCTGGTTGGCTAGGTAAATGCTAGTGACAACCCTATTCTGCCCACAGAGTCACCAGAACGCTCGCGACCACGCTTGACCCAAGTGACCCCAAGGTGGACTAAGCACAATTGGGCAGCAATCTTCTGGGGCTCATATCTCAAACCTCATGAGAGGTATCAACAAATTTTTAGGTGCTACAAGATCATGTTTTTGAGGTCTACAATAACCTCTCTCAGTTTTGGGTGATTCGACTTTGTTTGCATTTGGCAAGGCAATCTCAGTCGATGCCAAAACTTGCAATGAGGGTCAGTTGAAAGTGGCTCAGCAGCGTATCTTTCAAATTGTCTGACCTAACATCAAACCATCTACTCCATTGGCTCTAGTTGGCTAGATAAACACTATTGAAAACCCCATTCTTCCCACAGAGTCACCGAAACACTCGCGACCACGCTTGACCCAAGTGACCCCAAGGTGCACTAAGCACAATTGGGCAGTGATCTTCTAGGGCTTGTATCTCAGACCTCATGAGAGATATCAACAAACCATTAGGTGTTATGAGATCATATTTTTGAGTTCTACAATAACCTCTCTCAGTTTTGGGTGATTCGACTTCGTTTGCATTTGGCAAGGCGATCTCAGTCGATGCCAAAACTTGCAGTGAGGGTCAATTGAAAGTGGCTTAGCAGCGTATCTTTCAAACCATCTGACCTAGCATTGAACCGCCTACTCCATTAGCTTCGGTTGGTTGGGTAAACACTAGTGACAACCCTATTCTACCCACAGAGTCACCGGAACTCTCGCGACCATGCTCGACCCAAGTGACCCCAAGGTGCACTAAGCACGATTGGGCAATGATCTTCGGGGGCTCATATCTCAAACCTCGTGGGAGGTATCAACAAATTGTTAGGTGCTATGGGATCATGTTTTTGAGGTCTACAATAACCCCTCTTAGTTTTGGGTGATTTGACTTCATTTGCATTTGGTAAGGTGATCTCAGTCGATGCCAAAACTTGCAGTTAGGGTCAGTTGAAAGTGGCTCAGCAGAGTATCTTTCAAACCATCTGACCTGGCATCAAACCATCTTCTCCATTGGCTTTGATTGGACAGGTAAACACCAGTGACAACCTCATTCTGCCTGATGGTGCCTTAATTTTTTACAAAAATTAGGGCCTCCATTTGAAAAATAATGTTGGAGATTTGATAAGGTTGTCATTGATGTCATTGAAGGTTTTTTGGTTGCTCACAGGATATACGAACACATACTATTAAGTGGAGATAAAAACTAAGACAGATAGCAAAGACTATTGAATAAATAGTGTTGACAACTATGCAACTTGGCAATGTTGGAACATTAAGCATCATATCAGCATTCGAATGGAGTGAAGTATACACACCAACAATTAATGATCAAAGTCAACCCAAATAAATTTCATTTCCTCATAGATGTTAACAGCTGTAGCATATTACAAAGATGACAAACATATTATTTGGAAGAATATTACAAGAGGCGGTAAAGTAAAACTCATCATGAATGTCAAGTCAGCAATAATCAACCCATGAAGCAACAACTTCATCAAATGAAGTGAATGCAACATGAGTTAAAGATTGATTAAACATATGCATATGAAGACATTCGAAGGAGCCATGGAGTAATAAAAAATAAATATACACAGTGCCGAGCATAGTTCAAAGGCAGTATTAAAATCATTCAATGAACATTTGAGAGACGATATATTCAAGAGATGTGTTTTTGTAAGTCTGAGGGATATCATGTTGTGCAAGCCATCATATATTATACAAAATGGAAAATTCAATAGTCACATGTCATATCTATCAATGGTAATATCAAAGATTGGAAATGAAGACCATAAGCTTATACGATAATGGAGATTTTTTATAGCATGAAATGAAGGCTCCTGCATACACGATGATATTGAAACATTATTGCCAGCAGTTAAAATTATTATAAGTGCGAACAAAAAGCATTGAAAATGATAATATATGAAATTAGCAATGCAAGTATGAGACTGAATGCGCACACAATGAAAAATAGTGACATAATTGATGGTATAGAATTTGTATACAAAAATTCATAGAAGTGGTAAATGAAACTCTCATATTAGCAGCGATTGAAGTTTTAATTTAGTGATGAAGAGTAGATGGCATGGTTTTTGTTTTGCAGAGAAATGATCTTTAGTATTGGTACTGATGGCCTCATCATCATCTCAGGCATAGGGAAAGTTAAGCACCAGAAATCTAGGAAATCTATAGAAGTTAAACCTCAAACATAATAAGCTCCATGAACAGGGTATTCCAAAGTAAAGAAAAACAAATGTAACTTCAATAAGATATAATTTAAATCATAATGATAATCATAGTCAAGATATAACTTCACCATTCAATTCCATAAACAAGAATAATAAATATGTATATACAAAAGATGATGCAAATATAATATATAAATGAACATGTTCTATATATGTATCAAATGTATCAAAAGTATGTCCATATACAAATATGGCACATGCCATTTCAAAATGTCTACAAAATCAATGTTTTAAGGTGTACAATGTGGCATATATGCCATCTCAAAATGTGCCAAGTGTCATCTCTAAATGACCACAAAACTAAAACTACATCCTATGCTGTAGGGGGATCATCAAAATGTACCCTCTTTGAAGAAGTGTTGGGCTCTGATTGATCTTGCATAAAAAATGAGTTCAAACCAAAGTTAGATTGCTTAATTTATATGATTTGTACATATATATATATAATTCATAATTCAAACACTAATTTAATTAAAATTATAACTGAATACAAATATTTGTACCTGGTCTCTCGATCGCCTACCATGATTAGGTGTCCTAGCATAAGTCTTGGGTAGCGAAGGGACCATGCCAGCAATACCAATTCTGACCTATAAATATATATTTGCAATAATGAGATTAGTAGAGTGGTGCGACATAGATTAATAAATCTACAAAATAGGATGATAGCATAATAAAATTACAAATTTATTGAACTAAAATTAAAACTTACATCTGGTGATCCCTCCTCTAGAATAGTGGGCTGGGTCAACAAAGAAATGAAAGATTCTCGTGGGCCCTCCCTCACAGTCGGAGTAACCTATGAGAGTAAAAAAATTGTCAATTATATATCAATGTACTTCATCATAGCAACCTTGGTTACAAAATACAAATAACAATATGTAAAAGTCTACGTACAATTGGGCTATCACTCCGAATCGAGATGCCTGTAACCCTATGCTGCCGAACCGATGTCGGGACATCATCAATAGCCACACCCTATACAATAAAGTGCAAGTAAAATATTTATTACTACACACAAGTGGAATACATATGCATGCATAATTAATCTTAAACAATTAACTACCTTTCCTTTGTCGAGACCTGATGAACAAATCCCCTCATGCCCCCCACTGACATTAGCTGTAGCCTGCAAGAACACAATAAGATGACAATATATATTATTAAATGTATGAATTTCATTGCTCTAATTGATAGAGATTTAAGCATGTACACCAAATGATATAAAAAAAAACTAATGGGTACATAATTTATAATATACCATATAGTCATCAAGGCCAAATCAAATGGTCAAAAGTGTGGACTCATCCACCTGTCTCACCTCCTCCTCTGTCATCGACTGAACATAAATGGAAAAAATATATATACAAAAGTGCATGCAATCATTAAAACTAATCTAAATAAATAAATTATTTTTAAATTAAATAAGTCATGTGACAAATTTATTTATAATCTTTACCCTTACTGTATCAACAGGAGTTAATGGCTCTGTGTGCACCTCCTGAGCAATCTCATGAGATGTAGATGCTCCATGAGGTGTGGCAGCCTCTGTAGCTACGTCTCCTGTATCCTCCTCATCAATATCATGAAACTAATATGTATTAGAATCAGTAAGCGGTCTGAGGCACATATGCCTATACATAATGCACATATGGGGCTCGCATACATGTGAACTCTAATGAGATGTCGATGCGCCAACAACATCCACAGGAGGAAACACTGACCTGGTCTGTGTGATCAATTGATCACTCAGTAAATGAATGGCCCTAATAGTCTTTGAGGCAACCTCTGCAATGATATCGAGATGCTACACTAGAGGAGGGGGTGTGACATTAGTGGGGGGGACAAAGGTTGTGGCCTTTCGGTGCTGGGAAGATGGCCTAGTTTGAGGAGCTCCTCTGCCTATGCCCATGTTGGGCCTCATACTCCAATAATCAACATGGTGACCAAGCACAAACTCAGCATACAATTTTTTAATGAAATAAAATGGGACCTCCAAATTTCTATGGGGTGGTTTATCAAAAACCATCCACCAGTGATCCAAAAAGTTTGTGCACATTGCTTCATTTGTGCACCATTTTATTGATAATTTGGGATTTTTTTGGTCAACTGGTATTCCGGTTTTAGGATCAACAAAAAGGGCAGCTATATCTTCCTTACTTATATTAAGGGTCACAATCCCATCATGGTCAAGCCCGTCATCAAATTGGGCATGCATATCATCACACCAATGAAGAGCAGCATTATGTTGCTGCGTGAGTGTGTCAATATTTCCAACAATTGTATTTAGTGTGGCAAGCATGGGACCTAATGTAGGTATATTTTGATACATGTTTTGGAAACCTCGTATCGTCTTCAAATTTTCTTGTATCAAATCTTGTAAAGATTTAGGGTTTAGATATGGGGGATTATTTTCGGGATTGTTATTTGGTGCGGGAGGGTTATTTTCTTCATTTTTGTCAGCCATGCCTAATTAAATAAAAAACAAATCTAAATTTCAATCTAATTTCATATATTATTACAAATATAAATACAAAACCCTATTTTTTTAAAAAATGCTACATTTAGCATGAAAATGAAATAAATTAATAAAAATTATACAAATAACTACTTACCGAATATGCTTGAAGTTGAATTTGTTGTTTCCAATATCAGGTACCCAAAAATATATCGGGTATATGAAAATCACAGAAAGAAACTTGAAGAAAATCGTGCAAGGAAATGAAGAAAAGGGCTCGCAGGTTTCAAATTTATGCCATAGTTATCAGGTACCTGATAAGGTCTGTGCTTTAGTGGTAGGTTTACCCAGGTGTACTGACACCCAGGCCTACTAAAAAGTCAACAAGCACTTTCATGCACTTTTGGATGAGTGAAAAGTGAATATTTTTCACATCACCACTTTTTGGCCCCTCGTGATCTTGCACATACCCATATTATACCTTGAAATATTGCAAAGCAAGTTTGGGAGAAGCTGAGAAGTATCTATGAAGGAGACAAGAAGATCAATCAAGTCAAGTTCCAAAACCTAAAGCATAAATTTGAAACCATAAGGATGTCTAATGATGAAAAAATTGAAATTCACCTACAGTGAGCGAATGTGGTTTCTAGAAAGTAATGAAGATTATGCTCAAATTCTACAAAAACTCTTTGTATTCCATTCAAAAGAGTCATGATATGGATACTGTTGGAAGATTATTGAGCATGTCAAAGTTTTGTGGTTTTGTGTGCTGACATTAATGTTTTTTTATTGATGTCAACATACAAATTATTGTTGCAAACAATGTGTTATGTATGTCTAGTGAAGTAGATTTTGGTTTCTCACATGCTACACTAAAGATATTGCATTGCAATTGTAAGGTATGGTACATACATGTTTGTAGTTGGTCTGTAGAGGTTCACATAAATTTGGGTGACAATTTGAGGAAGATATGATTGATTTATCAGGTGATAGTATTTCAGTGCTCTTGTTGTGACAGAGGTTGAGTTATTGCTTTGGTGAGGATCGGTATGGTTGATTCGGATGCATATGAACCTTATGGTGTGTTTGAGACTTAATGTTATGTCTTCAACTAGTGTTGTTCATGATTTAGAGTTCAACAAGATATTTTTCTATTTCGACAGAGTCTGGTGTTCAGTATTGTTGGTATTTAGTATAGAAATGAGTTTGGATTTTGAGTTTCAAATGATGAGAAGGTTCAAGAACTTATTCATGTTGCTTGTTGGTACTTTTGGATCATGTTATGAAATTTTTGCTAGATCTCATTAACCAAAGTGATCGCATATCCAGTGTTTTGTTAGCATCTTGGAATTTCTTCATTTAGGTCCTAGCCAACTTAGTGAAGTAATGTGTTGCGATTCTTGAACATGATTTGGAAAAGTTGTAGCATGTTTTAGGATAATGTTTTGGATCCTATCTAAGTCTTGTCTAGCTTGATTTGGATCACTTTGTGATTTGAGAATAATGTTTATATATTTTATTGTAATAGGTCTTAGCCAACCTAGTTGATGTTTAATCTTTGTAATGTGTATAAATGAGAGATCTTTTGGTAGATGAGAGAAGATGGCGATGTGAGAAGGAGATATACTAGTACTTTTATTCTGCATTGGAGACAAAAAATTTACTTCATTGGATCTGTATCAGCATTGAGGGTGCTATTAGTCAGTTCAATTTTAATGGAATGTATGTCCACCCTATTGTAATCAAAGCTAGATCGGTGAACCCAATTGAGGGCTAGATCTGTGATTGTGTTGTGAGAAGTGAGCTCTAGGAAGTGGGCTTGTGAATGCATGTACATTCCTATTTTGTTCTTTCCATTTTCTCTTAACTGAGTAATACTTTTAACAGAGTACATCTATCTAGTGGGTATCATCCCCACTAGGGTTTTTCCCTTAACAAGGTTTACTCGAGAAAATTTTTTTGGTGTTTTTTGTTATGTGTTGTGGATCTTAGTTTAGTTTTTATCTTTTAGATCACTAATTGATTTAAGTGAATTTAAGTTTAATTGTTAGTACACAATTGATTCACCCCCCCCCCCCCCACCCTTAGTTGTGCTTTCCTCATTTTGGGTCTAACAATTGGTCTGACATGGTAAGCATAAGGAAAGAAAGACCCAAGTTTGATGGAAGCAATTACCTGATATGGAAGGATCAGATGACTACTTATCTAGTATGCATGGGAGATGAATATTGGGATATCGCAAAGAATTCTTACACCATTCCTAATGACTTATCTTGGGATACTATTGATGAAAAGAAGAAATTCAAGGAGAACATGTTAGCAAGGGAAGCTTTAATCAATGCCTTATCAGACATGGAATATTTACACATCTACGGATTAAGGACATCGCATGAGGTATGGACTAAATTAGAAACTATTTATGAAGGTGATAAGTATGTTAAGAAAGCTAAGTTGTAGGGTTTTAAAGGAAGATTTGAAGATATGAAGATGAGTGAAAGAGAATCTATTTCAGCCTATATTCAGAGAGTAAATGATATAGTTTGTGACATTAGATGTTATGGTGGTACCTTGATTGATGATGAAGTTTTAAGAAAAAATTTAAGATCTTTACCCGCGTGTTACAATGAGAAGGTTGCAGCTATTAAGGAATTTAAAACTATTAGAGACATTTTAAGAGAAGCTTTGGCTGATAGACTTTGTGCCTATGATATGAATACTCTTAGAAAGGAACTTCTGAAGGTTTTAAATGCATTTAAATCCAATGTGACTAAGTATGAAAAGTGAGAGAGCTCCTCTAAAGACAACCTCAACCACTATGCTAAGAAATGGGAAGAGATCATAGAAGAGGAAAGGGAGATTGATGACTTGAATCCTTGATTGTAAAAAGACTACCTAAGGACTCTGGTAAGTATGAAGGAAAGTTGCCTTTGAAATTCTTTAACTGTAATAAGATTGGTCATATTGCATCTAGATGTCCTAATAAAATTTCTAAGGAACCTAATTTCAGATCTAATAAATTTCATCCCGAGGGTCATAAAATATTTTAAGAATGTGTGACTGATGATGAATCTAGAAATGAAGAAGAGATTGTGTTTATAGATATTAAATAAGATAATCCTAAAGAAGATAAAGCTTTGGTGTTACATGTTGATAAAAGAAATGTATGGGTCATTGACAATGGATGCTCACATTATATGGCTGGCGATAAAGATAAGTTTGTAAAGCTTGAAGATTATGATGGTGGTGCTGCTAGATTTGGTAATAACAATCTTGGTTTTATTAAAGGAAAATGATCTATCACTCTTGATGGTAATGATAGTATTGATGATATTTTGTATGTTGAAGGTTTAAGGTGTAATTTATTGAGTTTTGGACAACTACTAGATAAGGGATACCAATTGGAATTCGTGGATGGGAAGTGTAAGATCATTAGAAGAACATGCAATCTAATTGCATCTAGTACATATACTATAGGTAATCTATTTCATTTGAAAACTATTAAGGATAAATGCTTGGTTGCTAAGATTGATGATAGTTGGCTGTGACAGAAGATTGTCATGTGAATTTTGATAATATGATAAAGTTTAGCACTACTAATGTTGTAAGATATTTTCCTAAGCTAGTGAAGCTTAATTATATGTTCAAAGAGTGTCAATTGGGTAAGATGACTAGATCTACTTTTAAGAATAAGACATTCTTCAAGTGGATTGCTAGATTTGGTGCATATTGATTTGTGTGGTCCTACTAAGACAAGAAACTATTGTGGAGATAGGTACTTTATGTTATTTATTGATAATTATTCAAGGATGATGTGGGTTACTTTTTTACAAGAGAAATCATAAGCATTTTAGAAATTTTAGATATTTAAAAAGATGGTAGAGACTAAGCCTAGATAGAGATTGAACTGTCTAAGATCGGAAAGAGGTGGAGAATTCACATCTAGTGAGTTTTATTCCTTTTGTGAAAAAAATGGGATAAAGAGGCAAACTATTTTGTATATAGCGAGGACTATGACGATTAAAGGAAATGTTTCATAGATCTATTGGAAAGAAGCAGTAAGCACTACAGTATTGTATCATCTTAAAATGGAAGCACTTCCATGTTAAGAGCATTTAGCCCTCTGAGTGGGTGTTCTAGGGTCATTTCAAGAACCTTGATCAGATTGTTGCATGGATCTGGAAGTTTCCCCCTTGTTCTACTTCTCTCCCCCTTATTTCTAGCCTTTTTCTGACAATTTTCTCTGAGAATCTAGAGTTTCTGACTATCTGGGTCAAAGATGACCTGGTGGGTCAAGGACAACCTAGTCCTTGACCTAGGTCAGGGAAGACCTTTTCCTTGACCTAGGACAAAGACTACCTTGTCCCTGACCCTAGGTCCAATTTTCAAATTTCTGGGAGTTGCAGGATGTCAGGCTTCAAAAAGTTTTATTTTCCCGCTTCCAGGTTAGCCATTTCAAGTTTCAGAATGGTAAATCCTTAAATTAAATTTAATCTAGGTCCATTTCTAGGGTTTAAGGTTAATTTGGATTTAATTCTCCAATTTTGGCCTCCTCTAGAGGTTTGTGCCCTAGATCACTATAAAAGGAAGCCTTCGTCTCTCATTTTGATCATCCATTTATTCACCAAGAAAATTCATGATCAAGAGCTCTCAAGGAGATATTCACAAGCCATCAAATTCTCTCTCAAGAAAGCATCCATTCTCAAGAAATCATCCATTCAAGTACTCTTCTCCATTCAAGTTCTCCATTGAAGATCAAAGGTTCAAGCATTCAAGCCTTTGAAGGGATTTGGTTCAAGCATTCAAGATTCATAATTCAAAACCCTAGATCTAGCCATCATGGTGGTGTGATCTTCCTTCAAGATCCTTTGCTCATCTTCAAGATCCATTCATTCTTCTCTCAAGGTGGATTCCAAGCATGCAATCATGGAAGTTTTGATTTACATTTTTTAATGTTATGTTCAAGCTTTCATATCAACATACTTGTTTACATTTGAAATACAATTGCATATCTATTGAATATCATAGCTTCATTGTTAGATCTACTTCTACTACTTTTTATCATTCTCTATTTCAATTACATTATTAAGGTTGATTCCAAACCAGGGTTTGACCAAGGAAAACCCCTCATCCAAACAACAAAACCATTTTTCTTGTAGGCATAGGTATAGGATTGTGAATTGAAGTGCAGATCTGGATACCCTTTTCGCCGAACTTCTGAGATCCATGAACAAAATTTCTGCCAGAGCTAGGTGGGGCAGGATCTTGCCCCAGGGTAAGACCTTGCCCCACTATCTGGGTCAAGGATGACCTGCTTCCAGAAAGATAAAAGTTTTCTGGGTTGTCACTGTTGCGGCTTTTTCATCCCGAATCTAGTTGCAGAATTTCCTGAGACTGTACACAAGCATCAGAAAATAGGTATTTCCAAATTTATTCCATCATGAGGTATGTATCTTATTCTATTTAATTTCAAGCATTCCTAGATTTACATTACTTATTCAATTCCAACTTCAAGCATTACAAATGAATAGTGAGGAATGTTAGATGCATTGTTAAAGCTTCCATTTTACCATTATTCATTTTTGTGAACTCGTGATAGACAAATCTTTCTTTTTGGTGTTAGATCCTTTGTTTTAACATTAGATTTAGGTTATGCCCTTGCATTTATATTTCAAAAATACAAAAAAAAATTTGCAAAATTCCTTTAAAAATACAAAAATATTTCCATTTTTTATGCTTGTAGTGTTACTTTGTGTTCAACATGTATGATTTTTGTTTTCAATTTTTTGATGAAGCTTTTCTTGCAAAAGAGGATAGATCCCTTAATGAGGTACATGGTAGTGAGGATGAAAATTGTTTGAATGAGATCTCCATCGATCCTATTCCTATTTCACCCTCCTCCACAACCTCTTCAATTGACCTTTACAAAGATGAGTTGGGGATTGATGTTCATTCTTCTCCTCATATATGTCTTTTCTATGAGCCTATTTTGCAATACAATTTACCTTATTTCCCCTTTAAGGATCAAGCTTCAATGACTTATGGCACTCCTACAATGTGCTTTATGGATAGGGATGATAATCCTCCTATTTGGGATGAACCTTTGGATTTGGATGTTGATTACTCTCTTCCTCATGAAACCATTGTGGATAATCCTCATATTTGGGATGAACCTTTCGATTTGGATGTTGATTACTCTCTTCCTCGTGAAAACATTGTGGATAATCCTCCTATTTGGGATGAACTTTTGGATTTGGATGTTGATTACTCTCTTCCTCATGGAACCATTGTGGATAATCCTCCTATTTGGGATGAACCTTTGGATTTTGATTTTGATTAATCTCTTCATGAAACCATTGTGGATAATTTTACTTTTTGGGATGAACCCTTGGATAAAGACATTGATTTATTCCCTCCTCATGAAGAATTTTTGATACAAGAGGATGACATATTCTCTAAAACACACTCCCCTTATGTGAAAGAAGTTGACATTATAGATCCTTCACCTCCATTTGGGATTCCTTCTAGTGATGAGACATTAGTGGAGAAAGATATGAATTCCCTTAATGCTCTTCCTCTTAGTGGTGATCTTATGGGAAATCAAGATCTTACCTCACAGCCTTCTTACCATAGTATTACTTATATCTATTCAAACCCTTTTCCAACTATGGTTCCAAGTGTTCCTTTGGTTGTGTCTTCCATTCATATCACTTCCTACACTTTTCCTAGTATTCCTAATCTTCCTAATCCTAATTGTATCCTTCCTAATCTAGTTCCTAATCTTCCTAATCCTAATCCTATCTTTCCTAATCCAATTGCTAATATTCATATTCCCAATTCTCCATCTGCTATTCCTTGTTCTTCCCACACTTATGTTGAGGTTCAAACTATGGTTCATGATGTAGATGTGCAAAGATTCTTCAAAGTACCTTCTCCTTATTATCCGATCCATAAAGATAAGAGAAAAGAAACTTCCACTTTGATAGTCATTCATAATTTTACCCCTCATTCTGATATAACATAGATCTTTTCTCCTCTAGACTAGGGGGCAAGAGGTATATTTCTTCCTATCTTCTAGAATCTATTATGTTCCTGCTTTGAGCTTAATTGGTTATTCTTTCATTTATCTTGATGGTTTGTATTATGATAGCTTTTCATCCATTGCTCTCTTCTATTATTCAAGATATCTCTTCTAAGACTTTTGTCTTGCAAAGGTATCCCTTTCTTTCATCCTTGGGGTGCAAGGTTCTCCCTTCTTTCTCTTTATCTAGGGAACTGCTTTCCTTATCTTAGTGGTATTTGTTTATATTGCAATATTATTTCATCATACTGATAGATGTTGTGACTATGGATAACCTTTTTATATGAGAGGTTGTTGTCCTAGGTCATCACCTCTTCTCAATGTTGGAAATTATGTTCATTATAACTCTTACCCTTGCTTTGGTGTTAGAGTTGTTTCCCTCCTTCCAAATATTCCTCTTCCTATTGTTTTACAGGGGGCTTGATGATTGAATCTTTTTTGGCACCTGATTTATCTTTGAAAGTTGATATCTTATCTAAAGCACTCCTCTATGGTGGGGGTCTTTTTGATAAGATCTCTTTCATTGAGGATCCTTTTCCATGAGCGACATATCCTTTTCACAATTATCTATACTCTTGGATGTAGGGTTCAATACCCCTCGCTAAGAATAAGGTGTACATTGTTGTTAAATAGGATATCTCCTTGCATTGTGAAGTAGGTTTCCTCTTCCTCTTCCTTATCATGTCTAATAGACAGCCATGATAAGGAGGGGGGCATATATAGGGTCTCCCTTGTACTATAGTTTTTTAATTTATATATATGCTAAATCCTGGAAGGTAACGCACATAAGTTGCTAAATCCTGAAGAGACACACATTTCCAATATGCTAAATCCTGGAAGGTAACACACATAAGTTGCTAAATCTTGAATGGACATGCATTTTTTATTTCAAAATATGCTTAATCTTCTAAAGGTAATGCACATAAGTTGCTAAATCCTGAGGAGACACACATTTCATATTCATAGTGATACAAGAAGGTGGATCTATGGGTATTCTAGAAGCTGTCAGAAGACACATTACAATTGTAGGCATAGTTTATGGGTGAACTATCAGGTCTTGTGACCTATTGGGCTCTCCCACCAGGGTGATTCATGGTAAGGTGGACATCTTACTGGGTGAGGTAATCACTTTCTCCTTTCTCTCTTTTCGCTTTCATGCTAGTAGGACTTGATCATGAAGCTATGTTATTTATAGTGTTTCTCTTTTCTTTCTTATGTAATCATTTGTGCTTTTATGATAGCTTTCCAAATATGATATTAGTATAGGAAATATTTCTTAGCAAGGTTTCCTCTACTAGTTGATTTGGATTTGTACTAACCCCTGTTCTTTTGGTTTTCTCTTTTGGCACCCTCGTGCATGTATGTTGAGTTAGGATCCTTAGCCTGGGGGCTTGTGTCCTTAGCTAAGTGTTATTTTATCTCATTGCAAATCCACTCAGATCTTTTATTTCTTCTCCTTTACCAATATTTTGCATTGAATCCATACTCTTGCTAAAGTGGGGGCTTAATGTATCGTCTTAAAATGGAATCACTTCCATGTTAAGAGCATTTAGCCCTCTAAGTAAGTGGTCTAGGGTCATTTCAAGTGCCTTGATCAGATTTTTTCATGGATCTGGCAGTTTCCCCCATGTTTTGCTTCTTTCCCCCTTATTTCGAACCTTTTTCTGATAGTTTTCTCTCAGAATCTAGAGTTACTGACTATCTGGATCAAAGACAACTTGGTGGGTCAAGGATGACCTAGTCCTTGACCTAGGTCAAGGATGACCTCATCCCTGAACTAGGGCAGAGACTACCTCATCCCTGACCCAAGGTCCAATTTTCAAATTTTCAAGAGTTGCAGGATGTCAGGCTTCAAAAAGTTTTATTTTCCCACTTTCGGGTTAGCCATTTTGGGTTTCAGAATGGTAAATCCTTAAATTGCATTTAATCTAGGTCCATTTCTAGGGGTTAAGGTTAATTGGGATTTAATTCTCCAATGTCAGCCTCCTCTAGAGGTTTGTGCTCTAGATCACTATAAAAGGAAGCCTTCCTCTCTCATTTTGATCATCCATTTATTAACCAAGAAAATTCATGATCAAGAGCTCTCAAGGAGATATTCACAAGCCATCAAATTCTCTCTCAAGAAAGAATCCATTCTCAAGCAATCATCCATTCAAGTCCTCTTCTCCATTCAAGTTTTCCATTGAATATCAAGGGTTCAAGCATTCAATCCTTTGAAGAGATTTGGTTCAAGCATTCAAGATTCATCATTCAAAACCCTAGATCTAGCCATCATGGTGGTGTGATCTTCCTTCAAGATACTTTGTTCATCTTCAAGATCCATTCATTCTTCTCTCAAGGTGGATTCCAAGCATGCAATCATGGAGTTTTTTTATTTACATTTGTTAATGTTATGTTCAAGCTTTCATTTCAACATACTTGTTTACATTTGAAATACAATTGCATATCTATTGAATATCATAGCTTCATTGTTAGATCTACTTCTACTACTTGCTAGCATTCTCTATTTCAATTCCATTATTAAGGTTGATTCTAAACTGGGGTTTGACCAAGGCAAACCCCTCATCCAAAAAAAAAAACCATTTTTCTTCTAGGCACAGGTACAGGATTGTGAATTGTGTGTGTGTGAATTTTGTACCTAGTTATATACACAACACTTCAATAAAACATTAGAGGTTAGCAAGAATTGAAATCTGCAAGTAATTGAAACTATGCTAACTAGGTGATTTACTGCCTTCTAGTAGGTGTGAGTATGATGTTCTCAGAGTGAAATCGAGATCAGTGACAATGCAACCCCTAAACGAAGGATTTGAATGCAAAAGAATGAAAACTATATGAATGCAAATTAATCTATATTTTTGTATTTTCTATGCAATAGTATGAGAAACTGTATGAATCTAAGCTATATGAATGGAATTGAATGCAGATTTAATCTAAGAATACTATGAATGAATGTGAAACTATGATATGAAATTATGCAAAAACTATGATCAACTATAAAAGACCTCACAAATCGCCTGTCGCAAGTTCTTAATCCTTCAATCACCAATTCACTAGAGTAATTGTGCAAATTTGAGTGTTGATAATTATGAAGAGCTGAGCCTTGATTTTATAGAAATCTAGGGCTTTGAGGATGCAGGAGAAAAGCCATAAATCACTCTTGATAAAATCAGGTTGATTTTTGAGTTATCAAGAAATCAAAGATAATTAACTCTCAAAAATCATGCAAAAGCAGTGTTTAACTCAAAATAGAGTTTAGATCAAATTTCAACTCATCATCGAATGTTGAGTTTCAATTTTAAAATTGATTGTTAATTTCTAGTTGCCTACTTTTTTGATTGTGTATGATTTATTTTGAATTAATTTAAAAATAAAGTGATTTATTTTCTGCTTAACTGATTTTTGAATTAAAACAATTGATTTATGGGTTAATCAATTATTAAATCAAACTTTATTCAAAAACTATATTATTAAAAATTGACAATTGACATTAATTAATTATATAAGAGTTTAATCAATTAGTCATAAGATTTTAGATTTATTGTCAAATTTAAATAATGCAATTTAGGAATAAATAGAATTAAATTTAATTAAATAATTAAGTGGTAGTATTAAATCTAATTAATTAAATATTCAAAATATTCAATTAATCAAACTTTTGGATAAATAGGATTTGTCGCCAAATAACTATTAAATCAAAGATAATTAGGATAAATAGGAATATTGCTAGGAATATTCTCTGATGTAGAATTAGGATGAAATCAATTAGGATTCGATAATGTGTAGATGTGCCGTAGGTTAGGAATTTTGTATCGATTTCATTCGAATTGAAGATGTAGGAGGTTAATGAACCTATAACCCATTTTTGGGGTATTACATTTTGCCCCTCTTTGAATCACTATGCAAAGCATAGTGGTTCAAAGAATAGTTTTTGTTTGATAAATATGAATGAAACTTATTTGAAAGATTAACTGATTTCCAGACAGAAACCAATTGAAAGATTTAAAGATTTAAGATTTAGGTCCTGAATGACCAAAGATAATGTTAACTATAGCAACAATCAACTGATGATTACGAAAAAGTGCTAAAACACCTGATTATGAACCTTATGATTGTGAAGAAGTGAGTGACTGATTCCAGACTTGATTATCCAAAGAGAATCATATTGGTATCACATCCTGAACCCATCAGTTACGAAGAACCAAGGAAATAACACTAATGAACCAATAGTTATGAAAAGTTGATACAGTTTACAAGATAGATTAGGATACCAGATTGAAATGGATCTCATTGAATTTGATATGCCCCAAGAATCAATAGATTTTCCCCAAGCGACAAGGACTTTAGATTAATCAGCAACTAGACGTGGTTGTTGTCTTGATTACTGAAAGAAATATTTGATTGACAGAATTAGAGTTACAGACTTTGAATGATGTGTAATACCATGCCCCCTTTGGGATTAAAATTGAAATCTGACAAGAAAAGTTAGTGTTGAATGGTTTAGAAGTATGTTAATTAATTTTTGAATTGGTTGTGCACATCTGAGAATGCATTCTGCATCATTTTAGAGGTCTTGGAGACCAAGTTTGACTAGGTTTGACCATGAGTTGACCATGGGTGACCGAGTTGAAATTTTAATAGTTTGATGTAAGATAATCAATTAAGTTGAATACTAGATTTCTATGATGATTGAAGGTTGATTATGCAAGAGGTTGACTGTCCTAGGTCAAAAAATTTTAAATCACAATTTTGACATAGTAAATGATCTTAGATTTTGATTTTGATCCCTAAAATGGGTTCAGAACGTCGAAATTAGCCAGGAGTGCACTTTCTGTGGAAAACGGAGCACTTTTGAAAATTACGTCAAAAGCTATATAAGGACTAAAAGGGTCATTTTCAATTCATTATTCACTTTTGAATTTTGAAACCTTGTGTAGCCCTTTGAGTGAGAAAATGGCTGAGCCGAAGGTACCTTTCTCTTCCCATCAGTTTGAGCACAGTCAAAGACATCAACACCCTCCGCAGTATGGACATCCGGTAAGTGGACCTCTATGCCTCTTCGTAAATTTCATTTTTTCATGTTTGTAGCATTTTTAGGTTGTTTTTCGTACGTTTCAATTTTTCAATTCCTGCATGGATGGAAACTCATACAACTGTCCTCCATGACTCGTAGGACTTTTCAATATCCTATAGAAAGTCATATCAGAACCCCCTGAAACTCATTTGAGAGGGACCCAATAGTCGTACGACATTTCGTCGGGTCCCTCATATGTCATACGGTGATCCCTAGAAAGTCATATATGCATGGTTTGTCGTATGGTAACCTACAGAAATTCATACTAGTTTTGGTGCCAGACTGTATTGTCGTATGGAAAATAGTGAGCTTAAAACTTAACTTTAGGTCAAAAATTTTTATTTTCTGATTTCTTAGGTTGATTGTTGAGTATTTAATGTACCTTTTGAGATAGTGAACTTTTGAATTGTTGTACTGTTAGCCTATTTTTCAACCAAATAACTGATAGGATTCCCTGTTTCTATTTTGTGTAGGTTATATACCCTGATGTTCATGTGTGCATCTCACATCCTATGACTCAGAGACTCTGTGTTTCACTACCTGACCCTATGAGGGTACATCTTGCTTCCTGTGGGTTTGAGTATCTGATTCGGTTGCCTGAGATTAGGGTTAACCATGGACTATTGACTGCCTTGATAGAGCGGTTTCATTCAGGGACCTAGACTTTCCATCTACCCACTAGAGAGATTACTATCACACCTGAGGACGTATATAGGATATTGTGCATTCCAGTTCATGGTCAGCATCCGGATTATGTGAGTTCTAGGAACTCTGGTCTTCATTCTTTCCATAGATTATTTGGAGATGACACGTAGCTTATTGGTTCTATTTCTTGGGAGACATTAGTGCAGCGTTATGGGCAGACCCATAGATTAGAGTGTATCATAGTAGGCATGATAGGAGGTATCATCATGTCCAACCATTAGCAGAACGGTCTATTGATGGGCTGAGCCCTGATGGTGGCATGATTGATGGCCACTCCTTCTGAGTTAGCTTGGGGTTAGTGCATGCTTTCACATATGTTCTCTGAGATGCATGAGATCGTGTATCAGGAGAGCAAGTATTTTGCTTCTGGTGCATTGGTACTTCAGATATGGGCCTGGGAGCACATCCCAGTTTGTAGACCAATGTGTTAGACACAGGGCCAGCCACAGGAGCCAGTCATATATATATATACTCTAGTTATGTTACATAGGTGTGCATGGGTCATAGATAGTACTTTAGGCGGTGTCTCAATGATATGACTTTTGTAGTATGGAGACCGTACTTGCTGATAGAGGCCTAGCCCACTATGAGGGAGCAATTTAGTTATTTCTGTCAAAGCTATGTTCTGACTGGGCAATCTACTTCTATTATTGAGTGCTTCCTGATCACTAGAGTATGAAGGTAGTATGGCATCATTCAAGATGTGCCAGAGGAACTTATAGCTTATGCACAGATCCATAGAGAGCTCAAATTAGGATGGGGCCCTAGATTATCATATGCTCTTTGTACACAAGAGTACAATAGTATTGTTGGCAGGGACTGGGATTACAAAGCAGATGTGCCCGATGCAGGGGTTACAGATGGTTTCATTGGATGGCTTGTAGAGCATCCCAGACACAGGTTTTCTGATCCTATAGAGTTGATACCTTCCATGGAGGAGGCCATGGATGTCATAGGTGCACAAGTTCTGATTGGTCGAGGACAAAGATGTACATAGGTACATATGCCCCAGCCTACACCTCCAAGGCCAAGAGTGATATTCACACCTCCACAGAGACCATCAGGATAGATGAGACCACCTCACCCCTCTAGTTCTTCAGTAGGAAGACCTACAATTTTGCATAGGAGATCGACTAGAGGAGAGAGTGGTACTTTAGATAGTGTGGGCACAATAGATGAGGTACTGGGTGCAGAGCAGGATGTGGGTGCTAGTCTAGATCCTTACAGGGTGATACCAATTTTGATCTTGGTGCTGAGGTTAGATGTCATAAGGTGCAAAGAGCAGAGACCACTAAGCAGCCAGCGGTAGATACTGATATGCATGTGGTAGATGCAAATACTAGTGTACCATTGACTCTATAGGAGATCATTAGATGGCTCATATTACAGGTCTGGGACCTGAAGGTATGGAGTGCTCGGTGGGAGGAGCGATTCACTAAGGCTGATAGATAGAGATCTAAGCTCTGAGAGGTGAACAGGTGATTACAGGCAGAGGTGACACATCAGACCTTAAGAGTTTCTTATTATGTTTCTGTGTACTATGTTGTTGTTCCTACTACTCAGAGAGTACCCACATACACTTAGTATATGATAGCTTTAGAGGGAGGCAGTGCCTAATGCACCACCACCACCTCCACCAGATGTAGAGGATCAGGCAGACAGCTGATCTATCAAGATATTCTGATATATATTTTGTCATTTTTGTTTCATGTATACTGTTTTGACTTCTGATAGCTCACATGAGCTTATTCCTTTGTATTTTATGCTAGTAGTGCACCCTTGACTAGTTCGAGTTATATGATATGAGATCGAGATTTTGGTTATGACTTCATGTGTACTTGTCATGTGTTGATTTATGATAATATCATGTGATGTAAATTCTATGAGTAGAGTAGAATGTATGTATGGATTTATGCAATGCAATGGTTTCTTTCAAATGTATGAATGTTCTGCAAATGTGATTGATTATGGAAAATGTATGTATGGAAATGTATGCAATGCAATGCAATAGATGGAATGATCATAAACATATAATGTAAATGCAATGATACACATGATATGTTTTGTAGGCATTTGATGAAGACAAGTACTCAGTCTTATGTTAAAAGGATGTGTAACCCAAGATGGTGACTGCTTGCGGTTTTGTGAAGAAACCTTCGTATGAGATTCAGCTCTTCATTGTCAAGTTCAAGTTTAGTTTAGAAGAATTGTTGAAGTGTTCAAGCAATTTGTGAGATCATGCAATCATGCAAAGTGCAAAATGACATGCAGAGTGAAATGCAAACCTAAGACCTAGGACCTAGTCATTGATCATGTGTCGATTTTTTTTCGTCATTGAAATTTTAGGTAATCGAATAAATCAATACAACATCCACTAGTTAGGAAACTATGAATATTGATTTGTATGCGCAAGAATCAATACAACGCCCATTGGCTAGACAACCATGGACATATGAATATTGATTTTGTTTTCAGAATGTCAAATTAGATATAAGCACCAAGGCACAAATGTCAGGATGACCTGAATATCATGTCCATTTTCATATAGCAATTTGTATAAGCATCAAAACATAGACATCATGATGACCAGAATATGCCTTGTAGAACAAAAACATCAAGCAGTCAAGATATCATTCTAAATCCAATGTGAATTACCCGTAGTGACCCTTTATCATTCACATCCTTAGGTAAGATCGGGTTTCACAGTAAGAGTAAGAACTCACTCAAAAAGACAATAGTTAGATCAAATTTCCTTGAATTTTTTGAGTATCAATGGTCGAGGTACTCATGTCCATCCAATACGAGATAGAGGGTCTTACACACGAACACCATTTCAATCCAGAATTTCCAAAGTTGTTAGATTTTCACATACAAGTAGAAAACAAAGAAAATATTATTCCCCCAGTCATCACTCTCTAAATCTTGTAAAGGACATCATCGAAGAGCTTGAAGGGACACAATATGGAAAAATCTCAATGTGAATCAGTAAGCATACAAGGAGATAAAAGCATGTAAAAGGCATAGATTGTTTTCATTTTGTGTTTGATTGCATTGTTGTAGATGCAAAATCCTTTCTGGAGAGGAGACTGACTGACTGACTCGGATGAAGCTTCAAAGGACTCTAACTGGATATGACATGTCTGAGGTATATCGGAGACCATAGGATATGACATTGATTGCCCCCAAGTTTGAAATATTGATAGGATACAGATGCTTTGCCAATGGTGTATAAACTGACTTATTGAAAATAGGAAAGCAGAAACAAACCAGGAGATATGTACAAACTAAAGCAAGACTAAAAGCTGGGAAAGACCAAGATTGCGCTGATGGATGGAGCATTTTTTAACAAGTGGCACCCATTTGCCAGATTTTCACCATCTTGGTAGAGATTCTATTTTTGCTACCAAGGTGTCTATTTCTAGGTTTTCACCAAGGCACTTTTTCTTTTTCTCATTTTTTTGTATTTTTCATTTTTTCAATTTTTTTGTACTTTTGATATTTTTTCAATTTTTTTGTGAATCATCAAGGCGCCCATTGCTAGGTTTTCACCAAGATGTTCATTTTTTTAGGACTTTTTCCAATTTTTATAATTTTTTCAGGACATTTTACAATAGACTGAATGCCTTAGGCATAGAATTTCTTCAGATGAAGAACGTTGATTAGTTCTCAGAGTTGTTCTCCTTTAGTCATTGAGAGTTGATAGGCTCTAGAGCCAAAAGTAGTAGTGATAACAAAGGGACCCAGCCAGTTGGGTTCAAACTTCCCCTTGCGCTCTCTATGTGATTGATTTTTAGGATTCTCTCTCAAGACTAGATCGCCAACCTCAAATTCTTTGTGTCTGACTTTCTTGTTGTAACCTCTAGACATTATCTTCTGATATACTCTGAGATGATCATACGCTGCTTGCCTGCGCTCATCTAGTAGTTCAAGTTCTTGCAACCTAGACACTATGTAGTCATCATCAGTTACTAAACCATGTATTTTGATTCTTAATGATGGGATTTCAACCTCAATAGGCAGTACCGCTTCAAACCCATAAACTAAAGCAAAAGGTGTAGCCCTAGTGGGCATTTTGATACTTGTTTTATAGACCCAAAGAGCTGGATTGATCATGAGATGCCATTCTCTTCCTATTTTATTAACTGTACGATGCAAGATTTTCAATAGATTCTTGTTTGAAGCCTCTGCTTGTCCATTCCCTTGAGGATAGTAGATAGATGATCAATGTTGTGTAATCTTGAATTTAGCACATAAATCATCCAAGTCTCTATTTTAGAATTGTCCACCATTATCTGTGACTATAGAGTGTGGAATACCATACCGACATATGATGTAGTTCAAGATGAACATTGAAATTTGTTTACCAGTCATTGTTGGAGATTTTCCAGCAGGCCAGTACTGACTGTATGTTTTTCATTGATGACAACATATGGAAAGTTTCATGTGTGGAAGTCTTATGTAGTAAGCCTTCAGTATATGAAGCATAGACATGATATCAGCATGATATCATTGGTGCAGAGGTTAACTGTTAGTATAGATAGTTATATAGCAGTTGGTGTCAACAGTGTTCCTGATAGAGTTACAAGCAGTGTTTTGTGTTTGGTTGTTTGTACAGTTATCATGGAGCCTTGCATGCTTGGATATATGCTAAAGACATGTTAGTGATGTTTTAGTTATGGACACTTAGTCTGTTGATGAGTAGAAGTGAAGTTATGCAGTCGCTATTCGCCAGCAGCAGTTTCCTGTGTTTACTTAGAAGAGTCGGCAAAGATTTTATTGGTTATGTAGTTGCACCTATCATGTGGATATGCACCCTTGGATTTAAGCTTAGAGGAGAATTATTAATTTTTAGTTAAGAGTGCATGAGTTAATTTAGCTTACAGAGAAAGTTCTAGTTGTTTTGGTAGAGCCGACAGTGTGTAGCATGCATCTACAATTATCTTATTAGACAGGTCCCAGAGTGTGTTGCATGCATAGTAGAGCCAAAAAAATGTTTATTGGAGTTTGTTATGGTTTCTCTAATATGATTTCAAGGTGGTTCTAATAGGCTGACTTGATTATATCATTTAGAGGAAAGATATTTATAGGCAGTCATTTGTGATTGCTGAAGTGTGGTTCATAGTTGATCAAGCGGAGTAGAGTAGAGTGTGTGAAGTGTTGAGCCATCAGAAGAAGGTCTATGTGACCAAGTAAAGTACTTGTGCTATTCATTGGAACTGATCTAGATAACAAGTCAAAGTTTAGTTCACCAAGATCCAGATATAGTGTGTATCTATTATTCAGAAGGTTGTAGCCTTCGCCCATTTGAGCAGTGAGCTCTCTGACAATGCGTCCTCTCCCCTAACAGGGAAAATTGTAAAAGAATCCTAACAGGATCTGACCCTTGACCAAGTCTAATATACTAAATATATTGTAAAGAAACTCCTAACAAGGTTAAGGATCTTCTAACAAGGATCATAATACTCTAATGTAGAATATTAGTGGGTGTCAATTCCCACCGGAGTTTTTACCTATTTGGGTTTCCCCGTAACCAAAAGATTGGTGTTGTGTTCTTGTGTTCTTTCATTGTGTTTATGTTTTATGTTTAAGTATACTTAATTGGATAAAGAATTGAATCTTGTAGATAATTGATTCACCCCCCCCACTCTCAGTTATCTCTTGGGACTATTCCTAATAATTGGTATCAGAGCCAAGTGCCTCGGAGAGAAATTTTAATAGCTTGAGGTTGATCAGATGGCATACTTCAGGAAGAAATTCTTAAGTTCAATGGAGAGAATTGTCTTGATTGGAAGAACAAGATGGTGACCCATTTTCAGTGCATTGGTTTTGAAGTTTTTAATGTGACTATCAAAGCAGCCAAGATACCTACCCTAGAAGACCTTGCACAAGAGGATGCTACTGATAGACAAAAGGAATTGTTTCATCAAAATGTTATTGCTAAAGAAGCCCTTATCAGCACCCTATCTGATGGTGAATTTTCAAAAATAAAAAAGTTGGATACAGCCCACAAAATATGGAAGCACCTAGAAGACATATGTGAAGGAGACAAACAAGAAAAGGATGTGCGCAGAAAGACATGGAAGAAAAGATACAATGCATTAGAGATGCTTCCTAAAGAAAACATCAGAGCTTACAATCAAAAGATAAATGAAGTAGTTGTTGGAATCAGAAACAATGGTGGAGAGATTTCAGAGGAGGACATTATAGACAAGTTGATGAATACTCTTACTCCTGAATATGAAAGAAACATCAACATACTTGATGAGACCATGCAACTTACATCTAATTTTAAGAGAGAGACTTTGATCAGCAAAATCTCAACTTTTGAGATTTCAAGATTGAAGATAGAACCAAAGAGTGAAATAGCCTTCAAAGCAACAGTCTATGGTAAGAAACACTTCTGGTAATTTTGATGATGATGATGAAGAGAAAACTCTAGAGGATTTCATTGCTATGATTTCCAAAAGAGAAAAGAAAGGAAAAGGAAAATATGAAGGTCAATTACCATTTAAGTTCTTTTCATGTAATAAGATCGGTCACTTTGCATCTAAGTGTCCTAGTAGAGCTAGAAATTTCAAAAAGGATTACAAGCCTAAGTATTCTAAGCAATGCTACTATGCTGGAGATGGAGTATCAGATGATAAATTTGGTAAAGAAGAAATTGGATTCATTTCTATTATAGATAAAATGAATAATAAGACAACTCATGAAGATAAGAAAGGAAATAAAGAGCTTGCATTGATTTCACAAGCTGACATAAGGACAGACTGGATTATAAATAGTGGTTGTTCACATCATATGATAGGTGATAAAGGCAGGTTTATTCATTTGGACAAATACAATGGTGGTATGGTCAGATTTGGAGACAGCACTCCTAAACCAATAGTTGGTAGAGGAGCCATCACTTTGGATGGAAAGAAAAATACTGATGATGTTCTTTATGTTGATGGTTTGAAACATAACCTTCTCAGTCTTGGATAGTTACTTTGAAAAGGCTATCAGTTGGAGTTCAAAGATGACAAATGCATCATTAACAATAAAGATGGTGTTATGATTGCATCAGGCTCAGAGACAAGAGGTAATATTTTTCAACTCAATTCAGAAGCAAGTTGTTTTGTTGCTAAAGTTGATGACAGTTAGTTGTGGCATAAAAGGATATGTCATATCAATTTTGATAACATAGTAAAGATAAGCAATGTAAAGGCAGTAAAAGATCTACCTAGCATAGAAAAGCCAGTTGATACTATATGCAGGGAATGTGTGATGGGAAAGCATGTGAGAAATTATTTCAGAAGGAAGCAAAATTTAGTAGAGAACAAGTTGGATCTGCTTCATACAGACCCATGTGGTCCAACTCAAACAAGATCATACTATGGTGAAAGGTATTTAATTTTATTTATTGATGATTATACTAGAATGATGTGGGTTACATTCTTGAAAGATAAGTTAGAAGCATTTGAGAATTTCAAAATATTCAAAGCTAAGGTTGAGAATGAATCTGAACTAAAGATAAAATGTGTGAGATCGGATAGAGGAGGAGAATTCACCTCTGACGGATTATATGAGTACTGCGAAGAACATGGAATAAAGAGACAGTTAAGTGCACCTAGAACCCCTCAGTAGAATGGAATTGAAAAAAGAAGGAATAGGATCATCCTTGATACAACGCGCACCATTATGATAGAAGGAAAAGTTGCACACACCTATTGGAGAGATGTGGTCAATACAATAGTCTATACCATCAATAGAATCCAATTAAGGCCAGGTGCTGACAAAACACCATATCATCTATGGTTTGGTAATGTTCCCATAGTAAAATACTTCATAATCTTTGGAAGCAAGTGCTACATCAAGAGGGATGAAGCAGTAGACAAGTTTGATGAAAGAATTGATGAAGGTATTTTTCTTGGTTACTCTACTAAAAGTAAAGCTTATAGATGTTTCAATTTAAGATTGAAAAAGATCATTGAAAGTTCTCATGTAAAGATTGATGAAAATTTTATGATTCAAGAAAGATATCATGATTACTCACCCATGATTGAAGAAGAACCTAGACCCTCTACTAGTGAGATAGTTATTGAAGAAATGTTTAACAGTATTGATGTGTTATTCAATGACCCTGAGACAAGTGAAGAAGAAACTCCTAAGGCTGATAAGTCAGCATCACCTAAAGTTCCAAATTTTACATCAAGAAATCATTCCAAGACAGACATCATTGGAGATCAAAGCGGCAAAGTCTTAACAAGGTCACAAGCAAAGAACTCTCAGCTAGCAGTGAAGTGGTATGTTTACTATCTTAGATTGAACCTTTAAGTGTTGAAGATGCATATAATGATTCAAATTGGCATGATACTATGAAAGAAGAACTTGAATAGATTATTAAGAATGACACTTGGGAACTAGTCCCAAGATCTAGTGATAAGAATGTGATTGGAACAAAGTGGATATTCAGAAACAAGATGAATGAAAATGGTACAGTAGTAAGAAATAAAGCAAGGTTAGTATGTAAAGGATATGTGAAAAGAGAAAGCATTGATTATTCAGACACATTTGCACATGTGAGTAGATTAGAATCTATTAAGTTGTTTCTAGCTTATGCTATAGTCAAAAAATTCAAGGTTTATCAAATGGATGTCAAGTTAGCATTCTTGAATGGAGATTTGAAAGAAGAAGTATACATTGAGAAACCAAAAGGATTCACCTTATCAGACAGACCTGATATGGTATGCAGATTAAAGAAGGCCCTCTATGGACTTAAGCAAGCCCCTAGAGCATGGTATGAGAGACTAGATGGATATCTAACAAAGATTGGATTCAAGAAAGGAGCAATAGATTGTAATCTATTCATTAGAGAGATATTTGAAGGTCTACTTCTTGTAGCTATATTTTTTTATGACATTATCTTTGGAGGTAATGACAAACTAAGTGCAGAATTTTCCAAAGAAATGCAGAATGAATTTGAGATGAGTATGATTGGTCCTATCAAATACTTTTTGGGACTAAATGTGCAGCAGAGAGAAAAAGGAATTTTTATTAATCAGTCAAAATATGTGAAAGACATACTGAAGAAATTCAAGATGGATGATTCCAAGCTAGTAGGAACCCCTATGATCACTAGATGCAAGCTCACAAAAGAAGATGACTCACTAGCAGTAGATATAACATTGTATAAGTCTATGATTGGTAAACTTATATATCTTATTCAGACTTGACCTGATATTTCAAATGCAGTTGGCATAGTTGGAATATTTGTAGCAAAACCTAAACAAAGCCACCTCATGGTAGTAAAAAGAATATTTAGATACTTGCAGGGCACTATAGATTATGGTCTATGGTATCCTAATTCAGAAAATGTTGAGCTTCATGTGTACATTGATGCAAATTGGGCAGGATGTGTTAATGACAGAAAGAGTACTTCAGGTGGAGCATTGTTTCTTGGTGATAGACTTGTCACTTGGACAAGCAAGAAACAAAATTGTATTTCTCAGTCAACAGCAAAAGTGGAGTATGTTGCAGCAGCCTTGAATTGTTCTACAATTGTTTAGAACAAGAAGATGATAAAAGATTTTGGAATTCAGATTGATTATCCTATTGTTATTCACTGTGATAACACTAGTGTATGCACCCTAAAATGGTCACCTAGGCTTTGGGCCCCCATTCAACAATTTATCAAATCCCTGAATTAATATTTCCAAAAATTAGCATTTTTCAATTATATCAATTTCCTTGATCAAATCCTATTTTATCATTTTTTCGATTATTTTCCTTGGGCTAACCATTTTATCCTAAAGTCTTTATTTATTTAAAAGGAATATTTCCTCCCCTTTTAATAAATAAAAAGCCCCCACTTTTCCTCTTATCCTAAGTTGCACAAATAAAGCATTATTCCTATTTTATAAAAAGAGAAAAAGCACTTTTTGTCTGATATGGACACAAAATTCAACACTTATTTTTTCATTGGAGGATATTTGTGCACATGGATTGCTCCTCTTTCAAGCTTCACCCTTGATTAAATCTTTTTCCTCTTAATCTCCATGGTCCATTCCTTTTCATTTCCTATAAAAGAAGAGCTCTCTTCCTCATTTGCATATCAATCTTTTTATGCTAATGTTATGCTGCAGGTTTTCTAGGTCACTTTGGAGCTTTTGAAGATTTGGAGCATTCTTGGCTTTTGCATCTACATGCTATTATAGTTTCATTTCTTGCATTGTCATGGCATTCATAGCTTCATATTTAGCTTAGTTTCCTTTATGCTTTAGATTACTTCATCTAGCTTAACTAGGAGGCTTTGTAATACTTGTTCTTTCATTTTCATAGCTTAGCTTGCATTTTCATTCATAGCATAGCTTTGCATTGCATTTCATTTTGATTCTTGGAGATATTGGCATTCTTGCCCTTGTCTTCATTCGAATCTCTCATTGTGTGGTTGACTAGCAAGGTCATAAGCTTAATAGCTCTAGCTGAGAGCAATCAAATAATCTTGCAACTCCATACATAGAGAGCTCTAGGTCATTTTCTAAGGTATCCCATTCATGGTTTCCCTTGGATATAATGACTTAGAGAAGTGCACTATTTGAGGTGTACATTTTTGGTGCCCACCATGGGGCAGAACATCATTGTTTTGTCCTTTTTTTTTTTGCATTTTCGTTAATTTTTCATCACTTTTTAGCTTTAGTTTCGGGTCTCTGGTTTTTTTTCTTAGAATATCGTACGATAGTTTGCCAGTGTTGTGTGATAGTTCTCTATATGGTAGTGCGATACTTTACCAGTTAAAGTATCACACTCTTTGAAACAAATTATCTCATTGTTATTCTATATTATGTCGCATGCAAGTAGCAGGAATTATCGCACAGAGACATATTATCGCAATAGTACAGAGCGAATTATTGTATGACTATTCCTCCAATAGAAATATCACATAGACCTAGAAGTGATTGTTTTTAGCTCTCTTTTTTATCTTGCAAGTTTCGGGTTTTCTGTTATCTTTTTGAAAATTTCAGCACCCATTTTTGAGAAATTTTCACATACGGTATCGAAAATTTAAGTGTGATATATCGTTGGAAAGCTCTTTCCAAGCCTAATCCAACCATGTTGATTTCATTTTCAAATTTTTCCATTTGATCAACTATTTTACTTGCAGATTATCTGATTTTTAATGTGCTAACCATTGTGGGGCTAACAAGTTGTGCTTGTAGGTGCTCTCATTGCTTGAAATATTTTTCTAAAAGAACGTATGTCAAAGCTTCAAATGCACAAGGGATACTAATTGTTTTTGAAGGGTTTCCCAAAGCATAGAAAACCAAATAAAAGTGCTTGTTATTTATTTCATTTCAGGTGTGGCATTTACTAGTTGTTTCATTTCATAGGAACATAATATCTTGTTGTAGGAATTCTTGGATGGTAGGAGAAGTATGCTCTTCACCCTTGTGGTGAACCAAAAAAATTTGACCCATCTTTGGATTGTGAAAGCAAGAGGGTAATTGAATCTTTTCTTGGTGTGTTTCAGGAGCAAGCGGGGTATTACGAACAGAATCCCTTACTAAGAACCATAGATAGAAGATACCCTATTTTTCCACTTAGCTTCTTGGTGCAAGGATTGATCCAAGTGGAATAACCTGGATCACCCCAAGATTACTCACCATCTGTGTTCCTTTGTTTGTGTCATTGGCACTTCCATGACAAAGCCAATATTTATTGTGGGAAACCACTTTCTATGAGGCAATGGGACATCAAGTGTGGGCCAAGTTGTTATGTATTGATCCTTTGTCCTTCTAGGCTAGTTAGTAAGTGCTTGAAGTGTTCTCATTGTGATCTACTTCTATAAACATTCTCAAACATCAAACATCATGGTAGCATTCATAGGATTTTTCGCTTTGATATCACAATTGCTTATCTTGGCAAGGTTGCTTTCGCCTTTGTGCAAGTGTTTTATGACATATTTGATCACCTACTATTTGCAAACCTGTCAGTTCTCTGTTATTCTTGCATTCAAGATTGAAAAATTGAACAAATTGCCTTCAACATTGATCCAATTGCTTTCAAAACTGATTTTTTCATATTCACTGGTCAAAGAGTCGTATGATACTGGAAAACCATCGCACACCCTCCTAAGAAATATCACATGATACTTTGTCATTGCTATTGTATCGCTTTCCTATTATACATTCTATCACACCAGTTGCCTAGAAACTGTCACACTGCCTTATGCAAAATATCGCTTGGAGAAATTATATTGCTTTGTTAGCCTAGAAACTATCACATAGAGTCCTTTTGATGTCTCACTGCTGCTTGCAATCTGAAGTTGATTTGTGTCACTTCCAGTCTTCCTTGGTCAGTCCAGATCTCAGGTCTTAGGTGTTGTGACATGTTGCTCAATATCCAAATGAATTTCAATGGTATTAAATTGCAAAAAATGACTCTTAGTCTTCTTTCTTCCACATCTTCCTTGTCTTCTAGTCTCCCATTTTCATTTCATCTCTTCTTCCTTCATGATTCTTCCTCTTCTTCCTAGACTCTTCATGTCTTCTTATTTTCTAGTCTACCTTCTACTATTCATTTCTTTCATGCTTGATTCCTCCTCTTCTAGAACCATGAATTTCAACTATCTTGTTATGGAACCTCTCTTGAAAATAGATGATCTTGAACTCATTTCTCAATTCGAAGAATTTTATTCCTCTAATAGTCCTTCTATATATCTCATGGGTGACAAATTTAAGGCAAAAATAAAAGAAAAATTGATTGAATCAGAAACCTTTGCTAGGATCATAGACATGATCATGTCATGACCTCCTTCTTCCAAACATTCTTCATCATTTAAGTCCTCTCATTCTTCTTCACCTTCCAAGTCTTTCCATGACTCTTCTAGACATTATTTGCATTCCTCATTATCCAAGTCTTCTTCCTCCACTAGGTCTTCACTTTCCTCTTCTTCATGATCTAGTTCCTCTTCTCCCAAGAGTCTTACTTCTCTTATCAAGACATACCATAATGAGCAATGTAAAAATCCTTATGATACTTCTTCCACAGAAAGTCACGCACCCACATTTGATGACTATGATGACTATGATGATGGACAATGTAGTGATACCTATGAAACCTCTATTCTTAAGAGTCATCCTCATCGTGTGCTCATGCTTACTGGAAATGGGTCATCACATTGGATAGATCATGATGGTGATCCATATGACTCTGATTTTGAAAGAGACTATGATGCTTGTTGTGAACAATATGATACATCTACTTCTATTGAGGAAGAGAAAGCTTTTTGTGCTAATTATAAACATAGATACTATCAGCATTTCTCATCTAAGAACTCTCATGCTGAAAATAAAGATTACACTCTCAAGCAAGATCATGTTGATGATAGACCTTTGTCTTGTGATGGTTCCTTTCCATCCCCTACTTCTTCCAATACCCATACATTTCCTAAAACTTCCAAGTCTTCCAAATCTTTCACAAATCCTTCATCCAACAAAGATCCTAATGCTTTTCATACGGTTCCCTATAGTTATCCTCAAGGGCTACCTCTTAAAGAAACTCAAGCTAATCTTCATTTGGCTACAAATACTTTCAATAATGATAAACCTAAAGAGCCTAAGCCTTTATATGCTATAATGCCTATTCAACTAGTCCTTCACTATCTCTTCCAAAGTCTTCCATACAATTTCAACATGCTTCTTTGTCCTTAGAAGTGGCTCCATGTCAAGAGGACTCTAAAAATGATAACAAAAAGAACATAAATAAAGATTAAGATCAAGAACCCTCCATGTCATCCAATCTTTTTCATGATGTCTCTTATCTGTTTCATGGTTCTTTTGATCCTGCACACCCTTCCTCATTCATTCCACCATGTCTTAAGTCTTCTCCTAAGAAAGATCAAGCTACTACTTACACTATTGAGCTTATTGACAATCAAAATAACCTTACTACACTTGCGCTTTCCAAAGATGATACTTCCATTAAGGTTATTAAAAATAGTGTTGTTACTTTCGATGTTAAGCCTATTGAAAATCAAGAGAAAAATTATACGCTTATGCTATCCAAAGCTCTTTCTCAAGATCAAAGTCTTCCATCTTCTTGTTCTACCACTCCATGTTCACTTCCATTTTCTACCCTTCCTAAGTCTTTGCAAGCTTTGAACAATCTTATCAAAGAAGTTACTCCTATTCAAAATGTTCATGATCCTATTGCAAATCCTAAGGCTCACTCTAAAGATGCTAATATCCTTGGTTTTCATATAGATGCTGATGAACTTATTGATTATCCTTTTGTATCTTCCGCATCCATCCTTGGACCTCCTCCACCAATACTAAGAGCTTCATGTCTTCCTTCCATCTTGGGTCCTTATGTCCCTTCACTTTCCCCTCCTAATTCTCCTAATTTGTCATCTATTTTGGGTCCTTACATTCCTCCATCTCCTATCTTTCCTCAAGACCAACATAGATGCATACCCTTGAATCCTTTTCATTCACCCACCCATCTAAACCAGTCATATCCTCCTTCTTCCACAAGTCCCAATTCTTTTGGAAGTAACTTGAATGTTCAATACAAGAAAAATAAGCAATACAATACTCCATCAAAAAAAGATCACCATGTCTCCTCTAATCAACATGGATGCATAAAGTCAAAAGAGATATTTAAGAAGAAAACTACAAGACAAGTATGGGTTCCAAAATCCATCATTGAAGATATTCTCTCTAAATCATCAAAAAGAAATGAAAAGCCTAAGGCTATATGGATTCCAAAGTCTCTCTTGAAAGAGTCTAATATTGAACAAAAAGTGAAGTTGACATTCAAGCTTCCAAAGGCTTCCACCTCATCTTCTTCCAAAAACATTCTTTCATTCCATGTGCCTAAACCGCAACCTCTGCTAAGCATTCACCATATTCCTTCTCGTATTCCTTCATTCACATTTCCTCCATCCTCTTGCCACCCTTCAAGGTGTGTGTTGATGTTAATCTTGCCTTCATTTCCATCTACCCTTTCACAATCCTTTTGTTCCTTATCTTTCTACCTTCTATCTTTTTTCCTCATTTGCCTATTCCTCCTATCTTCCAACCTCACTTGCTTTACATAAAACCTTATCTTCCATTTTTCTTTTTCATCTACCTTTCCCTATTAGCATCTTTGAGCATAACATTTTGAATCCTTGGAATATTATGGTTTATCCTTTCAAGGAGCATTATCTAAAAAGCTTGCCTTCTTCCAACTGAAAAATTTATAAATAAATTAAAAAAAATAAAAAAATAAAAAAATGAAAAAATTTAAAATGTGCCTTGGTGGAAACCTAGAAACAGGCACCTTGGTAGCAAAAGTAAAGAGAAATAAATTTGTCCTATGGTGAAAACCACTCCCTTGTGGCACCTTGGATAAGTACCATGATGAAAACTTGGCAATCAGGCGTCGTGTGTAGTTCTTCTACATATTTCATCCATTCTGTCTTCTCTCTTTGATATTGAAAACGTTGACCTATAAATGAACATTTGGCTGTATTGTGAGCTACCTTATGATGATCTTGCTTTGATTCCATTCATGTTTAGCCTTCATATTTATTTTTCTCCATTCGTTCTAGCCTTTTGCTATCCTTTTCCCTTTTGGTCTTGATCTAATAAAAAAGAGTAAAATATGATGCTATGAAACCTCTTGATATGTCTACTCCTTTGGACTACATCCTTTCCTTCTTTTGCATTACGCTTTTGTGACTTATACTATGTTGGCCTTTCATTGCTTGTCCAAATGTTCTTTGCATGACATTTTTTTTGCCCTAGCTTGGGTACTCTTGAGGAGTTTTCCATTGAGGATTTCTTCCCTTCATTCCCCTTCATTTCCCTTCATTCTCTTGTCTTCCATCTCTTCCACCAGCTTGCCATTCTCTCTTGTCCTCCACCTTGCTAGATATTGGGACTTCACAATGTGATCTTGCTTGGGAGTTTGATGCCCGTTCTATCTGGGGGCATTCTTTGTACATATTTTTATTGATCCTAAAAAAATTCAAAAAAATTCATATATGATGTTGAAAAAATCCTAAAAGCATAAAAAGTACTGAAAAAATGAGCATCCTAGTGAAAACCTAGCAATAGGTGCTTTGATGTCTCACCAAACAAAAAAATAAAAATAAAATGCAAAAAATTGAAAAAAATTGAAAAAGTGCCTCGGTGAAAACCTGGAGATAGGCACCTTGGTAGCAAAAATACAAAAAAAAAATTGAAAAAAGTCCTAAAAAAATCTATCAAGTGGTGAAAACCTAGAAACAGGCACTGCTTGAGACCCTTGCACCTATGTCTATCAGTCTCGCGTGGCGCTCATTCGCTCCACTTCTCGCTTTGCCTCTCCTAACCTAGAATTGACTCTTGTCTTAGTCTAGGGCGCATATGTTGTTCTAAGCTTATCTTGGGTCTCTTTGTGCACCTGAGTTTCTTGGGCAACTTGATTCCAACGGTGTTTTTCAACACTCCCCTAGCATGCAGTGCTTCTCAACACTTATCAAATATCCTACCTGTAGTCTACAATGATTCGATATTTCTCACCGGCAAATGTGATACTTAAAGATTGACTCTATGACCTACACACACGTACTTAAACACTCAACTTGATGAGACTTGTTTAACTTTCTTGTTTTGTGTGCTATTTATGATGCTTTCTTTGTTGAGTGTTCTCCCCCTAATAGTTTTCGATGATGCCGAGCTAGAAGACTGGGGGCATGAGGACATGTTTTATTGCTTTTTCTACTTGTGGGTATATTTTGTTGGTCTTAATTGTCATTATCATTTATGTTTGTTCCACTTGACAATGAGATCTACAAGGTATTATCCTTGACTATTTTCACAAGTGCATACTTCTAGCCATCTTGACTTTCCTTGTGTCTCGATGTGAGTATAATCTTGCTATATTAAAATTAGTAAATCTCATTGCACTAGTTATCTTGACCTATATGTCTTTGGTGCCTAAGTGGGATTCCCACATACCTATCTGATATAGATCATATTCAGATTCACATAGTTATGCTAGTGTGTATTGTATGATCTTACGATGCTACCAATAAAGCTCAATGATGATTATTAGATGTTTATTGTCGTTGTGACTTTGCAAGTAAACCACTTTTCATTGTAGCTTGTATTCTTAAGTTCATGTTAGTTTAGTTTTGCATCTTGCATATGGAGAGAGCTCTTCTTTTTCATCTTTCATGGACCTATCAATCAACTATGCTCATCTTTCACTTCTTGATCATGTCTTTCACTTCTTGTCTATAGCATTTTGACTTTTTGACCTAATTTTCAAAACACCTCAGAATTGCATGAAAATTGCACCTCTAACTAATTTCAATGTCCTCGATCCATTTTCAGACTCGAAATCAAAATTTGAGTTAATCTTGATAGTCAAAATCGCATTTCAATTTTTTTCCCTTCTTCGCAGTTGGCTGACCATTTAATGCCTGATCCTTCAATCTTTGTTGGGGCACCTTCATTTCTTCAACCCCATCTCTTTCAACCTTCTAGTCTTTCATTCACTTTCATTTGTTTCATCTCTTTGAGGTTTGACTTCATCTTTATCCTATATCTTTCGTAGTCAAACTGGGGCATATCTTCACCGCTTGATGGTTATCCTATCATCTTTCATCTTCGATCATGATTTCTAGTGACTTGATCAATTTTATCAATTTGTTTCTTCTCCTCTACCTGATTTCGATTTTGATTCTAAGGGGGCAGTACCTATCAGCTTCAAATCTTTGATTCAGCTTTATCATTCAGTTCAGTCTGATATTCTTATTTTGAGACTTGATTATCACTTAACAACAATGGTGTTGATCTTATTTTTTGATTCTTATCTCTTATTTTCAGACTTGATTATCACTTAACAGCAATGGTGTTGGTCTTGTCTTTCAGCCGATTTATTTTTGTCCTGACGTATTCCCATAATGATCACACGTCTGGATTGTTTTGTGATCCCAAATTGATCTCACGTTTCAATCCTTCTTTGGCCACATGTGATCCCAAATAAATCTCACATTACCCAAAGAGGGGCAAATGTATGCACCCTAAAATGGTCACCTAGACTTTGGGCCCCCATTCAGCAATTTATCAAATCCCTGAATCAATATTTCCAAAAATCAACATTTTTCAGTTATATCAATTTCCTTGATCAAATCCTATTTTATCATTTTTTTTATTATTTTCCTTGGGCTAACCATTTTATCCTAAAGTCTTTATTTATTTAAAAGGAATATTTCCTCCCTTTTAATAAATAAAAAGCCCCCACTTTTCCTCTTATCCTAAGTTGCACAAATAAAGCATTATTCCTATTTTATAAAAAGAGAAAAAGTACTTTTTGTATCATATGGACACAAAAGTCAACTCTTATTTTCTCATTGGAGGATATTTGTGCACATGGATTTCTCCTCTTTCAAGCTCCACCCTTGATTAAATCTTTTGCCTCTTAATCTCCATGGTCCATTCCTTTTCATTTCCTATAAAAGAAGAGCTATCTTCTTCTTTTGCATATCAATCTTTTTATGCTAATGTTATGCTGCAGGTTTTATAAGGTCACTTTGGAGCTTTTGAAGATTTGGAGCATTCTTGAGTTTTGCATCTACATGCTATTATAGTTTCATTTCTTGCACTGTCATGGCATTCATAGCTTCATATTTAGCTTAGTTTCCTTTATGCTTTAGATTACTTCATCTAGCTTAACTAGGAGGCTTTGTAATACTTGTTCTTTCATTTTCATAGCTTAGCTTGCATTTTCATTCATAGAATAGCTTTGCATTGCATTTCATTTTGATTTTTGGAGATATTGGCATTCTTGCTCTTGTCTTAATTTGAGTCTCTCATTGTGTGGTTGACTAGCAAGGTCATAAACTTAATAGCTCTAGCTGAGAGCAATCAAATAATCTTGCAACTCCATACATAAAGAGCTCTAGGTCACTTTCTAAGGTATCCCATTCATGGATTCTATTGGATATAATGACTTAGAGAAGTGCACTATTTGAGGTGTACAACTAGCACTATCAATATGTCAAAGAACTATGTGATGCATGCAAAGACAAAGCACATTGAGATCAAGTATCACTTCCTAAGAGAGAAAGTGGTAGAGAAATAAGTCAAGATGGACTATGTGAGTAAAAAAGATCAGTTGGTAGATATATTCACAAAGCCCTTGCCTAAGGATACTTTTGAGTATCTCTAGGAGAAGTTGGGAGTCATTCCCTTCCTTGATTCTGCTTAGAAGAAAGGAGGAAAGGCATCAGTCCTCAGGGACTGATGGAAAGTTGACTGCTCTACCTCAGGAGTAGTACCAGTGCTTAAATGAATGGTGCCCTTTTCCATTGATTTCAAAGGGGGAGTATATATAGAGTCATGAAAAATAGAAGAAAAAAGAGGAGTAATATACTAAGGGGGAGCACTGTTCAGTTTTGACAACAGTACAGTTGAGGAAATGGAGAATACTAAAAAATATTGCAGCAGATGGAGGATTCATCTTTGGAGGAGTTTTGAAGAGGAAATGGAGAATGTTATAAAATAAATGTTCATTTGGGTTGGTGGTGGTTTTTCATTCCACATGTTGCCATCAATGCCAAAGGGGGTGATTGTTGGAGATTTGCCAGTAGGCCAGTACTGACTGTATGTTTGTCATTGATGAAAACATATGGAAAGTAGCATGTGTGTAAGTTTTATGTAGTAATCCTTCAATATATGTAGCATAGACATTATATCAACATGATATCATGGGAGCAGAGGTTAACTGTTAGTACAGACAATTATATAGCAGTTGGTGTCAGCAGTGTTCCTGACAGAGTTACAGGCAATGTTATGTGTTTGGTTGTTTGTATAGTTATCATGGAGCCTTGCGCGGTTGGATATATGCTAAAGATATGTTAGTGATGTTTTAGTTATGGATGCTTAGTCTTTTGATGAGTAGAAGTGAAGTTATGCAGTCGCTATTCGCCAGCAGCAGTTTCATGTGTTTATTTAGAAGAGCCAACAGAGATTTTATTGGTTATGTAGTTGTGCTTATCCTATGGGTATGCACCCTTGGATTTAAGCTTAGAGCATAATTATTTATGTTTCATTAAGAGCACATGAGTTAATTTAGCTTACAGAGAAAGTTTCAGTTGTTTTGGTAGAGCCAACAGTGTGTAGCGTGCGTCTACAATTATCTTATTAGACAAGTCCCAGAATGTGTTGCATGCATAGTAGAGCCGATAGAATATTTATTGGAGTTTGTTATGGTTTCTCTAATATGATTTCAAGGTGGTTCTAATAGGCTGACTTGATTATATCATTTAGAGAAAAGATATTTATAGGCAGTCATTTGTGATTGCTGAAGTGTGGTTCATAGTTGATCAAGCAGAGCCGAGCAGAGTGTGTGAAGTATTGAGCCATCTGAAGAAGGTCTATGTGACCAAGTAAAGTACTTGTGCTATTCATTGGAACTAATCTAGATAGTAGGTCAAAGCACAATTCACCAAGATCCATATATAGTGTGTATCTATTATTCAGAAGGTTGTAGCCTTCGCCCATTTGAGTAGTGAGCTCTCTAACAATGCGTCCTCTCCCCTAACAGGGACAATTTTAAAAGACTCCTAATAGGTTCTGACCCTTGACCAGGTCTACTGTCCTAAATATATTGCAAAGAAACTCCTAACAGGGTTAAGGATCTTCTAACAAGGATCATAATACTCTAGTGCAGAATATTAGTGGGTGTCAATTCCCACCAGGGTTTTTACCTATTAGGGTTTCCCCGTAACCAAAAGATTGGTGTTGTGTTCTTGTGTTCTTTCATTGTGTTTATGCTTTATGTTTAAGTATACTTAATTGGATAAAGAATTGAATCTTGTAGATAACATATTCAACCCCCCCCCCCCCCTCTCAGTTATCTATTGGGACTATTCCTAACAGTCGCCTGAGTCAAAGAAACTGCTTCTACCGATTTTGTGAAATAATTTGTAGCTATGATTATATGGGTATGTCCATTAGAATAATGAGGATGTATGGATCCTATAAGATCAAATGCCCATTGGTTAAAAGACCATTATGTAGTGAAGGGAATTAGATCTCTCCCTGGAGCATGAATTAAGTTGCCATGCACTTGGCACTTTTGACAGTTCTTAGCAAACTTGATAGCCTCTTTCTCCATTTCAGGCCAATAGTACCCAACCCTAATAAGTTTTCAAGCTAGTGTTAAACTGTTTGAGTGTGACTCACAAATACCATCGTGGACTTCCTCTAACGCAAGTTGAGACTCTTCCTGTTCTAAATATCTAAGTAGTGTACCATCTAGACCTCATTTGTAAAAATCGTGACCAATAATGACATATCGAGACGCATTGCAGATAAGGTATCTCTTTTCATGGTAGTTGTATACACTTAAAAATGGCTTCATTAATTGATTAAATGTTTATTATTTAATTGATATTGACTTGATAAATTAATTAAATATTTATTATTTAATTAATAATTATTTCTTTATTTGTTAAATAAATTATTCAGTTTATTTAATAAATTCACTATAGTCTATTCCTCTATCTTAAGTCTTCTAATTAGTCTTATTAAAGTGATTTAATTAAATACACAATCACCTAAATATGACTAAGTCCCCTACTCCACCTCACCTACCTAGTCACTTGACACATCACTTTGGCTAAAATAAATAATTATTATTAATTATTTATTAGTATTTATCCTCACCCACACATGTCCTATTCTTAAGGGCTATGTGGCCTCATAGGACTTGGTCTCATGACCACATGTCCTCTCTTAAACTAAGTCAAGAGACAATCCCTATTCCTAAGGGGCTTCTCAAGCCACCTCTAAGGGTCAAAGGTGACTCATGGGACACTTGTATAAAGAGTCCTCATGAGGAAAAGGTCTCTCCCTCTTTCTCTCTTTGGTCTTTGTGAGACACTTGACATGTGTCTTTCCCTTCCACCTTCTTCTCCTCCATGTCAATGTGAGAGGAACATCATCTCTATTCTCCCTCTCACATTCCAACTACATCCCCCTTTCTCTCAACTCCTTCAACCAAGTCAATCCTAGCTCTAGGATCTTCCACCTTTCATTCTCAACCGTAGGATTGTGCCACCTAGGCCTAGATCCTCCAAAAATTTATAAAAGGAGCCTCATTTCCTCTTTGTGAGCTAATAGGTATTTTTGTAATAGGCATTCAAGCATCCAAGCATTCTAAGAGAAAATCAATCCATATTATCATCATTTCATTTGCATTCCATCCATTAGATTGCATAAGCTATTGTGCACTCATTTCATAAAATCTCCACACTTTGGTAGCATCTTGGGAGAAGGCTTCATTTGGAAATCTGAGAGCTCAACCTCTTCATGAAATCAAGGCTAGGGGGACAATGGAGACAAGCTGCATGGTAGGTGAAGGTAATTGATTTAGTTTCATCATTTTATAGTTACTTTGTATTCTTCATTGTGTTGCATTAGATTGATTTATTGGCTTTTAATAGTTAATTTATCATCTCTAGTTATTAGACATCTAATTTGCATACATTTTTTGCCACTAAATAAAAGTTTTTAGTAAAGACATCCGTTCAGGTGGTTGTGATCAAGTCATTTTTCCAATTAAGGGGGCTCTCCCAATCCTTTCAAAGCAAGGCTTTCACCTCTACTAAGTAGGACTTTAACACACCACTAGGGTACTAGAAGATATTTTGGTTGCCACAATGAATTCACACCTATCTAATGTGAGACTAATCACACTAGCATTTTTTATATACCGGTTTAGAAGGGCTTGGTTTTATCCTGTTACCGGTTGGGTCGTTCCTTGGGGTGAGTACCTCTTTTCCCACCAAAGACCACACTCTAAAAATTATAATAGTTTCTCTTACACCAATGAAAAGGATCTTCATGCAATGGAATTTTTAATCTCATAGGGGTATCCATGTTTTAGACTGAACTAATCTAGGCTTTGAAAAGATTTTATCTCAAAGGCTTGCAAATGTTGTGTTACTTTCTAAGAACAATTGCTCTTTTATAGAGCAAGAATTTATTTTTTGCAAGCATTGTTGTATTTAAAGGACTCTAAATCACCATTCAAAATCTTTGACTTAAAATCCACCTGATATACCTTAAACTTTATGTAAGTTGCATAAGCAAGAAGTAATCTAACAACTTCAAGTCTAGCTATAGGAGAAAAGGTATCTGTAAAATCAATACCTTCCATTTGGGAATACCCTTTACAAACTACTCTTTCTTTGTTCTAAACCACCTTACCTTCTTCATTCAACTTGTTTTTGAATACTCACTTAGTTCCGATCACATTCTTGTTCACAGGTCTAGGAACAAGAAATCATGTATATTTTTCTCTCAATCTAATAAAGTTCTTCTTTCATTTCTTTCACCCAACGCTCATCGTTACATGCTTTATTTACATCTTTAGGCTCAAATTCAAATATTAAACATGTTTATTCTCTAGAAATTTTTCCTCTAGTTTGAACACCTCCATTCTTATCATGAATAATAGAATCTTTAGAATAATTAATCTTTACATATTTTGGAGTCTTTAGAATAGGATTTGTAGAGGATCCTTCAGTATCAATATCCTTCTTATTTGCCACAGGTTTAGCTTGTTCTTTCAGATCATTCTGATTCTAATTTTGCACTTTAATAATCTGATTATCTTCTTTAGGTATATCAAGCCTGTAAGTTCTCTTGGATCTCTACACATTCTCATCAACTCTAAGATTTTCACTTTCAACAATCTTCTTCAGTCTATAGTTATAAAATTTATATGCCTTTCTCTTAGTGCAATATACAAGAAATATCCCTTCATCACTTCTAGGATGAAACATTCCAATATCCTCATCTCTCTTAATATGATACTTGCTTTCAAAAATTATAAAATACTTTATTGTAGGAACATGACCAAACCAAAGTTCAAAGAGTCTTACCGGTTTCTTGCTTTATCTATACCTGATTCAAATTATGTACTTGAATAATGGTAAAATGGAAGCTTTAACAATGCATCTAACATTCCTCACTATTCATTTGTAATGCTTGAAGTTCAAATTGAATAAGTAATGTAAATCTAGGAATGCTTGAAATCAAATAGAATAAGATACATACCTCATGATGGAATAAATCTAGAAATACCTATTTTTTGATGCTTGTGTACAGTCTCAGAAAATTTTGCAACCAAATTCGGGACCAGAAAGCCACAATACTGAAAACACAGAAAACTTTTGTCTTTCTGGAAGTAGGTCGTCGTTGACCCAGATAGCGGGGCAAGGTCTTACCCCAGGGCAAGATCCTACCCCACCCACCTCCGATGGAAATTCTGTTCACAGATCTCGGAAGTTCAGCGAAAAGGGTATCCAAATCTACACTTCAATTTGTAATACCCCAAAAGTGGGCTATAGGTTCATTAATCTCCTACATCTTCAATTCGATTGAAATCGATACAAAAGTCCTAACCTAAGGCACATCTGCACATTATCAAATCCTAATTGATTTCATCCTAATTATGCATCAGAGAATATTCCTAGCAATATTCCTATTTATCGTAATTATCTTTGATTTAATAATTATTTGGAGATAAATCCTATTTATCCAAAAGTTTGATTAATTGAATATTCTGAATATTTAACTAATTAGATTTAATACTGCCACTTAATGATTTAATTAAATTTAATTCTATTTATTCCTAAATTGCATTATTTAAATTTGACAATAAATCTAAAATCTTATGACTAATTGATTAAATTTTTATTTAATTAATTAATGTCAATTGTCAATTTTTAATAATATAGTTTTTGAATAAAGTTTGATTTAATAATTGATTAACCCATAAATCAATTGTTTTAATTCAAAAATTAGTTAAGCAGAAAATAAATCACTTTATTTTAAAATTAATTCAAAATAAATCATGCACAATCATAAAAGTAGGCAACTAGAAATTAACAATCAATTTTAAAATTGAAACTCAACATCTGATGATGAGTTGAAATTTGATCTAAACTCTATTTTGAGAAATAATTATCTCTGATTTTCTGATAACTCAAAAATCAACCTGAGTTTATCAAGAGTGATTTATGGCTTTTCTCCTGCATCCTCAAAGCCCTGGATTTCTATAAAATCAAGGCTCAGCTCTTCATAATTATCAACACTCAAATTTGCACAATTACTCTGGTGAATTGGCGATTGAAGGATTAAGCACTTGCGACAGATGATTTGTGAGATCTTTCATAGTTGATCATAGTTTTTGCATAATTTCATATCATAGTTTCACATTCATTCATAGTATTCTTAGATTAAATCTGCATTCAATTCCATTCATATAGCTTAGATTCATACAATTTCTCATACTATTGCACAGAAAATACAAAAATATAGATTAATCTGCATTCATATAGTTTTTCATTCTTTTGTATTCAAATCTTTCATTTAGGTGTTGCATTGTCACTGATCTCGATTTCACTCTGAGAACATCATACTCGCACCTACTAGAAGGCAATAAATCACCTGGTTAGCATAGTTTCAATTACTTGCAGATTTCAGTTTTTGCTAACCTCTAATGTTTTACTGAAGTGTTGTGTATATAGCTAGGTACAAAATTCACACACACATTTTTGGCACCCACCGTGGGGCCCTGAAATAGGTTTCCATCTCTTCTATTTCACTTCTATCTATTTTTCTATCATTTTCTTGTCAATTCTATGATTTCATTCTCTGTCTGTACATGTTTCATATGACTTTTGTCAGAAAGTCATACCAAGAAGACCCCACTATCATATGATAGTTGATTCTATCGAGGCTCATATCAGAAGCTATGCATTGTCATTTGGGAGCTTGATTATCGTATGAGAAGACATCCACTATTGTACAAGTTTCCTGACTATTGTTTGGAAGGTAACCCACTGTCATACAAGTTTTAGTGCCAGGAATCAATTGTCATTTTAGAATTTTAGGCATTTTTTCAAATTTGACTTTCAGATTTGGACTAACAGCTAACCCTAACAATTGAATCTTCTATTTTGACTGATATTTACTGAATCTGATTGGGAAAAGTGCAACTGAATTGCTAAACAAGTAAAATCTACTAAGCGCATTGCGAGGAATTCAAGTATTCTACTACGATTTGATAACACTTAGATTTGGACATAAAACAAACTCTCACGTGTCAAGCTTGTGTGAATTTTTATTGTTTTCATATCACAGACTTCATTTTGGGCTATAAAATGAACATAGATTTGCTTTCTACATATCTGTTACACATAGTAACTAGGCCCTATGAACACTATTTGTGGATGATCTTGAGAGAGTGGGCTTCTTTTGCTTGTTCATGCATGTGAAGCTCTTCTTAATGAAGGATCCCCTTGTAGGTAGGGAGGTTACTGAGATTGTCTTGCGTTCTACTAGATTTGTGCGTCTTCAACTTTTGATTGATACATTCTCTCTCCGGAGAGGTTGATAGACATAAGCAGTTGATATCATAGATCTTTGTGAGATAATTTTGGTCTTAGCGTGTAAGATTAATCTGTCTGCTTTATTTTGGTTAAAAGTGAAAAGGCTAGAGGACTATGCTCTACTCCCTTTTTGGGTAGTATCAGAAACTCAGATCCTTGAATCTAGAACTAGTCCCCATGTGGTATCTTTTGTGAGTCACCTTTAGAGAGGGTTAACCGTAGTGGACATTCCCTTAATTGGGTCAACCACGTGGATGGAACCTCAAGCGGTAATAGCATTTTCACCGTGGTAGCAGCAACCGCTATATAAATGTCCTTGTGGAGGAAATCTTCATAGGTGTGGTCTCTTGTTGGGCTTTCAGATCTCCCTAGCAACTCCTAATTGATTAATTTCTTAGACTATGTCAAAACCCTGGTGCACATGGATTAGAGTTCACCCTCTTGAGATCACAAAAGTTACAGAGTCAGACCATTACTACAAACCCTAGTGAGGCCAAAATTTTCATTTTCTAGGAATATGTGCATTATTGAAAAACTTTTTGGAACATACAGAATTAGCACTTCTAGGGATTAGCACATTCAGTCACTTGATTGTTCATGCACAGGGTTGCTTTGTCCCCTGTTCATTGTTTTCAGACATTCTTGAAATCACTTGCCTATTGTTCTGCGTGCTTGTTTATCTGTTTGGTTATTGGAAATGAACGATTCTAGAATAATCTTCAAAACTAAACAGACCATTTTGCAAACAATCTGAAACTGAAAGCCTAAAAATTGCAAAATCTGAAGCAAAAATTCCTCTCCGGAGTCAAAAGTCATCCCACAGTCTCAGATTATCGTACGAGTCTTGAGAAAAAGTCATTTCATAACCCTTTTATTGTCATACAGTATCCAGTACTATGTCGTATGAGTGTTGTCACCATAAATCAAAATAAAATTATCCCTAGCAGCAATTGTCATTTGAGAGCATACCTAGTGTTGTACGAGCTTTCAGAAACTTGTTTGAGATTTTTCAAAAAGTTGTCACAGACTTGTCAAAATTGTCAGAAATCCATCTTTTACAGCCTATTTCTAGATTCTGTCAAAACA